>CAMRHE010000142.1:2765000-3497500 GCA_947044405.1 Leptodactylus fallax
TAAAGTGAATAGAGCTGAGCTGCAGTACCACACACAACCTATGAACAGCTGTGGCGCTGTTTTTCGAATCCTTTGAGTGAAATGTTCATAGTAGACAGGTCCTGAATGCCAAGTCTCCAGTTGGCACCAACCTACCCCTTCTCAGGTGATGTTAAGATTTTATTCCTTCACCACTGCTTAAACACACATTTACTCCGCCGCTCACTAATATCCCCGGGCGGCGTTCTCGCCATGCCGAGAAAATGTTTGGGTAGAGAAGAAAAAGATTACTTTGCACAAATGAGAATTCTATACGTGGTGACGTTTCTCTTGTTTCGCACAAATCACCTTGTGTGTAATTTTATGGAAATGATGCCCTGCATTATTCAGATGGTAGACTCTCCGCAGGATACGCCATTTAGGAGCGTGAATACAAGGATCAGTGAATGGCGGCTTTTGTCAGGCCCGGGCTTAGCTTGCAATCTCTCCCAGCAGTCAGTCCCTGGCAGAAACATAAGTGATCTCACTGGCACGGGCAACTATGCCGACCGTCCGTGAATGACTTTGGATGGCGCGCACGCGGCTTCACATTCACCAGGCCACCCGAATGATCGACTTCATCTTTTCAGCTGCGGCTGGCACGTTGGCAGCCGCTGCCCGGTGCCAGTGTGCAAGCCTCTGAGACAATCTGCGTTCAGCCAGGACCCCAGTTTGTATTGTTTCCCTGCTACGAGAACATTACCCACTTGAGACAGTCTACATTTTTGGATCCCTGTCCTCATTAGAATGCAGATGGCGCCCAAAATAGTGCAGCGTCCTGGAACTTTAATTTATAGGGTCTTTTTCCATCTCCCGGATCTTATTACATCTTTTTACTGGAGAAGTCAGTGAAGCGTAGACTAGACCTGCTCTGCTAAATAAATACTAGACGCTAATAGAATATACCGGCTTACTAAATCAGTCCTGTCTGGTGCCATGGCCAGAGGGGGGGACAAAAAAAAAAAATTAAGCTGAATATAGTTCTATATTTTTTTTTTTTAACTATTTATTTAAAAATATATATATAATATCTCAAACAATAGCAAAATTTTAAATTTTTAGAATTCTTGCCCCTCCAAAATTTACAAAACTTAAATCAATACATTACATGTTCTGTAGAATAGTTAGAATTGTTATTTTCTGACCCCCAAAATTGACAAAAATGTATTAATACATTATATGTACTCCAAAATTGCGCAATAAAAACCAAAAATACATTCCATGTACTGTAAAATTTTGCCTATAAACTACAACACATCCCACAAAAAACAAGCCCTCACAAGGCTATGTCAATGAAAAATGAAAAAAAAAAAAAAATGCAGACACTATATATTTTGTTTTTTGTTCCATAAAACATGTTTTTACAGAGGAAGTGTTAAAAGAAGACCAACTCAGGTTCTTAGCCACATAACAGGCTCTGCTATACGGATTCCAAAATAAATTGCATTTTTTTTCTCTAGTCCTCACCATTCCTGAGCAATCAGTGCAGGTAGCTTTGCTGTCTGCTAGGATACCTAGGCTCTGTAGCTGTCAGGTGGGCGGTGTCAGGCAGGAACAAGCAAAGGGGCGTGGTCTCTTGAAAGTGGTTATAAACCATCTCACCCTCTTGAGGACCCGTCCTGCCCTGCATTACACACACAGTCCATTGATGAGAATGGACACTGTGTAGTACTTAATTTCACCTGTGGTGGCGCAGCAGAAAAACTGAACACTTACTGCCAGGTTTCTCCTTCGTTACAGCTGAACACTAAGATTATTGGAAAGCTGGGGGTTAAGCTTCTATAGAAGTTGATCCGGCCAATGTAATTGAAAAACCAACTTGACAGAAGAGGACGACTCAAGGACGTTTATATGGAGATTCTGTATATTAGCGAGCATTTTCCTGAAATGTAGAAGGAAGGGGGGAGAGGATGTACAATGTGTTAGGGACCAGATAACATGGCATGTATTGTAAAAAGAGACGGCACCAGGCATTAAAACTGCCCAAAAGGGGCCAATTAATTAGAGACGGGGTCCTTAACTATCGGAGTGACTGACAGGGCTGGAGAGGTCGCCTCGCCTGCTGATTGAGAGGTTTGTAGCCAATTCTGACATCTCTATGGTTAAATAATTCATCCAACTACACTGTGATTTGTGTCGCACAATTACCTGCAGCATTTATATGACTAGCCCCCGGCTAGGCTGAGAGGGCAGGAGGTCGGCTCCATGATAGTCCCTGTGCATAGCAACACAGAAGTGATTTTGTTTTTCTAGGTGTAGCTAAAAGGAATTTTTGGGCAATTTTTAGAATGTTTGGAGACAAAATGTTACAAAAATTTGTGCAAGAAAAATTGGGCCACAAGTGCAGTTACTGTGGCGTCGTGTAACCAATGATACCATGTAACAATTAGTCACATGACCCCAATTCATACTTGTCAACTTGCTCAAGAAGCTCCTGCAAGGAGGGGTGACTTTCCAGAAATCCAGAAGACTTTGCAAATCCCCCAGGCCTGGTGGACTGCTCCTGCGTCCACGGGGCTCTTGGGCATATTCTACATGATGCATGCACTTTATATACCAGTCACATCACAACAAAACGGCGTGACGGGCACATTTCGCGTCCATGTCGTAAGTAGGGAACGTGCCACCAATGTGGTTTTGACACTACAGGTTCCAGTATCTTGTAGTAAAATCATCATTGCCCTGAAACTTGTTTCACCACCTATATACAACATTAATACCGCATTCTGCAGCTTCGGTCACAACCACAGAAACCCTTGTATACAAACAGCACTGCGACGTGGAGATTAGAACAATCCCGGAGACACGAGGAGCGCGCTGAGGATGCCCCCACTGGGTAAGTATTACAATGGAAGTAAAACCTGATAAGAAGGTCTTGTACAAAATGAAATGAATCAATCTTATCTGAAGATTTCTATTCCCAGGGCTCCCACCGCGTTGCAGCAGAGCTATTAAGTTCAGCCCTCAGACGGTGCGTTCCCCAGACTTGTTAAAATCATATCACAATCAGACAGAGTACACCGCAGGTAGAGGAGCCATGCAGGAGCCCGACACGTTTTACACATACAACCACAAAGGACCCTGGGGGGCTACACAGTTACTCTATGTATCATAGAATTCTATCATATATTGTATTTTATTTACCCCTTAATGCTGACCCCTAAGGTTAAAGGGCTAGTTTAAGACCTGAAAAGCATGGCTGCAGCTTTCTTCCAGATACAGCGCCACTCTTGTCCATAGGTGGAGTCTGGTATTGCAGCTTAACCCCAATGAAGTAAATAGAGCTGGGCTGCAATAACTTTCACAACCATGTAGTCACTGGTGGCACTCTTTCTGGGAAAAAAAGTGTAAGATCCCATGCATACGACCGAGTTTGCATCCGAGTTGGCACCAAGTTTGCAGTGAAATGCAGTTGGATGACACTCCGAGTACATTCCCGTATGTACTTCGCTCTATGGGGGCTTCTGATCCGTTCTGTTCCACTGGATAGGACCTGCTCTATTTTCATTGGAGCAGAACGGACCATTGGACAGAGGGCACTCTATCTCCTACAGCCCTTCTCATGCCCATGACTGGCACTGATGTTCTTTATCCTGGGTTGTCCTAAAGTCCTCCGGATCATTTCATATTACACATCCACCATCTTTGTTTTCCTAAATAGATGGATGTTGACACCCACAATGCATTATTTCTAGGAGTATAAAGCAGCAAGTAGGGAGGCCTCATCTTAAAGATTTCCTTACATGCCTAGAAAGCCCCTTGTTTTAAGCCATATAGATGTCATAGAGGGGGGGGCGTCCGCTGCTCATGAACCCCTCCCTCTAAGAACTAGGTTGCTCTGTGGGGCTGGCTCCTGGTCTTGACCTATCCTTGTATTATATGGACAGTCATTCATCTGAATGGCTCCCATGTAAAATGGTAAAATTAGCAGTTTGTGAGGGGTGTGACCCAGGGTGATAAGCTGACCCCGCCTCCTAGGCATTCTGATGAGACTGAGCTGACCCTGCATCCTAGGCATTCTGATGAGACTGAGCTGACCCTGCATCCTAGGCATTCTGATGAGACTGAGCTGACCCCGCCTCCCAGGCATTCTGATGAGACTAAGCTGACCCCGCCTCCTAGGCATTCTGATGAGACTAAGCTGACCCCGCCTCCCAGGCATTCTGATGAGACTAAGCTGACCCCGCCTCCTAGGCATTCTGATGAGACTAAGCCGACCCCGCCTCCCAGGCATTCTGATGAGACTAAGCTGACCCCCGCCTCCTAGGCATTCTGATGAGACTAAGCCGACCCCGCCTCCCAGGCATTCTGATGAGACTAAGCTGACCCCGCCTCCCAGGCATTCTGATGAGACTAAGCTGACCCCGCCTCCCAGGCATTCTGATGAGACTAAGCCGACCCCGCCTCCCAGGCATTCTGATGAGACAACCCTTTAAGCAGACGGAGTGTTTTCCGTTTCAGCACCTCGGACAGCACTCGTACTTGGAAAGTTTCTACTTTGTATTTTAAATAATAAAGTTTTTAGACATTTGAGAAAACAATTAGAGAATAAAAATGAGGTAATTATTTAACAAACCCTCAAAAATAATGAATCCCTGGAGCGTTTTTCATCCGAGTGAAATTTTATTACAATACCGAAGACGTGCTGTAATAGTCTCATATATTAAAATGTGGCGAGTCTCAGATATCAAACCTGACAGAGAAAATTTATGATCCAAACTAATTTCAGTGTTTGCACAGAGGTTACAAGGAAGGTCTCCATTCCAGACAATACTTTTTTGGCTATTTGATAAGGTGTGCTAATGCTGGAACCCCAACGATCAGCCATAATCTGATGGGGAACCCGGTTTTACTTCCCTGCAGCGCCACAACAGGTGAAATGAAACATTACACAGTTCCTACTGCTATCAGATGTAATGCAGAGACCAGCCGGGTCCTCCAGGGTGAGAGACGCTCTTTATAGCCACAATAGTAGAGAAGGGAGAAGTAGGGATGGCCAAAATTAATGCCTCCAGCTATGTGGGGGATAGCTGGAAGGATTTTTGGCTTCTTAGGGACAGAAACTTTATTATGGGAGCCTTTAGCTCCCATGCTAAAAACTTTTAGACCGCGCGGTTTACGTTTTTACATACTGTTGTGTTCAATAGTACAACATACGACTGCCTGCCGGAGGACACTCTTTTGGACTTCATTGGGTTCATAGAGGCCTAAGGATATGTTTCATGTACACAATGGAAGGGCAAATCTCTCAAGATCCATTTCGAGAATATTCGCAAAGTTCATCCTTCAAACCAGAAGTGTCCTCATTATTATCATACTCTGGGGTCTCAGGGGAGGTGTGGAAACATAATAAACACTGATACTTACCTTGCCTCACCTCATCTGGGCTCCCTTGTGGTTCCTGGCACTTCCTCAGGGTCTTCTTCAGTCTTTTCTGGTCTCTTTGTTGCCATCACAAACCCCAGGGGACCACTGAGGCCTGCAATTGGGTCTCATAGGTCATGTGGGGCGCACCGTCAAAATGCTTGAATGTAGGCATCAGTCAGCATGTCCTACATCACCACTGAGACCCAATCAGCAGTCCCCATGGCCTGTGACATCACCCAGGTGGCCAGAAGATGACCCCAATGGAGCCCAAGAGAGATGAGGGAAGGTGAGTATAAGTGTTTATTATGTTTCTGCACCTGGGCCACCGCTTATTATACTCCCCCAGAGTATAATAGTGATTCATGGGTTGTGCACCCTAAAAGTCTCAGGTTCAGTCAAACCCAAATTTTTGGAAAATTTGTATTGAATCCAGTTTATTCGGAACCGGTTCACTTTCCCAGTGACTACGGTAAACCCAGCTAGCAAAGACCAGTGTGAATCCACCCCAAGAATTGTACATTTCTCTGTCATAATAAGAGGAACAGCTGATGAGGGACGGTAAGAAAATGACATGAGAATTCAATTACATGGAGCTGTCAGCGCACATGATAACAATAAAAAATGACGGTATAATGAGCTCCTTATTGGACCATAACTCAGCGTTACACCGCACTCGGGGCTGGATGCCGAGCCCATTGATATTAATTATTACTCTTTAAGAAAACAAGTTCGTCGTCTGCACACATCTCGCCAACAGGGGCTGCAATGTAAAAACAATGGCTTAGTGTGACGGATAGAAGCAAGTGACGCCTAATAGACAGTGATTGAGAGCTCACAGGTTGACACACTCATGTAGCTGCGGCAGATAAGTGCAGGCGCCTTCCCACGCACTCTATCTGGAGACTCCTACCCCTGTTTTCCATACACTGTCACTCTCCTCCTCCTTTGTCTATGGCTCGCAAGTGTCAATTTGCTGTCGACATCCATTTATATGTTTGACATATCTGGGCTGACTACCATTCCTTCCTCCCATGGCACACAGCCATTGGCAAGCCATAGGAAAAGGGCCGACCAAGCTAAGTAGCAAAAGTCTCGCTGGTTCAAGGAAGTCTTTACTGCTCGCATCCATTGATAACTGCACCCTCCGTGTTACCCCAAATGCTTAAGGACCAGCCTATACTGAGAAATGGGTGTCAAGAGCAATAATTTTCTATTTTTGTTCCATTAAAACTTTATAGGGGCTTGTTTTTTTGTGGGCTGAGCTTTAGATTTTATGGTCACTTTGGTGTAGGCCTCAGTAATACTAGAGGCACCATCTGTAGAGTCTCCATCTATTCGGTGTGACTTTCAGCCAGTTATTGCAGCTTTCTATTAATTTCCATAAAATTACCAATGAAAATTCATCTAATATACCAATAATCTGAGCATCTGGGAGATCAGTCATTTAGATCTGATGAATATCTGTTAAATAGGTGTCAAACGATTGTGGATCTAAGAGCACTGCATCCTTAATCATTAATAGAGCGGTATTGGGGCTTGATTTTTGTATGAGGAGTTGTAGTTTTTATTGTCACTACTTTATCTCTCAAATACCAGATCTTAGAATTTTAGGGAAGCTTTTTGTGTAGGCCTTGAGACCAGAAATATTCCTTTGCAGCTTGGAGGTCGCATCTGTACTGTCTACATCTTTTCTATGTAGCTTTCTAATAAATCCCATAAAGTTACAAATGATATTTTATCTAATGTAAACCAATAATCTGAGCACCTGGGGAGGGGGCAGTCATTTAGCTCCGATGAATATCTGTTAAAGATAGATCAAATAACTGTGGATCTTCTTTAAAAATCATTTTACAGTTTAGGCATCATCATCAAGAAAAGCCTTCAGAGCTGTATTCATAATTCTGCTGGAAACAGACAAGCTCATTGAAAGACATAAATCTAGGAGCTTAGATAAGTTATGGTGGCCATTTGCTTCAATTGCTTGGCCAACAGCTATTCCGCCTATTTCTCAGAGTAGGTCATCAATATTAGATCAGCGGGGATCCAACAGCTGGGACCAACACAAGCGGCAGCTGTGATGGCGACTTCCACTTCAAAGCTGATGTCACAAGCCCGTCTGCAGCTCAGTCTCATTCAAGTATGCAATGAATGGCGCTGTGATTGGTAAGTAGTGAAGAGGCCCCGATGCACATATGAACGTTCTTCAAACAGCTGATCGGTGGGAGTGCCGGATATCAGACCCTCCTGATCTGATATTGATGACCTATCCTTAACTTAATTTAGGAAAGCCCTTCTTATCTGTATGCCAGTTCCCATTGAGCTTGCGGGCAGGGACCAAATAGACCTAAAAGAGGTTCCGGTTATGCCCATGATGGTGACTTATACTAATGTTATACAGCAGTGTGCTGCAACCTGTAGTTCTACGACTCCTGACCTCCACATGTTAAGCACATGCTAAGAGTTGTAGTTTCACATGTGCCGTAAACCATTGATATATAATCTGTGTAATCCTCAGATACAATTTCCCATCTTCTCCCTCCCCGTCTATGGCGTCTTCCACATTCTACTCTGAGGGGTTAAGCTTCGCTCTGCACCTTATCTGCAAATGAGCAAAATGACAGACAAGAGATGGGATCGCTCACAAAGCTGCCAAATCTTAAACCAGCTAATGAATAATTTTACAACGCAAACTCTGCAGGGAAGGAACACGCCGAACACCCAAAGTAGGTCATCTTTAATTCCTGAAAGATCAAAAGATATTTTTCAAGACCGAATACACAAAACAAGAACATAACGTCTCAGTTTACCTCCTCATCACGGCCGAGCAACCGCCTGGTTTTATTTTAACATAATTTTCTTGGCAGAAGAAACACAAGAAAGGTCTACTAAGAAAAAAAAAACACAATACAATCCTGCCGGGGGCGCTGTAATGTGTCAGTGTCCTGGGATAATATATTGATCTGGGTTCCTCTATCAGGATTACATATACAGTACAGATATTGGGGGACATTTCTGGCATAGATGGATAAAAATGTGGCGCAAGGCCCTTTCGTGTGCCAAATGTGCTACACATTCCCCATTCTGCGCCTCCCTCACGACATCCTGACATATTTATATAACAAGGTACATGAGGTTGGATGAAGACACCGGCCCATCAAAAGTCTAACCTATAACCCTACAGTGTTGATCCAGAGAAAGGGGAAAAAGTCCCCATAAAGCTGATGCCGTTTGCCCCATGTTAGGAGGAAAAATTCCTTCCAGACTCCAAATCCAAAATGTTTGCGCTACATGGTAATATTACTGTGGAAAATGGGAGTATTCTTTGTACACTGCTTATTTTGTAAGCATTATAGGATGGTATTATATAGTCTGGATATGGCAGTATTATCCTGATTCCATAAGGAAATATTACAGTACGGGGAGAAGGCAGGGTGCCCCTGCAGGAGAAATGTGGTATTACATGGTCATCATGTAATACATGGAACAATTGAATCTAGGGCGAGAGCTGCTGTTTGTTAGTGGCTCTCCAGGTACCATGTTGTAGGGTAGAATTTGGTTATGACCCTCACCTTATTGTCTTGTTTGCTTCTTAAGTACCCTTTTGGTGGAAGGGAATATTCAGACCGGGGAAGACAAGGAACACAGCCCCCATAGTATGTGTAAGGTCTACTATCCCGGGGACCTCCCACCATCCTTTAGTTTATAGTAAACTCTTAGAATAGCCATTACATTGTTAAAATTAGTTTCCATTTAATGGAAATGATGCCTTTTCGGGTGTTTCTTCCAATCAGAATTGCCATAATATATGATGCTTGTATACATTAAATGAAATGGCGTGGTGTGCACGCTAGGCAAAGAACTTATCTTGATCTGTGTGCAAAAGGGAATGTGTTACCAGAAAATCACTTTTTTTTGTATTAAACATATTTTTCAAGAACTTTTGATATTTAAAAAAAAATGTCCATATCCTTATCTATATTTTTTTGAACGTTCTAAATCTTACAATTTTTACTCTGGCCACCAAGCTTAATAATAGACTGACACTAATTCTGTAGTAGTTTTCTTTGCAGCAGTCACCTCACTCACACCACAGACAGGATTACAATAGAAGATAACACTACGGAGCCATCAGTACTGACAGTAGATGGTGTCATAGCTTATCTATTCCTGCTCCCAGCACAGATCATGCCGAGAACACTCTCCCATAGACCCCAATGAGTTGGCTCCAGATTCTTCCAACCTCATAATCCTATACACAAAATAGAATTTAAAACACAAGACAAGGTACAATCATGTGACCCATGAGAACCTGAAGTATAAGAAGTGGTAAAGTGTTTGCTACATGTATGAGCAGGGACTTTACTGACACTCGTATAAACACCCTGAACTGTCCATAGGGTCACATCCTACTGCCATGTTGGAGGTAACACAGCCTCTCAGCCTTGTATTTACAGGACCCTGGCAGCGCGTTGATGATTTACGAGTCCTGCGTCCCAATCCCCAGCGCACACATCACAACCTTTGCATTTTTAATCATCTCCTGTAGAGTGACACGACTTCCCCCTGTATGGGCGCTGAGTATTCCCAGCACCTGGCACCCCGGGTTACAAGCGATAACATTTAAATCTGGTAATTATCGGTGTCTCATTTTCTGTTCCCAACACATCTCTCTTTTTCCCGAGACGAGGTACGGAGACGTATGTCAAGTCCTTATTATCAGCAGCCGCAAAGGGAATCTGTAACCATGGAGCCTGGTTAGCGATTCTTCCATTGAAACAGGCAGAAATCCCAACATCCCCGATGAGATTTCATTCCACATACATCTCCGGCACAGCAAGGAATGGATTTCTTTTACTGTTCAGTAGGAAATGGAGGGACAGAAGTTTAAGAAAGGTTGTGCGATTATAGGGGCGCCCTGTCTTATACCCTAAAGCCAGAGGCATCCGTATGCAAAATCTGTTATGTGCCTTTTATAATACTGGTGCCCTTTAATGTAGTAGGGTGGACCCCAGGACTGTAACAGATCACTCACAGACCCTGATGGAAAAGCTCAGCTTGGGTCCCGCCTGTGCGACCTCCTCACAACCAGCAGCCCCGTCCCATCCATACATTTTACCAGGTTTCCTTCTCACCATAAAGACTTGTCTGTGCACACAAGATTTCTGTTTTTTTGTAACCATGAAAGGGTTCGGTTTCCCCTTTCTGACAGTGGAAGGCTGTGTATGCATCATAAACCTTCTCACTCCAGTGTACCAGAGGGCAAGGGGAATAAATTTACGATGGACTGACGGCCATCAAAAGGAAATTAGAAAGGAGGTCAAAGAAGTTTAACCAGCCCTGGTGTGGTGAGGGGGAACGGTGGGCTCTCTTGGTTCTGGGCCCATTTGCACCTGTGACCCCCAATGGACACCAGGGCCTAGGTGCATTCAGAACCTCTGCACTTCCTATTTTTACACCCCAGGTTGTACCTAGAAAGTCTAGGATCCCATATTAAACTTCAGACTGCCCCCCAGTCATTTAATACAACACTTCCGCAATGAACCATCGTTGACATGTCCGTACCTTCTGCCCCACAGACCCCACATTCCAGCCCTGCGCCTTTCTCTCATCAGGCCCATGGAGACAGCAGCTTCCCTCTGCCATGTCACATACTTTCTGTGGAGAATTCTTGGTCCCATCTCATGGTTTCACCAGTGTGGGGTCCCTTCTTCACCCCCCCGTTCCCATTCTAATGCCCATACAACCAACAAGCACATACACTGGTACCTCCAACACCTCCCATTAGGCAGTGAGGTCTGCACCACCACTAGGTGGCACCAACAAGCAGAAGGTGGTGGGGTGATGCAACAGAAACCATATGTTTGTGGGGGAAGTGCTGGAGTGGCGGGCCTGATGTATTGAGGCAGGGGAGGGCAGGCTGCAGAGTCTCACCAGGGAGTCTAGTGACGTCATCCAGACTCCGGTCAATAGCTGAAAGGAGGGGAGAGCACTTTATTCAATAACTTTATTTACATATAAATTACTCACAGAAGATTAAGTGGAGGCTGTGGTCCCCTGGGCTATAGGGTCTGGCTGCACCTATGACCTCTATAGTTACACTATTGTTGATCTCCCTTTTGCACAGTAGCACGACCGATGCACCTACTAGAACCTGAAATTGTGGACCCTTTACATCTGCACATGACTCTGACATCAGATGGCAGCCATCACGTACACCTAAAGGGGTTTTCCATATTTATGAGAATAAGCTGAATATTTGCAAATTTGTTGAACTTTTTATTACAATTGAATCTAAAACATTTCACCTTTTGCACAATCTCTGCTTGCTGTCTGCTTGCTGCTTCAATTCCCTTTCTGATCCTGTCCTGCCACGACCCTGGAGGTGCACAATTTGTGTGTCAGAACCCTTTTATATCAAGACTATACTGAGTATAGCCTGCTCTGTCCATGTAAATGGTTTGCGATATGATGTGTATGATCTCCTACCACTTCAGAGCTACACAAGGCTTTCTTCTCCATTGGCTTCCGGAGAGCAATGCATTGTGGGAGCTTAGATGGCAGTTACCTAGTTAGAGCTAGGCTCTGAGGTCACATGTCTGACAACAGCGAGACGCTAAACTGTTGTCTGTTTCCACAGGCAACCGCGGATGACATGAAGGGCCTCAAGGTGACCTCCAAGACTCCTAAAAGAGTAGGCAAATTTACCCGGTCGAATGTTCCCACATCCATCGAGCTCTCTCGTTTCATATGTGATATGAACATGTTATGTCCCGGTTGTGTAACGGAAAAGAGGTGTGGCCAACACATTGCATGTCCATGTTACAAAAAGGGGGCGTGGTAAGCATAAAAAGTAGGCGTGACCTTGTCAATAGGGACATGGAAAAATCTTGAGATTAATTTTGTGCACAGTTTTCCCAAATCTCATCTAAAAATGTTAGCAAGTATAGACAAGACATGTCTGTGGTTACCAGGGAGCGGTGCATTGTGGGAGATCTGATGGCAGTTACCTAGTTAGAGCTATTAAGTCACATGACTGACAACAAAGAGCTACACGGATGTCTGTTACCACGGGCAACCAGAACACACAAAATAACAAGCACGAACGGAGAGCAGTTGCCCATAGCAACGAATAAGGTTACTGATCCGTCGCTTTCCTGGGCAGTTTGCCAAATCCACATTTCCATATCTGTTCACGATGCGGATGATAAATAAGGAGCCATCATATAAATGGAGGGGCTGGTGCGGAGTGGTCCAGATATAATTCGACAAATCATCTCTGATGTTCCCGGTAATGAGGGTCGCCATAGACAATCGCAGCTAATTATGGTCAATGGTGTCACCTCCCCGTGAGTGGAGACGCCGGTGACAGCTGTGACAAGTGACAGATGAAGCTTTCATCTCATCATCGCTCCTCAAATCTTCATTTATTTATAGGAATGCAGGGACGGCAATGAGTAAGTGACCACCGAGAAATAGAAATTTCCATAGAAACTGCACCAGGCGTACGAGGAACGAGCAAATCCGCTATTCTTATCATGCAAATAGTTTATCAGTGGCACAAACAAGGTACAAAAATACAGAGAAAACCAGAAATGGGCATTTTAGTGGCAAAAAAAAAACAGTACAGTACATGTTATACTATAGCAATATTTTGGGTACTGTTCCTCTATATAATAACCATCCCCTTTAAACTGGAAAAAAAAATTGTGTGTGAAATTTGTAAAATTTCTCAATCATCATAAAATTGATGAACTTTTCTACTCCAAAAGATCATAAGGGATTCTGAAGTGGTCCAATAAATAAAAGCTGCTGTTTTTAAATATGCAAATTAGCTCCTCGGAGCAATGGCGACGCCCTCGTTGCCCTAAACAGTTCAGTTCTATATTAACAAAACATCGATATCTCGGCAAGGAAACATCAAATCACACCATCTGGTTCAGGTGACCCTAACCTACCTATCTGTGGGGCTGGGCTAGCGAGCTGGGATCTGGTGACACATTCCCTTTAAATCAAAATATCTAGCAGGTCACGCAGGTTACTGTGGCTTTGTGCTATTTTTGTGTAATGCGCCGCTCTTCCTCTCCATGGGCTGTGCCCTGTATTGCAGTTTAGCTCCATTCAAGAGAGCACTGCAATACCAGGCACAGACCAGGGAATAGGGTGGCGCTGTATCAATAAATAAAGGAGAACCTTTCTTCTAATCCTTTAACACAAGGCTGGTAAATCTGCAGAACTGCACAAACCATTAGCGAGTGTCTTGACTGAATTTCAGGCACACACTAAGTGCAGCAGTGCCAACAGCGCCCGTCTTGCACACACGGGCACAATGCCAGCATTTTGGAATAATGTCTCTGCGAAACACAAATATTGTATTTGCTGCCTGGACTGAACAGACCGTACAGCTTGTTACACGCTCAGCCCTGTAACAACAAAGGTGACCTGCAGGGGGAAGAAGTGTTTAAATTTTCATTAGAATTTAATGAGCGCTTTGCTTTTTGATGTCTTTTGCTCGTCCCATCAGTGTCCTTCCTTCCTTCCTTCCTTCTCGGCGGCGGCTAAGCCTTCCTGCCTGGGTCAAACCAAATCAGCGGTAGGCAGGGAGAAATTACTTGGCAACACTTGACAATTTATTTTCTGCTTTACGGTATATAGTCGACAGTTACTAGGGGTATTTTGGTCCAAAAAAATTAACAAAAATCACCAGAATGAAGCCCTAGGCATGTGCTGGATCAGGGCATAGGCATGATATAGAGAAATGTGTAAAAAAAATAAAATAAAATTCGGACTAGGCTAGAAAATGTCCTCCTCCTCACATCGGCTTTTCCTCTTTTATCATCACTGAGCCAGCCGGCTGCAGCCTGATAAATATTGACTTGCCACAATCGGAAACCCACTTGTGAATGTGCGTAAATTAGGTTTTTAGGTGGAATACTATTTTATAGAGATTTTTTTTACCATTTTTTTTTAACAAAATTTGACTTTCAAATATCTGATGACTGATCAGAATGCAGGTTGGGTAGTTGCTCGCTCTCCTTCGCGGTGAGGATAGTGAGGATCCACCTTTAGGCCCCCTTGCACACAACCCTGGGCTAGGTCAGTGCGGTATCCGGGTTTATTTCCAGATAGCACACTGACCCATTCATTTCTGTCGGCCCACGCACACGACCATGTATTACACAGATCAGTGTGTGGGCCGACAGTCCGGGCCGCAAAACTCAGGATAGGTCCTATACCTGTACGGTTTTGTGGCCGTGCTTCTGTGGCCCCTATTCACGGTCGTTTACAATTAGCCTTAGGCCCCATGCATTCAACCATGTGCAGAGTACAGTGAAAACGGAACAGAAGACACATGGAGTGGTATCCGTGTACCGTCCGTGATTTTCACTGACCCATACATTGGAATGAATAGACAGAGCCGAAAAAAGGACAGGTATAGGAACTGCGCCATATTCTGCGGCTCTTATCTATGGCTCAAACACACAATTTAAATAAATAAAAAATACGGATGTGTGTATAAGGCCATAGAAAAGAATGGGACTGTATATTATTCACAACTACGGGTCCGTAATTGCGGATAATATACTGAAACAAACTATGGTTGTGTATATGACACCTTAGGTTGCGGAAATAGAATGGAAGAATAACACTGTTTTACAGTATCAGGAAAGCGAATGAGATTTTAAATAATCTCTTCTACCTATTGGGGGATAAAAATGCAGCAGGTTATATAGACTTAGAAGGGGAAAGGAAAAAGTTAAATATGCAGAGGAAAAGCAGTGACATACACAACCATTTTGCTGCATTTTCTTCCGCAGAGTTTTGCCTTAGGCTTACAGCCCATGTTAAGAAACTGAAGCGTTTTTCGGCGGCTGCAGAAAAGCAGTAGAAAAAAAATAAAACTTCCTTTTACAGCACCAGCAAAGTGAGGCTAAGGTGGGGAAAACCGCAGCGGAAACGTATCGAGGTTTTTCCCGCAGCGCGTTTCACAGAAACATGAAAAAACAAGTCCTATTTTGACGGACCATTCCGAGGAGACATTCTGGAAATTTTGTGCAGTGACCTCTCTCAGTGGGTTAAACCTTCTTCTGTAGTGTAACCGGATGTCAAAAATAGATCACAAATAACGTATGGACAGAAATCTGACAAAACCGGGACATTGTCACAAATGAAAAATGGAGACAGATGTGTGAATAAGGCCTTAGCTCCGGTCTGTGTGAGGGGACGCCGGACTTCAGCTCATGTCCTAATTATCACTAACCCGATGGCACAGGAGGAACACGGAGGATTACTAGCACTAAAAACACGTCTCTCCGCCTCATATTGCCTTAGTAATCAGATATTTGTCAAAGTCAATTTACAGAAAACGTTCTGGTTATGATGTGTAATAGACACAGCTGGAAACCAATTAGTAAAGTGCTGGAAATAAAGGGTTAAATGTAAGTGGAACAGGTACACAGCGATTTAAGGTTTCTCTTTTTTTCTAGGAAAGCCATGTTATCCTTCTGAGCCTAATTAATGCCGGTGTTTTAGCTCATTGTGGCCTCCAGGGAGAGAAGTGGGAAGAGCAGAAGTTATCTCATCTTCAAAGGAAGATTTTCCTTTTTTGCCTTTCTTGGGATTTGAACTTAAAAACAGTCCGTGTGTGATCAATAGTCTAATCGGAGATGTGAGGGGAGAGGAAAACAGGAAGCTCCTGGGCCCAATACAAAATGTGTAATACTCCACACACACCTTGTATTACTTATAATGCTGGAGCAGTAGGTACGTACCCTATAGGCATCTCTGCACCCCCTGTAGCTACAACCATGTACGTGTAAGGAGTAAAGACTGACAGAAACATTCCCATATTAATACTGCCCCCTATGTACAAGAATATATCTACTATAATACTGCTCCTATGTACAAGAATATAACTACTATAATACTGCTCCTATGTACAAGAATATAACTGCTATAATACTGCTCCTATGTACAAGAATATAACTACTATAATACTGCTCCTATGTACAAGAATATAACTACTATAATACTGCCCCTATGTACAAGAATATAACTACTATAATACTGCTCCTATGTACAAGAATATAACTACTATAATACTGCTCCTATGTACAAGAATATAACTACTATAATACTGCCTCCTATGTACAAGAATATAACTACTATAATACTGCCCCTATGTACAAGAATATAACTACTATAATACTGCCCCCTATGTACAAGAATATAACTACTATAATACTACTCCTATGTACAAGAATATAACTACTATAATACTGCTCCTATGTACAAGAATATAACTACTATAATACTGCTCCTATGTACAAGAATATAACTACTATAATACTACCTCCTATGTACAAGAATATAACTACTATAATACTGCTCCTATGTACAAGAATATAACTACTATAATACTGCTCCTATGTACAAGAATATAACTACTATAATACTGCATCCTATGTACAAGAATATAACTACTATAATACTGCTCCTATGTACAAGAATATAACTACTATAATACTGCTCCTATGTACAAGAATATAACTACTATAATACTGCTCCTATGTACAAGAATATAACTACTATAATACTGCATCCTATGTACAAGAATATAACTACTATAATACTGCTCCTATGTACAAGAATATAACTACTATAATACTACCTCCTATGTACAAGAATATAACTACTATAATACTGCTCCTATGTACAAGAATATAACTACTATAATACTGCTCCTATGTACAAGAATATAACTACTATAATACTGCTCCTATGTACAAGAATATAACTACTATAATACTGCCCCTATGTACAAGAATATAACTACTATAATACTGCTCCTATGTACAAGAATATAACTACTATAATACTGCTCCTATGTACAAGAATATAACTACTATAATACTGCTCCTATGTACAAGAATATAACTACTATAATACTGCTCCTATGTACAAGAATATAACTACTATAATACTGCCTCCTATGTACAAGAATATAACTACTATAATACTGCTCCTATGTACAAGAATATAACTACTATAATACTGCTCCTATGTACAAGAATATAACTACTATAATACTGCTCCTATGTACAAGAATATAACTACTATAATACTGCTCCTATGTACAAGAATATAACTACTATAATACTGCTCCTATGTACAAGAATATAACTACTATAATACTGCCCCCTATGTACAAGAATATAACTACTATAATACTGCTCCTATGTACAAGAATATAACTACTATAATACTGCCCCCTATGTACAGGAATATAACTACTATAATACTACTCCTATGTACAAGAATATAACTACTATAATACTGCTCCTATGTACAAGAATATAACTACTATAATACTGCCCCCTATGTACAAGAATATAACTGCTATAATACTGCCCCTATGTACAAGAATATAACTACTATAATACTGCCCCCTATGTACAAGAATATAACTACTATAATACTCCTATGTACAAGAATATAACTACTATAATACTGCTCCTATGTAGAAGAATATAACTACTATAATACTGCTCCTATGTACAAGAATATAACTACTATAATACTGCTCCTATGTACAAGAATATAACTACTATAATACTGCCCCTATGTACAAGAATATAACTACTATAATACTGCTCCTATGTACAAGAATATAACTTCTATAATACTGCTCCTATGTACAAGAATATAACTACTATAATACTGCTCCTATGTACAAGAATATAACTACTATAATACTGCTCCTATGTACAAGAATAGAACTACTATAATACTGCTCCTATGTACAAGAATATAACTACTATAATACTGCTCCTATGTACAAGAATATAACTACTATAATACTACCTCCTATGTACAAGAATATAACTACTATAATACTGCTCCTATGTACAAGAATATAACTACTATAATACTGCTCCTATGTACAAGAATATAACTACTAGAATACTGCCTCCTATGTACAAGAATATAACTACTATAATACTACTCCTATGTACAAAAATATAACTACTATAATACTGCTCCTATGTGCAAGAATATAACTACTAGAATACTGCCTCCTATGTACAAGAATATAACTACTATAATACTGCTCCTATGTACAAGAATATAACTACTAGAATACTGCCTCCTATGTATAAGAATATAACTACTATAATACTACTCCTATGTACAAAAATATAACTACTATAATACTGCTCCTATGTACAAGAATATAACTACTATAATACTTCTCCTATGTACAAGAATATAACTACTATAATACTGCCTCCTATGTACAAGAATATAACTACTATAATACTGATCCTATGTACAAGAATACAACTACTATAATACTGCTCCTATGTACAAGAATATAACTACTATAATACTGCTCCTATGTACAAGAATATAACTACTATAATACTGTCTCCAATGGCCAGCACTGCTATAAATGGTTACAGCTTATTACAATGCACAGTGAGCCCCTTTCTTCTTCTTCTTCTCTTGGTATATTTGGTAACACTTTGGCACTGTTTGGCCGCGGTCAGGGTGTTGAGGGTGGACCCCACAGTCTTGAGTATTTAGATGGGTAACTATTTTAAAATCTGTAATGAAGATCCACACCTGTGCCCTGTGCAGATGGGATTATGTAAGAGATTCTGCTTGATGGGTAGACGCTTGTTCAGATCTGAAGTGCACACTGATTTATATGCCAGTGCTAAAGGCAGAAACACATGTTCTATTTGCAGCTCAGAAGAAACAACTCCACTTCAATGTCAAGAGTAATACTTAATGCTCCTCATCTTTAAAACAAACCTGAGATCATCACGGTTTCCTTCCTATTGGTCTGCACAGTATTTCACTTGTTAGAGCAGAGGTTTGTGCTTCAGAGCTGTACTTCCTACTGTAACCGGGGACAGGAAGTTGCAAACTTGCAACCATGGGCAGTCATTCTGGAGCAAGCTAAGTTTTTTTAGTCCCTCAACCACAAAGTTGCATCAAAATCTTCTGTTCCATTCTCCTTATGCTAGTGTTCAGCTTTCCGTTCTTCAGGTCCACTTGGGGACCCGAAAAACAGAAAGCTAACCCACTTAAAAAGCGGTTACCCGCAGACCCCATAGACTATAACAGGGTTCACCGGGTTTCTGCCCAAAAAAATTTGGAGAGATAAGTTGCTTGCAGAACTTTTCTCTCCGCATTTCTCAAGCAAATTTGGGGACAGAAACCCCGAACGTAGTTCAAATGCTGGTGTGAACCTAGCCTTAGTTGTATCATGCATTCTGGTATAACCTGGGTATCTCCTGTATATAATTCTATATGTACAGCTGGTATAACCTGGGTATCTCCTGTATATAATATATATGTACAGCTGGTATAACTTGGGTATCTCCTGTATATAATATATATGTACAGCTGGTATAACCTGGGTATCTCCTGTATATAATTCTATATGTACAGCTGGTATAACCTGGGTATCTCCTGTATATAATATATATGTACAGCTGGTATAACTTGGGTATCTCCTGTATATAATATATATGTACAGCTGGTATAACCTGGGTATCTCCTGTATATAATATATATGTACAGCTGGTATAACCTGGGTATCTCCTGTATATAATTATATAAGTACATCTGGTATAACCTGGGTATCTCCTGTATATAATTATATATGTACAGCTGGTATAACCTGGATATCTCCTGTATATAATTATATATGTACAGCTGGTATAACCTGGGTATCTCCTGTATATAATTATATATGTACAGTCATGGCCAAAAGTTTTGAGAATGACACAAATATTATATTTTCACATGATCTGCTGCCCTCTGGTTTTTATGTGTGTTTGTCAGATGTTTTTATCACATACAGAAATATAATTGCATTCATATTATGAGTAACAGAAGCTTATATTGACAGTTAGAATGAGTTAATGCAGCAAGTCAATATTTGCAGTGTTGACCCTTCTTCTTCAGGACCTCTGCAATTCTCCCTGGCATGCTCTCAATCAACTTCTGGACCAAATCCTGACTGATAGCAGTCCATTCTTGCAGAATCAATGCATTCATTTTGTCTGAATTTGTTGGTTTTTGTTTGTCCACCCGTCTCTTGATGATTGACCACAAGTTCTCAATGGGATTAAGATCTGGGGAGTTTCCAGGCCATGGACCCAAAATCTCTATGTTTTGTTCCCTGAGCCATTTAGTTATCACCTTTGCTTTATGGCAAGGTGCTCCATCATGCTGGAAAAGGCATTGTTGAGCGCCAAACTGCTCTTGGACGGTTGGGAGAAGTTGCTCTTGGAGGACATTCTGGTACCATTCTTTATTCATGGCTTTGTTTTTAGGCAAGACTGGGAGAGAGCCGATTCCCTTGGCTGAGAAGCAACCCCACACATGAATGGTTTCAGGATGCTTTACAGTTGGCATGAGACAAGACTGGTGGTAGCGCTCACCTCTTCTTCTCCGAATAAGCTGTTTTCCAGATGTTCCAAACAATCGAAAAGGGGATTCATCAGAGAAAATGACTTTACCCCAGTCCTCAGCAGTCCACTCCCTGCACCTTTTGCAGAATATCAGTCTGTCCCTGATGTTTTTTCTGGAGAGAAGTGGCTTCTTTGCTGCCCTCCTTGAGCCCAGGCCTTGCTCCAAGAGTCTCCGCCTCACAGTGCGTGCAGATGCACTCACACCTGCCTGCTGCCATTCCTCAGCAAGCTCTGCACTGCTGGTAGCCCGATCCCACAGCTGAAACACTTTTAAGAGACGGTCCTGCCGCTTGCTGGTCTTTCTTGGGCGCCCTGGAGCCTTTTTGGCACCAATAGAACCTCTCTCCTTGAAGTTCTTGATGATGCGATAGATTGTTGACTGAGGTGCAATCTTTCTAGCTGCAATACTCTTCCCAGTTAGGCCATTTTTGTGCAGTGCAATGATGACTGCACGTGTTTCTTTAGAGATAACCATGGTTAACAGAAGAGAAACAATTATGGCAAGCACCAGCCTCCTTTTAAAATGTCCAGTGGTGTCATTCTTACTTAATCATGACAGATTGATCTCCAGCCCTGTCCTCATCAACACCCACACCTGTGTTAATGGAGCAATCACTGAAACGATGTTAGGTGGTCCTTGTAAGGCAGGGCTGCAATGATGTTGAAATGTGTTTTGGGGGATAAAGTTCATTTTCTAGGCAAATATTGACTTTGCAAGTAATTGCTGTTAAGCTGATCACTCTTTATAACATTCTGGAGTATATGCAAATTGCCATTAGAAAAACTGAAGCAGTAGACTTTGTAAAAATTAATATTTGTATCATTCTCAAAACTTTTGGCCATGACTGTACAGCTGGTATAACCTGGGTATATCCTGTATATAATTATATATGTAAAGCTGGTATAACCTGGGTATCTCCTGTATATAATTATATATGTATAGCTGGTATAACCTGGGTATCTCCTGTATATCTCTTATATATATAAAAATGAGTTCCTGTCTGTCTGTCTGTCTGTTCTTTATGCGCGACCAAACGACTGGACCGATCCTCTCCAAATTTGGCACACATGTACATCAGGTGTCCGGGAATATTATAGACTGGTTCTCAGCTCTCTTGGACGTACCGTTCCTGAGGTACAGTATTCCCAAAAAATGACCAGCATTAGTCTATACAAGCCTGCAAGTCTTTCACTCATATTCCAACTGCCATACACACGGTCACATATCCCTTATCAGCCAATAACAGCTCGCAGGCGCTTACTCTCCTCAGGCACACAGGTTTCCATAGCAACCAAGCTATGTATGACCTGTATTAGTGAATAGCAGTTCACAGGACCTTAAATATTCAGTCATATCACGTGTATCAGCCAATATAAGTTCACATTTAATTTACCAGGTTTCCATAACAACACAGCCATAAATAGACTGTACCTGTACTGGACTCAGTGGTGTAACTAGCAATGGCAGGGCCCCAAGGCGAACATTTGACATGGGACACCCCCCCCCCCCCCCCCCCGGCAACCCCTCCACACACAAACTGCATTTCTGCACACACTATTATGCCCCATAGTGGCCCCTGCATACACTATTAGGCCCCATAGTGGCCCTTGCACACAGTATTCTGCCCCATAGTGGCCCCTGCACACAGTATCATAGTGGCTCCTTCATATAGTATTATGCGCACTTCCCGCTACTTCTTCAATGTTGGACCAGATGTCACGTGAGGCAGACATGTATCGCAACGCATAATGACGTCGGACTGGCCCACCGACATCTGGGTCGCCACCAAGGAGGCCCGAAGCCTGCTGAAAAGACCCCAGAGTATAATGATAGCAGTGTTTGTGGGGTTCACGGCCCACAGGCCTTACTTACCAATCCCCGCTCCTGCTCACAGCCGCCTCTGCAGGAGGTGAAGTGCAGGCGGCCGTGAGCAGGAGTGGGGATCGGTAAGTAAATAGGGCCCGTTACCTGCTGGTGTTAAAAAAAAACAAACATCAGAGGCCCGCCGGGTCCCCTAATGTCCCGGGCCCTGTGGCAGCTGCTACCACTGCTAAACCGGTATTTACGCCACTGACTGGACTGCCATACTGGATTTCAGCATTCTTATAAATTGAAACGTTTTTTAAACTACTCATATCCCCTGCAGCAAAACGCATGGCTGCTGCTCAAGCTAATGAAAACTCTCAGCAGACCCAAGCCTGTCTCCAATCTGATAAGGTATGTTACAGACAACAGCGAGCTGCTGAAACTCCCCAGCAGACCCAAGCCCGTCTCCAATCTGACAAAGCATTGTCAGCCACATGCACACAGCTGCACTCCAGGTTTCAATAACAACCCAGCCATTTTTCTTCACTGCTGTAGGTCAGCTTTAAAGGGGCAGGGCGCTGTGGATGACACTGTTACACAAGGTCACATACACACAGCTTTACTCCAGGTTTTCCATAACAACCGATCGCAAGTTTTTCACTGATATCCAAACTGAGATGCACATGATCACATGACACTTATGGACCAATGGAAAATCGCAGGTTCAGTCTTGACATACACACAGCTTTACACCAGGTTTCCATAGCAACCAAGCTATTTATGTCCTGTATGAGTCAATAGCAGTTCGCAGGTCCTTAAATATTCAGTCATATGACGTGTATTAGCCAATGTAAGTTCACATTTCATTTACCAGGTTTCCATTGCAACACAGCCATAAATAGACTATACCTATACTGGACTGCCATACTGGATGTCAAGTGCAAAACTGGCCAATTCTTATGGGGTCACTACACAAATAAAAAATGAAATATACCCGTGCGAAGCCGGATCCTTCCTCTAGTAATATATATGTACAGCTGGTATAACCTGGGTATCTCCTGTATATAATTATGTGCATTGTGGCTGTACATACATAAGTGTTTAGAATTATCAACAATATATCCATATTTATCATGGTTTTGCAATAGGGAAAGTGGGGTCTTCAATAGAATTAAACATCATGGCTATATCAGTAAGTAGTGACCTGGTGTGGACCCTTTCAGGCCGTACTCCTGGCTTCATAAACCCCTCAATTGCTTTTCCTCTAAGTTAGCAATAAGGATGGACCCATCTGTGAAATCCAATCGAGCTTGCTGTGGATCTGGATAATCAGAGTCCAGTGTAGAGTGAAAAACTCAACATTATGGAACACTACACAATGTACCGGGGAACTTCAGAAACACCCCGCCTCTCACATGTGTCTTGTATTTAAAGGAACCCTCCTCCTCTTACACTTCAAAGCTTTTGGGCTCAGTGCATTCAGCTTCGTTGATGCTAATAGCTACTCTTCAACATCCATTTTTCATTTTATCCCTCAAAAATGGACACAGTGATGTCACAGTACAGGGATAATACACACAGTGATGTCACAGCACAGGGATAATACACACGGTGATGTCACAGTACAGGGATAATACACACAGTGATGTCACAGTACAGGGATAATACACACGGTGATGTCACAGTACAGGGATAATACACACAGTGATGTCACAGTACAGGGATAATACACACAGTGATGTCACAGTACAGAGATAATACACACGGTGATGTGACAGTACAGGGATAATACACATGGTGATGTCACAGTACAGGGATAATACACACGGTGATGTCACAGCACAGGGATAATACACACGGTGATGTCACAGTACAGGGATAATACACACAGTGATGTCACAGCACAGGGATAATACACACGGTGATGTGACAGTACAGGGATAATACACATGGTGATGTCACAGCACAGGGATAATACACACAGTGATGTCACAGTACAGAATAATACACACAGTGATGTCACAGTACAGGATAATACACACAGTGATGTCACAGCACAGGGATAATACACACAGTGATGTCACAGTACAGAGATAATACACACAGTGATGTCACAGCACAGGGATACTACACACGGTGATGTCACAGTACATGGATAATACACATGGTGATGTCACAGTACAGAGATAATACACATGGTGATGTCACAGTACAGAATAATACACACAGATGTGTCACAGTACAGAATAATACACACAGTGATGTCACAGCACAGGGATAATACACACGGTGATGTCACAGCACAGGGATAATACTCACAGTGATGTCACAGCACAGGGATAATACTCACAGTGATGTCACAGTATAGAGATAATACACACGGTGATGTCACAGTACAGGGATAATACTCACAGTGATGTCACTGCACAGGGATAATACACACAGTGATGTCACAGTACAGAATAACACACAGTGATGTCACTGTACAGGGATAATACACACAGTGATGTCACAGCACAGGGATAATACACACAGTGATGTCACAGCGCAGGGATAATATACACAGTGATGTCACAGTACAGGGATAATACACACAGTGATGTCACAGCACAGGGATAATACACACAGTGATGTCACAGCGCAGGGATAATATACACAGTGATTTCACAGCGCAGTGATAATACACACAGTGATGTCACAGCACAGGGATAATACACAGTGATGTCACAGTACAGAGAATGCAGAGTCACATACCCATTGTTGATAGTCATCACTAACTGCACTAGAAGTATACGCGGAGATGTGCCCCTCCTTTAGCTATTGCCCCCATAGCACCTGCAATGCCTGCTACCCTGGTAGTAACAGCCCCGTCATAATTTTACCTTGTACCTTTAGGTCTCTACAAGAAATTTGGAACTCTAAAAAAACAAAATGGCATTAAGGGAACCATGACTTGGCTATACTGCCATTTGTGATTCTGGGAATGTAATGGCAGGCATGTTTTTGGCTACCCAGCTTTCCTGGAAACAGATACAGCCAATAAGCAGCTTAATTTTGGGTTATTCTTGTGCTACTAAACCTACACATATATATTCATGTATGCACTGTCATTATCTCATATATATGTTTGCATTTAGAGGCCAGCAGGGGGGGCTACCAAGACTCGCTATTAGTCATGATATCCTACTAATTATTTTTATGATTATCATTAATTATTCGCAGGTGTTAATTGCGGAGATAATCAGTCGGTGGCACAGGGTATGGAGCTCAGCGTTTATGCTGCCCTATTATACACTGTCAGGATGAATTTTGTCTCTCTTTTTCATTTTTACCACGGCAACCGCAAGCAAAGTCATTACAAGCAAAGGGAGAGTTCATGCGAGGACAGATATTAGCCTACTTCTAGCAGGAGTCACCTCTTAAAGGTAGAGGAAGCACCAAGGCAACCAGAGAGTCTATAATATAATAGGCACTGTCTCATACAGGTATTAAAGTGAAGCTCCACCCTTAAAGGGAGTGTGTCACCAGACCCCAGTATACCACCCAAGCCCCGCAGATAGATAGGTTAGGGTCTGCTGATACAATTCTTTTAAAACCCCTTTTAGACTGAAGCTTTCCTAGGGCTTCACTGATATTAGGAAGTAGACCTGTAGCAATCAGCCATCACCAGAAAGATTCCAAGCGGTGCTCATGAGCAGCCACTAGAGGTGGAAAGTAGTATTACATGGTGTACAGTAAAACGAAGAGATGTGCGAATAATAGAAGATCCTGCCGAGTCTAGCTAAGTGACTCTCTACTTTGGCAATCAGGGTTCTGACAAAAATTACATTTTGTACTCAAAAATAGTTTTTGTGCCACCAAATGAATTCTCTGCACGCAAAATCAAGAGCCTCAGAAAATTATTTTTGTGTGCACAAAAATGATTTATGTGATCACAAAATTAATTCTGTGATGGCAAACGTCAATGCCTGAGCTGGCCAAGTGAAATCTAACGTCACTAAATTAATCGTGCGTCACAAAATACATTGTGGACAAACGGTGCCCCATGTCGTCAGAGGTTAGGATGATTCTGTCCCCTAAGGGCCCCCATACAGCTGGAGTCGGCTCAGGTATCATATATCATCCTGGTCATATTATTCACAGATAAAGCTAATTTTCAATAAATCTTCATTAGATCATGGCCACCTCGGGGTCTCCGCTCCGTACGATGTCCCATGATTCTGCACCCGTAGGCTCCAGAGGAATACAAAGCGACTATGACAAGGGCACAACCAGCCCCATCAGTGAGTCTATAAATCCTGGAGAAATGTGCAAACTGTTAATCAGGTTCCCGTGTCAGGTCTCATCTGAACAGTTCCATAATGAGTTCATTATGAAATTCCCAAGGCAAGGCAAACACGAGATGATCCACTCTAAACTTCCTCCTTATCTCATGCAAGACGTCCTTAGTAACAGCAACCAAGGCTGACATGGAGACTGAGAACCGGCGTGTGACTAACGGCAAAACAAATATCTGCACCACGGAGACAGACGACATCTTGTATCTACGTCGTCCTAAAGTGATTTATCTGCTCCGACAAGAGGAACTGGCCGGGGATCCATGGAGTGGAGGAACAGTCAGGCAGGCCTTGGATTCTGCTCCGTCAGCGCTATAGGAAGAACTAGAACTGAAAGCAGGGTCTAGCGCGGACCCCCAGCCACTAACCCTGCGGCTACTAATATCTACCACCATATCCTAGGCTGGTTCAATAAGGCTCTGTTCACACTTCGGTCAAGTTTAGTCCTTTGGTTCCATTGAGAATCATGAAAATAACAGAGTAGATAATATGCTGGACCTCTGGTGGTAGTATGAATAGAGCCTACATGTCTATAATATACTGCCATATTAGGCTACGTTCACACCTGCGTTGGAGTCTCCTCCGCTGCAGATTCCGCCTAAAATCATCGGAGAGAATAAAAGTCCTAAAAGGAGGATTTTTCTTTCCGCCGGTTTTATACTGAAACACGACGGACAACTGGTGGACCCCATTATAGTCTATGGGGTCCGCGGGTAACCGCTTTTTTAGTGTACGGGCTCTCCATCTCCGTCCGTGCAGACCCAAACAACGGAGAGCCGAACGCTAGTGTGAACCTAGCGTAAAAAGGGATTGTCCACTTTGGACAATCCCTTCATGTTAAAGAGTTTCCATAAGTTGATCACAAGGAGCCCTGCTATGGAGACCCCAGCCATCAGTTATAACTGGAAGGGATCCTGCAGAAAGAATTAAATTCTCCAATAGCACCTCCACAGGGGAGATGAGGTATTACAAACTGCTAACTAACATTAAAAGGGGTTGTTCAGGAATTATAGCAAATCCAGGGTTGGCCAAGGTGGGTGTAAAAACAAAAAAAAAAAAAAAAATCATAATCTCTGGGGTCCCAGAATTTGATATAATTCTGGGACAAGCCCTTTAATTGGGTCCTTAATGGGGATCTTCTCCTCCTATAACAGGCCACCTCTGCATGAAGATAACATTGACCCCCTTACCAGAGAGTCCTCCGTCTACCTCACTAAAGAGGAGATCATTCTTGCTTCCCCAAAAATGAACAATCCCTTTAAGAGACAAAGCCATTTTCCAGCAGCACAAATAATTCATTCAGTTCTCCTTGTGAGATGTAGGAATTTACGATTATTTAATATTATTAAGAAATGAACCTTTTGTCAGATATTACCGAGGACTGACACTTAATATTGAGATCGCAACGTGTCACTA
Organism: Leptodactylus fallax; assembly: GCA_947044405.1. Lineage (NCBI taxonomy): Eukaryota > Metazoa > Chordata > Amphibia > Anura > Leptodactylidae > Leptodactylus > Leptodactylus fallax. The sequence goes on from CAMRHE010000142.1 coordinate 2,793,431, forward strand.
TTAATAATGTGCCGGGTAATAAGGCTGAATGTCTTATCTGGGAATAATTCAACCAAAAGGACGAATATTAACATTGTAAATCTATACAAGGCGTAATATAAGAACTCCAAGTGTTGTCAGGTGATTCCTGCGGCAACGAATAGAAAAAAGTTATCACAAAAATACCAAGTAAAAAGGACGAGTGGCCAAATCTACAGAGCCAAAGACAAACCCACACAGACCATTAGTCATGTCTACAAAAGGACAAATCTTAGGGTCAGAAGTCAGGTGCCAAAAATTTACCCCACAAATGAATAAGAACTATATAAAGTATTACTAAGGCTATGTTCAGACAGCTTTTATTTTTTTTTTTAATCGGAGCTCACCCAAACAGCTGATCGGCAGGTGGGGGTCTCTGATTGTTGGACTTTACCAATATAATATTAATGATCTATCCTAAGGATAACATAGTTCCAGAAAATCCCTTTAAGGCAAGGCCCCACGTGGCGTCCCGCAGCAAAAAAGCGCTGCGGGAAAAGCCACGGCGGCAACGCATCACGTTTCTTCCCGCAGGACTTTGCACAGAAAGTTCACAGAGGTTTTCTCTGCGGACTTCCTGCCTCAATTATATCTATAGGGAAACCGCCGGCGTTTCCGTAGATATAATTGACATGCTGTGATTTCCAAAACCGCGACGGTTTTGGAAATTGCCGCGTGTCTGCACCGCATATTTTCCGCAAAGTGGGGATGGGATTTGCAATACCAAGCAGAGTCACTACATAACGTACAGCGCCGTACTTAGCAGGTCGCAGACAACAGACAGACTTACAGTTTCGGTATATGAGGCCTACGGTGTTATGTCGAGTACAGGGGCTGAAGGGGTGGAGCCTGACAGTGTCGATGAGAGATCCCCTGTGTCATGCTCCGCCCCCTCCACCCCTGCATCAGGCATGATACAATTTTTAGATTCACTTATGTCTATCTAGGAGTATTTTTAGGAGTCCTGACCATCAGATACTGAAGTAAAGGAATCATTACCATACAAAAGAATATAAATCTATTTGTTCCATTCACCACCCCGTAAGATCATTCACGTGAGGCCGGAATATTTCCATTTGCCTTCCATAATAAGACTAAAGCGATAAGGATTAATCAAATGCGCAATTTAAGTGAAGCATGAAAGGAACCGGCAATAGGCAGATAGGGCTGAGAAATTGCCAAATTCGAGATACCACGGTAGAGTTTTACTCCTGCAAGAGGGGTCAATCACCTATAGCGAAGCAATTTATAAAACGTTAACTACAATTCTCCGGAGAACAGTTTTAATCGCACGTCTTAGACCTACGGACGCGCGGCCCTATCCCGCCTGGTATCCTAAGGGTACGAATTAACCTGTCAGGATGGAAATGACAGCAAGAAAATAACAACCAGTTGTGCAAATATACAGTGACTATTACATTACTGGAAGATATATAAAGGGGATTTGGTTTAACACATTGGTGCACAGGTGGAGAAAATGGCAACAGTGACTTATTTTTAAGCTGTGGTTTTGTTCAGATTTTGTGAGCGTTTCTGGGCTTAGCGGTGAACCTGCAAATAAGATTTAGGGCTAGTTCAGACGGCCATGTTTGGACTAGAAAACATGGTCCATGTGTTGGCTGAATTCCCTGCTCTGGCGCTAGGTTCACACTAGTGTTTGAGTCCCAGTATGAGACTTCGTCCCCCATTCCATGGATAGAAAAGACCTTCAAGGACTTTATAGTCTATGGGGTCCGCCGTTTTCAACACGTAACCGCTTTTTAACTGGATAGGTTTTCATTTTTCGGGTCCCCAAGCAGATCTAAAGGACGGAAACCCGAACGCTAGTGTGATCTTAGCGTTCCTTGGTCCTGATGCTGCGAGTTCGGTTCGACAGAACCAGGGATTGCGGCTGATACATGGACAAGGTTTCCCGACCCAAATATGGCCATCTTAACCATAAGTAACCAAAACGATCACTTTGGGGTATTGCTGTGTAAATCCTTTTCCCCTTACGTTCTCTTTTGAGAGGAGGTTGTAAGTAGAGATGAGCAAACTGCTTGTACCGAGCTGGGTTCATTACTAAGCCAAAATTTGTAAGGTTCGCCACCCACATATCAAATGCAGCAAAATAATAAACACTTATACTCTCCATCCCTCAATGGTGACCTGTGGCCGCCTACATCACCCGGACACCATGAGAGAGCCCAGGAGAGGTGACGGCAGGAGAATATAAGTGTTTATTAGGTTTCCGCACCTTGTCTGGGCCTTCACCTATTATACAGAATATTTGCACTTCCGGTTTGGTAACACGGGTAGGATTTGCTCCTTAGCTTAGACACCGGTATTATAAATGTCACATGGTACGTTTGGACTATTATAAATGTAGCATTAGGACCCTGAAGCTTCCAGTTACATCTCGGAACAATTACAATCCGTGTCCAGATAAGATCATTAGATCTAATTGTGACAAACGACCTTCAAGAAGACAAAATGTACTTCCAAGGTCGTCAGGCACTATACACGAAGACCAGACGTCCGCCCATTACTGTGAAGGACACTGCGGAGGTTATAACGTTACGGGACCGTAATACGCTCTATACACAGCTATAATGTTGTAATACAAATTCTGACATTATCAGGTATCAAATCAATTACACGACTTGTCAGGCTCCGAGGTGCACTAGTCCTCCTCGGCCCGACTACTTGCCAAAATGTCATGTGTCCAATTAGTGTCAATGAATATCCTGCAGCCGGCAGTCCGATGTCCACAATGGACATGATTAAAATGCGTTGTAGACGTGGATTATTATTATTATTGCGCCTGAGAGGGGGAAGGGAAGAGCTTGTCACTTAATGCTGCTAATTGCACTGCAATCCCAATTAGCTGCCATAACATAACCGGGGCTGCGGAGCATTCGCCGTATAGCGATTAGCGGCCGCGCTTTCTCACTTTCTTGGCAACTGATAATCTGCTCCTTCTACAATAAAAAGGATCTGATGCTGACCCCCCTCCAGTCTAAATAATCCATCCCAGAGAGAGATAAGATGTTAGAAAAGAATTCGTTATCGCCGTTCTCAACGGAAGGACAAATTACAAAGACGATCCCTTGGGCCTTACAAGAGCTCGGAATACGCTGGGTTTACTAGAGCGGTATAAAACGCAATTTTCTCCCTAAATCCTTAAGTCATCGCCTTCTGATGACATATTAAAGGGGCTGTCCGTGATATTTTAGTATTGCGGCAGGAGGCCGGGGAAGGTGAAAGATAAAAACAAACACCTGTGCCTGGTGCTCCAGTGTCCTAGGCCGCTGTTCGTTCCCCGCGGCTTTTCAGGCAGAAGACCCCAACACACGTGACTGCTGAGGCCAAAGGAATCACAGGCGGCGACTCGTTTCCTTTGCGGAGGCCGCTGACTGGCCTTAGCGGTCACATGCTCGGGGACTTCCGCCAGAAAAGCCCCAGGGACAGGAGAGAATGCTTTTGTTTTCTTCTTATTATTATTTTTCGCCTTCCCCAGGACCCTGCTATAATACTAAAATATCATGGACAACCCTTTTAAACTTTCTATTTCGCTATATCTGTTACTGGGAAAGCTGGGTGACAACCAATATGGCTGCCATTAAAGTTTTCTTACGTGGATAGTCACTGCTTGCAAGCCGGAGGGTTCTATTAAAATTATGTGCAATCTTAGGCAATGGCGATTTTATACGATAACATTTGTGTTTTTTTGGTGCCAACTCTTGCAAGATATCACGTAAAACGTTTTATATAGTAAGACCGCTTTCTTATACAGCATCACTGAATAGTTAGGCTTGACGTTCAGGGCTCCAGGAGAGCTGGGTGATCACCAATATGGCTGCCACTAGAAGGGTTCAATAAGTTTAAACCCTTCCCCTTCTCACCGCCAATTCCTTCACAGGACTGTATAGCCGGACTCATTTACCGTTTAGATCTCTAAGAAAGCTGGGTGACATCCCCGAGACGTTGACTTCCCACATTTTAGACTTTATTCACACTGTGCAGTCATATTGCAAAGTGCCATGACTGCGATGGTTCAATATACCATTTAAGATCGAATCCAGCAAATTTCTTCCATGAATTTATGACAATTTCTGATCTAAATCCATGTCACGTGACGGATTTGCCACAAATTTCACCTATATTGTGGCTCTCCACTGATTCTAAAATGCAACTGCATTACAGGTATGTGAAACCGACTATTGAGTTGTAATAGAAACCAATATTAAGCTCACCCAGCTTTCCCAGAAATGGAAAAAAAAAATGAGAAATAGGAGTTTCATTCATTTTCATTTTATCTGAGCTCTTATGGGTTAAACCAGTTTCCCTCTGCAGCTCCGCACATCAAGATAATTTGGTTTGGCCTCAAAATCCACAAAGCAAAAGGCATTGATCATCTGCAAATCTATCAATTAAGTTAAACATTCCCCCTCCCCTTGTGACAACAAGAACGAGGGGCATGGATCGTCTACCTGGGGGGGATTGTCCTCTCATGTCAGGACCAGATAGTCATGTCTAAAATGTGTGCCGCCATATAGGAGGGGGGAGATAAACCGCAATCTGTAGTGGACACAAAGCACAAATGTATTCTGTGTGCATATTCATTGCAGGATACCATCTGGCTGACATTGCTCATATGAATGTTTAAAATTCTCTACCCTGAATATAAAGACACCGCCGCGTTGAATCGCAGTCGGCGAATTCCTTGGCTTGTGGAGTCGCCGCGTTGCTCGTGAACTTCTGCTTAGCACAAACAAAAAGAATGTTTGCACACTTCACAGCCAATCTCCGCAGCGTGTGCATTCCCTGGGAAAGATTATGTACACATTACATCGATATTGTGCAGTATAGGAAAAAAAAATTATCAGGAAACTATCAGAAAGCTGCTGTTGACAGATCTTTTATTCATAGTATGTGTTTGGTTGCCTGGGTAGCGCTCATATGTAAGATTAATATTCTCTTCCCGATAGATAAACAGAAAAGATATGACTGTTTTAGTATTCAATCAGAAATTTGGAAACCATCAGCAAGCTGCTGTTGACAGATCTCTTTTTATTGATGTGCTGAGATGGCAAATCTAAAACTGCAGACATCGCTCAGAGGAATGATTGCACTGAATACAATGTAATGAAGACCTCCATCGGAGCGCACCCCTTGGCTCCAGAATCCGCTGCGTTGCCCATGTTGATCGCAAACCATGTAAAGTTGGTAACGTCTTGCAGCGAACATCTGCAGTGTCCATAGTGTCTGGGTTACAGTTTTGAGCAAGTGAAAAAAATCTTGTTGCTACCAGGAAACTATCAGCAATCTACTATTGATGGATCTGATTTGCTCATTCCAAACAATATGCAATTGTAACACCCCGCGGCTACATTGACAATGTGCTTATCAGCTACTTACCATAAGTCATTACATATCCATTATATAACATATTACACCAGTACTTTATATGTAAAGGGAACAAATCCTGTTGCTACCAGAAAACTGTAATCAAACTACTGTTGATGGATCTGATAGGTTCATTGTATATAATATAAAGTTTGTTATATTGTGTAACTACAAGTTGCAGGGTGTACATTAAGTGGAATAGGATGAAGATTATGCACAATTTATACCACTAATATTAGCAACATTACTAACATGGCTGCCATAAACTATCAGTAAGCTGCTGCTGATGGATCAGACATGTTCATTGAACAATATGAAGTTTGTAAACTCTTGCAATGTGTATATTCGTTGCATTGCAGTGTAGGTAGCGGATGAATATTATGTACATACAGTACAGACCAAAAGTTTGGACACACCTTCTCATTCCAAGAGTTTTCTGTATTTTCATGACTATAAAAATTGTAGATTCACACTGAAGGCATCAAAACTATGAATTAACACATGTGGAATTATATACTTAACAAAAAAGTGTGAAACAACTGAAAATATGTCTTATATTCTAGGTTCTTCAAAGTAGCCACCTTTTGCTTTGATTACTGCTTTGCACAATCTTGGCATTCTCTTGATGAGCTTCAAGAGGTAGTCACCTGAAATGGTTTTCACTTCACAGGTGTGCCCTGTCAGGTTTAATAAGTGGGATTTCTTGCCTTATAAATGGGGTTGGGACCATCAGTTGTGTTGTTCAGAAGTCAGGTGGATACACAGCTGATAGTCCTACTGAATGGAGTGTTAGAATTTGTATTATGGCAAGAAAAAAAGCAGCTAAGTAAAGAAAACGAGTGGCCATCATTACTTTAAGAAATGAAGGTCAGTCAGTCTGAAAAATTGGGAAAACTTTGAAAGTGTCCCCAAGTGCAGTGGCCAAAACCATCAAGCGCTACAAAGAAACTGGCTCACATGAGGACCACCCCAGGAAAGGAAGACCAAGCGTCACCTCTGCTGCGGAGGATAAGTTCATCCGAGTCACCAGCCTCAGAAATCGCAGGTTAACAGCAGCTCAGATTAGAGATAAGATCAATGCCGCACAGAGTTCTAGCAGCAGACACATCGCTACAACAACTGTTAAGAGGAGACTGTGTGCAGCAGGCCTTCATGGTAAAATAGCTGCTAGGAAACCACTGCTAAGGACAGGCAACAAGCACAAGAGACTTGTTTGGGCTAAAGAATACAAGGAATGGACATTAGACCTGTGGAAATCTGTGCTTTGGTCTGATGAGTCCAAATTTGAGATCTTTGGTTCCAACCACCGTGTCTTTGTGCGACGCAGAAAGGTGAAGGAATGGACTCTACATGCCTGGTTCCCACCATGAAGCATGGAGGAGGAGGTGTGATGGTGTGGGGGGGCTTTGCTGGTGACACTGTTGGGGATTTATTCCAAATTGAAGGAATACTGAACCAGCATGGTTACCACAGCATCTTGCAATGGCATGCTATTCCATCCAGTTTGCGTTTAGTTGGACCATCATTTATTTTTCAACAGGACAATGACCCCAAACACACCTCCAGACTGTGTAAGGGCTATTTGACCAAGAAGGAGAGTGATGGGGTGCTACGCCAGATGACCTGGCCTCCACAGTCACCAGACCTGAACCCAATAAAGATGGTTTGGGGTGAGCTGGACCGCAGAGTGAAGGCAAAAGGGCCAACAAGTGCTAAGCATCTCTGGGAACTCCTTCAAGACTGTTGGAAGACCATTTCGGGTGACTACCTCTTGAAGCTCATCAAGAGAATGCCAAGAGTGTGCAAAGCAGTAATCAAAGCAAAAGGTGGCTACTTTGAAGAACCTAGAATATAAGACATATTTTCAGTTGTTTCACACTTTTTCGTTAAGTATATAATTCCACATGTGTTAATTCATAGTTTTGATGCCTTCAGTGTGAATCTACAATTTTTATAGTCATGAAAATACAGAAAACTCTTGGAATGAGAAGGTGTGTCCAAACTTTCGGTCTGTACTGTAGTTACAGCAGTACTTTATATGTAATCTGTTACTACCAGGAAACCATCATCACTCTACTGTTGATGGATCTGATATGTTCATTGCAAGCAATCTTAAGTTTGCAAAAAACTAAACAAAAAAACAACCTATTGTTGATGAATCTTGCATCATGTACATATGAATGAATATTATACACACTATACCAGTACTTTATGTGTAAAGGGAACACATCCTATTGCTAACAGGAAACAAACAGCAAACTCCTGTTGATGGATCTGATCTATTCATTGCAAACAACATCAAGTCTCCAATATCTTGCAAATAATATTTGCAGTGTGTACATTAAATGAATTATAACAAGGGTAACAGATGAAGATTATGCACACACTACACCACTGTTGCTACCAGGAAATATCAGCAAGCTGTTTATGGATCTGACACATTCATTAAATAATATGACGTTTGGAAAATGTTGCAGCTAATATCTGCACTGTGTACATTAGCTGCAATATAGTGTAGGTAGCTGGTGAATATTACACACGCACTACACCAGTACTTTATATGTAAAGGGAACAAATCCTGTTGTTACCAGGAAACTATCAGCAAGCTACTGCTGAAGGATCACAAACAATATAAAGTTTGTAATATATTGCAACTATTTGCAGTGTGCACACTAAATGGGTTAAGGTGAAGGTTCTGCATATATTACACCACTAATATTTGCAGGAAACAATAAGTAAGCTGCTGTTGATGGATCTGATGTTCTAGATTTAGCATCTTGGCTGTATAATGACTATATACAGCGTTGTATGGGCAGTGGATCACACTTGGTTTCCAAGTACACATACTTGTGCACAGAGTATAAACAAACCAAACATATGTAAAAAGTTATACCATGGAGGGTGGATGTTAGTTCTGCATTTATCTAAGGCGGAGCGTCACTTTAAAGAGGGACATATGTATTAAAAGGATCCCAGCACTCATTTTGAGTTCTGTAAATCAATGGACGATATGGAAATATAATGTACAAACCACACCATGCTCTATTACATGCCATATTACGAATGTATCATAGAGTCTCCCTCGATAAAGACGAATTTTCCTAAAGATTGGCGCTTTGCCACTTAGGATCCAGCCAGAACCGTGGTGGCCGATCTCCAGGGCTCACAGCTCATTAGGGTCATGATTGCCTAATTCGAGTAGACACCAACGGTGGCAAGTGAGCGCTCGCTAACTCCGGCGTGCACATTTTAATATGGCACTTTAAGGCTTTAAACTGACAAGCAGCTGAACATGATATAAATTATACATACCGCCATATACATATAAATTATGCAGATAAATTACATAACGATAAATGTGTCTGTGCTGAAAAGCCTTGTCCCTGACAGAGAGAGGAGGAGGATTGAAATTCAGAACACGACCAGCCTCATTGATTCACGTAGAGGTTGTATTGTAATAGTCCATGGCTGTGTCCATTAAGAAGGATATGGGGGGGAAGGGGTCTAAATTGATATTAAAGAGCAATTCCAGATACAAAGGATATTTACGTCATGTGTGCGGTAAATATCTCCAGTGTTTTCTACATTAACATTTTGCTCTTCTATAATACTGCCCCCTATGTACAAAAATATAACTAATATAATACTGCCCCCCTGTGTACAAGAATATAACTGCTATAATACTGCTCCTATGTACAAGAATATAACTACTATAATATTACCTCCTATGTACAAGAATATACAGTCATATGAAAAAGTTTGGGCACCCCTATTAATCTTAATCATTTTTAGTTCTAAATATTTGGGTGTTTGCAACAGCCATTTCAATTTGATATATCTAATAACTGATGGACACAGTAATATTTCAGGATTGAAATGAGGTTTATTGTACTAACAGAAAATGTGCAATATGCATTAAACCAAAATTTGACCGGTGCAAAAGTATGGGCACCTCAACAGAAAAGTGACATTAATATTTAGTAGATCCTCCTTTTGCAAAAATAACAGCCTCTAGTCGCTTCCTGTAGCTTTTAATCAGTTCCTGGATCCTGGATGAAAGTATTTTTGACCATTCCTCTTTACAAAACAATTGCAGTTCAGTTAAGTTTGATGGTCGCCGAGCATGGACAGCCCGCTTCAAATGATCCCACAGATGTTCAATGATATTCAGGTCTGGGGACTGGGATGGCCATTCCAGAACATTGTAATTGTTCCTCTGCATGAATGCCTGAGTAGATTTGGAGCTGTGTTTTGGATCATCGTCTTGCTGAAATATCCATCCCCGGCGTAACTTCAAATTCGTCACTGATTCTTGTACATTATTCTCAAGAATCTGCTGATACTGAGTTGAATCCATGTGACCCTCAACTTTAACAAGATTCCTGGTGCCGGCATTGGCCACACAGCCCCAAAGCATGATGGAACCTCCACCAAATTTTACAGTGGGTAGCAAGTGTTTTTCTTGGAATGCTGTGTTTATTTGATGCCATGCATAACGCCTTTTTGTATGACCAAACAACTCAATCTTTGTTTCATCAGTCCACAGGACCTTCTTCCAAAATGAAGCTGGCTTGTCCAAATGTGCTGTTGCATACCTCAGGCGACTCTGTTTGTGGCGTGCTTTCAGAAACGGCTTCTTTCGCATCACTCTCCCATACAGCTTCTCCTTGTGCAAAGTGTGCTGTATTGTTGACCGATGCACAGTGACACCATCTGCAGCAAGATGATGCTGCAGCTCTTTGGAGGTGGTCTGTGGATTGTCCTTGACTGTTCTCACCATTCTTCTTCTCTGCCTTTCTGATATTTTTCTTGGCCTGCCACTTCTGGGCTTAACAAGAACTGTCCCTGTGGTCTTCCATTTCCTTACTATGTTCCTCACAGTGGAAACTGACAGGTTAAATCTCTGAGACAACTTTTTGTATCCTTCCCCTGAACAACTATGTTGAACAATCTTTGGTTTTCAGATCATTTGAGAGTTGTTTTGAGGAGCCCATGATGCCACTCTTCAGAGGAGATTCAAATAGGAGAACAACTTGCAATTGGCCACCTTAAATACCTTTTCTCATGATTGGATACACCTGGCTATGAAGTTCAAAGCTCAGTGAGGTTACAAAACCAATTTTGTGCTTCAGTAAGTCAGTAAAAAGTAGTTAGGAGTATTCAAATCAATAAAATGATAAGGGTACCCAAATTTTTGCACCGGTCAAATTTTGGTTTAATGCATATTGCACATTTTCTGTTAGTACAATAAACCTCATTTCAATCCTGAAATATTACTGTGTCCATCAGTTATTAGATATATCAAATTGAAATGGCTGTTGCAAACACCCAAATATTTAGAACTAAAAATGATTAAGATTAATAGGGGTGCCCAAACTTTTTCATATGACTGTAACTACTATAATACTACTCCTATGTACAAGAATATAACTACTATAATACTGCCCCCTAAGTACAAGAATATAACTACTATAATACTGCTCCTATGTACAAGAATATAACTACTATAATACTGCTCCTATGTACAAGAATATAACTACTATAATACTGCTCCTATGTACAAGAATATAACTACTATAATACTACTCCTATGTACAAGAATATAACTACTATAATACTGCTCCTATGTACAAGAATATAACTACTATAATACTGCTCCTATGTACAAGAATATAACTACTATAATACTACTCCTATGTACAAGAATATAACTACTATAATACTGCTCCTATGTACAAGAATATAACTACTATAATACTGCTCCATATGTACAAGAATATAACTACTATAATACTGCTCCTATGTACAAGAATATAACTACTATAATACTGCCCCCTATGTACAAGAATATAACTACTATAATACTGCTCCTATGTACAAGAATATAACTACTATAATACTACTCCTATGTACAAGAATATAACTACTATAATACTGCCTCCTATGTACAAGAATATAACTACTATAATACTGCTCCTATGTACAAGAATATAACTACTATAATACCACTCCTATGTACAAGAATATAACTACTATAATACTGCCTCCTATGTACAAGAATATAACTAGTATAATACTACTCCTATGTACAAGAATATAACTACTATAATACTACCTCCTATGTACAAGAATATAACTACTATAATACTGCTCCTATGTACAAGAATATAACTACTATAATACTGCCCCTATGTACAAGAATATAACTACTATAATACTGCTCCTATGTACAAGAATATAACTACTATAATACTGCCCCTTGTGTACAAGAATATAACTACTATAATACTGCTCCTATGTACAAGAATACAGTCATATGAAAAAGTTTGGGCACCCCTATTAATCTTAATCATTTTTAGTTCTAAATATTTGGGTGTTTGCAACAGCCATTTCAATTTGATATATCTAATATCTGATGGACACAGTCATATTTTAGGATTGAAATGAGGTTTATTGTACTAATAGAAAATGTGCAATATGCATTAAACCAAAATTTGACCGGTGCAAAAATTTGGGTACCCTTATCATTTTATTGATTTGAATACTCCTAACTACTTTTTACTGACTTACTGAAGCACAAAATTGGTTTTGTAACCTCACTGAGCTTTGAACTTCATAGCCAGGTGTATCCAATCATGAGAAAAGGTATTTAAGGTGGCCAATTGCAAGTTGTTCTCCTATTTGAATCTCCTCTGAAGAGTGGCATCATGGGCTCCTCAAAACAACTCTCAAATGATCTGAAAACCAAAGATTGTTCAACATAGTTGTTCAGGGGAAGGATACAAAAAGTTGTCTCAGAGATTTAACCTGTCAGTTTCCACTGTGAGGAACATAGTAAGGAAATGGAAGACCACAGGGACAGTTCTTGTTAAGCCCAGAAGTGGCAGGCCAAGAAAAATATCAGAAAGGCAGAGAAGAAGAATGGTGAGAACAGTCAAGGACAATCCACAGACCACCTCCAAAGAGCTGCAGCATCATCTTGCTGCAGATGGTGTCACTGTGCATCGGTCAACAATACAGCACACTTTGCACAAGGAGAAGCTGTATGGGAGAGTGATGCGAAAGAAGCCGTTTCTGAAAGCACGCCACAAACAGAGTCGCCTGAGGTATGCAAAAGCACATTTGGACAAGCCAGCTTCATTTTGGAAGAAGGTCCTGTGGACTGATGAAACAAAGATTGAGTTGTTTGGTCATACAAAAAGGCGTTATGCATGGCGTCAAAAAAACACAGCATTCCAAGAAAAACACTTGCTACCCACTGTAAAATTTGGTGGAGGTTCCATCATGCTTTGGGGCTGTGTGGCCAATGCCGGCACCGGGAATCTTGTTAAAGTTGAGAGTCGCATGGATTCAACTCAGTATCAGCAGATTCTTGAGAATAATGTACAAGAATCAGTGATGAATTTGAAGTTACGCCAGGGATGGATATTTCAGCAAGACAATGATCCAAAACACAGCTCCAAATCTACTCAGGCATTCATGCAGAGGAACAATTACAATGTTCTGGAATGGCCATCCCAGTCCCCAGACCTGAATGTCATTGAACATCTGTGGGATAATTTGAAGCGGGCTGTCCATGCTCGGCGACCATCAAACTTAACTGAACTGGAATTGTTTTGTAAAGAGGAATGGTCAAAAATACTTTCATCCAGGATCCAGGAACTGATTAAAAGCTACAGGAAGCGACTAGAGGCTGTTATTTTTGCAAAAGGAGGATCTACTAAATATTAATGTCACTTTTCTGTTGAGGTGCCCATACTTTTGCACCGGTCAAATTTTGGTTTAATGCATATTGCACATTTTCTGTTAGTACAATAAACCTCATTTCAATCCTGAAATATTACTGTGTCCATCAGTTATTAGATATATCAAATTGAAATGGCTGTTGCAAACACCCAAATATTTAGAACTAAAAATGATTAAGATTAATAGGGGTGCCCAAACTTTTTCATATGACTGTATAACTACTATAATACTACTCCTATGTACAAGAATATAACTATTATAATACTGCTCCTATGTACAAGAATATAACTACTATAATACTGCCCCTTGTGTACAAGAATATAACTACTATAATACTGCTCCTATGTACAAGAATATAACTACTATAATACTGCCCTCTATATACAAGAATATAACTACTATAATACTGCTCCCATGTACAAGAATATAACTACTATAATACTGCCCCTATGTACAAGAATATAACTACTATAATACTGCCCCCTATGTACAAGTCACTATAACCCTACGTATAATACTACTCCCCTATATACAAGAATATAACTACTATAATACTCCCCCGCCCCCCTATCTACAAGAATATAACTACTATAATACTCCGTCACCCCCCCTATGTACAAGAATATAACTACTATAATACTGCTCCCATGTACAAGAATATAATTACTATAATACTGCCCCTATGTACAAGAATATAACTACTATAATACTGCCCCCTATGTACAAGAATATAACTACTATAATACTACTCCTATGTACAAGAATATAACTACTATAATACTGCCCCCTGTGTACAAGAATATAACTACTATAATACTGCTCCTATATACAAGAATATAACTACTATAATTCTGCTCCTTGTACAAGAATATAACTACTATAATACTGCTCCTTTGTACAAGAATATAACTACTATAACTACTACCTCCTATGTACAAGAATATAACTACTATAATACTGCCCCTATGTACAAGACTATAACTACTATAATACTGCCCCTTGTGTACAAGAATATAACTACTATAATACTGCTCCTATGTACAAGAATATAACTACTATAATACTGCCTCCTATGTACAAGAATATAACTACTATAATACTGCTCCTATGTACAAGAATATAACTACTATAATACTGCTCCTATGTACAAGAATATAACTACTATAATACTGCCCCTATGTACAAGAATATAACTACTATAATACTGCCCCCTATGTACAAGAATATAACTACTATAATACTGCTCCTATGTACAAGAATATAACTACTATAATACTGCCCCCTATGTACAAGAATATAACTACTATAATACTGCTCCTATGTACAAGAATATAACTACTATAATACTGCTCCTATGTACAAGAATATAACTACTATAATACTGCCCCTATGTACAAGAATATAACTACTATAATACTGCCCCCTATGTACAAGAATATAACTACTATAATACTGCTCCTATGTACAAGAATATAACTACTATAATACTGCCCCCTGTGTACAAGAATATAACTACTATAATACTGCTCCTATGTACAAGAATATAACTACTATAATTCTGCTCCTATGTACAAGAATATAACTACTATAATACTGCTCCTATGTACAAGAATATAACTACTATAATACTGCTCCTATGTACAAGAATATAACTACTATAATACTGCTCCTATGTACAAGAATATAACTACTATAATACTGCCTCCTATGTACAAGAATATAACTACTATAATACTGCTCCTATGTACAAGAATATAACTACTATAATACTACTCCTATGTACAAGAATATAACTACTATAATACTGCTCCTATGTACAAGAATATAACTACTATAATACTGCCCCCTGTGTACAAGAATATAACTACTATAATACTGCTCCTATGTACAAGAATATAACTACTATAATACTGCCCCCTATGTACAAGAATATAACTACTATAATACTACTCCTATGTACAAGAATATAACTACTATAATACTGCCTCCTATGTACAAGAATATAACTACTATAATACTGCTCCTATGTACAAGAATATAACTACTATAATACTGCCCCCTATCTACAAGAATATAACTACTATAATACTACTCCTATGTACAAGAATATAACTACTATAATACTGCTCCCATGTACAAGAATATAACTACTATAATACTGCCCCTATGTACAAGAATATAACTACTATAATACTGCCCCCTATGTACAAGAATATAACTACTATAATACTACTCCTATGTACAAGAATATATCTACTATAATACTGCCCCCTATCTACAAGAATATAACTACTATAATACTACTCCTATGTACAAGAATATAGCTACTATAATACTGCTCCCATGTACAAGAATATAATTACTATAATACTGCCCCTATGTACAAGAATATAACTACTATAATACTGCCCCCTATGTACAAGAATATAACTACTATAATACTACTCCTATGTACAAGAATATAACTACTATAATACCCCCCTGTGTACAAGAATATAACTACTATAATACTGCCCCTATATACAAGACTATAACTACTATAATACTGCTCCCATGTACAAGAATATAACTACTATAATACGCCCCAGCAAAAGCATGTACAAGAATACAACTACTATAATACTGCCCCTATGTACAAGAATATAACTACTATAATACTGCCCCCTATGTATAAGAATATAACTACTATAATGCTGCTCCTATATACAAGAATATAACTACTATAATACTGCTCCTATGTACAAGAATATAACTACTATAATACTGCCTCATATGTACAAGAATATAACTACTATAATACTGCCCCTTGTGTACAAGAATATAACTACTATAATACTGCTCCTATGTACAAGAATATAACTACTATAATACTGCCCCTTGTGTACAAGAATATAACTACTATAATACTGCCTCCTATGTATAAGAATATAACTACTATAATACTGCTCCTATATACAAGAATATAACTACTATAATTCTGCTCCTATGTACAAGAATATAACTACTATAATACTGCTCCTTTGTACAAGAATATAACTACTATAATACTGCCTCATATGTACAAGAATATAACTACTATAATACTGCCTCATATGTACAAGAATATAACTACTATAATACTGCTCCTATGTACAAGAATTTAACTACTATAATACTGCTCCTATGTACAATATATCTACTATAATACTGCCCCTATGTACAAGAATATAACTACTATAATACTTCCTCTTGTAAACAAGAATATAACTACTATAATACTGCCCCTATGTACAAGAATATAACTACTATAATACTGCTCCTATGTACAAGAATATAACTACTATAATACTGCCCCTTGTGTACAAGAATATAACTACTATAATACTGCCCCCTGTGTACAAGAATATAACTACTATAATACTGCTCCTATGTACAAGAATATAACTACTATAATACTACCTCCTATGTACAAGAATATAACTACTATAATACTGCTCCTATGTACAAGAATATAACTACTATAATACTACCTCCTATGTACAAGAATATAACTACTATAATACTGCCCCTTGTGTACAAGAATATAACTACTATAATACTCCCCCTATGTACAACAATATAACTACTATAATACTACCTCCTATGTACAAGAATATAACTACTATAATACTGCTCCTATGTACAAGAATATAACTACTATAATACTACTCCTATGTACAAGAATATAACTACTATAATACTGCCTCCTATATACAAGAATATAACTACTATAATACTACGCCTATGTACAAGAATATAACTAATATAATACTGCCCCTTGTGTACAAGAATATAACTACTATAATACTGCCCCCTGTGTACAAGAATATAACTACTATAATACTGCTCCTATGTACAAGAATATAACTACTATAATACTACCTCCTATGTACAAGAATATAACTACTATAATACTGCCCCTTGTGTACAAGAATATAACTACTATAATACTGCCCCCTGTGTACAAGACTATAACTACTATAATACTGCTCCTATGTACAAGAATATAACTACTATAATACTGCCCCTTGTGTACAAGAATATAACTACTATAATACTGCCCCCTGTGTACAAGAATATAACTACTATAATACTGCTCCTATGTACAACAATATAACTACTATAATACTACCTCCTATGTACAAGAATATAACTACTATAATACTGCTCCTATGTACAAGAATATAACTACTATAATACTACCTCCTATGTACAAGAATATAACTACTATAATACTGCTCCTATGTACAAGAATATAACTACTATAATACTACCTCCTATGTACAATAATATAACTACTATAATACTGCCCCTTGTGTACAAGAATATAACTACTATAATACTGCCCCCTGTGTACAAGAATATAACTACTATAATACTGCTCCTATTTACAAGAATATAACTACTATAATACTACCTCCTATGTACAAGAATATAACTACTATAATACTGCCCCTTGTGTACAAGAATATAACTACTATAATACTGCCCCCTATGTACAAGAATATAACTACTATAATACTGCCCCTATGTACAAGAATATAACTACTATAATACTACCTCCTATATACAAGAATATAACTACTATAATACTGCTCCTATGTACAAGAATATAACTACTATAATACTGCTCCTATGTACAAGAATATAACTACTATAATACTGCCCCTTGTGTACAAGAATATAACTACTATAATACTGCTCCTATGTACAAGAATATAACTACTATAATACTGCCCCTTGTGTACAAGAATATAACTACTATAATACTGCCCCCTATGTACAAGAATATAACTACTATAATACTACCCCTTGTGTACAAGAATATAACTACTATAATATTGCCCCTACAGTATATACCTAGCGTGAACATTCTCCATTGAGTATCACATTCACCATCTTTCAGTAATACCGTATGTACTAAGATGATATATTCTGCTTTCCCTTCCTCAGATAATGGCGCTTTATATGAACACACAGGAGTCGACTGCCGAAAACTGTTTGACTGCTCGGCTACACAACACTCTTGATGAGCATCCAGAAGCCGAATATTACTGCATGCAGATGTTCATCGCTTCTACTGAGCCCAGGCAATGCATGAAAGCAGCGATGAGCGTACACATTAAAGGGCCGGCGTCCAATCCAAACCTGGAGAAGCAATTAGCGAAAATGGAAGAGTCATAATTTATGGTAGGGTTATAACAGGTCACAGGGAAGAAAGGATAATGGCACCGCAGCCCAGGGTAGCAGTTCAGGCTGGCACCAGGAGGTGTCATTGCAGTAATTGTGTCCTGGTTCTACCTCCTGGCGCTGACAGCAGGGTTTATAGAGGCCAACACTGTGGAATCTCATCCTGGCAGTGCCCATTCCATAACACAGGAGGCCTGCCGCTATGGACGCCCAGCCTAACGTTACCACTCTCACTACTCGCTGTCCATATCACCATCATGTGACCACAGCGGCCAATCACTATTGAAGGGTGTTATATCTGGCAGGAATCGGCAGCTGAGGTCACAGGACATCATTATGGACGACGCATCATCATGCCAGAATAAAGGGGGCCAGTGGTTTGTACCGCCGGTTCTAACCAAACCAGTAATTCCAGTTTCATCCTAAATTCCAAAGACATGACAAGGTCAAATGGGCCCGAGTACCTAAACATGTCCAAAACCATTATCTGTACAGTGTTCCAGTATAAGATGGTGCTGTAAAACATTTATTACTACATAACACTTCAAATCATATAAGATCATAGGGAGTGTATACTTTTTCAACCATTTTTGGGGCTCTAAAAAAAACAAAAAAAAAACGCCGTTTTGTGTATACAGCTCCTATGCAGACCTGTGTCTCCATGGTTACACACTACAAACTAACTAGATTCCCTCTGCTCCCTCTTCCAGATAACCCATAGACAGTGGTAACGCAGGAGGATAAAAAGGGGCTAACACATGACTGCAGGATCAGACTACATTCAGAGCTTGTAGTCTGTAACCATGGAAACACATAAGAGTACTTACTAATTCTCCCAGAACATGCAGGAGGTTCCCAAAAAGAGGGTGACCTCCCAAATTTCCTGAAGAGCACACAAGTCTTCCAGGCTGGGTAGAATGCTCCCGCATGCGCCAGGCTAGTAGCCTTAATACAAGACTTGGAAAAAGGGGGCGTAGGTGGCGCACCAAGTGTCCATGTCACATAAAGGGGGACCGCCAGGCGCAAAAGGGGGTCTGGCAACACCCACAAAGGAAGAGACTCTGTCCATAAGGGGATGTGGCCTTGATCTGCCTAGTCTTCTCCTAGACCTCACTGATCAGCTCTTGGCAAATATGCACCTAGCAGCAGTATACACAAAACGGTAGGGCGCCCCCTATGTCTCCACTTCACTACGGACCAGTTATAGGAACCTCCTGTTCCACAGTGTACCATATAGCCAATAGCTGCGCCATCTTGTGCCAGCTGTTGGGCAGATATCCCTTAATTTCCTTTCATTTACCGCCATGTTGTAACATTCAACCGCACTTTGACAAAGACAAATTATAGTCGCGTCCCTGAGATTTATTTACAGCAATCATCATCTTGTCATGATCTCTGTTTCTCAAACACGTCACCATTTACAGTAAACAGAGTAAGATTATGTTACATCCAGTGATGCTCTAGTTACACCGCGCTCTAAAACCGGACCTCCGAAATCAGAAAATTATCTCCTATCTGGTTGACCTGAAATTACAAGTAAAATAATGGAAATATACAATCTGTTCTAGGGGCAGAATACAAAGCTTTACCCTCCTCAACTTATTTCAGGAATATAATGCCAGAACTGCAGTAAAGACCGACACTTAATTCTGCCAGAACAATGGGAAACACTAAAGCAAGGACAAATATCACAACAACAGTAAGGCAAGAACTGCAGGGCATCTAAAAAGGTATTATATGTACAATAAACTATTGAATATATTGTATATTAGAGCATTTGGGGTTAATAAAGGTGGTCTCATTCATAACCTCCATTACCAAGAGCACAGAGCAACTACGAAAAATGTTGCCCTCTTTCTGGAGGACTCAACACATCATGGTTTACATAGGCAATGCATTGATTTCAATTTTAATACTCCAGTTCACCTGCGGAGGCGCTGCAGGGAAAGTGAACACTTGTTCCCATACAGACTACTGATGACCCCTAAGGGGTCCGTAGCATCAAGGAGGACAATCCCTTCAAAATTGCAGAAATTGGATGGAAATGGGATAGTGGAGGCAAAATTGGGTGTTGCAGATGGGGTACGGCACCCATGTCTATACTTCAATGGAGCAGCGGTCTCCAGTTGTTGCCTAACTACAACTCCCAGCCACAGGGAATGATGTCACCATATACAGTGACAAGTGATGTCACTGCCTGCTGGGCATAGATGCCAGTGTACACACTACAGCTCGCCCTCCCGCCTCAGGGCATGCCGCATTTCAGATGTAATTAAAGCATCATTAACATTTACGGTGCGACTTTCACGTATCTCTAGTTTACTATTTGTGAAGTGTAACGGGCTGGAGTGCGGATGCCAGGCTACAACCATTACCGCTCAGTGACCCCGAAGAACATTTGTGCAGAATCCTTACTGCATGACTCCTGGTTCTCCTTCATAGGACTTGGGCTGACAAAACCTGTCACTACAATACACACTGCAAAGATAGAGACACAGGCTGCATCCTTGTCTAAGGAGCTGACAATCCAACCAGTGACTACGTCAGAGGATAGACACATGGAAAAGAGATACAGTAGATAGACAGGCATAAGCTAGAGTGTTATTAGACAGATAGATAGATAGATAGATAGATAGATAGATAGATAGATAGGAGATAGATATGAGATCGATAGTAGTTATAGATATATAGATAGATAGATATGAGATAGATAGATATGAGATCGATAGATAGATATATAGATAGATATGAGAGATAGATAGATATGAGATAGATAGATATGAGATAGATAGATAGATAGATAGTATGAGATAGATAGATATGAGACGTAGATAGATAGATAGATAGATATGAGATAGATAGATAGATATGAGGTAGATAGATAGATATGAGGTAGATAGATATGAAATAGATAGATATGAGATAGATAGATAGATAGTATGATAGTAGATAGATAGATAGATAGATAGATAGATAGATATGAAATAGATAGGAGATAGATTGATAGATAGATAGATATGAGATAGATAGATAGATATGAGATAGATAGATAGATAGATATGTGATAGATAGATAGATATGCGATAGATAGATAGGAGATAGATAGATATGCGTAGATAGATAGATAGGAGATAGATAGATAGATATGAGATAGACAGATTGATAGATAGATAGGAGATTTATAGAGATGATAGATATGAGATAGATGATACAGTATAGAAATTCTAAGTCTTACATATATGGGAATAGGAATGAACTACATAGATTTATAAGTAGATCGTAGGATAATAAGATAGATATCATATAGATTAAGAGATAGAGGGGTAAAATGGGCTACATATATAGTGATAGAAAAATAAATATGATCTAGATTTATAGATATTATATAGACAGAGGAATAAAATGAGGAACATAAGTAGATATGAGATAGATAAACATAGGAGATTGATAGATAAAAGAATATATATATTATTAGATAAAAAGATAGACATAGATCATTAGATAGATAATTTAGGTCTGCATTGCTGCTGATACACGAGGTTATTTCCATTTTTGTTATAAAGTCTCAGATAAGACTGGATGGAGCGGACATATTATCTGTGCTGTGACAACTCTGCTTCCACCTCTGTAATCCCCCGGATAATACGAGGAGCACATTCCTGCATCCAGACAAACCTACAGAATATTCTCTACAGCTCAGTATTGTGCAGATGCTTCATTAGAGCCCATTCTGTATCCCAAACACTGCGCTCCTGCTGCCCCCGCCAGATGACAGGTAACCAGCAGGGGATGGGGGGCATGCAGTCGGATTTTGGTGGTGCTGGTCCCCATTCCCAGTGGCAGTGAGCTGATCCAGCTTATTTGCAGTATGTCAGCCTAGTGATCTGTATTCAGCGGGGTAGCTGTGGGCACTTGTGGACATAACCCTCCTGCCCAGGTGATATTTACCCATGCAGATGCTCACAGTCACCCCTCTCACCCATCCAATGCCATATCTCATCAATAATCAGTAATACCCAGTGTCAGTCTGCAGCTCTGTCCCCTGCATTCAGCAGAATACAAGAAGATGTGACTACAACCATTGTTCCCCAGCAGTCACTGCAGAGCCCCGGGGGGCACACTGACAGCCTGCTCCTACAGGGCAATGCCGGGTGACAGCTGCAGATGCGGAGCAACATGTTCTGCAGTGACAAGGTGCACACATGTCCATACAATCACATCCTCTTCAGCAGCCTGGCTGTTAAAGGGTTAATGCTACAGGCAAAAAAAAAAAAAAGCTGAGGTAGAGCGCTGAATTTGTCATTTAACTCTTTAGGGCCCCCATTGCCTGCCTGTGGTGCTAAGTTTCAGAGTCAAGAAAAGGCAGAAGGGTTTACCTGCAGTCCTATGTAAGGCAACAGGCGCTGTGTCGTGAGATCACCAGGAGTGTTGTCAAAAAACTAACTCAGCTCTGCTACATCTTTCCCAGCAGGAGGTAGAGGTTAAGTAGCATATAAAGACACTTGGCACCTACCTTGGTGGTGCAGCCCCTGCTATTGTCCTGTTGGGGAGCTGTGGATGAAGTTTGGGGCGCCAGGCTGCTCCCCAGGGATGGAAGGTGTCTATAGTAGTGGGGGCTTTAGCGCCATGTTGATGATATGGGGGACCCCTCCTCATCCGAGGCTTTGATGGGACTAGGGGTGTAAGTGCACAATTTCCCACTGCTTGCAGGAGGCAGCCCCCTCACTCCTGATCCAGCTGCTCCTGGGGATGAGGATGTGTGCTGCAGGTGTGTGCGTCCGTGTGTGTGTGTGCGCGCTGCAGCCTTTCAATCCCTCCTTCTCTCTCCTTCCCTCTGTTCTTCCCACTACAGCCCTCCCTCCCTCTCTCCCTATTCCACTCCATCTATTCTCTCAACTCCCCCCACTTACTACACTCACCGCAGCACCCCCTCCCTGTACAAACTCATATACACACACATAAACAACATACACACATAGATATACTGACACGTACGCTACATACATAAATACATAGACAAATGCTCCTATACAGACTGTAAGACACAAGCAAAGATCCATACACACAGATAGACCCACAAACATTACATACACAGTCAAATACAAACTCACATGTACACACGAACACAAACCGTACACACAGATATACCTACACATACACATTGAAATAAACTCTCATACACACAGACCCACACAAACACAGTCAAATACAAACTCACTTATATACACACAGATATACCTACACATACATTTACATACACGTTTATACAAAACAGAGAAGCGCACACAGAAAGATCCATGCACACATAAAATACAGGGATAAACACAAAACAAGACTAATACACACACCAGTAAACATAGGTATATACACATAGACATACACTCAAATACACACATACACAGTATATATACAGTGTAACAGGATAGACCTTTGTGGATTAATACTAGGATGACACATTGTAACAACTACGAAAGACAGCGCGGTACAGGCAAGTGAAACAGTG
The DNA here is from genome assembly GCA_947044405.1 of Leptodactylus fallax. Taxonomy (NCBI): domain Eukaryota; kingdom Metazoa; phylum Chordata; class Amphibia; order Anura; family Leptodactylidae; genus Leptodactylus; species Leptodactylus fallax. The sequence goes on from CAMRHE010000142.1 coordinate 2,817,294, forward strand.
TTTACAGGATACACGTACACACTGCGCGTACACACATATACGTACACACATACAGTCACCTATACATTCAGATACCAGACACCCATGCACACATTACATAAGCATACACACTGATACATCTACAGAGAAACTCATACATAGACACAAACACACACATGTATACGCTTATATAGACACTTATATACACACTCTTAGATAAACACTAACATACATACATACATTATACATCCACATAAACACACAGGTAAATGTGACTACCCCACTCCTGCAAATACATAAACACACACACATAAATATTCCCCCACAAGCACACGCACACACTGGCTTCATCCATGTATGCCCCCAGGTTTCAGGTATGCACACTTCCCTAGCCCCCCTCCAGTCCTGGTCATGTGATGGACACACAGGTGTAGGGCTTGTTACTAGACACAGCTCTGATACCTGCCCTGTAACAAGCCCTGCAGCTGTGTGTCCATCAGTGACGGTTCCTCCTGACAGCAAGCAGAGATCCTGCACACACATTATATAACTTCTCTCTGTACAGTAGGCTCCTGTTTAGTACAAAGTCACTGCACAATATAAGCTCACCTCACTGTGCCCCTTGTGGCCATGTCTGGCATTGCACACAATTTTTGCACGTTTCTAATATTTTCTGTGCTACTTATTTATTTTATCCTCAGTCATATATCATGTAGATAAGAATAAATCAGAATACGCAGAATGGCGGCGGACACTTTGTGGGAGGAGCAAATAATTGATGCCGTAATGATGTCACTGGCACAGTGGCCCCTCCCCTCATTTCCCATGTACCAATAATAGTACCAGCTGAGTGTTCCCATTATAATGTCTTCAAGCTACAGAGCTCCACTAACAATACTAGTCACCAGCAATAACAATGCCATCCAACCACCGAGACCCCATAATAGTGGCGGCTATCTCCATTACAGTGCCATCCAACCACAATACATAAATAACAATGCCAGTCTTGGTGCCCTCATAACAGTGTCTTCCAACCACAGTGCCCTAATAATATTGTCAGCTACAATGCCCTCATAATAGTGCCAGTCGAGTATCTTCATTATAATGCCATTCAACCACAGTACACCAAAAACAAGGTCAATGCTGGTACCCCCATTATAGTGTCATCCAAACACAGAGCCCTAATAATAATGCCAACTACATGGCCCTCATAATAGTGTCCACTGAGTATCTCCATTACGGTGCCATTCAACCACAGTACGCCAACAGCAATACCAACCTTGGTGACCTGCATTATAGTGCCATCTGAATACAGCGCTCTAATAATCATGCCATACCGTGTCCCATAATCGTGGCAGCCGATTGTCTCCTAAACAGTTTCATTCAACCACGGTGTACAAATAATAATGTCACCCACTGTTCCCCCATAATAATGCCTGAAGAAGTTTGCATATTAGAAGCAATCTATGACGGATAACATCTGCCCGGACAGAGGTGGGGCGTCCTAGGATAGGAGGGTGGTGGCAGAAAAAAGTAATAGCCATTCTCATCCATTCATGGTACTGTCCCTTTAAAATCAATTATTAAAGGGTATCTACAAGAGAACATCCAGACAAGGACATATAGAATCTCTCTATAGGATAAGACAGAAGGCGTTCTTTATAACCCTCATTAATTAAACAAACTTGGACAAAACTGACATAAACTGGGCTGAGAGACAAATCTACAGCACAATCTGGGGATGTCTGTGCAGAAAGTGTGACGGATCTGTAAAACAGCTTGTCTTGCTTAGATGAGACCATTCCATGTGCTGTGTGGACTGGAGATCAACATCACTTGTGGAACCAGAAGTCCCATAAAGCCAAACCTCACAAAGAGCTTCAGGTCCAAATATAACACTGTGTAGTCTGATCCTGCTGCCATGGTTACAGACTACAAACACACCCTGTGTAGTCTGACCCCGCAGTCATGTGTTTCTCCACTTCTGTAGAAGAGAGGCAAATGGATTGAGAGGCCTGAAACATTGCATATGACCAAGTAAAGAATCAGGTGTTTTCCTTTTGACTATCTCTTATAACAATAAAAATCATTGGAAAAACTCAAAGATTTTTTATCCAATAAAAAAAAAAAAAACGATGAGTGAAGGTAGCCTTATTGGCAGCAGATTTCCTATAGGCGCCTGGTACAAGGCTCCTACATAATGTTACCAGGATTTGCAGCAGCCATTAAGCAAGGAGGTTTTGTGATAATTATTGTCCAGGGCTCCAGATGACGAACCTTACGAAGCGATCGATAAAGTCTTGTCTGTTATCTGGTGGTTGCTGGAGGTTTCGATCAGCCGAGCGCTCGTGCCTCTGCTCCCTCATTAACCGTCAATCTTCATCACTTCCAGGCTCACAGCCGCTCCACAATACGGCGCCTCCACCTGAAGGCCGGATTATCCCGCTACATGACACTTCAGCTCATAAGACTCCCTGATCCTCACTCAGAGGGGTCTGTACTATTCTGCTACAAATGAGACCTAAGTTACGGATTAAGGAGACTGCTCTAACTTCTTATATTCGTTTTCCTAAAACTGTGGCCCCAAGACCATAAGGGCCCATAGTGCAGGGCTATAAGATGGCAAATTGGGACAATGGCTGGATACACAATAATGTAATCATTCTGGATGGAGCACAGCACTAGAGATCATAAGTATGTGAACCCCTGATGATTGAGGTCGTGCATCTAAATGACCAGTCTGCAGGATATCGCAGATCACATGTAGCAGGCAGAGCAGCAGCTATGGCACCCACACCTAAGGCGACCCACAACTCAAGAGGTTAGGCGTGCAATGCCAATTGGCATGAAAACCGAATGAGACCCCATTCCAAGATTTGCCCTGGCATGACTATGCGTTATCCTGTACATCACTGTGTGTATTATCCCTGTACTGTGACATCACTGTGTGTATTATCCTGTACTGTGACATCACTGTGTGTATTATCCCTGTACTGTGACATCACTGTGTGTTATTCTGTACTGTGACATCACTGTGTGTATTATCTCTGTACTGTGACATCACTGTGTTTATTATTCCTGTACTGTGACATCACTGTTTATTATCCCTTTACTGTGACATCACTGTGTGTACTACCCCTGTACTGTGACATCACTGTGTGTATTATCTCTGTACTGTGACATCACTGTTTGTGTTATTCTGTAATGTGACATCACTGTGTATTATCTCTGTACTGTGACATCACTGTATGTATTATCTCTGTACTGTGACATCACTGTGTGTATTATCTCTGTACTGTGACATCGCTGAGTGTATTATCCCTGTATTGTGACATCACTGTGTGTGTTATTCTGTACTGTGACATCACTGTGTGTGTTATTCTGTACTGTGACATCACTGTGTGTGTTATTCTGTACTGTGACATCACTGTGTGTATTATCTCTGTACTGTGACATCGCTGAGTGTATTATCCCTGTATTGTGACATCACTGTGTGTGTTATTCTGTACTGTGACATCACTGTGTGTGTTATTCTGTACTGTGACATCACTTTGTGTGTTATTCTGTACTGTAACATCACTGTTTATTATCCCTGTACTGTGACATCACTGTTAATGGAGCTGTGATGCCCCACTCAAGGTTTTCTTATGAGGTCCCATGGTCATATGCCTTCCTAGCTACCTAATGGGTCTCCACCTACAGGCTGCCTTGGTGGGGCATATTGATATCGTAGAGGGTGATACCATGGTGAACCCACTGAGGTACTGCTGTCCCTTTAAACCTATGTCTTACATACTGTTAGCTCATGTACTGCAATGAAATTTATAGCTGGTTTAGTTTCTAAAGAATCTTCACGTCAATGCTGACCCCGGAGCAACGCACAAATACTGGGATCTGATGGGATGGAGAGGGGGGGGTAATGGGGAAGACATGACCTCTCATGTTTGTTCACATTGTATAAACTGACTCCCCGCCACCCACAAAAAAAAATCTTCATGTAAAAATCCACCATAAATAAGAATGAGTCCCCCATGTAGAAGTTATGAAGCATCTGCAGTTCCCTCTATAGATTCCAGGGATCTATAGAAAATTCACTAAACATAATCTATACTGATTTAATGGATAATAAGAATCGATTAATAATGCAAATAAAACTGGAGTCACACTGATCATAGCTGAGCCCTGAGAGAGCAGAGCTGCACTGTACAGCATGAGGGACAATGCAATAACCTGAGCTTATCACAAGACAGGAGGTAGATTTTAGACTACCGCATACTATAAACAGACAATGCAGCTAAATTGGAGCCACCAACTGTACCTAGATAAAGCAAAGCAGCAGTGTAAAGCATGGAGGACAGAGCAACAACCTGAACATCTGATGAAAGAACAGGTAGATTTTAGACTAATAAAGACTCCAATAGACAGTGTAGTAATTCCTGGACCACCATGTATCTTGTTTTACCATCTCCACCAACTCCAACTTTTCACATCCTTCCACTGATTCCAGCACAGTTAAATTTTTTCTCTTGCCCCCACCATTCCTGAGCAATTGATGCACCCAACATACTAATTGGGCTCCCTCCTGTCAGGTAGGCGGTCTCAGACTATTTGCTCCAGTCTAGGACCGCCTACCAGATAGTAGGGAGCCTAATTAGCATATTAGGTGCTGAAACTAACAGTACCAATTGCTCAGGAATGGTGGGGGCTAGAGGAAAAATTCTGAATCAGTTGAGCGGCACCTATTGAAGGAAGCAAAGAGTCGAAGTTGGAGGAAGGTCCTCTTTAAATGTCCCGATTTTAGCATTATGATCTCCAAGCTCTCGTCCCTTCTCTGCTGCCCTGCCATGTGTATGTCAGATCTGTGACTTTCTATAGGAGTCATCACTCTGTGTATCGCTTCCATATATCCAATTAATTCCGGGGATTCGTGGCAGAGACGATTTCATGCTGCATTAAACTTTCCAACTAATGAATTAATCAGAGGATGAGTATACGGCGTATTTATCAAGACTGCGAAAATTACTCGTCTCCTGGAGGAAAGGGTGACCTTAAGGGGGAACTAAGTGCTGATAATTGTACTGGACAAATCTAATTAGTCGTCAAGGTGACATTAGTCACACGGCTCGGACAGGAGTCATAGGACTCACACTTGGCTTTATATAAGGGGTTAAACTGGCCACCGATGTGGCAATCTGCCCCCAGTTATCATTATGTCTATGGCGTACAGATGTGTGTGGATTTCTGAGGCAGTATCAAACATGACAGCCTTAGATACATCAACTGAGCAGACAGTATCACCTATAACAGGCTTAGATACATTACCTATGTGGACACGTGTAGCACTCAAGAATCTAAGTATAGATTGTGCAGCTGAGCAGAGTGAACCACACATGATGGACTTAAATATACTTGTTGAGTATACAGTATCACATATGTTAGACTTAGATACACCATCTCATCAGTGTGTATCACACTTGATAACGTTAGATACTTGTTGAGTATACAGTATCACATATGATAGGCTTACATACAACATCTCATGAGTGTGTATTACAAATGATGACCTTAGATATACTGGTTGAGTATACAGTATCACATAGGATAGGCTTAGATACACCCGTTACCACAGTGTAACATACATGAAAGCTTAGATATACAGTTGAGTACACAGTATCCTATATAATAGCCTTAGATTCACCATGACATCGTCCTGTATCACACATGATAACTACGGGTCATCACAGTCATGTAGCGTTCTCTGTGTTACATGGTGGTATCATTTGGGTACTATTCAGTATTACTATACGGCGGTATAATTTAATCACTGGCTGGCTGTTTTAGTTGGACATTAGATGAAAGTATTGACCTGTACATAGCAGTGTTATGTGGTATTATATGGTGATAATATTTTGATGTTGTATAAAGGTATTAATATTGCACTATATGGTGGTATTATTTTATATACACAAATGATATACAAAATACCGCAACTAGCTAGAAATGTTGGATTGCTGTAAAACTGAACATGTGGTTATGTGTCAGGCAGATATGTTTATGATTACAGGTGTGTCTGATTAGACATAGGGTCTTGCCACAAGGGGGCGTAAACGTGCTTCTGCTGTTTCCCTTTATAAAGGTGCTTAGTGGCTAGTTTTGGGTAGTGTACCTCTTGTGAAAAATCGTTGTCTCCTAGACATGACTCTATGACACACTTGAATATATTTTGTTTCGACGAATTGCCCACCATCTAGACCAGGGGTAGGCAACCTTCGGCACTCCAGCTGTTGTAAAACTACAACTCCCAGCATGCATACTTGCTCTGCTGTTCTTGGCACTCCCATGGAAGTGAATGGAGCATGTTAGGAGTTGTAGTTTCACAGCAGCTGGAGTGCCGATGGTTGCTGACCCCTGACGGCTCTGACCTAGCTGTTAAGAGCAATGATAATGTGAGGGCAAGCACACATAGTGAACAGGCGCTGGACGTCCCAGATAAATCACCACATTTACCTTGCCCACCATTGAGACACAGGGGTCACATTACACAGCCCTGTCTCTGCCCGGACCATTTCCAGACACTTAGCAGAAGGAAATTTGGTGTCCAGCTGCCCATTACATTGTCCTGCCATTGACAGCCAGCTACTGTCACCTTTGTACAGACTGGAACTTGTCTTTAGCGACAAATCTGGGGTTTATTAGGGATTTGAAGACGCTGGGGTTAAAGTATGGAGGCCTCATGGTGAATTCTTCAATCCTACCTTTACTGTAGAGCAACACACTGCCCCAACTGCTGGTGTGCTGATCGGGGGGAGCCATCACATTCGATAGCAGGTCACCCCTAGTAGTGCTACAAGGCACAGTAACAGCTCAGTGATATGTACAGCACAACCTACTTTACCTTCCAAAGGTCAAATGAGCACTCAGCTCTGGAAGACGCAGTGTTAAAGGCTTCACTGACTGTAGCAGCAATTTTGGAAAGACTGTAGGCAGCGAGGCTACAGCTGGAAGGTTTTCATTTATAATAATAGGGATTATGATATAAATGGCAGTCGTGAGGAAAAGACTTTCTCCCCTTCCTATTTCTTCCATTAGTATACAATTATCCGTGCAGGCGAGGATTTCCAGCCGTGGTTGTTAAACAGAATATTTCATGATATGAAACATGACTTTGATGCACCAAGGAATTACCAGCAATGCCGTATGGATGAAGATATTCAGATATGCTAATGTCGTCTCCTCTGCAGACCTTCGTCCAAATCTTCACCGCCATGCTTGGCACACAGACCTCTCCAGCTTTCCAAGATTTTCGCAGGGCGTTTCATCTGCCCGGAGTTCAGAAGCGTCTCACAACTGAGAAAGAAAATTGAAAAAGATGAAAAAAAAATCTTTTCTTGATTAGACACGGCGGGATCATTAATTCCAGGACACCATAATCTCCTGCAATCTGTCTGGGATGAGCCAAATGTCACAGGCAGAAATACATGAAACAGATAAGGGATGGGGTTAAGAAAGATGCCTGCTTCTAAGGGAATTCATACTATTTTTCACAAAAAAGACATTCAGTTTGGCATTGCAAAGCATATGCAGTTCCCATACTGGCCACTAGAGGTCAGTATGTCTAGAATTCACTGTTTATGAAGAGTCTCACTGTACAGCATGCTGCGAACAACAATGTTATCATCTAAATCCTATCAAAAGTTGGACAATGTAAAAGGGGAGGAGTTTTGGATGACAACCAATCAGGTTCAAGCTCTAATTTTCTGTCTAGGAAAAAAAAAGTAGTCATCTAAAAAAAACTTTTTTTTTTAGATGACTACTTTTTTTTCTTTTTCTTTTTTTTTTTACACATTAGTTCCTTGCTAGGTGTCACAACAACCATTAGTCTCCATCTATTTAGCATCTCTCAGATTTTATACAGCTCTATTTTTCGACAAGCTGTAATTAAAGGGGCTGTCCACTTTTGACACTCTGTTTATATGAGAAGAGTTCCCCAATGATAAACTGATTACATGTCCCATCACTGGGACCTCATGTAATCAGATATAATCTGCAGCAGATTCTGGCAGCAAGTGTTCCAATTCCCTACAGTGCCATCAATGGACAAATGAAGCATTACACAGTCCTTATTGAAATTAGTGCGTGATCTATGTAATATGCAAAGATGTCAGGTCCTCCAGAGCAAGAGACGCCCCACTGTGGCCAGTAGATGAAGGTCCTGGATGGGACTTCTATTAACATTTAATATGCTGTTTCCAAACTGTGAACCATTCCCATCCTTAGGATAGTTCATCAATATCTGATTGGTTGGGGGTCCAATGCCTAGAACCCCCACAGATCAGCTGTTTGAAGAGGCCACAACATTTTCAATGATATGCAGATGACGTCACGTTCACTGGTCACATGGTACAACAGCACCTCAGTCCCATTCAAGTGACTGGGGCTGAGGTGCAATACCAAACACAGCCACTATACAGTGTACGGGTAGTGCTTAGTATTCAGCAAAGAGGCCACAGCATCTTTCTATTTTTGTGACTAAGCCATTATTAGCAGTCACAGGGTCTCAGATATGTTTTTACCTGCCTGTTCCAATAGTTAGATTTTGGGGACATCATTTAGAATATAATGCAAACATTCCACGTTCTCATATTCTTGTGTTTTTGCTTATTAATTAAAGTCTTTGTTCAGCTGTTTCTATTCTGGAGCAAAAAATAGGACTAGAAATGCCATGTCGGCTGCGGGTACGCCGGCCGTTCTGTTCACATTTCTTCTTACTGTTACCAGAAAGCAATTTGTACCATCTGAAAAGCTATATCGGTAATTTCTCCCTCTCAACACAATTTCAAGACTTTGTAACCTCTGGAGATGAAAGAGCTCGAGTTGTGAATCTAAGACAAGTCCTGCAAATCTTCAGCAGAGGGTCGTGGACTACAGCATGCTGTCCCTGCGGCCCTTCGTTTTTCCAGCCTATTTCTAAGTTGACTGGTCTATAGATATAAAAGGAATATAGCCTAACCGTATAGGGTTAAACACTATTTTTGGGATTAAACAGCTCCAATTAAAAAAAATATATCTGTATAGGGATCACAGCTCCATTTTTCTGATACAGAGCTCCAAATCCCCTGCATAGACACAGAGATAAGGATAAAGTTTATTGTCCTTGCAGCCACCACCAGGGGGGGCTAAGGAGCTGACTGCATACCCTTTATACATTGAACTCAATGGCAACTCAGTCTGCTGTAAGCTCCATCTAGTGGTAGCTGCAGGCACTAAGAAATGTATCATTCACTCTATGTCCGTGCAGGGGATCTGGAGCTTTGTATCAGAAAAACATAGTCCTGACCACTATAAAATTAACCAGTATAGAGTGATGAGGCAAAAAATAATAAAGGTGGACATTCACTTTAAATGACTCTTTTCACTTGATACTTATATATAATGTATATATCTTACTATATAAATCACTTCTGGTTTGTGCTATCCCCCAGTTGCATTCGGGTATTCCTGGTTTGTGAATATAATTCTAGTACTGCAGTGAAGACTGACACAAATGCAATAAGCGTGCTTGTGATGAATTGCAAGGAAGTGTCGGTGTCGCTCAGAGTCAGCGGAAACCTGGGTTGCAGACTCTACAGGAACAGTAATGGTTGCCATTAGCAAGTTAGGGCTGGGTTCACACTTGCATTGTGGGCTCCACATGAAATCAGTTTCTGTGATCCGTCTAAAGATCATAAAAACTGATTTGGAACGGGTCATAAAAAACACACTACTTCAAAGGGTTTTTAAAACAATCTGCCAGTGTGCGTTTCGAGCATTTCCGTCGTGCATTCGCTCTTTTGGACGGAGACAAAAGTCGGACTTGCAGCACTTTTGCTCCATCCAAAAAATAAGGTTACACGACGGACAGCAATGAATCTGTCCTTTTTAACACTGAGGTCTATGGAAGGTGGACACAAACAGATTGGTTGGATTACCATCGGATAGTAATCTGTATCCGCTCTGCCATCTGTGCAAATCCGCATGCTCAGAATGAAAAAAATAAAAAACGGATACCAAGCACAAATGTGAACCTAGCCTAACACTGAAAAAACCCGACTGAACAGATTTCAGAAGTACAATGCAGAGGATCGGTGTCTGACAGCCATTTATCAGAGGCGGCATGTGAGATGTTCCCGCTCGTGTATGTTTTGCAGGCTTTGTGATGTTCTCATGCAGCTAATTGAGTGCTGTTCAGACTGCGTCTATAATGACAGGAGCCAAATGTGTATGCCTTGAACAAGGGGTAATAACGGCGCCGGATCCGTCATTGTTTGGCGCGCTGAGCTGGTGTTTATTTTGTAATCTTTCTCAATTGCTCTCAGCGGATTGTGTCCGGTTGCACTATGGTGAATAGATGACCGCTCCCATAGACAAGTGGATATGAGCGGAGGCGACCTCAGATCACCCTGATCAACATGGCAGTCTCTTCTGTAAGACTGCAGATGGTCAAAGGGGGACATATAAGACAGCCCTGTCCTCACTAACATCATCACATGACCAACACACTCCTTTCTGAAATACTCTGTGCTGCTGGTGCCTCTGTATTAAGAAATCTAAGAAATCCTGGGTACACAACACAGCCTGGCGGATGGCAGCAGCGCTCCTGTGCAGTGACACACAGTGCATCCCATACTGCCTCACTGCAGCAGGGTTGCAGGTGGCGTCCTCTCTCTGTCTCTGAAGTGGTTGGTGTATCTTACCTGTTACATGTCACACTCTCAGCAGTAACTTGGTCTCTCACTCTCTGACTACATACAGTTGTTATGTAGTCGGATGTGGTATCCACCAGTCTCCAAAGTATCAGGGCCATACTTGTCCATTATGTTGTGCTCCCTACTAGTCTTAGAGTCAGTATGCCGGACACCATCTCAGGTCTGCAGCAGCAGTGAACTGCCCTGTTACTCTCTGACTACACACCATGTCTGAAGAAGAGAGCTAGACTCTTGAAAGCTTACTTATCAATACTTATCAAATATACTCAGTTAGCCTCTAAAAGGTATCGCCTGATTTCTTCACTCTTCCACTACTTTCAATGGCTAACACGGTACAACATTATACTACTATGTCTCTTACACTCTCAGGTCTTCAGGATTGGCCTCTCCAGGTGCCGCACTCCTGTCTCCTGCACGTCCACATCAGGACACCATGTGGAGCCCCTACTAGCGTGCGTCCCTGCGACCTTGACCAGTCAAGTCCAAACATACCGACTGTTCGTTGGCCAAAAACTCCTGGAGGGTTGCCTCATTTTTAGATGGTCACTACAAACCAGAATACTCTAAGAGACTGATCCAACTCAAAATGTGCTGCCCCATTGTGAAGAAAGATATCATCTTTCTCCATCTTTATACCACTTTGTCATATATCTTGTGTTTACGGTGCCGTTGATGTTAATATGTGGTGTGACAATGACGGCCCACACATAACTATATGTATAGTGGGAGGGTATACCACAGGACAAATCCACCTTGCGTGTCCTCCAGGAGTCCCCCAGCCATTGCTACAGAAATATAGTCCCTCCATTGCTGTAAAACTCCTAATCCAGCTTGTGCTAAAGTCCTCATCTCTAGGTAAAGAATGGTCTGTGTAAAGTCATGTTTGTGTCCCCTGTCTTATCTCTCCCCTTATGTTTCCCAGTCTGTATGCCTGACACAAAGTATTTGCATATCTGTTCTGCCTAATTCCTGTAGTGTAATCCACAGAGGGGCCCGTGCCTGGAGGGATGGCGCATCTCTGCAACGCTTATCAGTGGCCACAGTTTATAAACCTCAGTGCGTAAATCGGAAGATCCAATAAAATTTATTTAGTGAAGATGCTGAAGCCGGCACGCAGGACGCAGCTGCTACATCCTCAACTCTCATCATTGTGCTCTTTACAACAGATATAAGTTTATTGTCTGCTTATAAGAGACATCAATCTGTCAGTGACATCCTGCTATACTACAGCTGCTCCTGAGCCCCAACTGGTGAGGTACAATGAGGCCAGGGCAAATAATGTATAATGTGCTGGGGTAGGAAACAGCTCATCACAATGGCTGCACGTCCCATTCCTGTTCACTAAATAAAGTTATATATAACTACAATAATACTGCTCCTATGTACAAGAATATAACTACTATAATACTGCTCCTATGTACAAGAATATAACTACTATAATACTGCCTCCTATGTACAAGAATATAACTACTATAATACTGCTCCTATGTACAAGAATATAACTACTATAATATTGCCCCCTATGTACAAGAATATAACTACTATAATACTGCCCTCTATGTACAAGAATATAACTACTATAATACTACCTCCTATGTACAAGAATATAACTACTATAATACTGCCCCTATGTACAAGAATATAACTACTATAATACTGCTCCTCTGTACAAGAATATAACTACTATAATACTACCTCCTATGTACAAGAATATAACTACTATAATACTGCCCCTATGTACAAGAATATAACTACTATAATACTGCCCCTATGTACAAGAATATAACTACTATAATACTACCTCCTATGTACAAGAATATAACTACTATAATACTGCCCCTATGTACAAGAATATAACTACTATAATACTGCTCCTATGTACAAGAATATAACTACTATAATACTGCTCCTATGTACAAGAATATAACTACTATAATACTGCTACTATGTACAAGAATATAACTACTATAATACTGCTCCTATGTACAAGAATATAACTACTATAATACTGCTCCTATGTACAAGAATATAACTACTATAATACTGCTCCTATGTACAAGAATATAACTACTATAATACTGCTCCTATGTACAAGAATGTAATTACTATAATACTGCCCCCTATGTACAAGAATATAACTACTATAATACTGCCCCCTATGTACAAGAATATAACTACTATAATACTGCCCCCATGTACAAGAATATACCTACTATAATACTACCTCCTATGTACAAGAATATAACTACTATAATACTGCTACTATGTACAAGAATATAACTACTATAATACTGCTCCTATGTACAAGAATATAACTACTATAATACTGCTCCTATGTACAAGAATATAACTACTATAATACTACCCCCTATGTACAAGAATATAACTACTATAATACTGCCCCCTATGTACAAGAATATAACTACTATAATACTGCCCCCTATGTACAAGAATATAACTACTATAATACTACCTCCTATGTACAAGAATATACCTACTATAATACTGCCCCCTATGTACAAGAATATACCTACTATAATACTACTCCTATGTACAAGAATATACCTACTATAATACTACCTCCTATGTACAAGAATATAACTACTATAATACTACTCCTATGTACAAGAATATAACTACTATAATACTGCCCCCTATGTACAAGAATATAACTACTATAATACTACCTCCTATGTACAAGAATATAACTACTATAATACTACCTCCTATGTACAAGAATATAACTACTATAATACTACTCCTATGTACAAGAATATAACTACTATAATACTGCTCCTATGTACAAGAATATAACTACTATAATACTGCTCCTATGTGCAAGAATATAACTACCATAATACTGCCCCTATGTACAAGAATATAACTACTATAATACTGCTCCTATGTACAAGAATATAACTACTATAATACTACCTCCTATGTACAAGAATATAACTACTATAATACTGCCCCTATGTACAAGAATATAACTACTATAATACTGCTCCTATGTACAAGAATATAACTACTATAATATTGCTCCTATGTACAAGAATATAACTACTATAATACTGCTCCTATGTACAAGAATATAACTACTATAATACTACCTCCTATGTACAAGAATATAACTACTATAATACTGCTCCTATGTACAAGAATATAACTACTATAATACTGCTCCTATGTACAAGAATATAACTACTATAATACTACCCTATGTACAAGAATATAACTGCTATAATACTGCTCCTATGTACAAGAATATAACTACTATAATACTGCCCCTATGTACAAGAATATAACTACTATAATACTGCTCCTATGTACAAGAATATAACTACTATAATACTGCCCCCTATATACAAGAATATAACTACTATAATACTGCCCCCTATGTACAAGAATATAACTACTATAATACTGCTCCTATGTACAAGAATATAACTACTATAATACTACCCCTATGTACAAGAATATAACTACTATAATACTGCTCCTATGTACAAGAATATAACTAATAGAATACTGCCCCCTATGTACAAGAATATAACTACTATAATACTGCTCCTATGTACAAGAATATAACTACTATAATACTGCTCCTATGTACAAGAATATAACTACTATAATACTACCCCTTATGTACAAGAATATAACTACTATAATACTACCTCCTATGTACAAGAATATAACTACTATAATACTGCTCCTATGTACAAGAATATAACTAATAGAATACTGCCCCCTATGTATAAGAATATAACTACTATAATACTGCTCCTATGTACAAGAATATAACTACTATAATACTGCCCCTATGTACAAGAATATAACTACTATAATACTGCTCCTATATACAAGAATATAACTACTATAATACTGCTCCTATATACAAGAATATAACTACTATAATACTGCCCCCTATGTATAAGAATATAACTACTATAATACTGCCTGTTGTATGAGTTTGGAAACAGTTAAATCAGCCATCGTATCATATGATATAAGTAATGTTATACTGTGCATTTATAGCGGTATACATCCCTCATGTTCAGCACTGCGTGTTCTGTGAATGCTTCATATTTTAGAAAATATAGTAACCTACCGTTCCAGCAAAAATAAACTGTCTAGACATTGCGTTACTTACATTCCTGTACATAGTATGGCGGTTATAATAGAGCGTGAGTCTATGTGTCATCAGATTATTGCGGATACTTTAATGCATCCATCCATTATAATGTACTGTAGTTCAGGAAGTCAAAACAAGACAAGACTGATAAAGTTTCCTTATGCAAGCTGTGACTGAGAGCCTTTGTCTGGAGGACCCAAGATTTTGTCCCATTGATAGAGAGTTTATTGATTTTAGTGGGAAATATGTAATACATAATCTCTCCTGTGGTGGCACTGCAAGGAAATTGTACACTTCTTTCAAGCAGTGGAAAACCTAGTGATCAGATTTCTGGAGAACCTGTCCTACAAAAAGGCACTGTCTGCTCCCAGCTCTGTCCACTGTGTAGTTATCACAACATATCTTCTGACATCAGTGGTATCGGACCCCTCTGATCTGACATTGATGACCTATTCTAAGGACAAGTCATATCTTTTGTCTGGAAAACCCCTTTAATTCCTCATTTTACTGTGTTTCCTCCCATTGGTGGAAGTCTTTATCACTAGGTTGACAAAAAAGGAATTAGGCTCAACTAGCTAAGAACTGGGGGCGCTATTGCATAGCTAGGTATAGGGAATATTTGCCGCAAACTGTGGTGAAAAGTGGTACTGCAAGTGTGCAATGAAAATTACAATAAATTGTTACCCAGCTATGTAATAACCTCTAATTTTAATCAGTATGATGAAATGCCAGCGTTACATTGTATAAACTAGTGATTTTCATAAGAGTCCAGGCCTCCCCTTTAAAGGTGATGCAATCTGTTATTACCTCTGCGGCTACAGAAAGTCTGGGACTGAGGTTCATCAAGTGTCACTGTGCGAAATACATGTCCCCCGTGGAGCTGAGATATGGATTTTATCAATAAGCTGTAACAAGTCCACGTCTGGTCTCTGCAGGACATCATAGTGGGGGGATAGAACAAAGCACGTTCACAGCGCTGGCTCCTACTCAGGGATGATGTCTATACGACAGGTACAGAGAGATTCTCCAGATACAAATAATATACGGCTAGGATTTTAATCCATATCTGTGCTGGAAACGAATCCAAACTTGATGCAAAAAAACACCAAAAGTCTACTTTTACCCAGACATCCATTGTGATCTGACCACCCAAGTGTGGAGTGAACACTGGGGCACTTGGGAAATGTTCAATTGCCCAAAGTGAGTGAAAAAAAAAAGAAAACAGCAGGCATAGCATCTTCTATTGGAACCATCTTTACACAGATGTAATGTACATTTAGGGGTTTGTAATAATTCAGTTTACCCCCATTCTATGTTCTATTGTGCTTATTATTACATCACTGTGTATTATTCCTGTACTGTGACATCACTGTGTGTATTATCCTTGTACTGTGACATCACTGTGTGTATTATCTCTGTACTGTGACATCACTGTGTGTATTATCCCTGTACTGTGAAATCACTGTGTGTATTATCCCTGTACTGTGACATCACTGTGTGTATTATCCCTGTACTGTGACATCACTGTGTGTATTATCTCTGTACTGTGACATCACTGTGTGTATTATCTCTGTACTGTGACATCACTGTGTGTATTATCCTTGTACTGTGACATCACTGTGTATTATCTCTGTACTGTGACAACACTGTATTATCCCTGTACTGTGACATCACTGTGTGTATTATCTCTGTACTGTGACATCACTGTGTGTATTATCTCTGTACTGTGACATCACTGTGTGTATTATCTCTGTACTGTGACATCACTGTGTGTATTATCTCTGTACTGTGACATCACTGTGTGTATTATCTCTGTACTGTGACATCACTGTGTGTATTATCCCTGTACTGTGACATCACTGTGTGTATTATCTCTGTACTGTGACATCACTGTGTGTATTATCTCTGTACTGTGACATCACTGTGTGTATTATCCTTGTACTGTGACATCACTGTGTATTATCCCTGTACTGTGACATCACTGTATTATCCCTGTACTGTGACATCACTGTGTGTATTATCTCTGTACTGTGACATCACTGTGTGTATTATCTCTGTACTGTGACATCACTGTGTGTATTATCTCTGTACTGTGACATCACTGTGTGTATTATCTCTGTACTGTGACATCACTGTGTGTATTATCTCTGTACTGTGACATCACTGTGTGTATTATCTCTGTACTGTGACATCACTGTGTGTATTATCCTTGTACTGTGACATCACTGTGTATTATCTCTGTACTGTGACATCACTGTATTATCTCTGTACTGTGACATCACTGTGTGTATTATCTCTGTACTGTGACATCACTGTGTGTATTATCTCTGTACTGTGACATCACTGTGTGTATTATCCTTGTACTGTGACATCACTGTGTGTATTATCCTTGTACTGTGACATCACTGTATGTATTATCCTTGTACTGTGACGTCACTGTGTGTATTATCTCTGTACTGTGACGTCACTGTGTGTATTATCTCTGTACTGTGACATCACTGTGTGTATTATCCTTGTACTGTGACATCACTGTGTGTATTATCCTTGTACTGTGACGTCACTGTGTGTATTATCTCTGTACTGTGACATCACTGTGTGTATTATCCCTGTACTGTGACATCACTGTGTGTATTATCCCTGTACTGTGACATCACTGTGTGTATTATCTCTGTACTGTGACATCACTGTGTGTATTATCTCTGTACTGTGACATCACTGTGTGTATTATCTCTGTACTATGACATCACTGTGTGTATTATCCCTGTACTGTGACATCACTGTGCATTATCTCTGTACTGTGACATCACTGTGTGTATTAGCTCTGTACTGTGACATCACTGTGTGCATTATCCCTGTACTGTGACATCACTCTGTGCACTATCACTGTACTGTGACATCACTGTGTGTATTATCCCTGTACTGTGACATCACTGCGTGTATTATCCCTGTACTGTGACATCACTGTGTGTATTATCCCTGTACTGTGACATCACTGTGTGTATTATCCCTGTACTGTGACATCACTGTGTGTATTATATATGTACTAAGACATCAT
This sequence comes from Leptodactylus fallax, assembly GCA_947044405.1. NCBI lineage: Eukaryota > Metazoa > Chordata > Amphibia > Anura > Leptodactylidae > Leptodactylus > Leptodactylus fallax. The sequence continues at coordinate 2,835,205 of CAMRHE010000142.1, forward strand.
TGTGTGTATTATTCCTATAATGTGACATCACTGTGTACATTAGAGAAACGGAAATAATCATATACTGTGTAAATTCTAAACTTGTTCTGAAGTTGGTCATGGTAAATTAGGGCACCATTCCAAGTTTGGCTATGAGTCCTCAAGGTAACTTATAACACCAATGGTTATAGCACTTTACAAATTGTCTTGATTAAAAATTTCCAGTTTTTTGTATTGAGCTTCTTTGCACAACTATGTGTTACAGACTACAAACAATTCCTGTGTGTAGTCTGATCCTGCAGTCGTGTGTTACTTCTCTTATCTCGGCCTCTTCATACACTATACAACCTTCCACTTCATTGGGCATGCACAAGGGCTGAGAACTCAGGGTTCTGGGGACTACTGCTCTATAAATTTTTTGCATCGTATCCAGAGTAAAATGATGAGAGTTGTCCTGTGATGTCTGACACTTCCACAGAGTTAACCCCTGTCTCCAGCTCTCATGACTGACATGTTGGGGGCAGCACAGCAGCTGTGCACTGTACCCGTGGCATCGTCTTTCTCCATGATGCACCCACTCAATGCTTTCTGCACTGTCGCACAATATAATCACAGAGTGTTGGGTAAATAAATCAGGATACAGCAAGCGGTGGATAAAAGGGCTCAGTCTCCAACCACACAGCAAAACGCATCCCCTATTAATGTGGACATTAATTGGGCCGACGCTGCTAATGATCAGCCATAAAGTAAAGACATAAAACTCTGTGTTTTTCATCAGGACTTCATTTACAAAGAACAAAAAAAACTTAATTTCTAATTAACGTCTCAGCCGCATCTGTAAAAGCTCTTGAGACTGGCGACCTCTTGTGGACAAGTTGGGTTCTGCACTGACAATAAGTGTAACAGACTTTAGTAACAGCAGGGGGAGCCCTAACTATAAGCAGCAGAGTGCCCCACAGAGGCATAATGGGAAGCTCCTGGTTATGTACCCCAAACTATAAGGTATCATTTATAGTACTGGTCTCATCATACTGGGCCCATTAAGGTTCCTGGGTGTGATCACACCTTCTGCACCCCTTCAAGTTACGCCCCTGGTGCCCCGTCTTAACAACAACAGTGTCAGTAGAATAGGAAGTCAATGAAAGTGATGTATGAATATGTAGCCTGCTCCCCCTAGTGGTGTCTGTAACCATTACGTCGTGTGTCTGCCACAGATTGTAACTACTAAACTGTGTGCCTACCAGGGAACTGTAACCACCAAGCCATGTTCACATTTGTGACTGTAACCACCAAACTGCATGTCTTGGAATTACAAATAAGAAGCATTGTGCCACTTGTTGGAATAGAGTTGCTGCAAGGTTATCAGGTCATGATGCAGCTCAGTCCCATTCCATTTAATGGGACTGAGCTGGAATACCAAGCACAGCCACTATACAACGTATGGCGCTGTGTTTGGTAAGCGGTGATAAGCTACAGCCGCACACCCGTCAAACAGTTCGTAGGTATGGCTGCCGGTTATGAGACTCACACCAAGCTGATATTGATGACCTATTCTAAGGGTAGGCCATCAATATCATAGTTTTGGAAAATCCCTTTAAGTTGAATATAACATGTTTGCCTCTTCAATGCACTATCCTCAAGTGAGGTCATGGTCACACCCAAAACTGACCCCCTTATAAACATACATAGCAGCCATAGGTCCCCATAGCAACCCCTTTAATATCCCCCATCATTTTGTGACATGTCTTTGCACAGGCTTTCAGTTTGCATTTCACATGTTGAGCGCTGCATCCTATACCTCCGTTCACACTGTAAATGATGAAACTATGGCTTTCCGTGGCCACCACTAGGGGGAGATCAGTGCATATATAACCTTATGCATCTCAGATCTATATGCAGTGAGCTCCCCTAGTGGTGGCTATGACCGTGTCATGGGGAGTGGCGGTACAGTACAGGGTCCCCTCGCACTGGGGGGCCCCCTATCAGTAGAGAAGCATTGATGTCCGCTCCAAGTGCTCTTTGTCCTTAAAGAAATTACTAATCCTCCTTCTATAAGTCACATGAAGGATTTTATAGGCCATTAATCTGTATTTATTGCAGAAAGCGATCTTATCTGTGTAGAGCTGAGCGGTCGGTAACATCAATCCCGAGACGTCTGATCGTATCAGGATCCGGGACGCTAATGTGAATCCCTGTGTCGTGTCATGTGATGGTTTATGTCTTTTTGGGGTTTTTTTTTTTTTTGCAATCTATGACAAGATGAAGACGAATTGCTCCATTTATTCTCCCCTGATTCGGCTTTCTCTTATCTTGGCTTCTCAGCCCGGCTTTGATGGGATGTTATACACAGAAGTTTAGGAATTACGAGCATCAAAAACTGCTTAGAATTATCGTGGATGTCTGAGGAAATGAAGCTTCAGGCCTTAAAGGAAAACTCCGCATTTCTGGTGACTGGCTGCTGATGTAGTCATCTCTACACTTACAGTCATTACATGTGCTCTCTTAACTTCATGCATTGCAACGGCCCCTACATGGGACAGATATATTGTCCTGTTCATCCTGAGCCACCTGGTTCATGATGAATTACAGAACTGCTTCTGCTAGGTTTACCGTTGCCTGGGGCTCAGGTTACGTTTGGCACTGGCGCCCCCACCCCAAGGCATTTAAAGGGGCACTCTAATGTAGTGGCAGCTGCATGTAGCCACCAATGTTTGTACGGTCATACAGTATAATCATGCGCTATGGTGGTCGAATGCAGGTGCGGTTTTGTCGTGTTAAGGGCCGTTCACACGGCAGTAACTGCCACTGACTGGATTCCACCCCAAAATCAGATTCCACTCCATGAGAGTCGCTTGTGCTTCATAGGCCATGTGATATCATATTCATGAGTCACATGGCCCTTTCGCAGCTCAGTCCCATCAGGTGAATGGGACTGAGCTGCGATACCAAGTACTGTCACTGAACAAATTTCTGGCGCTAGGTAAGTAGTAAAGAGACTGCAGAGCTCACACACTACAGTCTCTTCACACAGCCGAGAGGCGGCTCCGGGGTGATTGTTCACTTAATAAGATCTTAATAAATCCTGGAAAACACCATTAAGGATTTACCACAGATTTTGTCTTCCATAACAACCAAAATTCAATACAGTATATACACATATAGTATATGTATAAGGGCCCCAGAGAGCGAGTACCAGGGCGTGACCGGGTATAGTGCAAATATAATCTGCCTCAAAATTAGTGCCAGATACTGCTGTGTGAATGGGCCCATAAACCTGCAACTAGGCATATACTGTATATAGACAACAGGAGGTATAGCACATATATAAAACTATGACCTGGGGGTCTTACACTTATATAAACATAAGACTGGGAGCATTACACATATAATAAGGCATTATTACACATATTGTATAGAACAGCATACACTGAAAGACATTGGTGGGTGGCGGAAATTACTAAATGTGAAGGGGTCTCAGTACATGTATGCGAGGTGAGGAGGGGATCAGTAAATAGATATAAGATGGGGAGGGGGCTCAGTATATAGATATAACATGGGAAGGGGGCTCAGTAAATAGATATATGATGGTGAAGGGGCTCAGTCTATAGATATAAAATGAGGAGGGGGCTCAGTCTATAGATATAACATGGGAAGGGGATCAGTAAATAGATATAAGATGGGGGGGGGGCTCAGTATATAGATATAACATGGGAAGGGGGCTCAGTAAATAGATATATGATGGTGAAGGGGCTCAGTCTATAGATATAAAATGAGGAGGGGGCTCAGTCTATAGATATGACATGAGGAGGGGGCTCAGTCTATAGATATGACATGAGGAGGGGGCTCAGTCTATAGATATGACATGAGGAGGGGGCTCAGTCTATAGATATGACATGAGGAAGGGGCTCAGTCTATAGATATAACATGGGGAGGGGGCTCAGTCTATAGATATGACATGAGGAGGGGGCTCAGGCTATAGATATGACATATGGAGGGGGCACAGTCTATAGATATGACATGGGGAGGGGGCTCGGTCTATAGATATGACATATGGAGGGGGCACAGTCTATAGCTATAACATGAGGAGGGGGCTCAGTCTATAGATATGACATGGGGAGGGGGCTCAGTCTATAGATATGACATGAGGAGGGGGCTCAGGCTATAGATATGACATATGGAGGGGGCACAGTCTATAGATATGACATGGGGAGGGGGCTCGGTCTATAGATATGACATATGGAGGGGGCACAGTCTATAGCTATAACATGAGGAGGGGGCTCAGTCTATAGATATGACATGGGGGGGGGGGGCTCGGTCTATAGCTATAACATGGAGGGGGGCTCAGTCTATAGATATGACATGAGGAGGGGGCTCGGTCTATAGATATGACATGGGGAGGGGGCTCAGTCTATAGATATGACGAAAAGGGGGCTCGGTCTATAGATATGACATGAGGAGGGGGCTCGGTCCATAGATATGACGAGGAGGGGGCCTCGGTCTATAGATATGACATGAGGAGGGGGCTCAGTCTATAGATATGACATGAGGAGGGGGCTCAGTCTATAGATATGACATGAGGAGGGGGCTCAGTCTATAGATATGACATGAGGAGGGGGCTCAGTCTATAGATATGACATGAGGAGGGGGCTCAGTCTATAGATATGACATGAGGAGGGGGCCTCGGTCTATAGATATGACATGAGGAAGGGGCTCAGTCTATAGATATGACATGGGGAGGGGGCTCGGTCTATAGATATGACATGAGGAGGGGGCTCGGTCTATAGATATGACATGGGGAGGGGGCTCAGTATATAGATATGACATGGGGAGGGGGCTCAGGCTATAGATATGACATGGGGAGGGGGCTCGGTCTATAGATATGACATGAGGAGGGGGCTCGGTCTATAGATATGACATGGGGAGGGGGCTCAGGCTATAGATATGACATGGGGAGGGGGCTCAGGCTATAGATATGACATGGGGAGGGGGCTCAGGCTATAGATATGACATGGGGAGGGGGCTCAGGCTATAGATATGACATGGGGAGGGGGCTCGGTCTATAGATATGACATGAGGAGGGGGCTCGGTCTATAGATATGACCGGACTATTCACCTGACAGAACTTTCTCCCTCAGTCTCTCTCACAGGACTCTCCGCATCTCCGAATCACTGCCTGAGGGAGGAGTAAAAACAAGCCGAGCAGTGATTGGAGGAGACTCAGCCAATCATGTTAGCGCAGATCTCCAGGCTGATCTGTGCAGGTGATGGACATGGGGGAAATAGTTTTTTGGCTCAGACATAAATTTAATTCAGACACCTCAGGCCATTATTTATCTGGGCACTGTATGGCACTATTTATCTGGGCATTGTATGGTACTATTTATCTGAGCACTGTATGGTACTATTTATCTGGGCACTGTATGGTGCTATTTATCTGGGCATTGTATGGTACTATTTATCTGGGCATTGTATGACACTATCTGGGCATTGTATGGTACTATTTATCTGGGCACTGTATGGCACTATTTATCTGGGCACTGTATGGTACTATTTATCTGGGCACTGTATGGTACTATTTATCTGGGCACTATTTATCTGGGCATTGTATGGCACTATTTATCTGGGCATTGTATGGCACTATTTATCTGGGCACTGTATGGTACTATTTATCTTGGAATTGTATGGTACTATTTATCTGGGCACTGTATGGTACTATTTATCTGGGCATTGTATGGTACTATTTATCTGGGCATTGTATGGCACTATTTATCTGGGCACTGTATGGTACTATTTATCTGGGCATTGTATGGTACTATTTATCTGGGCATTGTATGGCACTATTTATCTGGGCACTGTATGGTACTATTTATCTGGGCATTGTATGGCACTATTTCTCTTGGAATTGTATGGTGCTATTTATCTGGGCACTGTATGGTACTATTTATCTGGGCACTGTATGGCACTATTTATCTGGGCATTGTATGGCACTGTTTATCTGGGCACTGTATGGTACTATTTATCTGGGCATTGTATGGCACTATTTCTCTTGGAATTGTATGGTACTATTTATCTGGGCATTGTATGGTACTATTTATCTGGGCACTGTATGGCACTATTTATCTGGGCACTGTATGGCACTATTTATCTGGGCCCTGTATGGTACTATTTATCTGGGCACTGTATGGCACTATTTATCTGTGCATTATATGGCACTATTTATCTGGGAATTGTATGGTACTATTTATCTGGGCATTGTATGGTACTATTTATCTGGGCATTGTATGGCACTATTTATCTGGGCATTGTATGGCACTATTTATCTGGGCACTATTTATCTGGGCATTGTATGGTACTATTTATCTGGGCACTATTTATCTGGGCAAAGTATGGTACTATTTATCTGGGCACTATTTATCTGGGCAAAGTATGGTACTATTTATCTGGGCACTGTATGGCACTATTTATCTGGGCATTGTATGGTACTATTTATCTGGGCATTGTATGGCACTATTTACTTGGGCATTGTATGGCACTATTTATCTGGGCACTGTATGGTACTATTTATCTGGGCATTGTATGGTACTATTTATCTAGGCACTGTATGGCACTATTTATCTGGGCACTGTATGGCACTATTTATCTGGGCCCTGTATGGTACTATTTATCTGGGCACTGTATGGCACTATTTATCTGTGCATTATATGGCACTATTTATCTGGGAATTGTATGGTACTATTTATCTGGGCATTGTATGGTACTATTTATCTGGGCATTGTATGGCACTATTTATCTGGGCACTATTTATCTGGGCATTGTATGGTACTATTTATCTGGGCACTATTTATCTGGGCATTGTATGGCACTATTTATCTGGGCACTGTATGGTACTATTTATCTGGGCACTGTATGGCACTATTTATCTGGGCATTGTATGGTACTATTTATCTGGGCAAAGTATGGTACTATTTATCTGGGCACTGTTTATTTGGGCATTGTATGGTACTATTTATCTGGGCATTGTATGGTATTATTTATCTGGGCACTGTATGGTACTATTTATCTGGGCTTTGTATGGCACTATTTATCTGGGCACTGTATGGCACTATTTATCTGTGCATTATATGGCACTATTTATCTGGGCACTGTATGGTACTATTTATCTGGGAATTGTATGGTACTATTTATCTGGCATTGTATGGTACTATTTATCTGGGCACTGTATGGCACTATTTATCTGGGCACTATATGGCACTATTTATCTGGGCATTGTATGGCACTATTTATCTGGGCACTGTATGGTACTATTTATCTGGGCACTGTATGGTACTATTTATCTGGGAATTGTATGGTACTATTTATCTGGGCACTGTATGGTACTATTTATCTGGGTATTATATGGCACTATTTATCTGGGAATTGTATGGTACTATTTATCTGGGCATTGTATGGTACTATTTATCTGGGAATTGTGTGGTACTATTTATCTGGGCACTGTATGGCACTATTTATCTGGGCATTGTATGGTACTATTTATCTGGGCAAAGTATGGTACTATTTATCTGGGCACTGTTTATCTGGGCATTGTATGGTACTATTTATCTGGGCATTGTATGGTATTATTTATCTGGGCACTGTATGGTACTATTTATCTGGGCATTGTATGGCACTATTTATCTGGGCACTGTATGGCACTATTTATCTGTGCATTATATGGCACTATTTATCTGGGCACTGTATGGTACTATTTATCTGGGAATCGTATGGTACTATTTATCTGGCATTGTATGGTACTATTTATCTGGCATTGTATGGTACTATTTATCTGGGCACTGTATGGCACTATTTATCTGGGCCGCTGTATGGCACTACTATTTATCTGGGCACTATATGGCACTATTTATCTGGGCATTGTATGGCACTATTTATCTGGGCACTGTATGGTACTATTTATCTGGGCACTGTATGGTACTATTTATCTGGGAATTGTATGGTACTATTTATCTGGGCACTGTATGGTACTATTTATCTGGGTATTATATGGCACTATTTATCTGGGAATTGTATGGTACTATTTATCTGGGCATTGTATGGTACTATTTATCTGGGAATTGTGTGGTACTATTTATCTGGGCACTGTATGGCACTATTTATCTGGGCATTGTATGGCACTATTTATCTGGGCATTGTATGGTACTATTTATATGGGCACTATTTATCTTTGCACTATTTTTTTGGGCACTGTATGACTGTTCATAACATACCTAAACTCCAGATTAGATGGGTTTTTTTTATAGCCTGTCTGGTGGGGGTGACAGCCAGGTATGGGGCCACTTCTGATACCTATACTATACACAACATGGAGCCTGAAGCAGTTGGCTCCGTGCCCTGTATAGTGGTCGGGCACCATCATTGCAGCTCAGTTTCCTGTGAAGTCTGCAGTAGCTGAGCTGCAGTACCAGTGCCCGGCCACTATACAGGGACTGGCGCTATATGCCTCATGCGCCGTGTTATATACAGTACAGGTGTTGAAAGTGGCCCCATAATGTTGATCCCTCTGGGGGCCACCTGTTGCCCCCCCCATTCACCAATCATAAGGAGAGGCCTTAAAAAAATAACTCCTGAACAACTCTTTGAAAAGGAACAGACGTGTAATTTTTTGTTCCAGCCTTATATGTTTGCTGCAGATTCCTACTTTCCATAAATCTACGTTACTGCTTTCCTGAATCTCTGAAAAAAAAAAATTGCAATCTAAAAGCAATTTTCTGAGCCTCTCCACCTCGCCGTCCGTGAGGTTCGGGCCGCACGCTGACCTTCTGAAAGGGACAGAGACAATTAACAGCGTGTCTGTTTGCATGAAAGTCTCCCGGCTGGGTTTGAAGTGCGGAGAATCTCACATCATATTCCACAATGACTCTGCCGCAGCTTCTGTTCTTCTGTCCATTAAATTAGTAATGAGATGTCGGGACCCGGGGTGGGAGAGACGGGTCAGAGCCGAGGCTTTGTGAGTGAGCCTCAATAGGACAAAAAGAAGCCTAAAATAAATGTGCACCAGATTCTATCTGCGGACAAAGGATCATATGAGGGGTCTCTGGGCAATGAGACCCCCCACCAAACCTTCTCCACAATGTAGGCCCTGCGCCCGTAGAGCTGTGCCCTGGATATTATTAGTAACTATCTGGTAATATCTGCTGTCATAGGATTCACTGACTAAAACCAGGACTATGGGTGTTCTGTGGCTCTATATGGGCGCTGCACGGACCCCACTAGGTGACATTATAAACTATGTATCTATCTAGACATTGTATGACGCTACCTGGGAACCTTATGCTATCATCTTGGCCATACTGTATATGAAATTATACCTGCATATTGTATGACAGTCTGGAACCTTACACCATTATCTGACCAGTGTCTGACACTATCATAGCAATGTAATATTTACCCAGGCACTATTATCTTTCTATAGACTGGTAACTATCTATCTATCTATCTATCTATCTATCTATCTATCTAAACCAATAGCAATGTAACAGCACCAACACTCTTGAAAATTGATGGAAGTATCCTTTTAATGGAAGCGGCAACACACCGAGTATCAACCCCACACAGGGGTCTTTCTGAACTTGTGCTGGCGGAATGGACTTTTCTATTTAGCTATCTATCTATCTATTTATCTATCTATCTATCTATCTCTCTATCACATATCTATCTATTTCATATCTATCTCCTATCTTCTATCTATCTATCTATCTATCTCTCTATCACATATCTATCTATCTCAATCTATCACATATCTATCTATCTCATATCTATCTATCTCTCTATCATATCTATCTATTTCATATCTATCTATCTATCTATCTATCTATCACATATCTATCTATCTCTCTATCACATATCTATCTATTTCATATATATTATCTACACTGATGTCACTTGCTTTGTACTACAGCTTGTGCCATTCAAGCACCCCCTTGCTCTTATTCAAGGAGCCCTGTGGGTGGAGAATAAGGATAAATCATCCCTATTTAAAGGGGTTATCATAGTAGATAAATTCATCTTAATTCATCCAGGGTATTCTTCATGATGAACCCCAAGGTCATGTGATCAGAGCCAGCCCCTGAACCCCGGATCGCTCTGCCCCTTCCCTCCTCTCTTGATCTCACAGGTAATTACCTGGGCGTTACTCTAGATGTGAGATCAGTAGGGAGGAAATGGATCGACCCGAGGTTTGGGGGCTGGTTTTGATCATGTGACCTAGGGGTCGGAACCAGACCAGAACCCCCTGGTCTATCCTCAAAAATCCTTCGGATTTATTAAAGTAAATTTAACTCCCCGGACAACCCCTTTAAGTCCTGGACTATGGGAGTCTGAGTCATCAGGGCACCATTTTGTGATGACTAGAGTTCCCCTTTAATCCCCACCTCCAAAAAAAAACTAACTATGCAAAACTCTCTGGAAACAGCGACTTTAGATAAAATTTTGTGGTTTTTTTTTGCCGAGCCGCTATCAATTCATTAGGAACGCTCTGGCAATGCAGAATAATTGGCTGCCACGTCCCTAATTATACAAAAAGTAATAAGATAACATCCCCAGGTGCCTTTGAATTAAACATTCGGTCGCTGCAGGCAGTTACAGTCGCGAGTCCTTTGAAAGAGCCGGCAGCCTCAGCGGCGAGGCGGCTTCTGAGAACAGAGCGGCGCTGCCTTCCTTCTGCTCCTCGTTAGCTTTCACGGCGGCGCTCCGCAATCACAGCCAGCATCACAAAGACTAGAAAGCTTGTCATAACACAAGATGACTCTTTTGTTGTTCGTCTTGTCGGGGTGCAGTGGGATAATTGCAGATTTTCTCCCTTAGTCTTCTGTATTTATTTTATCGTGTCAGGCAAAGGAGATTTCATTAATAGAGGGAAGAGAAAATAAATAAATGAGCGGCACATAATGGCGGCACCGGCGCCAGACGCTGCATTCACAATGGCTCTGTATGTGTGCCGCATCGATGGCGTCCCTGATGACTTAACTCTTTCTCCTATTTACCGCAGGCTTATGAAGCAAGGTAGTGTTATGGGTATGAATAGACAGTAAAGCATTCCATTTTTTTATCATTTAAAGAAACTCCTAATCCTTAAAGGGAGTGTGTCACCAAAACCAACCTATCACCCCAACCCTAGGTAGATAAGTTAGGGTCACCTGAATGAAACGGTGTTTTCCCCTTGTGAATCGGAGACTCTGTTGCTGAGATATCGCTGTTTTTTCAATATGTAAATGAGCTCTGTGGAGGAACTGCCAGCTGCCATTGCTCCAAAGAGCTCATTTGCATGTTGACAAAAGCAGCGATATCTCGACAATGGAGGCAGCGATTCACAAGGGGAAAACAATGTTTGATTCAGGTGACCCTAACCTATCTATCTGCAGGGTTGGGTTGATATGTTGGTTCTGGTGACACACTCCCTTCTACAATTCCCCTTTAAATTCTAAAAAATGGAATGTTTTACTGCTGATATGCTGGATTGTGATGACTCCCTTTAAGCAATTTCCTGAGAATCTTTATTTTCTAATTAGTTTCTAGTTATTCTGTCCTCATGGAGATCAGCTATTCATGCACTGACTTTTCCATGGGCTTGTGCCAGTTTCAATGAGCAGTGCTGCAGTGTAAAGCATGATGGAGGGACTAATCAATAAACTAAACCACTGGTAAAACAGGAGCCAGATTGCAGACTACATTAAGACTCTACTAGACAAAGCAACTAAACTGGAGCCTCGCCTGACAGAGCATTGGTCTGATACAGAGCTCAAACACCCTGCATAGACATGTGCATAAATGATAAGTCTGGCCGCCTGCAGTCACCACTAGGGGGAGCTTACTGACAACAGTTTATACATTGGAGTGAACAAGAACTTAGTAAGTATACTGCCCCTAGTGGAGTATTGCATCTCAGTCTTATTCACTTCAGTGGAGCTGAGCTGCATTACCAGACACAACCACTGGCCAGCTGTGGCGCAGTTTCTGAAACAAAGCAGCCATGTTTTTCTAATCCTGGACAGCCTCCAATGCTTTGTAATCTATCGCCATCTTTGTAATACTCCAAATCTCTATTTGTTTCTTTTATCCCAAATTCAGTTTTTTTTTTCTACAAATATCACTCACAGCATCTCAGGACATCAGATCGGCCCCTCCTCCAGGCACTCAATGTCTCTGGAATTTGCAGCAATGATAAAGCGTCTCCACGAAGGCCTTGAATTTGTGTCCCCCTTTCGTGTCTTTGGAGCGGTAAAATGCCGCCGCCTGTTATTTTCTGTGAGTCATTACTTTAAAATGCCGCATTACCATTTCATACACCGGAGGATCGTCATTATAGCTGCATTTACCATGGTGGTTTTTTTTTTATTTTTTACGAACGTTAAGCTCTTGAAGAATCTCGTTCTACAGACACAACAATGGCGGCTCATTTGTTGCATAGTGTGGGTTCAGACCAGAGATGTATAGATAGATAGATATGAGATAGATAGAGGATAGATATGAGATAGATAGATAGTTATGAGATAGATAGATATGTTATAGATAGATAGATGAGATAGACAGACAGATAGATAGATATGAGATAGATAGATAGATAGAAGGATATGAGATGAGATAGATGAGATAGATAGATATGAGATAGATAGAGGATAGATAGATAGATTGAGATATGCAGATAGATAGATATGAGATAGATAGATGATAGATAAGCGATAGATATGAGATAGACAGATAGATATGAGATAGATAGATATGAGATAGATAGGTAGATAGATAGATATGAGATAGATAGATATGAGATAGACAGACAGATAGACAGGAGATAGATAGTAGATAGATAGATAGAAGCGATAGAGATGAGATAGACAGATAGATATGAGATAGATAGATATGAGATAGATAGATAGATATGAGATAGATAGATATGAGATAGAAAGATAGATATGGAGATAGATAGATAGATATGGAGATAGATATGAGATAGATAGATATGAGATAGATAGATATGAGATAGACAGATAGATATGAGATAGATAGATAGATAGATGATGTAGATAGACAGATAGATATGAGATAGATAGATAGATGATAGAGATGAGATAGATAGATAGGTAGGTAGATAGATAGATATGAGTAGATAGATATGAGATAGATAGATAGATAGCAGATAGATATGAGATAGATAGATATGAGATGAGATAGACAGATAGATATGAGATAGATAGATAGGTAGATAGATAGATAGATAGATATGAGATGCAGATAGATATGAGATAGATAGATTGAGATAGATAGATGAGATAGATAGGTGGATATGAGATAGATAGATATGAGATAGATAGATATGAGATAGATAGGTAGATAGATAGATATGAGATAGATAGATAGATAGATTGAGATAGATAGATAGATATGAGATAGATATGAGATAGATGAGATAGATATGAGATGATAGATATGAGATAGATAGATAGATAGATAGATAGATATGAGATAGATAGATAGATAGATATGAGATAGATATGAGATAGATAGATATGAGATAGATAGATATGAGATAGATATATATGAGATAGATAGATAGATATGAGATAGATAGATAGATATGAGATAGATAGATAGATATGAGATAGATAGATAGATATGAGATAGATAGAAGCTATACATAGATGCCCCCATGTTCTGCCCCGATAGTGTGTTGTTCTGCAGAAATAACCACAAGTCGTTGCTTTGCTCTTTTTATTGCAATGTCTTCTAATCGTATTCATACAGCTGATGTCTACTCATAAAAATAAGACCTATAGAAATACTCTGATATCGGCATAAAACAAGAGGTGTGAACACTGCGCTGGCAAAAGTGGGGAGGGTATCACACTGGCGCATCGTGTACCAGACGAAGGCAACTTTAGGTAGCTACACCCCGCGTCTCAGTTTGCTGGGACTTGTAGTTCCCCCGCTGCCTGCGCCGGTCGTACACAACTTTTTATAAGGGTTTTTGGCACACAAATAACACAATTACAAGCAACATCCGTGGCACACCGGTCACGTTGGTGGCAAATGGCAAAGTCAGGATGATATACTCATGCCACAATTATATGAGAAAATGGCCTCAAGATGGCACTATATGACATGGCAGCTTCTGTGTGCACACCCGCTCTTCAAATGGTAGAGCTCCAGTTGTTTCAAAACTACAACTCCCTGAATGCAGGGCATGCTTGGAGTTGTAGTTCTGCAACAACCGGAGGCCTATCAGATAGAGAACACTTTTGTATTGATTTCATCAAATGCTAAGCTCTCTGCTGCCACCTACAGTGCCAAGACACGACTGCACAATGTTAGGTAGCCGGTATATAGATGACATTTCCCAATCTATAACCACAGTTGATATATGGATAGCCTTTAAAGGGGTTTGCAGGACTTCAAAAAAAAAAATGGCTGCTTTCTTCTTCTCAGGAAGTGACATCATATCTGTTGGTCACACGGCCATGCTGCAGCATAGTCCCATTCATTTTAATGGGATGGAGCTGTGGCATTGTTATCTGACCAATGGACATGATGTCACTTCCTGAGGAGAAGAAGAAAGCAGCCATGTTTTTGAAGTCCTGCACAACCCCTTTAATTCTGGGGTCCCATGGCTGAGCTATTACATGGACCATCCACCCAGATATAGTTTCTGAGTTCTCTAAAAAGCCCTAAAAGGGGTCTCCAGGAATAAACAGCGCCACTCTATGGATTGTTTCTGAAATTGCAGTTTAACCACTTCCTGACCAAGCCATTTTCCCTGGTTCAATGAAGGGACACATTTTAAGTTTTTCTTCGTACATGCGTTTTTTTGGTTATTTTTTTTTTTCATTTGGGTTATTTAAATAGTTTTTGCATCTTTTTTCGGTCTTTATTTTTGCGTATTGTTTATCTTTGCTCTTTTTTTTTAATATCTGGAAAAAAGCGCAAGAAAATTTTTCTGTTTTTCACATTTATACAGTTTTTTTTAAGGGCTACTAAATTTTTTTTAAAATAGGTTTCACTCTTCATTATGGAGACTTGTATATAGGTGAGACATAGTTTTGTGTCATTGGGGCGGGGCTACAACCTGTGACGTGGGTGCGGTAGTGATGCCTTTTTTCACTGGACTTAGGGTTGGGCTGATACATACAAGAGGAAAACAGCAACGAGTATACTTTGGAGAACTCTTCTGAGTCTTCTAGGACCCGGCAGCTCCTGCAGTTCCCAGGTTCTGGTGGATCATAGGAACGCCAGACAGGGACGAAGCCGAATTATGGTGGCTTCCATAGCTGTACTTAGTGCTGTGCATACAGTGACTAGGAAGGCAGGAACACCTTGGGGTGTCCGGTGGTCACTGACACCCAGCTCCCCCCTTCTGCAGCTGCACAGTCTTGCAAGGTTATACGGCCTTGCAGAGTTATTTGCAGACCGCTTGAACATATACAGCCAATTTACGGTCAGTAAGTGGTTAACCTCTATCCACATGAATGAGGAAGAGCTGCAATACCACACACAACCTGTAGAGAGCAGTGGCGCTGTTCAGCCCCTTTTTTTTCTAATCTTGGACAACCCCTTGGAATACTTTTGAAGTACGATAATGATGAATGTGATCACAATACAATGCAAATTGGCAGACACTAGTCACATGCAAAAAGCTGGGGAGGGGGATAATGTATAGGCACCAGGATGTGCAGGATCAGGGCTGGGTACAATGTAGCATAGTTCTACCAGGCCAGGGGTATAAACCCACTCCACCGGTAGCCAGGTGACACTAAAAGTGACACCCAGATCTTCCAAAAACCTATCCTAATCCTAGCACAGCAGTAATAATAGGATGAATATATATTCTGTCTTTCTATATCCATGCCTATAAAAATACTGTTCTGTTCCTTTAAAAAATACATTATTTCTTTGCATTGTGTTAACCCTTTCCATAGCAAAGCCCAAATGCAAAAAAAGGGGAAAAAAACTATTGTGAATTTATCGGTATCCAGACTTATTATCTCAGTCCCCCGAGATAATAAGTCAGAGCTGTCAGATATTATATCTGAATTAATACCTATATACATTATTGGAGTAATGGCTCATAGTACAAAGCTATGAAGGATGAAATAATTGTCACTTCTGACAACTTGACCTTGTGAGTTTCAGGGGTGATGTGTGCCCGCTTATCTGGGCAGTAATAATAACGCAACTTATCTGGTTCCGGGGTTCCTTGTACCAGGACATCAAGGACTGTCCCATATATCTCATACATTAGAGATGGCCACTGGCTTTTTAATGAATTACAGAATCTTGACTGCTTCAGACTGACCATTTACGAAGGAGTCGGAGTTGTAGTCGTAGTCAGGCTGTGGAAAAATAGCGGAATCAGAGTTGGAGTCAGTGGTTAGGCCTACCGACGCCACGGCTCTGCCATAGAGCCCCTTTAAAAATCATTTTGTATCTATGAGATTCATTGAATGGGGTCTACGGGGACAGGCCTTCACGTCTGTATACGATTAAACCAGGGACCAGATAAGTTGCATTAATGTATAGTACTGTCCAAAAGTTTTAGGCATGTGAGGGGAAAAAATACTGCTTAGTAAGACTGCCTTCTGAAATAAAAGGGTTAATCGTTTATTTTTGTCCATTAACAAAATGAAGTGAATGAAGAAGAGAGAAATGTAAATCCCATCAATATTTGGGGTGACCTTTGCCCTTTGGAGGAGGAGTCCTGGAAGTGATGATCCGGCCCCCACAGATATAGCCCTGATCTCATCATCCTCCAGTCTGTCTGGGATGACATGAAGAGACAGACGGATTGGAGCAAGCCTACATCCACAGAAGAGCTGTGCTTGGTATTAACCCTTTTATTTCTCAATAGCATTTTGTCCACGGTTGCCTAAAATTTTTGCACAGTACTATAACTCCCCGCATAAGCAGTGCCCCAGGAAGTGATGTTTTAACACTGCACCTTTAGGTGTTCTATTCAGATGATGACATAGTAACATAAGGATCCATCAGGGGTCACAACTTTTTGGGGCCCCCCCAGTATTATGGCCTGTAACACACAAGGTTTCGCTGTCACAATGACACTGATATAAAGGATGGCTATACGACATCTAATAATCTTCTCATCAAGTATCGCATTGCTTCTTTGGTGGCAAATAAAAGCTCTTAAAGGCAAACACCATAAGAATACATGAGAATAATCATCTCTGGATTTCCAAGCCTAAACACTACAACCCCCTCCATCCGCCAGTGGCCCTTCTATTACCATTCACCATGAATGATCTAAGAATATTTAGGCATTGGATCATGGGACTGAAGAAGGGGATACCAAGGGGTCGGTCATTACCCCTGGAAGAGAAAACATGGTGCTTTTACTTTAAGACTTGTGCAGCTTGGTCCTTTAAAACCCTGTCTTTGAAGTCACGACCCCTGATTATGGTGAACAGCCCCCTGGGGGGGGGGTAAGAGGCACATCGAGGAACCAAAGTGGCACAAATAAAGCTGAAAATATCATTACATTTCTTATTAATACTGAACCATCTGCAGGAGTCGAAGTGTAAAAAAACCTAAAGTACTGTAATCTACCATCCATGAAATCAGAGGGGCAAAGCCTGGAACCTTCTCACCCTGTGGTTTCGGTAACCCCATTCATTTCATTGCAAATGTGGCCAATGATTTATTGTCATTGTCAGGACATGATTGGATAATTCTGGATAATCATGAAGATCCCTCCTCTCTGATCCCTACTGTCTAGACCTTTGTCACTAATTTTTATAATGGAAAAACCCTTTAGGGCTGGTCCGGCCCCTTAGAGCACCTTGCAAATGAAACTAATGTGTAACAAAAATGTTGCAACAAAGTAACAACATTCAACAGAAAACGTAATACATTATGTAGGTGCAAGCAACATGTCCTAAACATCTATGCCCAATGCCTGCCAGTGCCATGTTTAATGCCAAGAGAGCCCAACAGACCTTCTATAATATAGGGGGTAGCGGTCCCAAAAAAGGGCACCACAGGGGCGGAAAATAATATCAGGTTATACACATCTTGTTTTTAATGTATACACCATATGGGTCAATATAAGTGTACTGGAAAATGGTGACACTCCAAGCCGCACCTCTGTGTAGTCAGATAGGAGGGGGAGACCAAAAAAAAAAAGTTCCCTAGTTTATTCTATTGATATTAGTTGAGTCATGTAGTTTCACCTTTGAACACTAGATGGCAGGAACGTTTTAAAGCTGAAATCACTTGTTGGCAGAGCCAGTTTATCACTGGTAACCATGTCTGTGACAGAGACATAACCTGAGGCTCTTGGGCACCAGTACAAAATCTGTACTATGCCCACGGCCATGTCGAACCCTGGGAGCCCACCCTTAAATATATGGTCCATGCGAGCAGATACATCTCAGGACCATCATGGGACCAGCAGGGATTCGATCCCAGGGTCTAGCCTTGCAACCCTTCCTTGGATAAGGAACTTAGTTGAAAAATACTATACCAGGGAACCTTACTTTTTGACTTCCCTTATATGTCCTAGGAGCTAACAATCAAAAAGGTTACAGTCCTGTCTTGGATCTTAAGAGGCCTAAAGGTCCTTCTGCCACATAAGAAGACTATAAATGGTACATTGGTTGGTGGGGGCCCTGGGTCAATCTCCCTCCTGCTCTATATACCACCTACCCACCCTGCTCTGTACATTACCAGGGGCCCCTGATGTCACTGCTATCAACTGTGTATAATATTACCAGGCCCCTCAAATCACAACCCTAACCTGCTCTGTCCACACTGGGGCCCCAGACACACCATCACTTAGTTCTGTACATTCGAGGGCCCCTCATTCATCATGCCTGACTCTATTTACTACCAGAGCAATGAAAGCACTTAGGCTTTATATACTACCCAGTATCCTCAGGCTACACCTCCTGGCAGAAGCACAGACTTTCAGGACAGATTCTAATAACATAATAGACAATGTGCATGTCACCCATTATCCTCCTCAGGATGGTTTCACACTTGGTTCTGTATAGATGGCGGGCAGGACGGACCCCTGACCCTATTCTTCTGGGGGAGGGGGGTGCAGGCAGCAGCCTCAGTTTGACATTGCGGGGGGAGGGGGGGGACTCTCAGGTCATATCACATGGTGAATGAATTGGAGCCCAAATGGTCGTAGGAAGGTAGTGAATGGGTAATAAACACCAGGCCCTTTTATCCTGGCGGGCAAAACCTAGCACCATAATGGGCAGGCCAATTGGAGATTTGCTTAATTTGCTCCCTACTGTTTGCTTATTCAGTCATGGCGAATGGGGTCTAACTATTCTATGTAAACATGAATTTGATAAAGAAGGTTTCCCAGGACCTGGCATCATGTATGGCGCTGGCGTGGAGCGGGTGATACATAGCAATACTGTGATATTACTGGTCTGATATGATACATCATGGGGGGTGGGGTTGGTTAGATCATGGTGTACTATACAAGGTTGCCCTCACCCCTGCTCTGCCACCTGGTGGAGAGCAGCGCAGAAGTTAAAGACAGATGGACGGATTGGCACAACACGTTACAACACATCATAAGCGGCAGGCTGCTTGCATGGGCGACTTCTTAGATGACGGTTTCGAATAAAGTGGCTTTCTCCTTGCTGAGCGTCACCAGAGAGTCAGGAGGGAGCAGTTTAGTTTCTGCCTCAGGGGTGAGGTACTCAAGGTGGTGGTGACCCCACACCGGGGTGGTGAGGTGGTGCCAACGCTGAAAAAAAAAAAAAAACACATTAGATTACGGTGCTGAAAGGGAATGAGACACCAGGAAATTACCTATTTATTAAAACCAAGTTTTTATTTATTTTTTTTAATTTAATGATTTCATTTTTAATTTTCCATGTCACTATATTTAAATAAATAAATAAATCTTGCAAATTTCACTCTGCCCACTAAGTCTAATAATAGACTGACACTTCTAATTCTGTAGGGGTTTTCTTTGCTGCAGTCACCTCATTTACATCACAAACAGGATTACAATAGATGATAACACCTCTATAGATAACACCACTGAGCTGTCATTACCTCCACGACTGACAATAGATGATGTCACAGCTAATCTCCTCCCCCTCCCTGCACAGAGCATGTCTAGAAAACTCTCCCATAGACCTCAATGAGACGGCTCCAGACTATTACTGCCTATGGCCATGACTATGCTGTAAAGCAGATCACTAAATGCTGTTAAGGTCCCATGCTCACAACTGAGTTTGCCATTTGAGAGTCTCCCAAGGGGGGTGTCTAATGACTCCCCCCTCCCTTGGACGAGCACAGAGAACAGGAGAAGCTCAGACAAGATGGTCGCCAACATAATTATAACATTTATACACAGAAAATAAAAATAGATTCGAAAAAAAGAAGCCGTAATGGCAAAACATTCCTTTTAAAGGTAACCTCACAATTTCAGTTGATTTTGCCTGGGGAAGTTGTTTGCAGCGGTCACTACAGGGAAAATGTGGTATTACATGTGGCCATGCAAATAAATATAGGTCAGTGTAAAAATATGGATGGATCAAATCCAAGTTATACTGTCAGAAATCCCTTAAAGTGCACCTTACCTCCCGCAGAGACCCTTTGGATCTTAGCAGCTTGCATACAACAGTCAGTGGAATACAGAGCATAGAAGCCAGGGCCAGACCCCAGCCGATGGCCTCACCCCACCAGGGATAGACATAGGTTTTGTTGTAAGTCAGAGGCTTGTAGTTTACAACATGAAACAAGAAAATACCCTGAAATCAAAGAAAAAAAGTTGATGAAATTTCATCATACAGGCTAAATGAATGTGTATTTTTTTATTAAATGATTGCTCTGTATGATCTCAAAGAATCAACAGCTACTGATTTACAATATGTAGTACTGATAATCACCTCTAGGTGGTACTGCCATATTTCTATAAACCTCCTCATATGTGTCTATATATTATTGAGATATCCATAGTGATGTATAATATATCTTCATCATAAGGAAAGACTCACCACACAGACAAGAGGAGTAATCACAGACCAGCACCACTTCATGTACGGGAGAGGCCGGTACCCAATCATCCGAGCAACGTCATCCATAAATCTATCCGCACCTGAAAGACACGTATTCCGCATTCATTGCAAAGTTACATAGAATGTAAGCTATCCCAGGTTATCAACAAGTATTATACTAGTTATATTCCTGTACTCAGGGGTAGTATTATAGTAGATATATTCTTGTACATAGGAGCAGTATTATAGTAGTTATATTCTTGTACATAGGAGCAGTATTATAGTAGATATATTCTTGTACATAGGAGCAGTATTATAGTAGTTATATTCTTGTACATAGGGGCAGTATTATAGTAGTTATATTCTTGTACATAGGAGGCAGTATTATAGTAGATATATTCTTGTACATAGGAGCAGTATTATAGTAGTTATATTCTTGTACATAGGAGCAGTATTATAGTAGTTATATTCTTGTACATAGGGGGCAATATTATAGTAGTTATATTCTTGTACATAGGAGTAGTATTATAGTAGTTATATTCTTGTACATAGGAGGTAGTATTATAGTAGTTATATTCTTGTACATAGGAGGCAGTATTATAGTAGATATATTCTTGTACATAGGAGCAGTATTATAGTAGTTATATTCTTGTACATAGGAGCAGTATTATAGTAGTTATATTCTTGTACATAGGGGGCAATATTATAGTAGTTATATTCTTGTACATAGGAGTAGTATTATAGTAGTTATATTCTTGTACATAGGAGGTAGTATTATAGTAGTTATATTCTTGTACATAGGAGCAGTATTATAGTAGTTATATTCTTGTACATAGGGGGCAGTATTATAGTAGTTATATTCTTGTACATAGGGGTAGTATTATAGTAGTTATATTCTTGTACATAGGAGCAGTATTATAGTAGTTATATTCTTGTACATAGGAGGCAGTATTATAGTAGTTATATTCTTGTACATAGGAGCAGTATTATAGTAGTTATATTCTTGTACATAGGAGCAGTATTATAGTAGTTATATTCTTGTACATAGGAGGCAGTATTATAGTAGTTATATTCTTGTACATAGGAGCAGTATTATAGTAGTTATATTCTTGTACATAGGGGGTAGTATTATAGTAGTTATATTCTTGTACATAGGAGTAGTATTATAGTAGTTATATTCTTGTACATAGGGGGCAGTATTATAGTAGTTATATTCTTGTACATAGGAGGTAGTATTATAGTAGTTATATTCTTGTACATAGGAGCAGTATTATAGTAGTTATATTCTTGTACATAGGAGCAGTATTATAGTAGTTATATTCTTGTACACAGGAGCAGTATTATAGTAGTTATATTCTTGTACACAGGAGCAGTATTATAGTAGTTATATTCTTGTACATAGGGGGTAGTATTATAGTAGTTATATTCTTGTACATAGGAGGTAGTATTATAGTAGTTATATTCTTGTACATAGGGGCAGTATTATAGTAGTTATATTCTTGTACATAGGAGCAGTATTATAGTAGTAATATTCTTGTACATAGGAGCAGTATTATAGTAGTTATATTCTTGTACATAGGAGCAGTATTATAGTAGTTATATTCTTGTACATAGGAGCAGTATTATAGTAGTTATATTCTTGTACATAGGGGTAGTATTATAGTAGTTATATTCTTGTACATAGGGGGTAGTATTATAGTAGTTATATTCTTGTACATAGGAGGTAGTATTATAGTAGTTATATTCTTGTACATAGGGGCAGTATTATAGTAGTTATATTCTTGTACATAGGGGCAGTATTATAGTAGTTATATTCTTGTACATAGGGGCAGTATTATAGTAGTTATATTCTTGTACATAGGAGCAGTATTATAGTAGTTATATTCTTGTACATAGGGGGTAGTATTATAGTAGTTATATTCTTGTACATAGGAGGTAGTATTATAGTAGTTATATTCTTGTACACAGGAGCAGTATTATAGTAGTTATATTCTTGTACATAGGAGCAGTATTATAGTAGTTATATTCTTGTACACAGGAGCAGTATTATAGTAGTTATATTCTTGTACATAGGGGTTAGTATTATAGTAGTTATATTCTTGTACATAGGAGGTAGTATTATAGTAGTTATATTCTTGTACATAGGGGCAGTATTATAGTAGTTATATTCTTGTACATAGGAGCAGTATTATAGTAGTAATATTCTTGTACATAGGAGCAGTATTATAGTAGTTATATTCTTGTACATAGGAGCAGTATTATAGTAGTTATATTCTTGTACATAGGGGTAGTATTATAGTAGTTATGTTCTTGTACATAGGGGGTAGTATTATAGTAGTTATATTCTTGTACATAGGAGGTAGTATTATAGTAGTTATATTCTTGTACATAGGGGCAGTATTATAGTAGTTATATTCTTGTACATAGGGGCAGTATTATAGTAGTTATATTCTTGTACATAGGGGCAGTATTATAGTAGTTATATTCTTGTACATAGGAGCAGTATTATAGTAGTTATATTCTTGTACATAGGGGCAGTATTATAGTAGTTATATTCTTATATATAGGAGCAGTATTATAGTAGTTATATTCTTGTACATAGGGGGCAGTATTATAGTAGTTATATTCTTGTACATAGGGGCAAGTATTATAGTAGTTATATTCTTATATATAGGAGCAGTATTATATTAGTTATATTCTTGTACATAGGGGGCAGTATTATAGTAGTTATATTCTTGTACATAGGAGGTAGTATTATAGTAGTTATATTCTTGTACATAGGAGCAGTATTATAGTAGTTATATTATTGTACATAGGAGGTAGTATTATAGTAGTTATATTCTTGTACATATGAGCAGTATTATAGTAGTTATATTCTTGTACATAGGAGGTAGTATTATAGTAGTTATATTCTTGTACATAGGAGCAGTATTATAGTAGTTATATTCTTGTGTGAGCCATTTTAACACAGTGGTGGGCCCTGTGCAAAGGTTTCAAAAGTGGGACCCCCATCACCACCACTTAGAAATACCTGACCTGCACAAATTATAATGGCCCCCACATAGTATAAAGCCCCGTAGTAGCTCTCACACAGTATAATGCCTCCATAGTGGCCCCATACAATTCCATCATAATGTCCCCTTCCAGGTTGCCCCCACAGTTTCATGTACCCAACTGTATATATCAAAGAAAAAAAAACAAACCCTAATACTCACCTTTGCCCATTCCCCTGTTCACTCCTCTCTCTGGTCTCAGAGTCTTGAAGAGCTACAGGCGCAATGTAAGTGACTAAGTGATTTTAGTAGTTATATTCTTATATATAGTAGCGGTATTATAGTAGTTATATTCTTATACACAGGAGCAGTATTATAGTAGTTATATTCTTGTACATAGGAGCAGTATTATAGTAGTTATATTCTTGTACATAGGGGCAGTATTATAGTAGTTATATTCTTGTACATAGGAGGTAGTATTATAGTAGTTATGTTCTTGTAAATATGAACAGTATTATAGTAGTTATATTCTTGTACATAGGAGCAGTATTATAGTAGTTATATTCTTGTACATAGGAGCAGTATTATAGTAGTTATATTCCTGTATATATGAACAGTATTATAGTAGTTATATTCTTGTACATAGGAGTAATATTATAGTAGTTATATTCTTGTACATAGGAGCAGTATTATAGTAGTTATATTCTTGTACATAGGAGAAGTATTATAGTAGTTATATTCTTGTACATAGTAGTAGTATTATAGTAGTTATATTCTTGTACATAGGAGCAGTATTATAGTAGTTATATTCTTGTACATAGGAGGCGGTATTATAGTAGTTATATTCTTGTACATAGGAGAAGTATTATAGTAGTTATATTCCTGTATATATGAACAGTATTATAGTAGTTATATTCTTGTACATAGGAGCCGCATTTTAGTAGTTATATTCTTGTATATATGAGCAGTAATATAGTAGTTATATTCTTGTACATAGGAGCAGTATTATAGTAGTTATATTCTTGTACATAGGAGCAGTATTATAGTAGTTATATTCTTGTACATAGGGACAGTATTATAGTAGTTATATTCTTGTACATAGGAGCAGTATTATAGTAGTTATATTCTTGTACATAGGAGCAGTATTATAGTAGTTATATTCTTGTACATAGGAGGCGGTATTATAGTAGTTATATTCTTGTACATAGGAGAAGTATTATAGTAGTTATATTCCTGTATATATGAACAGTATTATAGTAGTTATATTCTTGTACATAGGAGCCGCATTTTAGTAGTTATATTCTTGTATATATGAGCAGTATTATTATGTAAATTTTCTTACCAAAATGTTTTTTTCCTATAGTCCGAAGGCAGCACCATTGGGGTTATGCTTATGTTGACCCCTATTGGACAGACCAAGAACAAGCAATTAGTGATTAATTATTTGACAGGTTGAGTCTACCTTAAAAGGCCCCCAGAGACAATGAATAGACATGTTTTATGCAACAATAACCAAAATTTTATTTGGGGGGGGTAAGTTTTGATGTCTTCGGACTATAGGAAACAGAAATTTCGCTAAGCAAATTTCCATATTCCTATACGTCCTAGAGGCAGCCTCGTTGTATTACGTATAAGTAATATATCAAGGGAGGAAATTTTGAACTGCACCAACACTACGCACCACCCTGCCCAAGGCTGGGCCTACTGAGGATGAGATCCAGATGGTACTGTTTAACAAAAGTGTCCGGACCCGACTTACATATAAGATCAAGAGGGATATGAGCAAACTCTGCTCAAGAAGCAGCTATAGATCTGGTAGAGTGAGCACTGAGGACAGGAGAATCCAGACCCTCTCTGTGGTAGCAATCTTGAATGATACTACAAATCCACCTGGCCAGAGTGGCTTTACTAG
Organism: Leptodactylus fallax; assembly: GCA_947044405.1. Lineage (NCBI taxonomy): Eukaryota > Metazoa > Chordata > Amphibia > Anura > Leptodactylidae > Leptodactylus > Leptodactylus fallax. Next base: position 2,861,112 of record CAMRHE010000142.1, read on the forward strand.
CTTTTTTGCCTTTGTTGGAGTCCTGGAGTGGGACATACAGGGGGGCTCAGTCTGTCTCAATTCTCTCTTCTTACATCTAGCATGTGGAGATTGGTCTTTGCTTCAGTCTGAGGGTTTACACAAAGGACTAGCAAGAAAATCTCCGGCTCGATTGCAAACATTGATGGGACTTTCAGAAGAAAGCCTTGCATCCTTCTAAGGATCAGGCAATCTGAGATATCCCTAAAATAAGGTGCTTTAATGGAGAGAGCCTGTAATTCACTGACTCTCCTGGCTGAGGTTATAGCCGCAAGAAAAAGTTTCCAGCAAAGGAGTTGTAAGGACATTTCCTAGAGGGGCTCGAATGGAGAGGAAACCAGACATCTTCGGACCAGGCGGAGATCCCTGGAGGGAACTGGAGGCTAAGCTGTAGGACTAATCCTTTAAACTGCTTTCTAGGTCATAAGATGTAGACTGCTTGGACCTGGATGAAGAAGGCCGTTCAGGACAAGCAAGTCATTGAAGGAAACTTCCAAAATTCCCCTTGGAATAGAGAGAGGAGAACGGGAAATCAAGCCCTTCTCGGCCAGAATGCGATTATGACTCTTACCAGGGTCTTCTCTGATTTGATTTTCTGAAGCACTCTTGGAATTAGTGGGAGAGGAGGAAAGAAAGAGAAATCTCCCAGCTGAAGGACAGTGCGTCTGTCACCCATGAATGGTCCGGTTTGTTGAAATAGCATAACAGGGGAAGTTGTGCATTTGCCCTGGTAGCCAAAAGGTCGATTTATGGAAGCCCCATACTCTGGATAATATCTTGCGATTGAGAGACCACCCCAATGGGCTGACCTGATGTCGGCTTTTGGATTGGAGATATCTCTGAGAGGAACAGCAGAGATATGAGAAATGGTCATCTCTGCCCAGCGCATTAAAAGGGCACATTCCCATGCTAAATAGGGGATCCTCGTTCCTCCTTGTTTCCTTAGATAATACACTACTGTCATCTCCTAGTGTACCAGAAAACGTTTGCCCTTCAGAAGAGCTTGGAATTGAAGTGGGGCTAGGCAAACTGCTCTTAATTCATTCAGACTGGCTGGGAACAAAGCTTCAAGGTGAGACCAGCGGTTCTGGACCCAGAGTTCCATGACATGTGAATCTCAACCCCATTTTTATGCATCTGTCGCGAGGACAAAGAGGGGATTCCTAATCCACCAGGACAGGTCTTGAGTGGCTTGGAGAGAGAGTTGGAGAGGGAAGTCTGGGGCTTCTGGTAAGCATGACCACTTGGATAAGATGTTCTGCTGTAGGTCCCTGATATGTGTTTTTGCCCAATGGACTGCATCTGTCATTGAGGTCAAAGTCCCTAATACCAACATTGGTTTCCGAATTGTAGTTCTTGGCTTGCATTACACCAACTGTACTACTGTTTTGAGTTTTAAGGATCTGTCATGAGAAATTCTGAGTGATATGTGAGAGGTATCTATTACGAATCCAAAAAAATTTTATTTTGGTAGATGGAACGAGAACAGACTATTATAGGTTGACTATGCACCCGTGCTGGTACAGCTTCCACAGAGTAGTCTAAAGATGACTAACAGGAAGCTGTTTGGAAGACACCACCAGCAAGCTATGGTACGACATCTATCCTTTTCAATCTGAGGGTTGCTGAAATGACCATCACTACTTTGGTGAAGACTCTTGACGCAGACCAAGACTGATAATGTCTGATTTGACCAACTTGTAGAACTTCTTCCCTTAGGAACTTGTGACTTTGAAGAATGGGAATGTGGAGATAAGCACCTTTTAAATCAGTAGTCGCCTTCTGAGATAACTGTGAGGGTTGATCTTATATTTTCCAATTTGATGTTTCTTTTTCCATAAACTTGTTTAAATCGGTGAGGCCTATAACCAGCCTCCATTTGTATCCCGATTTGGGAACAGATAAAATTTACGAATATACTCCCTGGTCTTCCTCCTGCACTGGAACTTTTTCTAAGACGCCTTGATAGAGAAATTCTTGAACCAGCTAGGACACAATAGGATTTGATGGAATATTTAGGAAGAAATTTTTGGGTGGAAATTCTTCAAATTCTAGTGTGTATCCTGTGAGTGATAAGGACGAGACCCAGGCGTCTGCAGATATCCAGATGCCGGCAAATTGCATTAGTCTCGCTCCGAAAAGAGGAATCCTGAAAACGTTGTTTTTAGAGCCACCTAAAGCTGGCTTCTTATTGAAGGAGCGCTTGGAACTGGTATTCCTGCTTCTAAAGGGGACCCTGCCTCCTAAGCAAAACTTTTTGGTTTTGGGTGACCTCCGAAATCTAGAGCAAAATGGCCTGAAAGATTCTTCTTAGGTTTTGGAAAAGAGGAGCCTTTATGGTCACTTAGTGATTTCAGAATAGGTTCCAGCTATGATCCAAACAGATTGTCCAGTTGGAAAGGGAGGCTACAGAAGTCACCAGACCACAACTGTATCCATCAACGCCCTTCTGGATGAATTAATTGAGCCAATGAGGAGGCTGAGAATATCCACTAAAGACACACAGGAATTCTGTTGCTGATTTGAGCTTAGGGAGATTCTCTAATAAGACCTCTCTTGAGACATCTTCCTGTATGTCCACAGATAGTGGAATAAGCCAAATCCTTAAGGCTCTTGCCATCGGTATGCTAGATAAAGCAGAATTAGATATATTGGCGGAACTAGAATAGCTCTTCCTAATGAAGGCATCCGTGTTTCTAGCAAGGGCATACTTGAGGTAAGAAGACATTTCAGAAGGAATACAGACCTTAAAGCCAGATTGGCTACCACTAAGTCCACTTAAGGAAAGTTTTCCCAATGTGTGGTAGCGTCGTGATGTAACATTAACAGCCTTAAATCTGGCCCCAGGATCTGGTCTTTTATCTGTGTTTTTTCCAGCTAGATTTCATAATCTTTTTGAGTAAAGGATGTTCGGGAAAATCTTTCCCTTTTTGCTTTGGAAAATAGTAAAGTGCTTCTTTGCCTGGCATGTCTTCCATTTTCCTGCTGGATTCCAGCGTCTGCTTGACTGCCTTCACCATGGGATTCATTTTATCTTCTGGATCCATATAGTCATCAACAGAAGACATCCCTTTACTAGACGCACATCCAAGGAAGAGGAAGAAGAGGAAGACTCGGAACGAGATGGACGATCCAATTTTCTACATTTAGGCTTATTTGTCTTAGATACCTTAGAAAAAGCAACTGAAAATGTTTTCCTATTATAAATCCAAATTCTTTGGCATCTGTTTGCCCTGGTCTGTGGGAAAACACATCTTGCAAAGGTCAGCACCATAGTCATCAGGAAGGGGTTCTTGGGAGTACAAGACCTATGCATAGTTTTGCTGGTCCTTTAACCACTTTGGGACATCTAGAAGAAAAAATCTTCCATTAGCAACCAGTCATAACAAAAAAAATACACACAAATATATACAAATGGAAACCAGTATTCTATTTGTGCATTATTTATGTCCCCTATTGTAACACTACAGTCTGGGGAAACAAGTCAGCAGGGTCGGACTGGCCCATAGGGGAACCGGTGAATCCCCCGGTGGGCCCCGACTATTAGTACTTATTTTGCCAATGCAAAGGTCAGGGGTACGATCGGGACAGTCCGGGGCCCGATGCGGCCCCTGACCGTCCCGATCGAGCCCCTGACCAGTGGACAGTGGCGTAACGATCGTGGTCGCAAGGGCTGCGACCATGACCAGAGGGGTACGGAGCCTGCGGCCAGCTGGAAATGGCCGGGGCCCTGGACTACCATGATAGTGGTCGGGGAAAGCCTGGTTTCCTGACCACTATACCTATTGTTAATGGAAAGGGGCCAGGGGAAGTGACAAAAAAAAAAAAAAAAAAAAAAATACTCACCTGTCCTGGGCTCAGCATCGTCTCCAGCACTTTTCAGGCCTCACTGCGGGGGCCTATGATTAGGCCCCAGCGGTGACATGGGGCGCGCCACCGTAATGACATCAGTGCGCCCCCATGTGACCACTGAGGTCCAATCAAAGGCCCCAGAGGTGACGTCTGGGGCACGGGACCAAGGACGATGGGAAAGACAGCAGGACGGAGCAAGGATGCCCCGAGAGGTAAGACAAGGTGAGTATAAGTGTTTGTTATTTTAATCACTTCTCCTGGGCCTCTACTTATTATATTCTGGGGTCTGAGGAGACCCCAGAGTATAATAATAGCACCGGCTCTGGGGGTGGTGGGCACTGTGGAGCATCTAATAGTGTGTGGGGGCCTCTGCGGGCATATAATACTATGTAGGGGACACTGTGGGCATATAATACTGTGTGGGGGCCACTGTGGGCATATAATACTGTGTGGGGGCCACTGCGGGGCATATAATACTGTGTGGGGGCCACTGCGGGGCATATAATACTGTGTGGGGACCACTGCGGGGCATAAAATGCTGTGTGGGGGAAGGGACCTGGGACGTCACAGCCAGTGAAGACTTCTGGCAAAAGAAGACAGCGGAGCTGCAGGACCGGACTGTGCTGGGACCTGCTGACACCGTAGGACCGGGGATAGGTGAGTATGTTTAATATGTTTTTGTTTTTTTTTGGAGGGGAGGAGTTCACCTCCCCCAAACTAATTATAAAAAGAAAAAAATTATACTGGACAACCTCTTTAAAGTGTGGCGCATTAGGGGCTATATTAAAGGGGTTGTACAGGCATAATTTGTTATGGTCTATCCTCAGGATAGGCCATAGATACCTGATCTATAGGGGGCTGACCCGGACCCATCAGCTGTATGGAGCCACTTCTGGTGCCTGTTCTGTACACAATACAGGGCCAAAAGCAGAAAGTTCTGCATCTCAGCACTTATTGAAGTCAGTAGGAGCTGAGCTGCAGTGAAGGTGCTGGGCGACTAAACAACGGATGGAGCTTTCTGCTTCCGACCCTGTGTTGTATACAGAATGGGCGCTGGAAGTGGCTCCGAACAGCTGATGGGGCCGTGTATCAGCCCCCCTAGCGATCAGGTATTTATGGCCTATACTGAGAATAGGCCATAAAAAAGCTTAACCCTTTAATATGCATCACACAGTTTAATGCTCCCCCACAGGATATTATCCCCCATCACTGCTCCAACACAATATAATGGCCCCAGCACTGTTCCCCATACAGTATGGGGGACCAGTGAAGTGGCCATAAAAAAATTTGGCCTAGACAAACCCTTAAAAGAGGTTGTCCATAAACTGAAGCGACCACTGTGACAGCCATCAGGAAGGTGTAAAAATAATTTTTTTTTTTTTTTAAAAAAGCATACTGACCTGTCCCCAGCACCCCGTTGTCCCCTGCCTGTGTCTGTTCGGTCTCATGGCGGCGCCTCATTTCTAGAAATCCTGTACCTAATTGGTCTTAGCGGTTACATGAGGTGCAGGACTCCCAGCAAGGAGGCGCCGGCACAAGACTGAATGGACACTGTCAGCGGACAACGGAGCACCGTGGACAGGTGAGTATGCTTTTTTTTATTTATTTATTTTTTACTTTACACCTCCCGCACGGGACATGGGTTGCTCCAATTCCTGGACAACCTCTTCAAAGGATTTATCCATCTTTCTAATATTGATGGTCTGTGCTTAGGATAGGCCATCAATATTACATCTGTGATGATACAACAGCCAGGACCTCTGCAGATCAGCTTTCTCAGGACAGTACGGCTACAGGTTATGGTAACAATTCTAGGAGCCACGCTGTTCACTTGCCATACAGGGTGTAGCAGTAGGTTTAGGTAGTGCAGTGGTGCACATTGTATGGCGGGTGAGCAGCATGGCTCCCAACATGTTATTACCTTTAGCCGCTATGTCTCGGTATCACTGATCTGCAGGGGTCCTGATGGTGGGCCCCTAGAAGCAATTCCACTGGACATCCTAGTCCGACACTGCAAGTCAGTGACCATCCCAATGGTACACAAAGCATAAATATACAAACCAGAGGTTAAAGCTGTGTATAGCGGCAGTATACATTGCGCTGTACTTACATTCAGTCTTAGTAGGCTCTGCTCCCTCAGTAGGCTCTGCAGCATAGAAGCCCTGAACACCAGGGCACCGCCATCTTTAGCTCTGCAAAGTCCTGCAAGACCTCGGGAGTCTCGCACATGTGCAGAAGCCAGCAGCACCATGCTTCTGGCAGAGAAACACCCAGTTAGAATGAAGCAGAGTATACCTGAGCATGGGGGATTCATTAACCGGATGGCTTAAACAAATCCCCTGCACAGTGACCCTGTCACACACAAGGCCTTGTCACCATAAGCCAATGCCCAGAAATAATGGTGACTGGATCCCACCAGCAAGACCACTCTTCCTGGGAACAGGGAGCTCAACCTACAGATTATTAGCTCCATGCTTGTAAGACAAGTCCAATAGAGAAATAAAACTCATCTATTCATTGTCTCTGGAGGTCATAAAGGAAGACTCAACCAGTCCATTAATTAACTACTAATTGCTTGTTCTTGGTCTGTCCAATAGAGCTCAAGATAAACACACAGGATCTGCCTGTAGGATGTATAGGCAAATAGTTATATTCTTGTACATAGGAGCAGTATTATAGTAGTTATATTCTTGTACATAGGAGCAGTATTATAGTAGTTATATTCTTGTACATAGGAGCAGTATTATAGTAGTTATATTCTTGTACATAGGAGCAGTATTATAGTAGTTATATTCTTGTACATAGGGGGCAGTATTATAGTAGTTATATTCTTGTACATAGGAGCAGTATTATAGTAGTTATATTCTTGTACATAGGAGCAATATTATAGTAGTTATATTCTTGTACATAGGAGCAGTATTATAGTAGTTATATTCTTGTACATAGGAGCAGTATTATAGTAGTTATATTCTTTTACATAGGGGCAGTATTATAGTAGTTATATTCTTGTACATAGGAAGTAGTATTATAGTAGTTATATTCTTGTACATAGGAGCAGTATTATAGTAGTTATATTCTTGTACATAGGAGCAGTATTATAGTAGTTATATTCTTGTACATAGGGGCAGTATTATAGTAGTTATATTCTTGTACATAGGAAGTAGTATTATAGTAGTTATATTCTTGTACATAGGAGCAGTATTATAGTAGTTATATTCTTGTACATAGGAAGTAGTATTATAGTAGTTATATTCTTGTACATAGGGGCAGTATTATAGTAGTTATATTCTTGTACATAGGAAGTAGTATTATAGTAGTTATATTATTGTACATAGGAGGCAGTATTATAGTAGTTATATTCTTGTACATAGGAGCAGTATTATAGTAGTTATATTCTTGTACATAGGGGCAGTATTATAGTAGTTATATTCTTGTACATAGGGGACAGTATTATAGTAGTTATATTCTTGTACATAGGAGCAGTATTATAGTAGTTATATTCTTGTACATAGGAGCAGTATTATAGTAGTTATATTCTTGTACATAGGGGCAGTATTATAGTAGTTATATTCTTGTACATAGGGGCAGTATTATAGTAGTTATATTCTTGTACATAGGAGCAATATTATAGTAGTTATATTCTTGTACATAGGAGGTAGTATTATAGTAGTTATAGTCTTGTACATAGGGGGCAGTATTATAGTAGTTATATTCTTGTACATAGGGGCAGTATTATAGTAGTTATATTCTTGTACATAGTAGTATTATAGTAGTTATATTCTTGTACATAGGAGGTAGTATTATAGTAGTTATTCTTGTATATAGGAGTAGTATTATAGTAGTTATATTCTTGTACATAGGGGGCAGTATTATAGTAGTTATATTCTTGTACATAGGAGCAGTATTATAGTAGTTATATTCTTGTACATAGGAGCAGTATTATAGTAGTTATATTCTTGTACATAGGAGCAGTATTATAGTAGTTATATTCTTGTACATAGGAGTAGTATTATAGTAGTTATATTCTTGTACATAGGAGCAGTATTATAGTAGCTATATTCTTGTACATAGGAGCAGTATTATAGTAGTTATATTCTTGTACATAGTAGGTAGTATTATAGTAGTTATATTCTTGTACATAGGAGCAGTATTATAGTAGTTATATTCTTGTACATAGGGCAGTATTATAGTAGTTATATTCTTGTACATAGGGCAGTATTATAGTAGTTATATTCTTGTACATAGGGCAGTATTATAGTAGTTATATTCTTGTACATAGGAGCAGTATTATAGTAGTTATATTCTTGTACATAGGAGCAGTATTATAGTAGTTATATTAGGGGGGGGGGAGAGGGCTTGTACATAGGAGCAGTATAAAATTAACCAAAAGAATTAAATTATACTTAAAGTTAATTATTTAAGTTATAAATTATAGTAGTTATATTCTTGTACATAGGAGCAGTATTATAGTAGTTATATTCTTGTACATAGGGGGCAGTATTATAGTAGTTATATTCTTGTACATAGAGGGCAGTATTATAGTAGTTATATTCTTGTACATAGGAGCAGTATTATAGTAGTTATATTCTTGTACATAGGAGCAGTATTATAGTAGTTATATTCTTGTACATAGGAGCAGTATTATAGTATTTATATTATTGTACATAGGGAGCAGTATTATGGTAGTAAAAAAAAAATATTTGTTCTACCAAATAGAACCAGCAGGTGGAGATATAATACCAGTAATGGTTTCTTGACCTCAGTACACACTCATACAATTGTATTTATAGCATCAGGAGAACTGGTTTAGTTAAAAATAAACACTGAGCAGGTTCCTATGAATTGATAAACTACATCAGCAGTAATATAGAAGGCCAGAGAACATATGATGGGTATGTAGATAATTAATACATCAGACATTAGTTTGGTTCTCCTTCATTACTGGATCAGATAAAGGTCACAAATATCAATTTATTTCCTATAAAATAAAAGTCTAATGTGTTCTCATATGCATGGCCTGACAATAAGTTAATGGCCTGTGAAGTGTGCCCATAGTTTACACTGTGTGATAAGGGAGAATCAATTACTAGTAGTCAGTACTTATATGATAGTCAGTAGTTATTAGGACCATATGGCCCTTTATTTTATGACATGGATTTATATAAAGTAAGGTTTTTAGATCACTAAAGATAAAACCGAACACCCTCATAGTATAACTTCATTACCTGATTGTTTTTTACATCTCAGTCATATTTACTAACCAAAATCACTATTCTTCTGTGGAAACCATCAACAAGCAGGCCATATGTTTTTTTAACATAACAATAACAATAAATAATAATAATAATAATGGTGTTTTCAGGATTAGAAAAAAGGGTCTGCCTTTTTTAGCTTTCTTCTTGCCCATGGCCTGGCCTAGTATTGTAGCTTTCATGTGAAATGGGCTTTCCTGTAATACCACACACAGCCTATATATATGAGTGGCAGTGTCTCTGGAAAATGTAAAAGCAGATGCTTTAGTCTGAAAACAGAATACCCCTTTAAGTTTCCAGAACCACAGCTCATACACGGCAGGACATTGTCATACAAGAAGCTACATATAAAGGCATAACTAGAATAACAGTCCAACTTGCTGATGGTTTCCAATTAGAAACAATAGTTTATTTTTTTCAACAAAAGGTATTTAAGATACATTAGAAAAATGCTGAGTTTTACTTTAGCTGACTTTGCAGTAAAGACAATTGGAAGGTGTCACTTCCAAGGTCAGGATGTTGCTCACTCTATCAATTACACATGGTTGCTTGGCTACATAGATCAATAAGGTTCAATTCACATAAACAAAAAAATGTTGGAATTGTTGATTTTTATATTACTATATCTTAAAACTTTAGAAGATTAGGCAACAGCCCCAAAGCGGGTATGGACTTGCTCCCAGCACCTATTACTGTATCGAACACTATAGCTTTAAGATCCATTGTACAAATTATGTGATCAATATGCAATAATTGCTCACCATATACCCATGCGATAACCACACACTCCCAGAAAGCTTGCCACAGCAGTGTGATGCCACTAGCGGAATAGTAGTCGAAAAGCTGGAAGACGTACATCCCGCCCTAAAATCATAAAACAGATAGTAATAACTTCAGTCATTAGGGGCTTGTTCAGTCCTGGTCAATGACAGAGCTAACAGCAGATTGGTTACTCGCTATTTGCATATTCTTACACCCCTGATATACCGTACATGCAGCCAGCACTACTTTGGGTTACCAATCAAAGCCCTGAATTTCAGAATTTTGAGATGGTTTCTTGGGGGGTGGGCTCTCTTCTTGATTCAGCCCCTGCAGAACTAATAATTTCAGGAAGTGGGTGAGGTTGGAGAGAACAATAGAATCAATATGTGGGCTTTAAAGATTTAGATATAAACCGGTTCTCTGTATGGCTCACTGAGTGCTCAAACCAGAAGGGGGAGCTCTAAGCAATAATCACATTTGAATAGTCATACAATCTTATGGAACACCCTGAAGATCTTATGTTTGTTCTTATTTACGTGGTGCCCCTGGTCCATGCAGATTGGTTACTCTGTGTTTGCTAATTCTTACTCCTCAGACAGACATACAGCTAGCACTACTTTCTGGCACCAATCAAAATCCTCAATGTTTCAAAAACCCTCAGATAGTTGCTTGGGGGTGGGCTCTGTCCTTGATCCAGCCCCTGCAGAATTAACCATCTCAAGAAGTGGGAGGGATTAGAAGTACAATGCTATAAAATATATGCAATGTAGGATGGCTGCAGAGGTATAACTAGAAGCTCCTGGGCCCCAATACAAAATCTGTAATGAGGCCTCCACTTACCATGTGATATCTATAATACTGGTGTCTTCTTATGTTGTTAATAGCTCTTTGGGTGTCCTCAGGGCCCGGTAGCGCTTACGAAAGCTGTATTCCCAGTAGCTATGCCCCTGGATGGCCCACTGGGAGCCCTAAGCAATATTTCAATTAAATCGTCTTAAAACTGTATGGCAGACTCTGAAAGACTACCCTTGTTCTCATTTACTCTGGGCCCAAAGGGCAATGCAGAATGCTTATTCTGTGTTTGCACATTCTTACACCCCTGACATAAATGCAGCCATCACTACTTTCTGGCCCAAATCAAAGTCCTATTTTTAGAATAACTTCTCACGAGTGGGCACTCTCACTGATCCAGCCCATGCAGAACCAACAATCTCAGGAAGTATGTGGGATTTGAAGTACTATAGAATATTTTGTTCTAGGCTTTGAAGACTCGAAATATAGGCTGGCTGTCGGCATAGCCCATGTGGCATTTACCATCTATTTCTTACCTCAGTCACCATGGAGAGGTCAATTATGAAGCATAGAAGGCAGCAGAGCGCAGCGGTGACCTCCCTGCGCACAAAGCCATTCATCGGTTGTGGAAATAAATCCAGGATCCCGGTAATGAATCCCTCGACCCCCACAAACTGTTCAGAAACAGAAGAGAGGAAGCAAGTATGAAGACGGGCAAATTGTATGCCAAGATGAAGCTGAACATACTAAGGTCATCTGACACCCCTTTGCCCATACCCTGCACACCATTAGCCAACTCATCTTTCTCCCGTTTTCATCTCCACCTCTGCCCTGTTTGCCTCTGCCCTGAAGGTGCCAGTGTCCAACCCGTTCCCTGTCTCAGGCCCAAGTTTGAGAAGAGGAAGGTGATGACGAGGGGACAGCTGTCCTGTTGGGAGTGGAGGGCAGGTCCTGCTCAGCACTTGGAGATATCACAACAAAAACAAGACATTGCTCCTGGGTGCCAAAATACGACCAGAGCATCCCAATAATAACGACACAATGAATCAATTATGCTATCAACTGGGTCAGGGCTGGATTTTCCATTTCATCGCATTGACCTTGGAGGACAAGGTCAACATACGTAGGTACTGTCTACATAACATATATGGTGGCCTCCAGGACCCAGAATGGATATAAAGGAGTCAAGGAGGTTTCATCAGAAATGAAATCATTGGATTTTTTTAGACACAGTTGACCCTGTGGGCATGGCAAGCAATGGCTCCCACTTGGTCACTTCCAATGTTAATTGAATAGCTGTTGATGGGAAATCCGGCCCAGGACCATAAAATATTTTAAGATTTTAAAAGATGATGTTTACCTTAAAGAGGACCTTTCACCACCTCCACCAATTCTAGTTCTTAACATCTGTAAATACTTTCATCTCCAGTCATTTCAGCACAGTTGGAATTTTCTTTTTAGCTTTCACTGTTCCTGAGCAAGAAGCAAAGGTAGTTTTGGAGCCTGATCTGCTATTTGAGCTCTGTAATGTCAGGTGGGCGGTGTCAGGCAGCGTGATTCAGAGCTGCAATCAGAGGCAGCCAGTGTCAGAGCTCAGAATCACACCCAAAACTAACAGCATTGATTGCTTGGGAATGGAGGGGGCTAGAGAAAAAAATTCCAACTGTGCTGGAATCAGTGGAGGAGCAGCTATTAATTGATGTAAAGAGCTGGACTTTTTGGAGGTAGTGAAAGGTCCTCTTTAAGTATTACCTTAGCTACATCCCTTAAATAGATTTACCTAGAATCCGTTGGGATTACCTGACTGTCAAGACCAAGAACCAAGAGCATAAAGAAGAATAGGGCTGCCCAGATTGGAGCGAATGGCATCAAAGTCACCGCCTTTGGATATGCAATAAAAGCCAGTCCAGGACCTGGATACAAGTCAGAAAAAACATCAGGTTATATTTTCAAGTCCTCCAAAAAGAAATCTACTCTGTGCAATGGCAGAGGAATCCCTCTCTATGTTGACCATATTCTCCAGTAGCTCTTAAGGACCGGGACTGCAGGGAGGACAACTTCTTCAATTATCTCCTTATTCTGTACTCACCAGACTCTGCAACCTTTGATATGTCCACTCCCTGCTCTGATGCCATGAACCCCAGGACAGAAAAAACCACAAAACCAGCAAAGAAGCTTGTAGTGCTGTTTATAGCAGCCAGAATATAAGCGTCCCTGTGAGGAGGAACATCAAAAATCTTAGTCAGAAAGATATTACTTAAGGAATTGTACCTATCCTACCATAGGGACAGTTCTAGTAGTTATAGTCTTACTGTATGTATAGGAGGCAGTATTATAGTAGTTATATTCTTGTACATAGGAGCAGTATTATAGTAGTTATATTCTTGTACATAGGGGGTAGTATTATAGTAGTTATATTCCTGTACATAGGAGAGATTATAGTAGTTATCCTGTACATAGGGGGGCAGTATTATAGTAGTTATATTCTTGTACATAGGAGTAGTATTATAGTAGTTATATTCCTGTACATAGGGGGCAGTATTATAGTAGTTATATTCTTGTACATAGGAGCAGTATTATAGTAGTTATATTCTTGTACATAGGAGCAGTATTATAGTAGTTATATTCTTGTACATAGGAGCAGTATTATAGTAGTTATATTCTTGTACATAGGAGCAGTATTATAGTAGTTATATTCTTGTACATAGGGGCAGTATTATAGTAGTTATATTCTTGTACATAGGAGGCAGTATTATAGTAGTTATATTCTTGTACAGTCATGGCCAAAAGTTTCCGGAGACACAAAAAATAAAAATTTCCCCCGAACCGCCCCCCCCCCGGTGGTGTGGGGGGTGGGGGGGGGTTTTTTCATACCAAAAAAAAAAAAACTTTAAAAAAAAAAAAAAAAAAAAACCCCCCCCCCCCCCCCCCCCCCCCCCCCCCCCCCCCCCCCCCCCCCCCCCCCCCCCCCCCACCCCCCCCCCCACCCCCCCCCCCAACCCCCCCCCCCCGCCCCCCACCCCCCCCCCCCCCCGGCAAGACGAAACCGACCCGGCGAAAGCAACCCCACATAGGAAGGTTCAGTACTTTATAGTGGGGGCCCCCCCCCCCCCCAGTTATATTCTTGTAGATAGAAGCAGTATTATAGTAGTTATATTCTTGTACATAGGAGGCAGTATTATAAGTAGTTATATTCTTGTACACAGGAGCAGTATTATAGTAGGTATATTCTTGTACATAGGGGCAGTATTATAGTAGTTATATTCTCGTACATAGGAGGTAGTATTATAGTAGATATATTCTTGTACATAGGAGGCAGTATTATAGTAGTTATATTCTTGTACATAGGCCAGGGTAGTATTATAGTAGTTATATTCTTGTACATAGGAGTAGTATTATAGTAGTTATATTCTTGTACATTGGAGCAGTATTATAGTAGTTATATTCTTGTACATAGGGGGCAGTATTATAGTAGTTATATTCTTGTACATAGGAGCAGTATTATAGTAGTTATATTCTTGTACATAGGAGCAGTATTATAGTAGTTATATTCTTGTACATAGGAGCAGTATTATAGTAGTTATATTCTTGTACATAGGAGCAGTATTATAGTAGTTATATTCTTGTACATAGGAGGTAGTATTATAGTAGTTATATTCTTGTACATAGAAGGTAGTAGTATAGTAGTTATATTCTTGTACATAGGGGCAGTATTATAGTAGTTATATTCTTGTACATAGGAGCAGTATTATAGTAGTTATATTCTTGTACATAGGAGCAGTATTATAGTAGTTATATTCTTGTACATAGGAGCAGTATTATAGTAGTTATGTTCGTTTATATAGGGGACGCTTCAATAATAGATGCTTTGTTAGGGACAGGAGTTAAATGGGCTTTAAATGTGACAACCACTTGGCCAAAATCATGCTCAGAGCAGTTGCCAACTCCTATCTACCTCTCCTTTAGGCAATAGATTTCCTGTGTATAATAAAGTAGTAGAGTTTATCACACATGAGGGATGACAGATCAACCATAATGAGTTTTACCTGCATGTATAAGGAATGTGTTTTTGAAGGTCGCTGTGTCGTGGCATAATAAAAATGTACTCCATTCAATGAGACATCTACGTGGCTGGTGAATGAGGACATGTCACATAAAATACTGTACATAAGAAACCACTGAATGTGATGTTTCTTCCATTTTGCTGGGAATCTCACCTGTAGCAGTTATTGTGAAATCTGTTGTAGCTGCCCAGAGCTGTTAATGCCCCTAAACCGATAGCATAGGAGAAGAAGATCTGTGTTCCAGCATCAATCCATACCTGGAGGAAAAAGACAGCGAGTCTGCGGTGAATCTGGATAAATTGGAGCAGACATGAGCCTGCGGCAGGAGATGCAGCAGATATAAGGTACGCAGGATTTCTTTGCAGTTAAAGTATAGTTTCAGTGAGACATCTCCTTCTTCTCAGGCACAGGGATGATTTAACATAAAATGGAGTTCTGGATAACAAGCAAATTCATCTATTTAGTTCCCAAATAATACCGCCAGTGTGTAACATCCTGTATCATTCCCCAGAGCTGCACTCACTATTCTGCTGGTACAGTCACTGTGTACATACATTACATTACTTATCCTGTACTGATCCTGAGTTACATCCTGTACTATACTCCAGAGCTGCGCTCACTATTCTGCTGGTACTGTCACTGTGTACATACATTACATTACTTATCCTGTACTGATCCTGAGTTACATCCTGTATTATACTCCAGAGCTGCGCTCACTACTCTGCTGGTGCAGTCACTGTGTACATACATTACATTACATTACATATCCTGTACTGATCCTGAGTTACATCC
Organism: Leptodactylus fallax; assembly: GCA_947044405.1. NCBI lineage: Eukaryota > Metazoa > Chordata > Amphibia > Anura > Leptodactylidae > Leptodactylus > Leptodactylus fallax. Next base: position 2,876,644 of record CAMRHE010000142.1, read on the forward strand.
TGTATTATACTCCAGAGCTGCACTCACTATTCTGCTGGTGCAGTCACTGTGTACATACATTACATTACTTATCCTGTACTGATCCTGAGTTACATCCTGTATTATACTCCAGAGCTGCACTCACTATTCTGCTGGTACAGTCACTGTGTACATACATTACATTACTTATCCTGTACTGATCCTGAGTTACATCCTGTACTATACTCCAGAGCTGCACTCACTATTCTGCTAGTACAGTTACTGTGTACATACATTATATTACATTACTTATCCTGTACTGATCCTGAGTTACATCCTGTATTATACTCCAGAGCTGCGCTCACTATTCTGCTGGTGCAGTCACTGTGTACATACATTACATTACTTATCCTGTACTGATCCTGAGCTACATCCTGTATTATACTCCAGAGCTGCGCTCACTATTCTGCTGGTGCAGTCACTGTGTACATACATTACATTACTTATCCTGTACTGATCCTGAGTTACATCCTGTATTATACCCCAGAGCTGCGCTCACTATTCTGCTGGTACAGTCACTGTGTACATACATTACATTACTTATCCTGTACTGATCCTGAGTTACATCCTGTATTATACTCCAGAGCTGCACTCACTATTCTGCTGGTGCAGTCACTGTGTACATACATTACATTACTTATCCTGTACTGATCCTGAGTTACATCCTGTATTATGCTCCAGAGCTGCACTCACTATTCTGCTGGTGCCCACTTTGATCTATGTTACGGGCCCCCTGTGGTCTATATATACTAAGTCTATAGAAGTAGTGATCTGTACTTCCTCTTTTTCTCACCTGAGCTTCAGCCAGCTTAGACCAGTTAGGTTTTAGATAGTAGACAATGCCATCCAGTGCCCCCGGCAGAGTGACCCCATGAGCCAAGAGGACAATCAGAACCACGTACGGAAAGAGCGCTGTGAAGTAGACCACCTGGAAGACAAGGAGAAGATGACATCAAAGAGCTCCAATGGCAAGAATTACAGATCCCAGAGGCAGCCATATTGGTTGTCAGTGTCACCCAGCTTTTCAAGACACCTATGACAGATTAGGACAACTCCATGGAGCAGATTTATCAAGTCTGGCGACTTTTTTTTCGCAGATTTCTGACTTAAGCCATTATTAAATTTTCCCCTTTCAGTTACTGAGGAGAGACAAGCAGTTAATGTGTAATAATCCTTGGAAGTAGAAGCCTGTGAGCCATGTGCGGCATATGGCCCTGGCATCCTGTGTGCCAGGCAAAGAAAGGGCAATGAGAAGAGCTGACACAGATCTGCCCCCTGGGGTTGGCATAATGAGTAGTTGTATCAGTTGTGTGAATTAACACTTCATGGTGTGTGCAACAATTGGGTAATGGAGGATGTCTATATGGGTCGTCACTTACATTCCCTCATACAATAGGGCAATATGCCCACTTAGGGTCAGGGTAAAGCCAACTGTATGGTCCCTTTACATACACACACAGAGCCCTTATTATTACAGACCATTAGGCACTCCATGCGCCACCATATAGTGCTTGTGGGGGGAACCGTATCTCTATTAGAAGCATTGCAAGAATATACAATAGTCAGGCACCATATGGCGGTGTGTACCACTAGGAGAGAATATGGAGCAGCCTCCTCACTAGCTGGGATAAGTTTGAGGGTCCAGAGGAGATGGGGGTGAGTCCCTGAGGTGTGACCAGCAACTATCAGACATATCCACTGGATATGCCATACACAAGATGAAAATATCCCTTTAACTCTTCACAATGTGTATCTTGCATGGGAAGACACTCATAAGGAAATGGACATGAAGATACAATATGGCGCCATGCAAAGCTATGTAGTATATGGTGCCCTACTGAATTGTATCTGTCCTAATATTATATTTATATATGGATATCCACTGATACCTCCTGGGAAGTATTGCCCTTTAAAGGGAATGAGTCACCGTTGCCTATTTATTATTATTAAACCAAGTTTTTATATTAAATATATTTTTTATTATTTTTTTTTTATTTCTTGTCACTATATTTAGAAAAAAGAAGTACTATATCCTTCAATTTTGACTCTGGCCACTTAGCCAAATAGTATACTGACACTTGTGAATTCTGTAGGGATTTTCTTTGCAGCAGTCATCTCCTTTACATCACAGACAGGATTACAATACAAGATAACACCTCTATAGACTGACAATAGATGATGTCACAGCTTATTTCCTCCCCCTCCCTGCACAGAGCATGTCTAGAAAACTCTCCTGAAGACCTCAACGAGTTGGCTCAAGACTATTGCTGCCTATGGCCATGACTGTGCTGTAAAGCAGATCACTAAATGCTGTTAACAGAGCAGAGGTGAAGCTCAGGCAAGATGGCCGCCTCTATAATCATATATAGAAGATAGAATTTAAAATTAATTAAAAAACTGATTTTAAATAATTAAATAAAAAAAACTGGGGACATATTTCTTTTTAGTACCAACGACTCCACCTTCATCAATACCATGATGCTTTATATCCTGCCAGTGACCGGCCCTGTGCTTACTTCTATTGGCGGTTTTCCTTCGAGCTGCCCTATACTTGGTCCTTTGATAAACCCATTAGTATTGGAGGGAGGCTGCGGAGATTACACTGTGACGCTCGGTGATTAATCCCCCTGTCCTGAGCAATCAGCCGTGTGGGAAGGAGAAGAGGAAGACTCGTGACCCACATGACAAGTAGCCCTGAGATCTGTGAAGCTTCCCCTCAGGGAGATGCAGGAACAGTACAGGAGGGGGCTTCATTAATGTGTGGTGTCTTATCAGGCCGTACCCATCATGATGATGAGGTGCCAGCCTGCTATCACTCTACGACAGGGATCTATGCCACAGCAAAAACATCCATAAAACAATCATATACTAAAGCAGCTCAGTAACTGCCTCTCCTCTGTCTGACGTTTTTCATTATTGGGGTCCATGTTCTTAAAGGGTTAAAAAGATTATAAAATTTAATTTATTTATTAAAACCAGATATTAAAACCGATCACTTTTTGCTAATCTGTTTTTATTTTCTTTTTTATTCTATTTTCTGCACATGATTATGGGGGCGGCCATCTTGCCTGAGCTTTTCCTCTGCTCTGTTAACAGCATTTAGTGACACAACAATAATCTGGAGCTGACTCATTGAGGTCTATGGAGGAGTCTATGTGCAGGGAGAGGGAGGAGATAAACTGTGACATCATCTATTGTCAGTAGTGGATGCAGTGATGGCTCAGTGATGTTATCTATAGAGAGCCAAAGCGGTGTTGGCGCACTGAGGATCTTTCACAGAGGTGTTATCTTCTATTGTAATATTGTCTTTATTTATTTCTTATGCTTACTTATATAGCGCCATCACATTCCGCAGCGCTTTACAGATATTGTCTTTGAAGTAAATGAGATGACTGTTGCAAAGAAAACCCCTACAGAATTAGTAAGTCTCGGGCTATTATTAGGCTTATTGGTCAGAGTGAAAATTGCAGGATATAGTACTTGTTTATATGAATTGCGACATATTTTATTTTACATTTTCTATCAAAAAATCTTTAAAAATATATTTAATATAAAACTGGATTTAAAAAGTAGGTCATTTTCTGGTGACATGTTCCCTTTAAATACTCGTCCAATATTGGCATAAATGTTACCGTAATAGTATTAATGGTTAGTTCATGGGACTTCTTCTGTACAGTACATAGTAAATCATATTCCTTAGTTTACACAGTGAGAATGTAGAGGACATAAGGCATCCCTGCAGTCTTTGATGGTTTCTTACCTTTCCTGTTGATTTCACTCCCTTCCAGATACAGAAATAGACAATGATCCAGGTGGCGAGCAGGCACAGTATCATCTGCCAGTTTAACTGCCCAGGCTCATCCAGACCACTGGAGATCTGCAGCACCTTATTCCTGCCAAAGGGAGCCGCAAATAAGACCAATGAGTGATGTGCTTCAAGCTTACCCTTTACTACTGGTTTTATGGGGATAACATAGCCGAATTGGTAACAAAACTGTTTACAGGCTACACTCCGAGAATATACCATAAGGAACACTGCAAAAATAACTGATACCCTGGAGATACTTAATGCAGGGCCTGAGGGCACAAGGCATGACAAGAAAGTGAGAATCGATGTGTCATCATCCGCCATCCCTTAGGCGCTGCAATAGTATAACAAGGGTATCAATTTTGCCTGAAGTGTTTCTTTATTATAACGGTAGTCAGTGTACATACAGTGTCTCATAGGCAAAAAACCAAGACAGCAAAATAAATTAATTATAAATGTAGAAATGGCAACAGAGAAATTAAGGAACTGACTTACTACTACTATACTACTATAATACTGCTCCTATGTACAAGAATATAACTACTATAATACTACTCCTATGTACAAGAATATAACTACTATAATACTGCTCCTATGTACAAGAATATAACTACTATAATACTGCCCCTATGTACAAGAATATAACTACTATAATACTGCTCCTATGTACAAGAATATAACTACTATAATACTACCTCCTATGTACAAGAATATAACTACTATAATACTGCTCCTATGTACAAGAATATAACTACTATAATACTGCCCCTATGTACAAGAATATAACTACTATAATACTGCTCCTATGTACAAGAATATAACTACTATAATACTGCTCCTATGTACAAGAATATAACTACTATAATACTGTCTCCTATGTACAAGAATATAACTAATATAATACTGCTCCTTATGTACAAGAATATAACTACTATAATACTGCCCCTATGTACAAGAATATAACTACTATAATACTGCTCCTATGTACAAGAATATAACTACTATAATACTGCTCCTATGTACAAGAATATAACTACTATAATACTACCTCCTATGTACAAGAATATAACTACTATAATACTGCTCCTATGTACAAGAATATAACTACTATAATATTGCTCCTATGTACAAGAATATAACTACTATAATACTGCTCCTATGTACAAGAATATAACTACTATAATACTGCTCCTATGTACAAGAATATAACTACTATAATACTAACTCCTATGTACAAGAATATAACTACTATAATACTGCTCCTATGTACAAGAATATAACTACTATAATACTGCTCCTATGTACAAGAATATAACTACTATAATACTGCTCCTATGTACAAGAATATAACTACTATAATACTGCTCCTGTGTACAAGAATATAACTACTATAATACTGCTCCTATGTACAAGAATATAACTACTATAATACTGCTCCTATGTACAAGAATATAACTACTATAATACTGCTCCTATGTACAAGAATATAACTACTTTAATACTGCCCCTATGTACAAGAATATAACTACTATAATACTACTCCTATGTACAAGAATATAACTACTATAATATTGCTCCTATGTACAAGAATATAACTACTATAATACTACCTCCTATGTACAAGAATATAACTACTATAATACTGCCCCTATGTACAATAATATAACTACTATAATATTGCTCCTATGTACAAGAATATAACTACTATAATACTACCTCCTATGTACAAGAATATAACTACTATAATACAGCCCCTATGTACAAGAATATAACTACTATAATACTGCTCCTATGTACAAGAATATAACTACTAAAATACTCACCTATGTACAAGAATATAACTACTATAATACTGCTCCTATGTACAAGAATATAACTACTATAATACTACTCCTATGTACAAGTATATAACTACTATAATACTGCTCCTATGTACAAGAATATAACTACTATAATACTGCTCCTATGTACAAGAATATAACTACTATAATACTGCCCCTATGTACAAGAATATAACTACTATAATACTACTCCTATGTACAAGAATATAACTACTATAATATTGCTCCTATGTACAAGAATATAACTACTATAATACTACCTCCTATGTACAAGAATATAACTACTATAATACTGCCCCTATGTACAATAATATAACTACTATAATACTGCTCCTATGTACAAGAATATAACTACTATAATACTGCTCATATGTACAAGAATATAACTACTATAATACTGCTCCTATGTACAAGAATATAACTGCTATAATACTCTCCTATGTACAAGAATATAACTACTATAATACTGCTCCTATGTACAAGAATATAACTACTATAATACTGCTCCTATGTACAAGAATATAACTACTATAATATTGCTCCTATGTACAAGAATATAACTACTATAATACTGCTCCTATGTACAAGAATATAACTACTATAATACTGCCCCTATGTACAAGAATATAACTACTATAATACTGCTCCTATGTACAAGAATATAACTACTATAATACTCCCCCTATGTACAAGAATATAACTACTATAATACTACCTCCTATGTACAAGAATATAACTACTATAATACTGCCCCTATGTACAATAATATAACTACTATAATACTGCTCCTATGTACAAGAATATATCTACTATAATACTACCCCTATGTACAAGAATATAACTACTATAATACTGCTCCTATGTACAAGAATATAACTACTATAATATTGCTCCTATGTACAAGAATATAACTACTATAATACTGCCCCTATGTACAATAATATAACTACTATAATATTGCTCCTATGTACAAGAATATAACTACTAAAATACTACCTCCTATGTACAAGAATATAACTACTATAATACTGCCCCTATGTACAAGAATATAACTACTATAATACTACTCCTATGTACAAGAATATAACTACTATAATACTGCTCCTATGTACAAGAATATAACTACTATAATACTACCTACTATGTACAAGAATATAACTACTATAATACTGCCCCTATGTACAATAATATAACTACTATAATACTGCTCCTATGTACAAGAATATAACTACTATAATACTGCTCCTATGTACAAGAATATAACTGCTATAATACTGCTCCTATGTACAAGAATATAACTACTATAATACTGCTCCTATGTACAAGAATATAACTACTATAATACTGCTCCTATGTACAAGAATATAACTACTATTATACTACAACTGTGTAAAAGAATAAGAATATAACCATTTCTGTACTTACTCCCAGAACTCTATGATGGGAGAGCTTTTGTTCAGGAGGGCATCACAGCTGATGTTGTAGGCAATGTTAGTATTGGTGCTATTTGTTGTAGTCTCATTGGAGCACTGATCTACAAGGAAGACTTCAGTACACTCCTTTGTATTCCACGGGTTTCCACAGGTGGCCCAGGGCAAGGTGTTGGTGAATGAGTGTACTAGATAGTAGAGGCCCCAGACCAAGATCATAATATAGTAGGTGTTACAGAAGAACACTATCACCATAGAGGCAAATCCAAGACCTGCAAGAAGTAGACAGCTTTAGATACTTCATCATTCTTAAAACAGAAGAGTAACTTTCCTAGTATAGACCGCATCCCCTTTAAATGGAATTCCTTAATAGCATTTGTGTTACCTTTGAAAAGTGGTGCGATGTTCCACGCTGCAATTCCTCCCTGCTTCATGAACTGACCCAAAGCGATTTCCAAAAAGAACACTGGAATGCCTCCCACAAAGACGATCAGCAAGTAAGGAATCAGAAAGACCCCTTGAAGATAGAAAACACAAAACAGAGTCAGAGCAGCACTGCGTCATTTCTCCCTCCAGGAGTAGGTACAAGCATGAAGCGTCTGGCATAAAAATCCCACATACTGTATATAAAGAATGAAAATAGCCATCAAAAAATGTAAAAAAAAATGCACAGTGGATTCCGACATGATGTTTTGGTCCACAACAATGGAAAATTTCTCAAGCTAGATTGATAGATATGAGATAGATAGATGGATAGATTGAGATAGATATGATAGATAGATAGATAGATAGATAGATAGATAGATAGATAGATATTGTGGTAAGGTCATCCTCATATCTATCTTTCAGTACACATAACCCTTATATGTAAATTTGGAACAGCATTCCTGGAGATGAGGGGAATAACAATACCTATAAATACCTAAAATCCCATTGATCCTTCTCGGCAGACAGTCAGCCGACCATTTATGATGGATATTCTTTTGATTTGGCTCCTCCACCACTTCCTATCAGCTATATTCACTATATATTCCAGCCCCAGAGTATATATCATGATCAACAACTATCAAAACCTGTGACAATGAAATTATTCTAGTAATAGAAACTCTTTTTCAGAGACTAAATCCAATAATACAAGGAATTCATGGCAGCCACGGAGACGTACAGTCATTCATCTGTGCACGCCGACAACCTCATACTACTACATTCCGTCAGTCTAGTATCAGACATCAGGTTTATACTTAATTCTATGATACATAATTCTAAGCTGGGAATCTAAGCAACATCTCCCTGCAACAGATCCAGAGATACCTCACCATATATGAGAAATATAGGGTCCAGCAAAACTCACCTAAAGAATTGTTCTTGAGAATCAGAACATGGCTACACCTCGCTGCCCTACAGTCCATTACTTGTAAGTGAGTGTCAGCGGGATCTCATTCACGCCTGTTGACTTCTGGAGATATTCACTCTATTACGGGCCCCAAGGGCCATACCAGGGGAGTAATGTGAAGCTCCTGGACCCCAATGCAAAATATGTAATGGCACCCCTTCCCTATACAGTATACCTTGCACCATTCAGAATAGTGGTATATAATATATAGCAGAGGGACTTTTGGGTCCCTGTCAGGGTGCAGGGCCTTGTAGCGATTGCACCCTCTATAGGTACGCTGCTAGGCAACACCAGGCCATCTTAAACTCTTTTAGGGGCTTCACCATGACAGCTTCCTCTGCTCTTACCGTAAAGAATCCCTGTCTATATATAGGTACCTTCTTTTTTTCTAAAAGTAGAGGATGCCCCCTATTGGTACTGTCCATTGATATATTTGCATATTATTAGGTCGTCCCTCAGTCCTTTTTAGAAATAAACTAACCTTAATTTTGATAATCTTTTGGGGTTCTGTAGTCCGTTTCTTTGGTTGCCCACTATTGGACCCCCAATTAAAGGGATTATGCCACGTAAAGTATTTATCCTCTGTTCATATAGAGGATACATGCCTGATCAGTGAGGGTCTGACTGTCGAGACCGCCAGCAATCCTAAAAACGGGGTGCGCTTTCCCCCTTGTTGTGAATACAGTCTGACCGCAGCCAGGGTGAATGTAGGCGTATCCCATGGTGGATAGCGCATTTGTTCACCCACCAAGTGACACGCCTGCATTCAGCCTGGCTGTGGTCAGGCTGAATTCGCAATGGGGGGAAAACACACCCCGTTCTCAGAATTGGTGGGGGTCTCAGTGGTCAGACCCCTACTGATCAGGTATTTATTCTCTACTCTATGGATAGAGAATATATACTGTACTGCTTGTGTCATAACCCCTTTAAGCTCTACTATGTTTCTTGTATATTGGTGCTCAACACCAGTCTTCATATCCCCTCCACTGGCAGAGGATGCACTTTATTTATTGAAGAGGTGCATGTCTCCTCATAATTCAGGTGCACCCTCTGCCGGACCGTGCGCCCGCACTAAAATCTACGCCAGCTTGTAGCCCAATACGCACAAAAAAATTGCAATTTTTTAATGTGTTGTACTCCAGAAATCTGGCATATGAGGCATAATCAATGTACCCCAATATTCCATGTGCGGTCTGACTAGTGATTTATACAGCGGTACAGCCATGTTTTTTGTCACGTGCATCCCTGCCATGTTCACTGGACTCTATAATTTTACTTGACTTGGCGGCAGCTGCCTGGCATTGGTTGCCATGTTTACTGACAACTAAACTGTTTGTTGCTATCTTATTTGGTTACTATACTAGTGGTTGCCCCCCTCCCTTGACAACCCCACGCCTTGCGTACTTTTCTTTTCCGTCTTTCGGTTATTTGTTGTGTTCCTGTACTGACTATGAATAATGCAGCAGATATCAGATTAATATGAGATGAGACAATCTGTTCGGTCATAAATGTAATAAATGTGTAATGCGCTCCGCCCGGCACCATGATATGGGGGAGATTTATGAACCTGTCAGTGTTGCCCATAGCAACCAATCACAGCACAGCTTTCATTTTTCAAAAGCTGAATACACATTGTAAGCTGTGCTGTGATTGGTTGCTATTGGCAACAAGGAAAGTCTCTTTTAGGCTTGGTTCACATTGTTTTTGTCAAGCTTAAAAAGCAGCTCCATTTTTTTAAGCATTTTTTTTGTAATTTAGCAAGTTTTTTTAAAGGTGTTTTGAGGCATTGATTTCAATAGGATTTGGAGCATCTTTTGATGAAATTGTGGGAGAATTATTAGGCGTATTTGAGGCTGCTTTTGAGGCAGAAAAACTCCAAAAGAAGCAGTGTGAACCCACCCTTAGGCTGAGGGCACAAAAACACAGCGGAAAAAAAACAGTCCCAGCCAAGCTGCGTTTTCTAGCTGTGATTTGCTACTTGTGTCCTCAAACAGTTTTAAGAATCCCCTCCAGAGACACCCACATAGCAAACTTGCTAACTTTTTTAGGCAGCTACCCAGTAAATATGGCTCACAGAGCGCATCTCATACATTTTTGTATAGTTCTGATATCCTCATATTGGGAAGAGACACTTTATCGGCCCGTAGGCTCCTGGGCCCAAGTGTGACTGCAACCACCAAGTTACGCCCCTGTTTCCGGGACATCAGGAGGTCACCCCTTTTTTGACCTGGTCAAGCCCATCTTTAAAACCATGCTCTTTTAGGGATGTGACGCGCACCTTTCTGGGGAGTGACGCATCCCTTTTTTGTGACTTGATCAGCATATAAAGTACCCATGTTACATCTGGGAACCCGTCATATGATGGAGCAGTCCATCATGTCCAGAAGACTTACCCACTCTTCTGGGCTAAGGTGTAACATAAAGCTCCTGGGCCCCAGTGCAGTACCAGGCCCCCCAACTATAATGCATTGTGTATAGTACTGGTATCCTCATATTGGGAAGAGACACCTTATGGGCTCCCTAAGGCTCTTGGGCCCAAGTGTGGCTGCACCCTCCAGTCAAAGGGAGGTCACCCCTTTGTGCAGGAGCCTCCTGGACATGCCAGGATAGTTTGCAAGTATATGATATATCATGCGTTCACTATCACACTAAGTGCCTCCAGAGATGTAACTTGAATGTCATGGGCCCGAATGCAAAATCTGTAATGGGGCCCCTACCTAATTTGTGTCATTTAGAATAATGCTAAATTTTATGTGGCATAGGGTCATTTGGGCTCCCTCAGGGTTCAAGGCCTGGTAGCGACTGCTACCTCTGCACCCCCTATAGCTACACCCCTGTGCGCCCCTACAACAGAATATAAGTGGTTTACAAGAGATTTTTCGACAGCAAAATATCAAATGTAATGCCCCATAATTCCTGCTAATCTGAAAATAAATCATTCCAGTGTCAGATTAGCAAAAAATTAAGAACCATTTTTATTTGCAGCTGTGAATTTTTACCGTCCTCGATAGACATGTCTGACATTTTTGGGTGGAGTTGTGGGCGGAGCTATTGTCATCCATTCCTTGAGCAGTGATATAAGGTATATAAGCTTCCATATATCCTCCCCTGAGCCCTGCATGTTCTATAAAGTGTCGTCCTATACAAAATCATGGAAGGACTATTCCGGCTCCTCTGTGTAACAACATATTGTGGCAGATGTATAATTCCTCCTCCTGTTTCCTCCGCCTCGCAGCGATATTGCCTCAACAAATGACACCCCCCCCCCCCCTCCCGCTGCAGCAGATTTCCATTTTTAGAGTGTATGATTCTCTGCAAGACTGGCACGGTGGATGCGGCGGGGGGGAAGGAAGGAAGGGGGGCGCTGTGATTACTCATAGTCATTTTATATAGGTCACAGCGTCTTATTAAAGCGACATAAGGAGCAATTATGTGGAGAGATGGGGCAGGTCACAGGAGCAGGAGGCTGACATTTTGGGCTGTACTAATCCTACCTAATCTGCATGCGGAGCTGTGACTGCTTTATGGCCGTTATAATAACTATGATGTAATAGGAATATTAGAGGAGTGTAAACATGTCACATGACCACAGGAATTCCGTGCACGTGACTAGGATGCCATTTTTTGTGCTAGGCTCAGTCAGCTCAATGGGATTCTGTAATTCAAGTGAGTTGCTTTATTATTACCCGTACATAAGGGGTCAGCGTAAAGGCGCAACGTGAGACAACACAAACTCTGTAATAGGCCTCCGACTATCAGATGTCATTTTACATGCCTCCCAAATTTTAAAGGATTGAAAGAGGGACAAAATCTACAAATTGGCAAATTTAGGTATCGTAAACCAAGCCTCCAGCCCAAACATACCAACTTTGGCTTCACCCATTCCCAATCATGTTCCTTTGTGCCCCCACACAATAAAATGCCCTTTTAGCGGCCTTGACATGGTGTTGTGGTCTCCACATGGTATAATGTTCCCTTATAGCTGTTACAATATAATACCCCCTTATTGTGGCCCTCAAAGTATAATGCCCCACTCATTACAGCCCAATAGTATAATATCTTCCTTAATATGATCCCCACAACATACAGCTATCTCTCTCCATAACAGTATAATGTCCCCATTATTGTCATCCCACAGTATAATGTCCCGCTGATGGTTGCTCCCACAGTATAATGCCTCCCTTAATTTGGTCTGCACAGTATAATGTTCCCCTCAGTGTGGCCACACAGTATAATGTCTCCATTAATGTGGTCTCCACAACATAATTTCCCCATTGATGTGGTCTCCACAGTATAATGTTCCCATTGATGTGATCTTCACAGTATAATGCCCCCCTTAATGAGAACCCCACAGTATTATGCCCCATACTGGTGGCAATGGGCCTGTGGTGAAAAAGGACTCCGCACTGATCTACCCCAGCTTCTGTTTGCATGTAGCCACCACTAGGGGGAGCTCATGGCACAGAGATTTATAAAGCCACCAAGATCAGCGTATAAGCAGTATGCAATAAGCTCATAAGCGCCCTCTAGTGCTAAATGCTTTATCACTTATCCCTGTGTCTCTGCAGAGGCGTGAAGCAGTGAGCACTGACACCATATTGTACAATAATCAACACATAATTATATAGATGCAACATATCCAATTTTTGTTCATATAGCACGTTTGGTAGCTTTGTCCTTTCCTCTTTTGAGGTTGTGGCTCATGTTATGGGGGTCATATGATTTTTCGATACACCCCTACCTTTAGTACCTATGGGGGTAACAATCACAAGACTGACAGAGATGAAGGGGAAATTGCCTCTTAGACTTGTAGGTGACCAAAGACAGCTCTCTGCACCCTCCAAAATGTCTGCCTAGGATGAACAGCTCTGGAGCACAAACTACTGCTCACATGAAATGCTATGCAGGATCATAGGTTAAAGCAATAGATCTTCCCCAGCAGAAATATAGCCAAGTCAGCTTATTACTAATGTCATTGATTAAAGGGAGGCCATGTCACTTGCTCCTATATAGTGGCTGTCAGCGCTGCCGGTCTCTCATCAATTAAGAGTGTGACCATTAGGGTACTTAAACCTAATGGGAGACCTGGAGGACTCTAGAGACGAATCTACACTGTGCTATGAGATCAGCATGTAGAGCCCTGCAGTTATTTAAGGACATTGTGGTATCACACTGGTAATGGAAAATCCAGGAAGAAACTCAGAAATAGATCGGCAACATAACAGCGCGTTCTCAAGCAGCGGGAGACTAAGAAGACTCCAGAATTAGGATCTGGAAGAGGATCCTAAACACATCCACTACTTCTGTATCACTACCATTCATGGGTGACAAGCCGCTGCCTAGTATATAATGGTGGCCATATTAGATATATGTATATATGTCTCAAGTGTGTCTGTTTCTGAGAAAGCTGGGTGACTATACTTAAGAAATTTTGACAAGCATATTTTGAAGCTCCTGGGCAGAGGCGAGACATAAATCTCCTGAACCCCAGAGCAAAATCTGTACCAGCCCCCCCCCAATTATAATGTATAATTGTTGAGATAGATAGATATAGTAGAGGTGAGATAGATAGATAGGAGATAGATAGATAGATAGATAGATAGATAGATAGATTGAGATAGATATGAGATAGATATGAGATAGATATGAGATAGATATGAGGTAGGTAGATATGAGATAGATAGGATAGATAGATAGATAGATAGATAGATAGATAAGATAGATATGAGATAGATAGATAGATATGAGGGGAGAATGGAAGAAGGAGAAGAAGTGATAGATAGATAGATAGATAGATAGTAGATAGATAGATATTGAGATAGATAGATATGAGTAGGTAGGTATGGATAGATAGATAGATAGATAGATAGATAGATAGAAGATAGATAGAAAGATATGAGATAGATATTAGATAGATAGAGAGATAGATAGATAGATATGAGATAGATATGAGATAGATAGATATGAGGTAGGTAGATATGAGATAGATAGGATAGATAGATATGAGATAGATATATAGATAGATAGATAGATAGATATGAGATAGATAGATAGATAGATATGAGACAGATAGATAGATATGAGATAGATAGATAGATATGAGATAGATAGATATGAGGTAGGTAGATATGAGATAGATATGAGATAGATAGATAGATATGAGATAGATATGAGATAGATAGATAGATAGATAGATAGATATAAGATAGATAGATAGATAGGAGATAGATAGTAGATAGATAGATAGATAGATAGATAGATAGATAGATAGAAAGATATGAGATAGATATGAGATAGATAGATAGATATGAGGTAGGTAGATATGAGATAGATAGGATAGATAGATAGATAGATAGATAGATAGAAATATATGAGATAGATATGAGATAGATAGATATGAGATAGATAGATATGAGGTAGGTAGATAGATAGATAGATAGATAGATAGAAGATAGATAGAAAGATATGAGATAGATATTAGATAGATAGAGAGATAGATAGATAGATATGAGATAGATATGAGATAGATAGATATGAGGTAGGTAGATATGAGATAGATAGGATAGATAGATATGAGATAGATATATAGATAGATAGATAGATAGATATGAGATAGATAGATAGATAGATATGAGACAGATAGATAGATATGAGATAGATAGATAGATATGAGATAGATAGATATGAGGTAGGTAGATATGAGATAGATATGAGATAGATAGATAGATATGAGATAGATAGATAGATATGAGATAGATAGATAGATATGAGATAGATAGATAGATATGAGATAGATAGATAGATATGAGATAGATATGAGATAGATAGATATGAGATAGATAGATATGAGATAGATAGATAGATAGATAGATATGAGATAGATATGAGATAGATAGATAGATATGAGATAGATAGATATGAGATAGATAGATAGATATGAGATAGATATGAGATAGATAGATAGATATGAGATAGATTACATTGATTCCCATTACTCATCTCTTACCTCCACCATTCTTGTAGCAGAGATATGGAAATCTCCATACGTTTCCCAAGCCAACAGCAAACCCCACGCAGGACATAATGAAATCCATCTGACGTGTCCATGTCTCTCTCTCTGGGATGGGTATTTTGACCGGGCCCATAGCGGGCAGCACCAGAGGAGCGATGACAGCCTTCTCATCTGGGACTGTTTCACCCCCACCTGCTGTCTCTGATCCCTCCATTTCTGGGGCCCTGGAGCTCCCATCTTTCTCTGTAGAAACACAAGACAGGGATAAAGAATTATTTATGTTTAATTCATCTTTATAGCACTTGATTTTTCTGACACACAGCTTCAGATCCCATAGAGTTACATTATAAAATTCTATGTCCTGCGGTCACCACTAGAGGGAGCTCTGGAACTTATTGTGTACTGGTTTAGCATTGAGTTCAGTGTATAAGCAGTATGCAGTCAGATCTTGAGCTCCCCCTAGGGGTGGCTGCAGGAAGATAAAATTTTATCATTTTCCCATATGCAGGAGATTTGGAGCTTTGTATCATTACATAATAACTCAATTGCCCCCAAACTGGAGTATCCCTGTAAAGCAGATGGCATATATATATATATATATATATATATATATATATATATATATACACAGTACAGACCAAAAGTTTGGACACACCTTCTCATTCCAAGAGTTTTCTGTATTTTCATGACTATAAAAATTGTAGATTCACACTGAAGGCATCAAAACTATGTATTAACACATTGGAATTATATACTTAACAAAAAAGTGTGAAACAACTTATATTATAGGTTCTTCAAAGTAGCCACCTTTTGCTTTGATTACTGCTTTGCACACTCTTGGCATTCTCTTGATGAGCTTCAAGAAGTAGTCACCTGAAATGGTTTTCACTTCACAGGTGTGCCCTGTCAGGTTTAATAAGTGGGATTTCTTGCCTTATAAATGGGGTTGGGACCATCAGTTGTGTTGTTCAGAAGTCAGGTGGATACACAGCTGATAGTCCTACTGAATGGAGTGTTAGAATTTGTATTATGGCAAGAAAAAAGCAGCTAAGTAAAAAACGAGTGGCCATCATTACTTTTAAGAAATGAAGGTCAGTCAGTCCGAAAAATTGGGAAAACTTTGAAAGTGTCCCCAAGTGCAGTGGCCAAAACCATCAAGCGCTACAAAGAAACTGGCTCACATGAGGACCGCCCCA
This sequence comes from Leptodactylus fallax, assembly GCA_947044405.1. NCBI lineage: Eukaryota > Metazoa > Chordata > Amphibia > Anura > Leptodactylidae > Leptodactylus > Leptodactylus fallax. Next base: position 2,893,342 of record CAMRHE010000142.1, read on the forward strand.
GGAAAGGAAGACCAAGAGTCACCTCTGCTGCGGAGGATAAGTTCATCCGAGTCACCAGCCTCAGAAATCGCAGGTTAACAGCAGCTCAGATTAGAGACCAGGTCAATGCCACACAGAGTTCTAGCAGCAGACACATCTCTAAACAACTGTTAAGAGGAGACTGTGTGCAGCAAGAAGGAGAGTGATGGGGTGCTACGCCAGATGACCTGGCCTCCACAGTCACCAGACCTGAACCCAATCCAGATGGTTTGGGGTGAGCTGGACCCCAGAGTGAAGGCAAAAGGGCCAACAAGTGCTAAGCATCTCTGGGAACTCCTTCAAGACTGTTGGAAGACCATTTCAGGTGACTACCTCTTGAAGCTCATCAAGAGAATGCCAAGAGTGTGCAAAGCAGTAATCAAAGCAAAAGGTGGCTACTTTGAAGAACCTAGAATATAAGACATATTTTCAGTTGTTTCACACTTTTTTGTTAAGTATATAATTCCACATGTGTTAATTCATAGTTTTGATGCCTTCAGTGTGAATCTACAATTTTTATAGTCATGAAAATACAGAAAACTCTTGGAATGAGAAGGTGTGTCCAAACTTTTGGTCTCTACTGTATATATGTATATATATATATATATATATATATATATATATATGTATATACACACACATATCCAGGCAATAACATGACGAGCCATACACAAGGTTTGCCACCCTAGAACCTGCAGTCTAACTCCTCTATAAACCACATATCACCCGGGTAATAATTATATATTGTAACTTGTGATCATAATTAACTCTCGGCGTACAGACAAAAATTACTTGATGTAATTACACACCTGATTGGATAATAATTAGCTCCTAATTAGCTCACAAATTAACCCAATTTGTCTGAGTGCGGAACCAGAAGATCAGATATGTAAGGCCGGGGAGCTGCAATATCCGACTATGCCAGATTTATATGATTGCAAAGTCATGGGAGCATATGATGGTACATACACATGTAATGTAACCTCCATAGGGTAGCATTAGAAGGCTTAACAAGAGATATTGCACTGGGATCTAATATGACTGAAATAAAAACCAGATGTATGCGGCACTCTGTTTCAGCCTGCCTGCCAATGTAGGGTCCCAAAACAATTCAATATGTAACAAAGATTACAGTAATAGTGTCACAAAAGATCACCAAAGAGCCCTGACCTAACATTGGACCTCTATAGTAACTTATCACATGCAATGCAAAATCATATATAGTAAGTACATCCCAAATTAAAGGGGTTGTCTAATGAAGATATGGACGCCCATTTCTAAGAAAAATCAGAGGTGGGGGCTATTGTTAGACTATAGTGCCCATATAGCAATGAAGAGAGGACAGAATAAACATGAGCGTCTAAACAATATACAGGAAGGTCATTGGGACAAGTAAGTACGTCTTGGTCTTGATCAATACTCCTCATGTCATCTACAAGGACTTATCTGCCTTCTCCAGCTGCGTTTCTTATTGGATTTCCTGACAGAGCTCTTCACTCCTTTCCTTCATATACTGTGCGTTCTCCATATATTGATCTGTTGCAATTGCATTAAGATATATATTTAGCTTTAATGTTTATAGCAGATTATGGATAATGAAAAATGCATAGTATATTGCACAGTCACTGTATAGAGCGGAGACATGGCAGAAGAAACATAAATGTCATCTCAGACTCCACCATCATTACTGGATAGTTCACATTCATTCAGCCTTGTATGGCCAAGAGCATATCATACTGCCCCCTATGTACAAGAATATAACTACTATAATACTGCTCCTATGTACAAGAATATAACTACTATAATACTGCCCCCTATGTACAAGAATATAACTACTATAATACTGCCCCCTATGTACAAGAATATAACTACTATAATACTGCCCCCTATGTACAAGAATATAACTACTATAATACTGCCCCCTATGTACAAGAATATAACTACTATAATACTGCTCCTATGTACAAGAATATAACTACTATAATACTGCCCCCTATGTACAAGAATATAACTACTATAATACTGCCCCCTATGTACAAGAATATAACTACTATAATACTGCTCCTATGTACAAGAATATAACTACTATAATACTGCTCCTATGTACAAGAATATAACTACTATAATACTGCTCCTATGTACAAGAATATAACTACTATAATACTGCTCCTATGTACAAGAATATAACTACTATAATACTACTCCTATGTACAAGAATAGAACTACTATAATACTGCTCCTATGTACAAGAATAGAACTACTATAATACTATACCTATGTACAAGAATATAACTACTGTAATACTGCCCCCTATGTACAAGAATATAACTACTATAATACTGCCCCTATGTACAAGAATACTATAATACTGCTTCTATGTACAAGAATATAACTACTATAATACTGCTCCTATGTACAAGAATATAACTACTATAATACTGCTCCTATGTACAAGAATATAACTACTATAATACTGCTCCTATGTACAAGAATATAACTACTATAATACTGCTCCTATGTACAAGAATATAACTACTATAATACTGCTCCTATGTACAAGAATATAACTACTATAATACTGCTCCTATGTACAAGAATATAACTACTATAATACTGCTCCTATGTACAAGAATATAACTACTATAATACTGCTCCTATGTACAAGAATATAACTACTATAATACTACTCCTATGTACAAGAATATAACTACTATAATACTGCTCCTATGTACAAGAATATAACTACTATAATACTACTCCTATGTACAAGAATATAACTACTATAATACTGCTCCTATGTACAAGAATATAACTACTATAATACTGCTCCTATGTACAAGAATATAACTACTATAATACTGCTTCTATGTACAAGAATATAACTACTATAATACTACCTCCTATGTACAAGAATATAACTACTATAATACTGCTCCTATGTACAAGAATATAACTACTATAATACTGCTCTTATGTACAAGAATATAACTACTATAATACTGCCCCCTATGTACAAGAATATAACTACTATAATACTACCTCCTATGTACAAGAATATAACTACTATAATACTGCTCCTATGTACAAGAATATAACTACTATAATACTGCTCCTATGTATAAGAATATAACTACTATAATACTGCCTCCTATGTACAAGAATATAACTACTATAATACTGCGCCAATGTACAAGAATATAACTACTATAATACTGCTCCTATGTACAAGAATATAACTACTATAATACTGCCCCCTATGTACAAGAATATAAGTACTATAATACTGCCTGTCATATCTGGGGATGTGGAGGAATAGTCGGGGAGGGATTACTGATGACTTGGATACTCTTGTTGGATACTCTGGCTCTTTCGCCATCCTCACTGTCCATTAGATCATATACAGGATGTATTAGGAAGGGGCTGATAAATATTTCACAATTTACTCTCCATAAATGTAATAATATAAAGCTGCCAGGACTATAGGGGAGTGCAGAGGCTGAAGACTCCAGTATTATAAATGATACGTAACTGGGGGCCCTTTAGATTTTATTTCTGGGGCCCAGATGCATCTAGTTACACCTCTGATAGCTGATGAAGGAATATAGGCCCCATCTCGATTCTGCCTTCCTGCGCCAGTCACAGGGCATGGGAGATTAGTAAAGCTGTATCGGAAAACATCCTTGTTCTCTCTTTAAGACTATATGTACGTTTACAACCATTTATTTTGTATTATTTGGTGCATCTAGAATATAAAGTAAGCAATTTAGCAACTATGATTGAAAAACCTCCTACCATTTTGTGTATACAGCTCCTATGTAAACCTATGTGTCTCTATGGTAACAGCCTACAAACAAATTCTGTGTGTAGTCTGATCCCACAACCATGTGTTACGCCACTGCAGGATCAGAGTACCAGCAGAGTTTGTTTGTAGTCTGTAACCACATAGATCTGCATAGGGGCTGTAGACACAAAACGGTATAATTTTTATGACGTTTATTACTAAAATTGTATTATTTTGTACTCTAGATGCAATAGAGCTATTATAAAGCTAGCTAATGTCTACATTCTAATATAAGGCCATGCAGTCGGTCTATCCATTATGCTAGCATGAGTTGACAAACTCAGCTCTGCGTTTACTGTATATACAGATGTAGCAGAGCTTATTTGCCACATAATTCTTTGGCTCCCAGTAATGCAGAAGGTTTATGTGCAGTAAATATAACCACAGATGCACATAACAATATCTCGATGAACTTTGGCAATGAACAAACTCAACTCTGCTACACCAGTTACATTTTTAATTAGCAGACGGTAAATAGTAACATCCAGAACGATTTCCCAGCAACTGCTCAGTTTCTATGGCGGGTATGGACTATAGCTATTGGTGCAGCTTCTCTCGGCCGCGTTCTACCAGGAGGATCACAGGGTAAATTATAGTTATTACGTGGGCCCAGACACAACAAGAGCTCCGTGTAATCTCGGCCATCTGCCGCCTCTATGCGGGGTGTTATAACCTCGTCCTTAATTAAAAATGAGACCGATACGTCTTGTGTACACAGTGTCAGTGCTTACTGACCATCATATGTAGGCAGAGACTGGTGATGGACAGGCAGCCATGATGCCCATGTTGGCGAGGGCCAGAGGATAGGCGCTGCAGACAATGTAATTGCCTTGGCAGCACTGGCCCAATGTGCCAGGAATGCTCTTAGAAACTCTCACTAACACACTCTTCAGACCTGTTCACATAACCACACCAAAATGGGAGAGTTGGAAAGTGTACAGTATGTTGGGGTGGTCCAGGGACACATGGGTGAGGTATGTAAAGCTAGTCATAGACATCGCCAACAAGGTATCCTGATACAGAGCTCCAAATCCCATGTAAAGACAGAGTTAAATGATGAAATTCTGTCTACCAGCAGTCACCACTAGGGGGAGGTCAGGAGTTTAATGTATACTGTCTATATATGCAACTCTAACATATCACAGTATGCAGTAAGCTCCTGAGCTCCCTCTAGTGGTGGCTGCAGGCAGACTGAATTCTATAATTTAACTCTATGACTATGCTGAACATTTGGAGCTCTGTAATTGGAGCTTCTTCCCTCACCTGGTGCTTTTTCTGATTTTTTTTGACCCCCTGTGTCCAGGCTACCTCCAGTCACAGTATTAGACATAGTTCCCAACCGTCCCGCATCTGGCGAGACAGTCTCGATTTTACACTGCTGTCCCTCCATCCCAGATAGCTTATGGTTTGTCCCGGTATAACCCTGAAGTCCTGCTATGTCCCTGAAGTGTTTTGCTGTTAACAAACTTTGCCCCGATCCACCAGCTCTTATCTCAGGGTAGGGTAAAGGCTAAATGATAGATGCTAAATCCTAGAGGCCTAAAGGACCTTTGATGACGTCCTGACCATGTGATCAGACTCTTATGTGGGCGGAGCTATTCTGGATACTACAGGACAGTGTGGCATTACACAGAAAGAGGAAGCTGCTGGGAACGGAGACTGATGGAAGGTGAGGAGAGAAGAGACAGCATGTGTGAGCAAGAGGGGGGAACTGCAGGCAGATGTAGGGGGACATTAAACTGAGGGCAGATGAAGGGGGGCATTAAGCTGGTGACAGATGAAAGGGGGACATTAAATAGGTGGCAGATGAAGGGGGACATTAAAATGGGAACAAATGGAGGGGGGACAGCAAACTGGGGGCAGATCGAGGAGTGGACATTAAACTGGGGGGGGGGGCAGATGGAGGGGGACATGTCTGCCTCTAATTGCCCCCAGTTTCATGTCCCCCTCCAATTAGCCCCACTGTATAATGTCCCACTCTAGCTGCCCAAGTTTAATGTCCCCCTCTAGTTTCCGCCAGTTTAAACTGGGGCACAAGGAGAGGGACTTAATACTGTGGGGCAATTGGAGGGGAACAGTGTAATGTAGGGGCATATAATGTTAGGGTGACTGTAGGAGCATTATACTGTGTGGAGGCACATGGAAAAATGGATGAGAATGGGCGGAGTCAACATAGAAGTGGGTGGAGCTAAATTTGCCGCCTTCTAACCTTTGAAAGTTGGAAGATATGGTATTAGACATTGCCCTCTGTGTCCAGGCCACCTCCTGTCACCATATTAGGCACCGCCCCCTGTGTCCAGGCCACCTCCTGTCACTGTATTAGGCACCGCCCCCTGTGTCCAGGCCACCTCCTGTCACCATATTAGGCACCGCCCCCTGTGTCCAGGCCACCTCCTGTCACAGTATTAGGCACCGCCCCCTGTGTTCAGGCCACCTCCTGTTACAGTATTAGGCACCGCCCCCTGTGTCCAGGCCACCTCCTGTCACAGTATTAGGCTCCTCCCCTGTGTTACGGTTTGGGTTGCATTTAGGAGAGGCAGATTTAGTTAACAAGTGGACCCCCCTGCAACAACAACTGCAGGGGTCACAGCTAACACGCCCACAGCGGAGGCAGCGCCACCTACTGGATCTATGCCATACTACGAGGAACCCGCTTCTAACCACTCCATTCTAGTATCAGCCGCTTCCTCTCCGATTTTTGCTTTCCAGCATTTCAGTTTAAAGCACAAAATCCTGTAATCTGCTAAGAAGCAAACGCCATTAATCTCAGCGTAACCATGACAACCTCATACTCCGCATTCATTCACTATAGAGCTCTTTCTCTAATGAAAACAATCACGTAGTTGTCAGATTTTCCTTCACCACGTTCTCCTTTACAGCTAGCTTAATGACAGCCAAAATGGCCGCGATTATATCCCCCACAGGGACTGTCATCCAGCTTTCCCAGACTAAGATTGAAGAACTTTCCAGTAACACATCCAACCGTCTCCCATAGCAACCAATCATAGCGCAGGTTTCATATTTCAAATGCAAAATACAAAATGAAAACTGCGCTGTGATTGGTTGCTATGGACAACAAAGACAGTTCTATTTTAGATAATAATAAATCTGCCCCACAAATGTAGATTTACCTTTTGGGCCCATATTACCCGTCACCTAGCTTTCCCAAGCCCCTGAATGTCAAATCTTCATCACCCCTCAAGGGTCCAAACTAGGGGCTTAAACAGATTTACATCAGATGAGGAGGCAGGGACGTATTCATAGTTTTGGGAGACATTCCCGGCCACGATTTGGGTTTTGAAATGTTGAATGATATGGATCTAGGGAAAGCTGGGTGACAAATCTCAGTGCGGACCAGAAAATGAGTGTCACCCATCTTTCCCAGAATCAGAAAAGGGAGATAAACTTGTTACGAGTGACACTATGCCCAGGGGTGTAATATGAAGTGCCTGGGCCCCAATGCCAATAAGGCCCTCCAATAATGAGCCCCCTAAGGCTGAGGCCCACGTTGCGGAAACGCAACGTTTTTTTGTTGCAGATTTTGCTGCGTTTTTTTTTATTTTTGTGGGACTGTCCCATCAACAGGACCCCCAAAGGGGCGGTGCTTATGAAAATTGCATAAAAAGGGAGATTCTTATTTTTGGGGAGTGGGCGGGGCTTAAATAACCAGAAATTTCGGATTGAAGTACTGGGAGCAATGGCGGCACTGTTTTTTTTTTTTGTTTTTTTTTTAAGGATGGTTATAAATTTGCTTCTAAAAGATGTTCTCCATCATGACGGCCTCCGACTCCCTTAAAGGGGCGCTGTTCGGAAACAATGTCCGAACCAGTGACTGAATAGAGTCTGATTCAAGGTTCAGTGACTCCGGCAGTGACTACTCTATGTACAATCCACAGCAGCTGCGGGAAGGAAATAGCTGAAAGAGCTGCAGTGTCGTCACTTGGTTCCGGCACACTGTGGACATTTTGTGATAGTAATGCAAAATATACATTAACCCTTTCAGCATGGAGCATGAATGCGTGTGCCCAAAACCTGCCCCTGGAAATAAACACTGCTGTCAGCTCTCCTGACATATCTGTTTTAGTAAATACTTGTTTTCCCCAAGTAGTGAAATATATATATTATATACACACACACACACACAATGACACTGTATTGTTCCTCTGCTGTCCCTCCTGGAAATAGAGGACTATATAGACAACTAGGCAATACCTAACAACTGATCAATGCGCAGTCTGCACTGAATGTTAATGGGAATTGTATCACCCTGTTGTCAATTTAACCACATATTCCCAGGAGGAATAACAGAGGGTTGATTCAAAGCAGAGTTTGGTGAAAACACACTCTTTGTTCTGACCGCAAAGATGAGGATCCCCTCTCCTTATCTTGTGCGCAGCAAATTTAGCTATTTTCTTATATGCCAGGAGTAGTAATTGAGGATGGACCCCATCCATGTTCTGCAACTTTTCATATACTATTGTGTCTTGGTTCCACACCATTTTCAGTATCTCTGCTTCCAGTTAATGAATGGAAATATTCTTGTTTAGTCCAGAAGCTAAAGCTATTTCCTGATCGAGTACAGATGATACAGCTGTAAGGCTTGTTACAGTGTATCAGTGCTTTCTCCTATGACAAGCCATGCAACTGTGTTAGCAGGGCATGCTCAGGACAGTATTTCAGCTTCTGGATATAAATAGGAATGTTTGTATTCACTAACAGCAGGACTTGTAACTCTGAGTTAGTTCATGAATAGAATGACAGAACTACAGTGGCACTGCGATTACTTCAAAGGTAAGCAGCAACGCCCTCATTGCTCCAAAGAGCTGATTTGCATATTGACAAAACCACGCACTCTCGGGAATATAACTACCAATTCACAAAGGGAAAATACTGTCCGATTCAGGTGACCTGAACCTGAGGGGGTTTATCAACATCATGAGATCATTTTACATCATTATGACATCATCTCATATTATGACATCATCTCATAGGATTCCAACATTGCCATACTTGCCCACTGTTTCCAAAATCAATGGTTACATGAACTGATAATACATTCTGCACATCTCTTCAGTATCCAGATACCCTCACACGTCTCGCCACATCATAAATAATAGAGCAGTTTCTGGAGCACGGCGTCTGGTATGAGGCGCACAGTGAACTGCTCCAGAAACTTCTACCTCCTTTACTTCTCTTATAATAGCTGGAGCCCTCCAACTGTATTAAAACTACAGCACCCAGCATGCCTGGATAAGGGTTGGAGCCCCATTTTTCCAAATTTCCTTTAGGGACTTAAAGTTTGTCACCACTAGGGGGAGCGTACTGCATACATTAATACAGTGATTTATATAGAACAGAATGGGAAAACATTGCAGCTGACTTAAAGGGGACCTGTCACCAGGACTGAAAAGGCCAGTAACAAACCTCATCTGATCGGCGCGGTCACCCTGAGCATTTTGGTGTTTCATTTATCCAAATCCGTTCAGCCATTCCAAAGACATAAGCCCTGTTAGTATTGATTCAGATTATGGTCTACTATCCAAGTGGGCGGTAACTCTACTTGACACACAGCCTATAGAGACCCCGCCCCCCAGAAAAACCACAATGTTACCGCCCACTCAGCAAGTAGACCCTAATTTGCATCAACACTAAAAGGACTTATATCTTTGGAATGGCTGAACGGATTTGGATAAATGAAACACCAAAATGCTCAGGGTGACAGCGCCAATCAGATGAAGGCAATCATTGGGATTTTCAGACCTGATGACAGATCCCCTTTAATAGATATATACTGCAATTTTCTATCTATATATAGCTCTACCCATGATCTCAAGGACTTTTTAGGAAGATTTGACACTTTTATAGTAATATTTTGTATTATTCTTGTTCAGTTTGCTTTGACATGATCATATACTTCTAGCATATACCATTATATAACACTGGTCTATACATAGATTCTACTCTCCCGGAAGGCCTACAGTCTCATTTCCCTGTCTCATGTATGCGGTAAGGTCAGTGTCAGAGGAAGCCATTAAACTAAGTAAATTTCTTGGGTGGGGGAGGAGGTCAGTGCGCCTAGAGGAAACGCACGCGCCAGCTGAAGAGGATTCTTCAATGTGCTGGTTCATAACACAATAAGTACAATAATTTACCCATAATACACTTTGATTCATTGAAAGTGAAGCACAAAGGTGTAACAGCGCCCCCACATCCTCTCCAATGCCCGCTAGTTCAGCAGCGACTGTGACTGCCACCTCTGCACCCCCTACAGCTATGTCTTAGTGCCTGTATACACTGTGCATGCCAGTCTACAAACAGCAAGGAACAAACGTTCCTGCTATTCCTTCTGTGAGGATCCGTCCTCACATCCACTTATCTATTCCGAGCCTGTGCTCAGGACCAGCCGATGACATCACAATGCAGAGCAATGAGTCACTGGCGGCGTCCATAAATCATTGTGCTGTAGCCCACAGACACCTACACACATCAGTGGGGGCGCAGGAACAACTGCAGAGAGAGAAGACGCAGCAGAGGAGATGTGCATCCTTATCACCACCTCCAGAGCCAGCACTCCGCCACCTCAAGGACGCGACCCACTATCTTACCTCACTGATGCACAGCGCTGTCCTTGAGATGTGTGTATAGTAATATTCGTCATATCCCGAGAATTTATTATATCAACTCAAGGAATCGGGCAGATGGCGCCCATGGCGGAGCTACATTAATGAAGTGCAGGGCACAAAGTTGGGTCATAGCACACGGTCTCCGACAACTTGTCCTCAACTTCATATAAATATACATCAAGTAGTCAGCTGTGGAATTACTGGGGTGTTCTAAATACCTATATATCACAGAGCTCAGCTTCTCTCCTCTATCATATACCCCTATATATCACACAGTTCAGCTTCTCTCCTCTATCATATAACCTATATATCACAGAGCTCAGCTTCTCTCCTCTATCATATAACCTATATATCACAGAGCTCAGCTTCTCTCCTCTATCCTATAACCCTATATATATATATATATATATATATATATATACCCTCCCAGAGCCCAGCCTCTCTCCTCTATCATATAACCCTATATATATATATATCACAGAGCTCAGCTTCTCTCCTCTATCATATAACCCTATATATCAACTTCCTATACTTCAAACCTTCTCTCCCCTATCATTCAACCCTATATATCACAGAGCTCAGCTTCTCTCCTCTATCATATAACCCTATATATCACACAGCTCAGCTTCTCTCCTCTATCATATAACCCTATATATCACAGAGCTCAGCTTCTCTCCTCTATCATATAACCCTATATATCACAGAGCTCAGCTTCTCTCCTCTATCATATAACCCTATATATCACACAGCTCAGCTTCTCTCCTCTATCATATAACCCTATATATCACACAGCTCAGCTTCTCTCCTCTATCATATAACCTATATATCACAGAGCTCAGCTTCTCTCCTCTATCCTATAACCCTATATATATATATATATATATATATATATATATATATATATATATCACAGAGCTCAGCTTCTCTCCTCTATCATATAACCCTATATATCACAGAGCTCAGCTTCTCTCCTCTATCATATAACCCTATATATCACACAGCTCAGCTTCTCTCCTCTCTCATATAACCTATATATCACAGAGCTCAGCTTCTCTCTATCATATAACCCTATATATCACACAACTCAGCTTCTCTCCCTCTGTCATATAACCCTATATATTACGGAGCTCAGCTTCTCTCTATCATATAACCCTATATATCACAGAGCTCAGCTTCTCTCTATCATATAACCCTATATATTACAGAGCTCAGCTTCTCTCCACTGTCATATAACCTATATATCACAGAGCTCAGCTTCTCTCTATCATATAACCCTATATATCACAGAGCTCAGCTTCTCTCTATCATATAAACCTATATATCACACAGCTCAGCTTCTCTCTATCATATAACCCTATATATCAGAGCTCAGCTTCTCTCTATCATATAACCCTATATATCACAGAGCTCAGCTTCTCTCCCTTTATTATATAACCCTATATATCACACAGCTCAGCTTCTCTCCTCAATCATATAATCCTATATATCACAGAGCTCAGCTTCTCTCCTCTATCATATAACCCTATATATCACACAGCTCAGCTTCTCTCCCTCTATCACATAACCCTATATATTACAGAGCTCAGCTTCTCTCTATCATATAACCCTATATATCACAGAGCTCAGCTTCTCTCCACTGTCATATAACCCTATATATCACAGAGCTCAGCTTCTCTCTATCATATAACCCTATATATCACACAGCTCAGCTTCTCTCCCTCTGTCATATAACCCTATATATTACGGAGCTCAGCTTCTCTCTATCATATAACCCTATATATCACAGAGCTCAGCTTCTCTCCACTGTCATATAACCTATATATCACAGAGCTCAGCTTCTCTCTATCATATAACCTATATATCACACAGCTCAGCTTCTCTCTATCATATAACCCTATATATCAGAGCTCAGCTTCTCTCTATCATATAACCCTATATATCACAGAGCTCAGCTTCTCTCCCTTTATTATATAACCCTATATATCACACAGCTCAGCTTCTCTCCTCAGTCATATAATCCTATATATCACAGAGCTCAGCGTCTCTCCCTCTATCATATAACCCTATATATTACAGAGCTCAGCTTCTCTCTATCATATAACCCTATATATCACAGAGCTCAGCTTCTCTTCACTGTCATATAACCCTATATATCACAGAGCTCAGCTTCTCTCTATCATATAACCCTATATATCACACAGCTCAGCTTCTCTCTATCATATAACCCTATATATCACACAGCTCAGCTTCTCTCTATCATATAACCCTATATATTACAGAGCTCAGCTTATCTCCACCGTCATATAACCTATATATCACAGAGCTCAGCTTCTCTCTATCATATAACCCTATATATCACAGAGCTCAGCTTCTCTCCACTGTCATATAACCTATATATCACAGAGCTCAGCTTCTCTATATCATATAACCCTATATATCACAGAGCTCAGCTTCTGTCCCTTTATTATATAACCCTATATATCACACAGCTCAGCTTCTCTCCTCAATCATATAATCCTATATATCACAGAGCTCAGCTTCTCTCCTCTATCATATAACCCTATATATCACAGAGCTCAGCTTCTCTCCCTCTATCATATAACCCTATATATTACGGAGCTCAGCTTCTCTCTATCATATAACCCTATATATCACAGAGCTCAGCTTCTCTCCACTGTCATATAACCCTATATATCACAGAGCTCAGCTTCTCTCTATCATATAACCCTATATATCACATGGCTCAGCTTCTCTCCTCTATCATATAACCCTATATATCACAGAGCTCAGCTTCTCTCTATCATATAACCCTATATATCACACAGCTCAGCTTCTCTCCTCTCTCATATAACCTATATATCACAGAGCTCAGCTTCTCTCCTCTATCATATAACCCTATATATCACAGAGCTCAGCTTCTCTCCTCTATCATATAACCCTATATGTCACAGAGCTCAGCTTCTCTCCCTCTGTTATATAACCCTATATATCACGGAGCTCAGCTTCTCTCCCTCTATCATATAACCTATATATCACAGAGCTCAGCTTCTCTCCTCTATCATATAACCTATATATCACAGAGCTCAGCTTCTCTCCTCTATCATATAACCCTATATATCACAGAGCTCAGCTTCTCTGCTCTATCATATAACCCTATATATCACAGAGCTCAGCTTCTCTCCCTCTATCATATAACCCTATATATCACAGAGCTCAGCTTCTCTCCTCTATCATATAACCCTATATATTACAGAGCTCAGCTTCTCTCCACTGTCATATAACCTATATATCACAGAGCTCAGCTTCTCTCTATCATATAAACCTATATATCACAGAGCTCAGCTTCTCTCCCTCTATCATATAACCCTATATATCACACAGCTCAGCTTCTCTTCCTCTATCATATAACCCTATATATCACAGAGCTCAGCTTCTCTCCTCTATCATATAACCCTATATATCACACAGCTCAGCTTCTCTCCTCTATCATATAACCCTATTTATCACACAGCTCAGCTTCTCTCCCTCTATCATATAACCCTATATATCACAGAGCTCAGCTTCTCTCCCTCTATCATATAACCCTATATATTACAGAGCTCAGCTTCTCTCCACTGTCATATAACCTATATATCACAGAGCTCAGCTTCTCTCTATCATATAACCCTATATATCACACAGCTCAGCTTCTCTCTATCATATAACCCTATATATCACAGAGCTCAGCTTCTCTTCCTCTATCATATAACCCTATATATCACAGAGCTCAGCTTCTCTCCTCTATCATATAACCCTATATATCACAGAGCTCAGCTTCTCTTCCTCTATCATATAACCCTATATATCACACAGCTCAGCTTCTCTCCTCTATCATATAATATTACTATGTTATTTATGTGGCTACACAGAAAATTCAGCCACAGCTTCAGGACTATTGCTATGAAAGAAAGCGTTCCAAATTCCCTGCATAGAAATAAAATGAAATAATGAAAATCAGGATAACTGCAGCAGCCACCACTAGGGGGAGCTCAGGAGCTTACTGCATGCTGTGTTATTAGTGCACAGACAGTATGCTGTAAACTCTTAATTTCCACCTAGTGGTGACTACTGGCAGTCAAAATGTTACCATTGCGATGTCTATGCAGGGGATTTGGTGCTCCGTATCAGAAAAACCTAACTCCATCCATTATACAGATCTATTAGGAAGCTAATCAGAAGTAGGCGGAGCAGGTTTTGCATGGGGTACAGTATCTAATCTAGTAATAGTGACTTGTTTACATGGTGATCTGCTAACACGTGGCTCTATGTGGATTCTTTCATTATTGGCAAAACACAAGCGTGTTATGTTCACAGAGAGAAAGAAAACGTCTTTGTTCAGGAGGCAAACAGGAATGAAGGCGCTGACGTCTGCTGGCACCTCCTATTCCCTGCAGCGTGTGGGCACAATGAAGACATTTACTAGCACTTACACATAGACTCCATGGAACAGATACATATTGTATATATCTGCCACTCCGACCTGACACCCTGTCACCTGCAGCTCGGGTATGGAGAAGTGGAAAGTGACGCTCCACCTCCATGTGTGATGTCTCCATTGTATAAGAAACTGCACAAATAGCAATTCCATAAGTCATGTAATGTATGTACACAGTGACTGCACCAGCAGAATAGTGAGCGCAGCTCTGGAGTATAATACAGGATATAACTCAGGATCAGTACAGGATAAGTAATGTAATGTATGTACACAGTGACTGTACCAGCAGAATAGTGAGTGCAGCTCTGCAGTATAATACAGGATGTAACTCAGGATCAGTACAGGATAAGTAATGTAATGTATGTACACAGTGACTGCACCAGCAGACTAGTGAGTGCAGCTCTGGAGTATAATACAGGATGTAACTCAGGGTCAGTACAGGATAAGTAATGTAATGTATGTACACAGTGACTGTACCAGCAGAATAGTGAGTGCAGCTCTGGAGTATAATACAGGATGTAACTCAGGATCAGTACAGGATCAGTAATGTAATGTATGTACACAGTGACTGCACCAGCAGAATAGTGAGCGCAGCTCTGGAGTATAATACAGGATGTAACTCAGGATCAGTACAGGATAAGTAATGTAATGTATGTACACAGTGACTGCACCAGCAGAATAGTGAGCGCAGCTCTGGAGTATAATACAGGATGTAACTCAGGATCAGTACAGGATAAGTAATGTAATGTATATACACAGTGACTGCACCAGCAGAATAGTGAGCGCAGCTCTGAAACTCTCAGGATAAGTATTGTCATGTATATACAGTATGTAAATGAATTCCCTATATAAGGTGGACTTTCCCTTTAAGCTGTTTGGTCCTTGTCACAATTGAAGCTCAAATTCTAATTTCTAATGATAATCTGAATACCCTCCTGCAGATATAAGCCTTCTAGCGTTATTACAATGTCAGGGTTATACCGATGGCCCCAGTAATGTAATACAGCAGTGCCAACCACTGAGCCATGATGCCGCCTTTGTCTTGCGCAGTTAGATGTATTCAGCCATAAACTACACTTGTCAGCTTTAGATGTCACTTAGTTTGTACATTTTTTATGTTACAAGACATAACAACATAACAGCAAGTGCTGAGGCTTCACCGGCAGTCAATCTCCGCTGCGGACAAACACTGGACATGATCTTTTGGGGCCATCTCTCCCCCATTTGGTGTACAAATAACATTGACAGATCTGCCTAAATAAGCGTATATGACGCCACTAACACAGAGTGAGCTAAGAGCACACAAGGCAAATCTAACAATACTTCAATATAATACCGACATACAGTGACCAGATCACAGCCTCATGTGTGATATAATAACAGTGCTAGGATTTGCCCTGAGATGCCCCCTTTGCACCCTCCTGGTCTCCCTCTAATAGTGAGAGGTGTCAGTGCAGTGGAAGACTACAAGATTACCCATAGTAAACAATGGTTGGCATAGCATGGCATGGACACTTACGGAAGACAATGGGCTTCTTGTTATAGTTGGTTGCTGACTAGTATACATGTTATGGTTCCTTCTATACCAAACACCTGATCACGGAGCTGCAGACCCTAAACGCTAGGACCCCATCAATCTGACTAGGAGGCTTGAGGCGCACAGTGTCTCATGCCTCACTGACCTCATAGGGAATGTATACAATGAGGCTTCTATGGAGGTCTGGATAACGTCCCTGCCAGGTAGTGATTCGGGGGCACATGTGACCTGCCTGGTACAACCTCATGCCCGCTCCGTACTAGAAATATCCGTATACAGCTTTGTATCTAATGAATAAAGATTTATTTATGTTCAATGAGTAGAAAATTAAGTGCGCCCGCTCCCCGGCCCTGAGACGTCATTTCATCTCGTTACCAAGGGAACGAATCGCGGGAGACGCAGATTTCTTACAATTATTTCACACTGGTTCCTCTCAATGAACAACATGAAATGTACAGTAATGTACAGGTTATTAGTGCCCCGCGCCCTCTGTCAGAGGAGTAATGCAGCGCCCCCATGTACACTCACATACCCCCTACAGGGTGTGGACAGGAAAGTAGATAAGGGCACCTGAACCTACAAGAAACCTTACCCACTATACAACAGGGACCGAGATAGTAAACCATTAGACACCAGGGATCGGGATAATAAACCACCAGACACCAGGGACCAGGATACTAACCCATTAGAGACCAGGGATCGGGATAATAAACCACCAGACACCGGGATACTAAACCACTATACACCAGGGACCGGGATACTAACCCATTAGACACCAGGGACCGGGATACTAAACCACTAGACACCAGGGACCAGGATACTAACCCATTAGACACCAGGGATCGGGATAATAAACCACCAGACACCAGGGACCAGGATACTAACCCATTAGACACCAGGGATCGGGATAATAAACCACCAGACACCAGGGACCGGGATACTAAACCACTATACACCAGGGACCGGGATACTAACCCATTAGACACCAGGGATCGGGATAATAAACCACCAGACACCAGGGACCAGGATACTAAACCACTATACACCAGGGACCGGGATACTAAACCACTAGACACCAGGGATCAGGATACTAACCCATTAGACACCAGGGATCGGGATAATAAACCACCAGACACCAGGGACAGGGACACTAAACCACTAGACACAAGGGACCGGGATACTAACCCACTAGACACCAGGGATCGGGATACTAAACCAACAGACACCAGGGACCGGGATACTAAACCACTATACACCAGGGACAGAGACAGTAGACCACTAGACACCAGGGATGGGGACACTAAACCAATATATACCAAGGACCGAGACACTAAACGACTAGTCACCAGGGACCAGGACACTAAACCACTATACACCAGGGAAGGAGACACTACACCACTATATAACAGAGACTAATATATTAAACTACTATACACCAGAGACTGGGACCACATATGTTCACAAGCTAATTTGGCATTTTTATGGCTCCAAGCAAAGTTAGCACTGTGGGCTCCCCTAATACTGCCCCCACACATAGTATACTGCTCCCTTATTACCCCCATACACAGTATACTACCCCATTAGTGGTCAATGTGGGGCCCCCCTGACCTACGGGGCCGTATGCAATTGCTTGGTGGACAACACTGCCTCCTGACTATGGTGTGTACATTACACTACTAGATTGTGGAGGTGATTCGTACATGTACTCTTATTCTGCCATCTTTTCCTTGGGTTCCTTATGGAATAGTACAATGTGTATGTTCTATATTGTACATTATGGAATGGTACGGTGTGTATGTTCTATATTGTACATTATGGAATGGTACGGTGTACGTTCTATATTGTACATTATGGAATGGTACGGTGTGTACGTTCTATATTGTACATTATGGAATGGTACGGTGTGTACATTACTCTGCTAGGTTGTGGAGGTGATTATTATGAGGACTCTTATCTGTGATTTTCCTTGAGTTCCTTATAGAATGCAGAATTAACTTCCGTACGCTCCTCAGATGTGCCTGCTGTCCTTTTAGCCTGGAATAACTGCATTTAGCCCAATTACTCTTATGTCTCTGGGCTGTCATATAGGGGCATGTATAGGGGCTGCCAGCGGAGAGCCATAGGCGTCTCTAGTTATGTAACACATCAGTGAGAGTCACAACTCATTCCCTGACATTAGACTGAGAGATTCCTGGGGTTGTAAACATGACAGGGGAGGAGGATGATACTGAGAAGAGATTATAACCCCCAACATACAGAGATCGCCAGTAAATAGAAATATGTGATTCACTTTTTAAAAAAAAATTCTATTCAGATGCATTTAGTTAGATCTGATGCTGGGAAAGCTGGGTGGCAGACAATATGGCTGCTACAGTCACCCAGCTTTCCATTGAAATATATCTCCGGCACCTGGCATCTGGGAAAGGACAAATGTATACTTGCCAAGTGTTCCAAATTTGCCAGGATTGTCATTAATTTTTAGGAACAATACAGAAAAAAGGTCCATAAGGGGGCAGGTTTTGTGCAAATCCACCCAAAGTGGGGGCGTTCATGGATGGTTTGGGGGAGGAAGCCAAGGACAGGACTTAAATGTCCCGATACTACTAATTAAAATGTTGGCAACTAGGCAAATGATGGCCCTACTGGTTGTCACCCAGCTTTACCAGAATCAGATATAATAGGTTGACATGAAATAAGATACTTGAGCATAATTAACCCTTTCACATTAACACATTCTTATCACACTACTTCTTGATTAGAATAGTGTAACGTCCATGGTCAGGATGGGGTTAATGTGATTTTGTTTGTGTACAGATCACGGGTGCCCTCTGCCCCTCTCTTTACTCTGTAGGTGGCACCTATGTGGGCTCTGCCAGTCTTCTCATTTCCTTTCATGGGAATCGATGAATAACATTGCCGTTGGCTGGGTGACAAATGACTTGGAGTAGTTTGCAGACTTTCAGTGGGGCGCTGTGCCCGCTGCTATCATGCTCAAGGCATTAGCACTGCCAGGCCCTATTAAATATTCGATTAGAACAATCAGTCTTGGCCTGAAGAGCTGACTCTCTAAGGACAATGGGGTACAGTAGCATAGCCCTATCATATGAATATAACTAGGGGCATAAGTGGGAGACATGAACAGGGTGCTGGGTGCCAGTATTAAGGTGCCACTCTGCTTTGGACAGTATAATTAAAGAGGACCTTTCACCACCTCCATCAGCTCAAGTACTTTTCACCCTTTAATAGCCCCCCTCCACTGATTCTGGCACAGTTGGAATTTTTTCTCTAGCCCCCACCGTTCCTGAGCAATCATATGTGAACTAGACTCCCTAATGTCCAGTGGGTGATGTCAGGGCGAAAGCTGTGACACTGTCTGCTTCTGATTGGAGCTCTGAGGTGACACACCCCCTTGCTTGCTCCTGCCTGACACCCACTGGACATTAGGGAGTCTAGTTACCATATCAGGCACCAAAACTAACAGCACTGATTGCTCAGGATCGGTGGGAGCTAGAGAAAAAATTTCAACTATGACAGAATCAGTGGAGGGGCGGTTATTAAAGGATGAAAAGAGCTTGAGCTGGTGAGAGGTCCTTTTTAAACATTGAACTTGACCTGAGTAAAGAAAAACCTTGCTGAGCTGAGTTTGTCACATGTTGTAGAGCAGAGACTGTCATCAGCATAACTCATTATGATGTCATCCGTTTTAAAGTATAGACTGCAAGAAAGCGAATATCAACCTCAATACAAGCCCATAGAGCTTATTGACTACATTGGCTCTGCTACATCTGTACATGCCAATCGCATGTAGCAGAGCTGGGGGCTTCATTGTCTGTATATAGTGCTATATAGGTTTACCTGCAGTCACAGGTGTAGCTAGAAATACATGGAAGCAGTTGCGTCCGGGCCCTATAGCCTGAAGAACTCAAAGGCCCCTCTGCAACATAAGAAGACACCATTATTATATATGACACAAGACAGGTGGGGGCCTCTTATAGATTTTTCACTAGGGTCCAGGGGTTTTTTGGCTATGTTTGTGCCTATAGAAAACCACACATTAATATGAATTGTGCCCAATGACTGACTCAGCTCTGCTACATCTGAACACATATGTTTACGATATGGACATACATATTATACCACATGCACTATATCACACGTGTTTCCCAGGACCTCCCACACACACGCCCCATACATCAATACATCATACGACGACACGTTATCTATAGGTCATACAAAGCGAATCAAATATGGTGCAGAGAAGAGAGCGGCGGGGGATGGGAGCTCTATTGTGCAGCACGTACACTGACATCAAGAAATCACAGCCGGCCAAGAAGGTGTCTCGCTCCAGCGCTGAGGATTGTACGCCTGTCAAAATGCCTTCAGGACTACAATTCCCTCCATATAAATGGTGATGGACGGTAAAGCATGCGCACGTAGACTGGTGGCGTACCGTGTCCTCAATGAAGCGCGGTGCACACACTGCCTGTCTGCTCAGACGTAAGCAATGTTATCACATATCTGCAGTGAGCGGCACTAATGGAATACGGCGTCAATGTGTGATATGAGAGGAAATCGTAATAATCCGGACCGGTAGTTGGATAGATACATAGATAGATAGATAGATAGATATGAGATAGATAGATAGATATGAGATAGATAGATAGATATGAGATAGATAGATAGATAGATAGATAGATATGAGATAGATAGATACATAGATAGATAGATACATAGATAGATATGAAATAGATAGGCATGACGTAGACATGACATAAGCAATAGAAAAGTAGATTAGTCATGCATAGATAGATATGACACAATAAAAGCTACATTAGATATGATATAGATAGATTAGATATGACAAAATAGATATGACGTAGACAATAGAAAGATACATTAGATATTACATAGATTTGACAGCTATATAGACATGACAGATAGATTAGATAGGACAGAGAAATATGACACAAAGAGATAGATTGATAGTCAAATAGATAGATAGATAGATATGACATAGAGATATACTTGATGTAGATATTCCATAGATAGAATAGACTGAGTACCCTCACATATAGATATGTAGGTAAGTGCTATCTTAAGAAGATCATAAAAGATGATGATAAGACTTGAGTCTATCACAGAATATCTGTGGGTGTCAATGACTAACTCAGACCAAATTTAGGGTCTGTAAGAATAGTCTGATTGGTGGAGAAATGTAGTACGTAAACCTGGAGAGAGATGACATACATAGATAGATAGATAGATCACATTATATCTATACAGTAGACGCCTCCATATAGTATATTCTCCCCTGCACACAGATCTATGGATAATATTCCCTCTGCCATGTTATTACAGAACATACTATAGAAGCAGCGCTACTAGAATGTCTACATGACACACGCATGTACTGGAGGACGCGCCTGATGATGAATGGATGGATGCGGTGAATGGACGGCTGTTCCCCGGCTGTCAGTCATCCCTCTTACTACGTATTACATGTATAAGAATAGCGCTGGCTCATTCACCTATAGGCGGCTTGTTCTAGAGACACATTCACACTGTACGTACCTGCGCTCTTGTCTTTCGTCGCGGTCGTTATACTTCTCATGGTCGGTAGAGGTTTTCAGTCTCGATGTTTTGATATTTTCTCTTTTTTTTTATCGCAGCAAATAAAAAATATATATTTAGTCTTTTTTTTATATAAAATAAAATTATAATGATTTAAAAAAAAAAAAAAAAAAGACAGAGAGAACCTCGGGGAGCGGGGGAGGGGGTTCAGAAACAATCCACAAAACACTTGAAGGTGAGTCGGAAGAACCGCATTGATGAAGTTTCGGAACGTGGGAATGAAGCGTCAGCGAGCGGCCAACTGCCTGGGAGAGCTGGTTCAGGGATGGAAAAGGAGGCTTTGTGTGTGAGCGATCTCCATCACCCTCGACGTCTCACAAGCAACTGAGCCTTCTGTCTCCAAATAAAGAATTGAAATAGAGGAGGAAAAAAAAAGAATCCCTCCGCCCTCCCACGCCTCGTGATTGGTCGCAGCCCCTGCTGGTGGAGTCGTATCAACACATGCACCTGCTTAGCAATGCGCTGCAAGCTCTGCACAGACACCTCCATCCAGCCCCTACCCTTTACATGCTGGAAACAGACCACACACAGTAAACCGTCCAGATGTAGCAGTGCTGAATATGTCATTATAAGACGTTGCGTCCTCTTACGCCAAGGGTCTGATCTACATTACTATAATAATACCGCTATAATGCCCCCCTATAGAAATAGAGTGACTCTGCAATCTGCGGCCCCCATAGACATACATAGTGACTCTGCCCTTATATACAGTCTGCGGCCCCCATAGAATTATAGTGCTGCCATAGACATACATAGTGACTCTGCCCTTATATGCAGTCTGTTGACCCTAAATACATAAATAGCGACTCTGCCCTTATAAAGAGTATGCTGCCCCCAGAATACCCTGACATCCACAGGCTGCTCTACACTTTGCATGCTAGAGGCATAAAGCACCAGGTAGATGTAGCAGGGCGAGAGGGGTAACATGGTGTTCCCTCAACTATAATGTATTGTTTATAGCACTGGTCACATCAAATTGATGAAAGACACCTTATGAGAACCCTAAGGCTCCTGGGTCTGTGGGCAATCATACTGTACTGATACTGAGTTACATCCTGTATTATACTGCAGAGCTGCACTCACTATTCTGCTGGTACAGTCACTGTGTACATACATTACATTACTTATCCTGTACTGATCCTGAGTTACATCCTGTATTAAACTCCAGAGCTGCGCTCACTATTCTGCTGGTACAGTCACTGTGTACATACATTACATTACTTATCCTGTACTGATCCTGAGTTACATCCTGTATTATACTCCAGAGCTGCACTCACTATTCTGCTGGTACAGTCACTGTGTACATACATTACATTACTTATCCTGTACTGATCCTGAGTTACATCCTGTATTATACTCCAGAGCTGCGCTCACTATTCTGCTGGTACAGTCACTGTGTACATACATTACATTACTTATCCTGTACTGATCCTGAGTTACATCCTGTATTATACTCCAGAGCTGCGCTCACTATTCTGCTGGTGCAGTCACTGTGTACATACATTACATTACTTATCCGGTACTGATCCTGAGTTACATCCTGTATTATACTCCAGAGCTGCACTCACTACTCTGCGGGTACAGTCACTGTGTACATACATTACATTACTTATCCTGTACTGATCCTGAGTTACATCCTGTATTATACTCCAGAGCTGCGCTCACTATTCTGCTGGTACAGTCACTGTGTACATACATTACATTACTTATCCTGTACTGATCCTGAGTTACATCCTGTATTATACTCCAGAGCTGCGCTCACTATTCTGCTGGTGCAGTCACTGTGTACATACATTACATTACTTATCCTGTACTGATCCTGAGTTACATCCTGTATTATACTCCAGAGCTGCGCTCACTATTCTGCTGGTGCAGTCACTGTGTACATACATTACATTACTTATCCTGTATTATACTCCAGAGCTGCTCTCACTATTCTGCTGGTACAGTCACTGTATACATACATTACACTACTTATCCTGTACTGATCCTGAGTTACATCCTGTATTATACTCCAGAGCTGCACTCACTATTTTGCTGGTGCAGTCACTGTGTACATACATTACATTACTTATCCTGTACTGATCCTGAGTTACATCGTGTATTATACTCCAGAGCTGCGCTCACTATTCTGCTGGTACAGTCACTGTGTACATACATTACATTACTTATCCTGTACTGATCCTGAGTTACATCCTGTATTATACTCCAGAGCTGCACTCACTATTCTGCTGGTACAGTCACTGTGTACATACATTACATTACTTATCCTGTACTTATCCTGAGTTACATCCTGTATTATACTCCAGAGCTGCACTCACTATTCTGCTGGTGCAGTCACTGTGTACATACATTACATTACTTATCCTGTACTGATCCTGAGTTACATCCTGTATTATACTCCAGAGCTGCACTCACTATTCTGCTGGTGCAGTCACTGTGTACATACATTACATTACTTATCCTGTACTGATCCTGAGTTACATCCTGTATTATACTCCAGAGCTGCACTCACTATTCTGCTGGTGCAGTCACTGTGTACATACATTACATTACTTATCCTGTACTGATCCTGAGTTACATCCTGTATTATACTCCAGAGCTGCACTCACTATTCTGCTGGTGCAGTCACTGTGTACATACATTACATTACTTATCCTGTACTGATCCTGAGTTACATCCTGTATTATACTCCAGAGCTGCGCTCACTATTCTGCTGGTACAGTCACTGTGTACATACATTACATTACTTATCCTGTACTGATCCTGAGTTACATCCTGTATTATACTCCAGAGCTGCACTCACTATTCTGCTGGTGCAGTCACTGTGTACATACATTACTTATCCTCTACTGATGTTGTATTATACTACAGAGACACTTACCCCCTCTTAAGGATAAGTCATTAATTAAGCCTGGAAAACCCCTTTAATTTCCCACATAGGGCCCTGCTGGGGACCTTAACACTTACTGTCAAGTTACCCCACAATTTACAGCTGGTCACTAGAGGCTGCAGCAGGACACCTTATGATCAGCTTATGAGGACCCTAATATGACTCCTTTAATGATCGTCTAGTATGGACTGATGATGAACTGGTCATAGAAACAGTGATAAAATTTAAAGGGCCATAACCTGTTTAGAAAGCTCGAGGATCTTGACAAGCAGAGGCTTCCCCTGTCTTCAAGGTGGATTTCCTGGTAAACACATCCATTTCTGGTAGGTTAAGCAAGGATTCTCGCCTGTTACAGGCTCGTGTAGTTATTAGTGCCAAGGCCGAAGCTCTCACTAATCTTATCACATCTTGTCCTGCGTCTCAGGGTCTCCTCCACAATTATTATTTAGTAGGAACACAACTATTTAGTTAATTTCAGCCCTTTGGGCCCCAGTGTGCAATCTGGGCCCCGACCTACCATGTACCATTTGTATTACTGGTGCCTACTTATGGGGCAGAGGGTACCGTAGGCATCAGAACTGCCACCTCTGCCCCCTACAGCTATGCCCCTGAGAATGTGAACCAAAAAAGCAACCATATTTAAGGGGTCCACTTATGGGGTAAATCCTCAGCTAAGATGGGTACCGATACGGTCATAGGCTACTGGCGAGTGCACTGAAATCTGAATTTAGACATAATTCAGAATGACAAATACTTTGCTCATGTTGCAATGACTGAGTTATTTCATGGCTTATACTCCAGTCACAGTCAAAGCAGTTTTCAAAATGTTACTGGTTTCCCAGGGGTAGTTGAGCAGACAGGTAAACTGAACCTTTCACCACCTCCACCTCTTCTTAGCCTTTAATAGTCGCTGCTCCCCTGATTCTGGCACAGTTGGAATTTTTTTTCTCTAGCCCCCACCATTCCTGAGCAATCTCAGATGGATCAGATCCAGCCAAGAACCACCCACTTGATAGTACGGTGTCTAATTAGAATATTGGGTACTGAAACTAGCAGCACTGATTGCTCAGGAACGGTGGGGGCTAGAGAAAAAATTCCAACTGCGTCAATCAGTGGTGGGGGGGTACCCAAACATCAGTGCTATAGTGAACGGGGTGGAGCTGTAATACCACACACAACCTATGGCCATGTGTGGCACTGTTTTTGTAAGAAATCATTCATGTTTTTCCAATTTCAGACATTTTTTAAAGGGGAAGCGCTCTTTAAAACAAAGACTATTATGACGCCCTGCATTTAATATCTGATGCCCCAGTATCCCCCGATGTTCTGTGTATATATTGGAATGATCGGATATTTTTCCGTACTATTCAGAGAATAATATTTACATAAGTTTTTGGTCTCACTGGTCCGGGCATCTGAGGGACTCGCAACTCTCTCCTCGCTGGTGTTTGGCTCGACTCCAGCCCAAAGTATGAGCTGTATAAATAAAGTCTAAGCTGCTTAAGATGGATTGGATACTGAAATCCACTTGCTCCAAATAACTGAGGCTTTTGACTCCTTCATGCCGGAAGGGGCTGCAGGGTTATTTGTACACAGCAGGGGAGGGGCAGCAAAAGTGACAACCCCAGTACTGAACCAATTTCACGCAGGTGTATGATGGTCAAGTGTCACAAGTCTGACCCAAACTTACAGCATCATACACAGTCCCCTATGATGGGAGTCCGGGTCAATACACCCTCAGTTGTTCCAGGGCTTATAGCCATAAAATGGGCACTCAAAGTACCCTTATTATGTTCGTCCAAAAGTGGCCTTTGATTCCCCTCAATATTTTTCCTGCCCCTGTGTATGATTCCTCCTTCCATTCCCCCCCAACATAGTCTGTCCCTTGTGCTCTCCTCCCTCTGTACACCTATACACAGTTTGTGAGTCAGTACACCTGCAGTTGTGCCAGGACTTATAGCCAAAAAATTGGCGCATAAAAGGTACCCGCATTACATTTTTCTGAAACTAACCTCAACCAAAATTCCACAATGATCTCTCCCATACCCATGTAATACCAAATTAACTAATGATATCTCCTATCCCTGTGGGATTGCTAACGGCAGCCATATTGGTTGTCACCAAATTTTGCCCAAAACAAAACTGAGAAAAGTCCCAAAAGAATCACTCACAACAAAGCACTGATACTGAGGAGTATATGATTCTTCCTTCCATAATTTCCCAGCATAGTCTGTCCCTCGTGCTCTCCTTCCTCTGTATACCTGTACACAGTTTGTGGGTTACTACACTCTCAGAGGTGCTGAGCCATAAAATAGGTGCACAAATGTACCCCCCATTACATTTTTCTGAAATTGGCCTCAATCAGATTTCCACAATGATATATCCCCTACCCATGTAATTCCACCTAACAAGACTTATCTCCTATTTAAAGCAAGCCCAGTGGAATTGCTGATGGCGGCCAGATTGGTTGTCACCCAACTGTGCCCAAGACAGATAAAACCTAGAAGTCTCAGAAGAATACCTCGCAACAAAGCACTGATGCTGTAGGATCCCCCTCCTCCCATTCCCCAGCATAGCCTGCCTCATGTGCTCTCTTTCCTCTGTACACCCATACACAGCTTGTGCAGTTTGCACAGTTGTGCCAATACTTATAAAATTGGTGCAGAAACGTACCCACTATATGTTTGGCCTCAACCAGATTTTGGCAATGATATATCCTCTACCTGTAATAACAAATAACCAGTCATATCTCCCATAAATGAGTAAAGTCCAGGAAGACCTTGCTCCAAAGCATCATGGTCTATGATTTCTGGAAGATAAAATATGGAAACAAGGTGATTATTATTATTAGTTTTTCCATTTTCCTATTCAGCTATATTTACAGTCATATGAAAAAGTTTGGGCACCCCTATTAATCTTAATCATTTTTAGTTCTAAATATTTGGGTGTTTGCAACAGCCATTTCAATTTGATATATCTAATAACTGATGGACACAGTAATATTTCAGGATTGAAATGAGGTTTATTGTACTAACAGAAAATGTGCAATATGCATTAAACCAAAATTTGACCGGGCAAAAGTATGGGCACCTTAACAGAAAAGTGACATTAATATTTAGTAGATCCTCCTTTTGCAAAAATAACAGCCTCTTGTCGCTTCCTGTAGCTTTTAATCAGTTCCTGGATCCTGGATGAAGGTATTTTGACCATTCCTCTTTACAAAACAATTCCAGTTCAGTTAAGTTTGATGGTCGCCGAGCATGGACAGCCCGCCAAATTATCCCACAGATGTTCAATGATATTCAGGTCTGGGGACTGGGATGGCCATTCCAGAACATTGTAATTGTTCCTCTGCATGAATGCCTGAGTAGATTTGGAGCTGTGTTTTGGATCATTGTGTTGCTGAAATATCCATCCCCGGCGTAACTTCAA
Organism: Leptodactylus fallax; assembly: GCA_947044405.1. Classification (NCBI taxonomy): domain Eukaryota; kingdom Metazoa; phylum Chordata; class Amphibia; order Anura; family Leptodactylidae; genus Leptodactylus; species Leptodactylus fallax. Next base: position 2,921,791 of record CAMRHE010000142.1, read on the forward strand.
ATTCGTCACTGATTCTTGTACATTATTCTCAAGAATCTGCTGATACTGAGTTGAATCCATGCGACCCTCAACTTTAACAAGATTCCCGGTGCCGGCATTGGCCACACAGCCCCAAAGCATGATGGAACCTCCACCAAATTTTACAGTGGGTAGCAAGTGTTTTTCTTGGAATGCTGTGTTTTTTGGACGCCATGCATAACGCCTTTTTGTATGACCAAACAACTCAATCTTTGTTTCATCAGTCCACAGGACCTTCTTCCAAAATGAAGCTGGCTTGTCCAAATGTGCTTTTGCATACCTCAGGCGACTCTGTTTGTGGCGTGCTTTCAGAAAGGCTCTTTCGCATCACTCTCCCATACAGCTCTCCTTGTGCAAAGTGTGCTGTATTGTTGACTGATGCACAGTGACACCATCTGCAGTGAGATGATGCTGCAGCTCTTTGGAGGTGGTCTGTGGATTGTCCTTGACTGTTCTCACCATTCTTCTTGTCTGCCTTTCTGATATTTTTCTTGGCCTGCCACTTCTGGGCTTAACAAGAACTGTCCCTGTGGTCTTCCATTCCTTACTATGTTCCTCACAGTGGAAACTGACAGGTTAAATCTCTGAGACAACTTTGTATCCTTCCCCTAACAACTATGTTGAACAATCTTTGTTTCAGATCATTTGAGAGTTGTTTTGAGGAGCCCATGATCCACTCTCAGAGGAGATTCAAATAGGAGAACAACTTGCAATTGCCACCTAAATACCTTCTCATGATTGGATACACCTGGCTATGAATTCAAAGCTCAGTGAGGTTACAAAACCAATTTTTGCTCAGTAAGTCAGTAAAAAGTAGTTAGGAGTATTCAAATCAATAAAATGATAAGGGTACCCAAATTTGCACCGGTGAAATTTTGGTTTAATGCATATTCACATTTCTGTTAGTACAATAAACCTCATTCAATCTGAAATATTACTGTGTCCATCAGTTATTAGATATATCAAATTGAAATATCTGTTCAAACACCCAAATATTTAGAACTAAAAATGATTAAGATTAATAGGGGTGCCCAAACTTTTTCATATGACTGTATACTCAATCCGACAGCGCCCGGGGTTTAAATATGTGGGAAGTGGAAATGCTCAGACGGAGGCGTCGCAGAAATCCTCAAAGCTGGCCGTCAGCGAGTTTCAATGTGTGTGTTATAAATACTTCTCTTCCCGCTGCTTTGTGGGTGCTGTGAAGCATCGGCATTGTTTGTGGGTGTCCGTATTAAATGCTTTGATCTATACACATTTCAAAATTCTCATGTTGATGTGAACCTTTGGTAATAATTGCTGGATGTGAAGTCTCTGTGCCTGAGATGCTGCTGCCTTCACTAGTTCTTCCTAGACTAGGTTTGCCTTCTACAGCCTTCCTGCTGTTAACAGACACTGATGCTGAGGAGTGTATGATTCTTCCTCCTTTTCCGCAGCATAGTCTACCCCGCGTGCTCTCCTTCCTCTGTACACCAGTACACAGCTTGTGTGATCTCCTGCAGATTGGCTTTTGTGCTTCCCAGTATCTGTGCTCTGCTCTCCCTGAATTGTGGATGTTTCAACACCCCCCTCTCCCCCGATATATTAGATCCTCTGACATGGTATAACCACTGACATTCATATATTACAATAGTCACGGTGCAATACTCCCTTTTCCCTTGTAGGGGGGATCACAAAAGACGTAACAAAAAACCCAAAATTTGCAGTGAATTTTTTTCATCAGAATTTAATGACTCCATAGTGAAGACGTACATGATATTTACACAACTAAAAATAAAGTGGATCTCATTGCCCACAATGAGGGGAGCGGCCATTTTTTTTTTTTTTTTTTTTTAAAGGAATAAAAGTAATGGGTTGTACTCAATCTGTCTCTCAAAATGGCCGCCGCCAAGCAAAGTCACACTCCAGAATAAAAGCTTTACAGGCCTAGAGGGCGTCGCCTCAACCCGTATGTCGTGTGCAGGTCGTGGGACTATTAAAAAGGACACAAATATAGCCCGGTAGAGGAAAAAGTGACTTTATATACAAGATGGGGGATTCATGCGCCTGACAAGAACCAAGGATCAGGGACGATGAAACAGCAGCAATTTTTACCAAAAAAATAAAATAATGACATTAATGCTTAAAATAAGAGGCCCGCTGGCAAAACGAAGGGAGAAAACAACATTTCCCAACACTGAGTGTTGGGACTACAACGCTCAACATGTAATAAGAACCATAAAAGGCTGGGAGTTGTAGTTTTACCACAGGGGTACATTATAAACAAAGAGCAGCTAAAAACATCATGTTTCCCCTTAGTGACCAATCAGATCATAGCTTGGATTAGTCTACTTAAAAAGCAGAAATCTGATTGGTTGCTATGGATAAGTGCTTAGATAGGTTCATAACGCCATAGCAACCATGATTTTGTGGTCAAAGGGGGGCCCAAATAATCCTGAAGCCCCGTCCCTAATGCAAGCAAACACCCAAACAACACAGCAAGAAAATTAACTATAAAAATCCATATTTTATGTAGATTAATGATCTTTTACGCCGTCAAACAACTTTAATATCCATACGCCTTCCAGCAACTTATACTATATGTAATGTATTTCTATTTACAGCACCTTCTCATATTAATCTGTCATGTCCTTAAGTCAGCAGTAGAAGTGGCGATGGGTATCCCAAATGCATAAAAAAAAAACCACAACAAAAACTACAACAAAATAAATGCTTAAGTGAATATAGCTGACTTCTGGAAAGTATAAGAACAAACAAAAAAATACTAGGAAAAATTGAGGCGTCAAAACATCTCCAGCTCTTCAAGGGTTAAAAAGTTTACAGCGCCAAAATTGGCAAAAATCAGGATATTAGTAAAACGCTTTAGGTCGTATGATGAGGCCAGGCGTAATGAGGCCGCCTGTTCCAGACTTGTGCGCGGAATTACAGCTTATCCCTACTGAAGAAAATGGGGACAAACTGCAGTACCACACACAACCAGTAGACAGGGGTGGCGCTGTTTTTGAATCCAAGCAAAAACCCTGCACAACGCTTTCCCTGGCGAAGCCAAGCACAGATAACCATTAATCTACATTACTTTGCTACCCGGCAGACGATCGTCTCTACATTGCCGATTCTGGCCACAAGATGACAGAATGGGCTACAAACACAAAAGCCACGAACAAGCTCCAGATGGTCACACAATCCCATTCACTAACATACAGGAAACCTGCTGAATGCAAACAGCAGAGGAAGCCATTTTGTAATCTGTATCAAGGTTTATGCATATCATCTTGCCAACAAAATGGCTGCTCGGCCAGCAGTTTGAACAGAATTAGAATCTGCCTTTCCATGGATGGTTGTTCACAGAAATCTCTGCTGTGGTCCCAAATTTGGGTGTCAACTAAGCTATTTCTTGAGAATCTGCGTGACCATCGTCTACCGCAGGCAGTCACAAGGGCTGGCTCCAGGATTAGCAAACAGCACCACACCTGTCTATAGGTTGTGTGTGGTATTGCAGCTGAGCGCCATTAAAAAGAAGGCTTCTGAGCTGTAATACAACATTACCTGTAGACAGATGTGGCACTGTTTTTTGCTAAAAAAAAATAACCATGTTTTATTAATACTGGAGCCACCTCTTGTAGACAATGGTCACACAGATATGCATGTCGCACCTCAGTTGTGTGGGCGGCAGTTCAGCCGTGCGTGGTTCCACAATGTGTGGCTGAACTAAAGTCTCTTAAAAAAAAGGAGCCCAAGTCTAGCGCTGCACCTTGACTGCGACTCCCATCCCATGACCAAAGATTGCCCTGTCGTCCTATGACTACCTGTGATTGCAGTCGCATTGCGATCCTGAGGGTGCTGCGACTGCAGCGCAGAATCGGCAGTCGCAACACCCTCAGGGTCACAATGCCATGCTCATGTTTTTGACAAAGTCACAATCGTCACACCCTTAGGGTCATAGTGTGACTCCATTCACTTACATCATTACAGAAGGGGTCGGAGGGAGAAATGGCAACCTTAGGTCATGTGATTGCAGTTGCGACCAAAGTCGTCGTATAGCCATAGCCAGAATGAACTTCTAACAGATTATTTTGGGAAAATACAGATTTAAAGCGACCCTTCGGATTTAATAAGCGTCTCTCCACCTAAATGCAGGAATTATAGAAATCTGATCGCTTGACTGGTTGCTATGGATATATTCCCTAGCAACCCAATATAAAAGACAGTGGTTGTTAGGCAGTGTTATCCATAGCAACCAGTCTGTCCCAAGTTTCCAACTTAAGGCTGGATTGGCCACTGTGCTGACCACGTAGCTGTCCTATAAAAACAGACATGTCCTTGAATTTCCTCGTTTAATAGGATACATATGGATAAAATAAAACGCACCATTATATTCTCGACACCACAGAGCCGGAGAAAGGATCCACATGACGTATGGCTAGGGAGGTCACATGACCACAGCAAGAAGCTGTACATATTGCAAGCGTAACGACCCCCCAAAAATGTCCAACAAATAGGGTTCCTCTGAGTCCGTCCCCCGAGCAACGGTACAGAGAACGGACTCGAGCTGTAGGGCTTCGAGAGAAAACTGACAGGAAAATTACTTACATGGACGCCAAAAATAAATCACAGCAACTCCCCCCCACCCCAAAAAACCAAAAACACCCCAAAACTTAAAAATATTGAACAGCTATGTACAAATAGTGAAGTGCTCAGGATACAAAGACAAAAAGGGAGGGAAAAAAAAAAATGTCTTCCTTCGTCTTAGTCAACGTCTTCCATGTTGCTGTAAGATGGGGCAGGCTCTGATGGGTGGGGGAAGAGGTCTGAAACAGCTCCAGCTGCCACCTGGGAAGCCTCCTCAGAATTTAAGTTTGGCCCGTACGCCATCTGGCTGACCCCCTAAGGACAGAAAGAACAAGACGTTAAAGATGGAGGTGGAATTTACAGCAATGGAGATGTGAGATGTGAACAGAGCCTTAGACCTACTGCAGGTCCGAGGGGGCTGAGTATGATGCACTGCAGTACCAAAACCCACCACTACGGATCTTAGTCTGCGTGAGCAGCGCAGCTCCTGGCAGGTAAACATTACCCCAGTTCTGACCCTGCAGACCTAATATTGACGGCCTAACCCCACAGATAGGTCATCAATATAGAAAGTGAATAATCCCTTTAAAAACACCAAAGAGACAACCCTTGTGTTATGTTCCGCCCCTGCACTAGGTAACACACCTGTCACTTTTTGATTAAGTTGTGAGAGTGCGTTACAATGTATCAGTGCAGGAAAGGAATCCATAGACCCCTATGTACCAGAGGGAGGCCAATGGATTGTCCTTTAGTGCTGTATTCACACCTGTACGGTTCCATCTGTGCCCCGTTTTATGATGCACAACAAGGGTCACCACTGACTATAATGTAGTCTGCCGGGTGTCCGTTAGTCGGCCAGGCAGGCCTGTTTTGTTTGGGATTTCAGAGGGACACCCAGTGCAGCCACCGTCAGACTTGTACCCATGGGTATGCCTATATTTGCACATATACATGTAGTATGTATGGATTCCACATGGAGACGCTACAGCGACACCAGATCTTTTAGAACATCCAAAACTCAGTTTCAGCCTCAAACTACTGCCATGGATTCTTTAAAAAACATACGAGAATTGCAAATCTGAACTGTCTGAACATAGCCAAAACACAGCCCTCACCTGAAAGCTATTTCTCTGGACCCTGTAAACACTTGCATGCCAGGCTTGACCGAGCATGCATGCATTTTCAACACAGAGGGGAATATCCCAATTCTTCTTTCATTGGTGGAAGTCAACACTCATACTCGTACACCTTACATGGTGGTCACGTCCTACCAAAACGTAATGTAATGTAACCCAGAGTGTCCTTAGTCACCGACAGCAAGCAGAGATGTGGAAAATGAGGAACTTAAAGGACGTGTTCACGAAAAAAAAAAAAAAAAAAAATCCAATGCATAATTTTTGGAAAATTTAATTTTTTCTTTTAATCCACCCAAAACATCCGTACATGACACACAATAAACTGAAGCTGCTGCTCGTCTGCATTCAAAATAAAACAAACTTTATTCGGGTTAAGCATTCCAAACAAAAACATCCAACAGAGTTTAAATTTTTTTATATTTTTTTTAAATAGATTTCATAAAAATCTCTCGGGATATAAATAGACGTTATATTAAGTTATGGAGACGTAAAAGGTCGATCTGATACCGAGCTCTTTTAAAAAGTACAAAAATACACATCTGAGTATTGCACAGATCTTAATGCCCGCGAGGATTAACAAGATTATTGCAAATGCCGTTTATTAACCGTTACCTAAATCCGTTCCCCTTCTGAGGACTGACGTAACCAAATTCCTGTGTCTCCCCTGCCACACAGCGGAGGGCGGAACTGGGCCTCATGTAAGAAACCCATCTTAGAGTAAGACAGTTTTTGTTGTCCATAGCAACCAGAGCATTACTAAGATTGCCCATAGCAACAAATCACAGCACAGCTTTCAATTCTTGAACTGGAAAAAATGAAAGCTGCACTGTAATTGGTTGCCATGGGTGAAAGACAGTCTGACTATTAGACCCATTTGGTTACGCTCTGGTTGCTATGGGAGACTAAATCAGTTTTAATACACAAGGCCCAATAAGGAGCTGTTTTAGATACATCCATCTGTAGGGCTGCCTGGTGACAACCAATATGGCTGCCATTACCACAATGTAGTGACTCAGCTTCCACAAAAGCATATTTAAAGGGGTTTTCCAGGACTCCTATCCTTTGGATAGGCATTGGAGGGGGTGTGGCCCCTCCCCTGCACCGATGACAACACATTCGTCAGTCACATGGTACAGCAGCATCTCAGTTCCATCCAAGTGAGTAGGACTGAGCTGTAATACCAAGCACAGCCTCTATGATATGTACGGCACTGTACAAGGTATTCACTGAAGGAGCCACAGCGCTCGCCTGAAAAGTGCGACCACTTCAACCAGCTGATCAGTGGCGGTCCCAGGTGTCGGACCCCAAATGATTACATATTAATGATCTATACTGATATATAAGTCCAGGAAAACCTTTTTAACTGAGGGATACACTGTGTTAACTAGGGAGTCTGAAAAGTCAGTGACAACAGCAACGGGAGTTGTAATGGCGGCCATAATGTCAGCAACACAAATACGTTAGTATATAATAGGACAGTGACTATACTACATGCAGAGAGGTCTCCATTTTAATATGTGAGGGGCCATGTATGGCTACACTTGGAATCGCAGTCCAACCGGTCCTACTAACAAAAGTGCCACCCCCGCTGTGTTTATAGGTAACGGATCCAACATACATCCCCTTGTGCATATCAACGCCCCTCTATAAGGTTTTATAGTGTATAGAATTAAAGTAACCGGACAGAAAAGTAAGAGTAACCATATACAGAGGAAAGACGTATACCGGCTAGCTTTGCCATACTCTGATTTTGTATGCCCAGCTGCCCACTGTGGAGTCAAGCGGTTGAGACATTAATGTAAAGGGAACTTAGAAGGGAGCGCGTCACTGCGTCGCCCTCATCCATCCTCAGGATTGGTGGTGTGAGAGGTTAGACCACCACGGATCGTAAAAGGGATGGCATATCCTAGTGATATAGGATGGGAATACTCCTTTAAGAATCTCCTATGAAATATGCTGGGAGTTGTAGTTTGTCAGTTCTGCTACACTGATGTTGGATGATCCTGCCAACCATCTAATGTGTATGGGGTCTCGAAAAGCAGAAGGATTGGGCAGATTGATTTCAATATGCCCGATCCTTTTGTTCTCTAGGAGATAAGATGACGCCAGGGGTACCTGTACCCTCTGAGTATTTAGAGCACATGCATGCAAACAAGCAGGCGGCTATCTAATGTGTAAGGGAATCCTTACTTAGAAAATAGCGTATCTGACAACTCTCTGACCCTAAAAGGAGTTCCCACTGAATAGAACGTATCCTGTTGCTGGGGCCCCCAGAAGTCAGCTGAAGTTAGCACGTCAACCTTGCCACAAGCTTTCAATTCCCCCACAGCGCCTCCACAGGAAAAATTAAGTATTACACAGGGATCACTGAAATAAATGGACAGTCTACATAATGCAGACACACTAGGTCAAAGCTCCTTGTAACCACTTTACAGTCTGGCCGATAGAGGGGGTTCTGAACCAGTGACCCTCTATTCACCAAATACACCCTTAAAAAGAGGTCATAACCCTGTATAGTGTACGAACACTAAAGGGTTAACCGTTTTTCTACATCATACAGCGATCTACTGATGGACTAGGAAATGTACATGTACTGTATAATACGGAAAGATTACAGCGATCCCTACAATTCTCACAGCATTCTTCACCCAAACATTCATAACTTGCTTAGTGCATTTATTTGGGATTTTACTGGGATTATCGGACGGAAAATCCAAGTATTTAGACAGAGGGGGATGAGAGAAGATCAAAGCCCGGCTTATTCCTGTAAACCGCTCTGAGAACCTTCACTTAAAGGAAAATAACCTATGAAATACTTGGTATATTATAAAAAGGAACGGTGGTGCACATGCTCAGCCTCACCCTATTCACTTCTATGGGATCTCCAGGTCCTATAGAAGTGAATGGAACAAGTATAGCACTGGTCTGTTGACACATCACGCCCGGGAACCCCTGCTGATCGTGATCAATAGGGGTCCACAATCAGACGCTTGTCCCTTAGCCATAGGGATCTTCTTTGGACAGTTCATTTTTTCTTAAAAACCATTCCGCTGCTGGCTGCCCTGTGATCTGTTGCAAGCTGTTCAATCCCCTACAGCGCCACCACAGGGCAAATGAAGCATTACACTGTTCCCAGAGACTACTGGTCTGCTCATGTAATGCTTGGACATGTTCAGTCCTCCACAGCGGGAGACACTTTGTAGCTGACCTCCAGCTAATAGATGGCAACCTGAATACAGGACCCCCTCCATTCACTCGGTGTGTATTTGAGAGTGGATTTTTTACCTAACATCTCTTAATAAGATTAGGGGATTGCAGCTTATTATGAAGAAAATCCTTCATTTTAGGGGCAACAGCGAGGAATTTCAGTTTTCCCATGGCTTCCTCACAGTGGGCTACCAACCACCTATTTAGAGCAGTCTGCAAATGGGACATACACATGGCTGACTATTTAACGTGAATGGGGGGACCTCACTGACATCCTAATGGCAGAGAGAGATAAGTCCATGTTGGCATCTCGCCTAATTGATAATACACGCTCACTTGGCCAAGTGTGCAGGTGTATGAGGCGGCTTAGGACAGAAAGTGGTCAGCCAAACAAGTACCTGGCTGACAGCCATCCGAATTGTATGTCCAGCCTTAGACTCTCAAAGTGCTTGCTACTGTCTAGTAAGGAATCAATGAGAAATGTCATTGCCAGGCTCTACACTGAGCTGCTTCTGCAGCTAACAGGACTGACTCTTTAAAGGGACTGTACACGATTAGGAATGACGCTCATTACTGGCCCCTTATACAGGTTTCATACTGATGACCTGTGCATAAGATGTGGTCTCTCAGGGTTCGACACCAGACCCCGCACAGATCAGCTCTCCTAGCAGCCTCCGGGCACCAGAAGCTACAGCAGTGGACGGGTGGTGCGAAAGCAATTTGCGACTATTCAAGTAATAGGTGCAGAGCTGCAGTTTCCCAGCACCACCGCTACATAGTGTACAAGGCTGCAGCTCCGCTCCTATTACACTGCTTTAGCTTCTTAGGCAGTGGCATCACATCCATTGATCAACATGACCATAAATGGGGCTGAGCTGCAATACCAAGCACAGCCACTATACAATATATGGCGCTGTGCTTGGTAAGTAGTGAAGAGGCCGCAGCCATCAATATCAATCCCAGACAAGCCCTCGGAGATATTCACACAGTACACCACCAAAACACTTCTCCTTTCTTCTACATATGAAGAAACATTTATTTCTTCATTTCCACCGACAAGGAGATAAGAAAGTAATCTTCTACGTAATAAACAGTCAATGCAGAACATGTAAAAGCTGCTATCAGACCATAGTCCCATAATACTGCCTCTAGAGAAGGGGGCACTCATGGCTACAAATATGGCTGACCACCTTAAACATCAGACCCGGAATTATTATTAACTCTGTTATAACCTGCTTTGGGAATATATAACCGCCAATACAGATATGATATGGTGATACAGATATACACAGGTTGAACAGGATTATTAGTACTGGGAGTTAATTTGGGGGTCTCTGCACAGTTAAAGGGATAAAACACAGCACCCTGGACAATGAGCTGATCGCCCTGGGCCACGTGAATCACCTAATTTTGCCAAGTGAGGCCACAACCCGCCAAGCATTTCCTCTGCAGTGGTTATTACAGGGAAAACACAGAATTATTTGGCAGTCATGGCAGTATTTTTAATACAAGGCCGACCTGGGTAAGCCAGAATGGGAGTGACTGGTACAGAGTGGGGGTGGGTAAGGGGTCTCCAGCAAGGACCACCCTTCCTCTACAGGGCATACGGACAGTATGTCTGCATAAGACAACCCATCCATACCAAAACCACTGCAGCATATTGACCCACCCAACTTAAAGGGGTATTCCCATCTGATAAAGCGATGGCATATGGCTAGAGTATACCATCCCTTTATGAGCAGGGGGTACACAACCTCAGGGACCCCTGTAGATTTTATAAATGATGGGGCTGCAGCACCAATCCAGGTCCTTCTATGCACACCTGCTGCAGGGACGTGTAGTACAGCTCCAATTCAAGTGAATGGGCCCAGCTGCCTCGCACAACCGAGTGGCCAGACAAAACAAGTAAAGGGGTCAGGGCCCTGAACCAGGGGGTGCATCCAGTTTATTCTTAGAATTGGTGGAGGTCCCAAAGGACAAACCCCACCAATCCTAACAATACACCCGCAGTTTATAAGATAGGAATACCCCTATAAAACTCACCTTGGCAAGTATTAAAGTAAAACTTACAAGTACCAGTCCGGGACTATCACAATGCCTGGACTGGGGCTTAAACCTAACCCTTCATATCTGCACAATGATATGTAGCAGCTCCCTCTAGTGGCCACACCATGAAATGTCAAATATCCCATGAGAAACACCTCTGTTTTCCTAAGGAAAAAAAAAAAAGAAAATATGTAAAGAATTTCCATAACTGAAGACGTATTTTACCAGCGGGCTGTATGTTGGTGTTTCACTTCTAAAATATTTGCTGTTCTCCTGGAGCCATTTGTGAATCATTCTCCATATTATTACAATGTAACATGTAATATTACTGTTTCCATTGGACGGGATTCATATTTTTCCATAAAAACCTCCCATGGTGCCAGCTTAGTCCTTGTTTATATTATATCCATGTGAACTGAACCCTGGGACTGTAGCTTTGTGCCGTGTCTGCCCGCCTAGATAAGCGTGGACATTGATTTATTGCATTTAATAGTAACATTCGTAGGCCAGCCGTAAGAACCAGTAACCCTGTGTCCTGAGACAGAAGACCAGAGCGACAAAGTCTCACAATCGTACAGCAGATAGTTCTACCTCCCCTGGGACTGGTACATAAAGGGATAGAATATATTCAAGAAGAAGGCAACAATTGCTGCCATGGTGCCAAGGACAAAGTAACGGATGCGGGCTTCATCAGAGTACTCCGAAAGCTGTAGGTGGGCGGGCTCATGAGTGGTGGGGGCTCTGTGGCGTCGCCGTACGTCCGTTTCGTGGTGGAGTTCCTCCTCTTCGGCCTCCAGTGCCTGCCAGATCAGAGAAGCCTGCGGTGTGCGGAAACCTGTGTCAGAGCTGGGGGGACGACATATAGGAGCACAAAGCTTCTAGACACACAACATCTACATAGCATCACCTGCCAAGCACAGACACAGCCAACAGCACCCTACAGACCAGCTGTTTATGGATCTATTTAAAGAGGTGTTCCATCCTATTAGAAGTGATGACCTATCGCTAGGATCGGCCGTCACATTATGTGATCGGCCACAGGGTTGGTTCAGCACTCTGTCCAGTTCTCCCAGCACAGCAGAACCCCAGTCTGGGTGTGCACAGAACTGCAGCTGGCCTTATTCATGTGCATGGAACTGTTGGAAGCGCTGCGGTGTAGAGAAAGTTGGTGGGGTTCCAGAGATCAGTCCCCCAACAAAAAGTGTTGGCAAATCACTGGGATATGCCATCACTTTATAAAAAATAGGAATATCCCTTTAAATCCCTTTAATGTATAAGTTAGACTCCCCAGTCAAATATTTGCTAATAAATCAACAGGGGAAAAAAAAAAAAAAAAGATTTGCCAAAGGAAATCTTATAAAAACTAGGGCTTGCTAATCTGCATGAAAAGAAAAGAGATGATCGCATACACACAGCTCTAAGAAACTAATGGATTGTCTGAGCCTTTTTGAAAAGCACCAATTGTTCTGCAAATGGGCACAAAAAAAAAAAAAAAAAAAACACTCAACCACTTACATACTTACACAAAATTCTAGAATGTGTTTATTTTTTGTATCAAGCTCCCCATATCTCTGCTCACTGTCAGTGACTGGAAATACTCTTGACAGCCGGGGGAGTGAACCCTATTCTAATAATGCGCTTGTGAAGATGGAGTCCACTTGATGGCTTTGGGTATCTTTCAGAGAATTGATAATTCCCATGATATGAGCAAAGTTTCCTGATAAGAACAGACACAGCAATCCTAACATTGACCATTAGATGGTTAAAGGGGTCACCCACGGACATTTATCACCTATCCACAGGATGTTAACTGCAGATGTCAGTGAGAGAGATTCTACAAGGATGAAATGAACATCCATTGTCTTCATGTTTATGGAAATTCATTGCTGCTTCGCAAGCAGACACCTGAAGAATACCTGCAATAAGCACCGGGCGGCAGGTACCATTACTACGTGTTCATTTAGGAGTGGTTAGCATGAGTTACCCCATTGCTGTCCACTTGCTTTCGTATAATCCTCTGTAATTCCTCCTGGAAATGTACGTATACTGGGTGTGCCCATGTCTGGTATAGTCCAATCAGGGTTGTCATCATTCCAGTTATTCCTATATAGTTTGACACTGACAGCACTGAATGAACTATGTCAGACTATGAAGCCACACACCCCCTCGAAAAGAGCAACACCACCACCCAGATGTCACTTTATATGTACATTTCTAAGAAGAACAACAGAGGAGCACAATGCAGAGTTCAAATAAAATGCTCTAAAATTATTACTTAATGGGGCGTTTACCAAAACAGATTTAAGACCTGGTTTGTATCATTAAAAAAAACAAAATAAAACATTTGCAACCCAAAAAGGCAGCAATATGGATGAGCACTAAAGCCACAGAATGTACCAGAATATATCTGGCATTTCCTAACCAGCCACCATTTAAAGGGGTTGTCCCAGATCATACTTTTAATGCAGGGAGCAGGGGAGTGCTATAAAATAAACATTCACCGATACTCACTTGCATCCTCCCCACCTCTGTCCCTGCACTGGGCCTACTGCCATCTTTTCGCAGGCCTGCTGCAGCCAAACACCACCTTCAGCAGCATACAGCCGAGAGTGATGATTGACTGCAGCGGTGCTGCCAACAGGATGTCATTGTTGCAAGTGACAAGCAGCCCAGAGCAGGGACGGAGGGGAGGATGCAGGCAAGTATCAGTGCATGTTTATTTTATAGCCCTCCCCTGCTGCCTGCATTAAAGTTTATGATCTGAGATAATCCCATTAAAGATCATTCATTCACCATAGAAATTATTTCATCTCGTTCGACTACCATTTATAATAGGAGTGCCTACACTACCTTACAGTACAGTACATGTATGCTCTATTATAACCTTTAGCTCGCCACCATGTTTATGCTGGTGTCATATTTTAGATTGTATTGGCAGATAGGACTTCAACCTAATATAAACTGGTATATGGAAGGAAAAAAAAAAGTCAGAATGGCTTATTTAGCAAAATCATCCAATGTCGGGTTTTATGCCGGTCCATTTATAGGTGGGGACCCTGCGGCCCTTCATTATTGAAATAGACAGGAATTCTAGATACTGCTGAGTTTCCATATTTCTCCTTTATTTCACTCCCTGAAAAAATGGATTAAAATTGGTCCATTCAGAGGACAGAGGTATCCAGCTGGTTCAATGCTTTTAGCCCTTTCCTATCACTTTGTAATAAAACATAGTGGGTAAGCCTCCAAGACTAATAATACATAGCCTGGTAGAGCCGTACATCACCTATAAGCTTCCATTTTGCTGTGCGGTATACATTACTGCAAGACGTATATGTATGATATAGTGCTATGCCATAAATCAAAAAGTATGCCGACATATGCCAGTCTGATGGATACAAAGGACACTCTTGGGTAAGTAGGCGCCAATAAAGTTTGAGGGATAGTCTTTAAGCTTTGCAGGCCATTGCAGCAAATGCAACAAGAATGTAACTTTACATGGGCAAATGCTTCAGTGGCCGCTGCTGCTGTCCAGTCACCCATTAGTAGCCCTCATTTGCTGCCCTTAGTGTTATCTTGTGTGTTTCTCACCTGACTAGCAGCCCCTTCAGCAGATGCTCCTGTTTCAGGCCTGTGATCTGCTGGATGCCCCCGCGCTGGTCTCTCCACAGGAGAGTTACGCCGCCGATAGAAGAGCACATATGCATATCTGGTCACCACTTGGCTCTCGTCCACCGTGGTCACTGTGCTGTCATCAAACAATCTCCAGCCTAAATAAAAAGGGAGGACATCAGAGACTGCAAGGAATCTGCAAGAAACACAGTAAGATACTTGGTCTGGAATACGCACCCACGTCACTGCGCTGACTGTTCTTCTCATTAGGAAGCCTGGCATAGGCAGTGTAGTGGCCTCCGATCATACCCCCGTAATGGTTTATCACTGCATACAGGTCATAGATGGGCCTCTGGTGGTCCTCCTTCTGGCCAATGCAGAACGTAGTGAGGTCTAGCCCCCTGTGGGAAGGAAGAGAATACATATTTACAATACTAGAACATGCGCTACTTTCTCAAGGATCTTTACTGGGTTGGACATCTACCTATAGGTGGCACTAGAGAGTTTTCTTCCCCATGGAGCATTGCCTGTAAGGCTCCCTACACCAGCTGGGTCTCCACTTGGAGAACTAGTACCTTACAAGAGCTGCCCAAGAGGTTTAAGAAGTCCTGAAGTGTCAGAGACTAACCATGAGGAACGTAACCGGCAGGCTCTGCATTTTCTCTAGAGATTTGGAGAGGGAGGGAACCTACCTGACAGGGAAGTCCACCAGGTCATTGATTTTGTCTCTCCAGATAAATGTGCGGAAGGAGAAACGTTTCAGCTGAATGATCAGGATGTTCGGCAGTCTCCATAGCATCAGCTGCTTGGAAGCCTCCCTGTGCTGGTTACACTTGGGGCAGTACCTGGAGGGAATTAAAGGAAAAGTTGTTTAAGTCTTAAAATACTATTCCGTTGTTTCTTAAAGGGGTTTCCAGGAATTTGTCATTTATGGACTATCCATAGGAAAGGCCATACATATCTGATCAGCCCAACAGACGGCCTCTGCGCAGATCAGCTGTAGTAGGCAACTATGTACAACACTGGGATGGAAAGAGTTGACTCTATGCTCTGTATAGTGGCCAGGTACCATTACTGCAGCTCGGCTCCCATTGAGGTAGCTGCAGTACCGGTGCTTGGCCACTATATAGGGCAGTGTTGTGTATAGTACGTGTGTCTGAAGCAACTCCCAACAGCTGATCTGTGTGGAGGCCGCCTGTCAGCACCCACCAATCAGATATTCATGGTCTATCCTAAGGATAGGCTATAAATGATAAATTCCTGAACAACCCCTTTAAAGTTGTGTGTGACTGGCTGCACCTCTAAATTGTCCTGGCTCTAGCCCAATAGCAGATGCCAGGGGGAGGGGAGAGAAAGGTCAGGCATCTTTGTTTTCAATATCCCCAATCCCTTATTCTCAAGGAAGACAATCCACCAACAGATGCTTTGCCAAGTCGAGTGTGCAGGAGTATAAGGGTCAAGAGAAAAAGATGTCCGCCAGAGGGATTTGGCTGACAGCTAGTGAAGGTATATGGCCACCCTTATGCTACATGCACATGACCATAGTCTGTTGGCTTTCTGACCAATTCACGCATACTAACATGACTTTCAAGGGTCTGTGTGGGGGCTGTTCTGCAGGGCAGGCTCATTCACTCACGTGTATAGATCTGTGAAATGCATCAAAAGCAAACGGACACTATCCGTATGCCATCCTTCTCGATTTCATGTACACAATCATGTGCATTTAGTTTTAGTGTTGGGGATTTTTTTTAAATCCCAGAAGAGAACTCAAAGGCTTTTAAAAGGTATGCTGACACTGCTCTTGACTTTTCCAATGTTCTAGTCCATGCGAGCACTACAGACCCTCCATTCTCAGGATTGGATGGCGTTCCCAGAGGTCAGACCCCACTAATCATAAAGTGATGGCATACCCTAGTGAAATGCCATCACTTTACAAGCTGGGAATACACCTTTTAAAGTGATTGCGCAGTTATGGACACTTATCCCTTATCCACAGGACAGGGCCCGCCAGTGATCAGGATGATGGGTGACAAAGTACCCTTAAAGCCTCCTTGGGAATGGAGCACCAGCGCGCTTGCGTAATCAGAGCTCCATTCTCTGCTATGAGGCTGCTGGAGATTACAGTCCTGGCAACCCCATAGAAGTGAATGGAGTGTAGATCATGCAAGTGCACTGGTGCTCCATTCCCAAGTAGGCTTTAGGGAGACTTTCAGTGATCAGGCTTATCCTCTGTCCTGTGGATAAGAAATAAGTGTCCATAACTGGCACAACCCCTCACTTACAATAGCACTACATTTCAGGTGGATATCAGATCCTTGTAGCGCAGCGATCTCCATTCTGCAGTTCTGCCACAGGTTGGAGACCATGTGCTATAGATCCTTGCACTGCTCTCACCATGCTTCTTCTGGAGCCAGGACCTCAGGCTTGGTGAAGAGATTAAGACACTGCTCCAGGGTGAAGAGGCCGACTCTAGCAGCTTCGCTCACAGACCCAGGGTCCTCTTCACACTCCAGCTCTTTTGACTCCACCAACACAAACTCTTTCATTCTCTCATTGTTTTTCCAGACCAGAGCCAGTGAGCAGTCATCTGACAAATCCAGCACAGCATCCCCTGTGCCATACAAAAAAAAAGTGTAAGTTGTGAATACAGGCAACACAATGATAAACGACACGGTGTCCTTACTGCAAATTCTACAGCTGTGCCTATATTACATTTTACAAAGTTAATAAGGTCATTTGGGATTTCCACTGGGTTTTACGGCATTTCTGACATCAAGAATAGCAGAGACTGCGGCATTATGTCAGCCCCACTGGAAATCAAATGGACCCAATTAAAGTCAATGGCTTCATCTGAACCAAAATTATTTTATTTATTTTTTGACACACATTACAATTAGCAAAGAACAAACCTTTATCTTCCAGCTTCACCTCTCTACTGGAGGAATCAATGAGGATGATATAAAATGGAGCAGCATGGGAACTTAAAGACTCCACCGACTGCTGGTAACCTGGGACAGCAGCTAAAAAAAGAGCAAAAATACAGTGTGGACTGTAAAGCAATATGCAAATCTGTCACTAAAAATACACAAACAAAAACTATACTTGTCTCTGCAATCCCTGCTGCTCTAGCACAGCTACTCCGTTGGTTCAGGCTTACTTTCTGCAGCAATGATGTGCCATCCGTGTACATGTGACCGCTGTAGTCAATCATTGGCCTCAGTGGTGATGCCAGTGGCTCCAGAGGTCACACGCATCAAAAGCCTTCACTGCAGGAAAGAAGCAGTGACCAGCAGGGAGCACCAGAGAGGCGGTGCTGCAGCAGTGGCGGATTACAGAGGTGTTATATACGATATATATATATATATATATATATATATATATATATATATACCCACAGATATATATGAGATTTTTGGCCAGTCAGAAAAGGACCTAATATGCACCCACACAAGGAAGGCCTGATATTTTTGTTTTATGCCCTAGTGATCCATTGGCAGCCAGGAATTGTGTTCCGGGGCCATCAATGGGATGTCAAGGGCTATCAGGCACGTTGGCTTTTAGGGATAGTAGCATGGCCTGGAGTAAACATACAGCAGATTTTTATCATTTACCTTCAGGCTTGACCGATTTTTCATAGGACGTCTCTTTCTCGCCCCCTGAATCAAATTCCCTCTCCCTTAAGGTGTCTGAAGATTGCTCTGAGAAACCAGAGTCCGTGCTGAGCAGTGAGTGCCGCTCGGCACAGGTCTTTCCCTGCATGTTGGAGTCTCCCAGCTCCGGTTGTAGTGAGTGACACTGAGTAGGTCCGAGGGTTGGCTGCGCCGAATGAGAGTCTCTGACGTCCTCCACACCTTCTTCTAAATAGGTGGAGCTGGGCTGGGACAGGAAATCTGGCTTCTCTGGGCTTACTGGTTGTGGAGGCTGCTCAGGGGACGTCCTTCCAGGTATAAAGGGAGGCTGGAAAACGTTCACTGAATACCTACAGGAAGAAACAAGCCACAAAACAGAATTATCTATGAATTGTATTGTGTGGGGGGATGTGCAGTAACCTATATTTTATAAGTTTGTGATTTACATAGAATAAAATTTATTTATTTAACAAGAAAAGGGTCTATATGGTCATTATTTGCCTCCATAACCCCAGTTGTGGCCTGGAACAATACCAGCACATGAACAATTGTATGGCAATGGGCTTATATAAGCTACAGGTGACAAAGTGGTTCAAAGGATCCATCAATGATAACACCAGATGATCCAAGATGGAGATCTATGGTAGTCACCAGATGCATGCATTGAGTCTTGCTATGTAACAATTCAGGCAACCACCACAAGAGAAAGACAGGACAGTAAGAGATTCACAGTAAAGATCTGCTTTCTGCAGGTTTATGAAGACTCACGTGACTGTCTGATGTGACACTTACCTTGCATAACCCTCCAACAACTGAGCGAGACGGGCGTATGTCAACCGTGACTCCGGGACACTAATTAAGAAGGGATACCCGATGTTTTCAGGTCGGCAGGCTACTTTATGTTCAGGCCAGTGTGTTTTCTGGCAAACCCTGAGGAGTAGGAGGAGATGTACTTAGAGAAAAAGAGTTCACATCCAAACAAACTAAAGTGACTAGAAAATCCCCATACAAGATCCCCAGTCATATGTGACAAATCGCATATCAAGGAGCATGAATAATGTCATCGGTTTCTGGTCACATGGCCATGCTTCGACTCAGTACCATTGAATTGAATAAGGCTGAGCTGCAATATCAAGCACAACCACTATATAATGTTTGGCAAGTACCCCTTTAACTGTCACATATGTAATGGCAGTCTACATGAACATGACTGGACATACTCACTGGTTGCAATATCCAGCCCGATAGCACCTTGTACATCGCTTTAACTTCTCCTCTTCAGAAATTTGCTTCTTCTGACAGGCTGAGCATTTGGTAATGGGGATGCTTGGTACCTGAGGACGCTGAGAGGAGAGGAACACAGTACAGATTAATTGAAATGCAACTCCATGACAGATTAATATTTTACACATGCACAGTCACTTCAGCTCATTCACCTCTGAGACTGCCAAAATCTTGAAAAAAGGGCCACAGTGACAATTTTACTTATGAAATTCCTTTAGTGCACAGAAGCTCTCACCTGGCTCTGTAGGATGTGCAGCTGCCCCCATTTACTGGAATGGAGATGTGCTGAACATCTTAGCAGAAGAATAGCAGTCAAGTGGATACCCCACCACCACTGCACTGTAGCCCCTTCATTCTTAGAATTGGTTGGACACCAATCAGACATTTAGTGCATATCCAGACTCTATACCACAAAGAGATTGCCGCTTAAAGTATTGGCAACTGTGCAAGGTGTATGATGTGAGGAGTAAATGTGCAATGTGAATAATATTCATTGCAGTTTTCAAAAATTAAAAAAAAAAAAAAGCATGTCTCTATTTCAATGACAATCCTATGGAAATGCGGCACCCACTGTACATTATATGCGACACCTGTACAGACTATTCTCTTATAGCAAGCACAGTTGTGGCCCAGGAATTAGTGAACGCTGCATGTGGCCGGCCAACACTGTGTGCAGTGCTGACAACCTATCAAAGAAAGAAATGACCTACATAAAGAGCACACATTCAGAGTTAAAGCTGAACACATTACCTGCTGGACTTGTAGCACAACTACATGTTCCTTGGCCAGCTCAGGGGACAAAACCTCAAAGCAAAATAACTGGTCAGAGGGGGAGACTGAATCCACAGAGCATGAGGGGTTAAACATGCGGTTAAAACGGTTCTTCACCACCTGCAAGAAAACCAAGATCCAAGAATATGTAAAGAAAATGAAATCAACCCAGTCACTTTAGAACCGGGGCAGGCAACCTTCCGCACTTCAGCTTCTGTAAAACTACAACTCCCAGCATATTCCATTCACTTCTACAGAAGTTCCTATTTAAGCTGGAGGAGTTATAAATTAAAGGGACACTCTTGTCCATGGTCTGTCTGATTTAACAGCATTCGAATGAACGGGCTAAGCTGCAATTTCAGAAATGGCCCATAGACAAGAGGGACACTGTTCCAAGAAGAAAATTACCATGTTTTTCTAGAGTCATATACCGCCTTTAGGTTAAGGCCCCACATTGCAGAAAGGCATTGTTGCAGATTTTGCTGCAGTTTTTAGAGCAAAAGCCAGCAGTGTACTGAGAAGAAGGGAGAAGTATAAGATCTTCCTTTATATTTCCCGCTTCTTTTGTAGCCACCACAGCAAAATCTGCAACAAAAAAGCAGCGATTAAGGAAAACGTCAAAGCAGTGTGGTGCCTCAGCCTAAAGGGGTTTTCTGTGTATTAAATACTGATTGACCCGTCCTTACAACAGGTCATCAATATCAAATTGGTGGGGGTGCTAGGTGACCCTCACCAACCAGCTATTGTAAAAGACTGCAGCATTTAGGTCAGTGACTGCCTGGTATTGCAGCTCTGTCCCACTCGCACTTGGCCATGTGACAGATAGACGTGATGTCACTAGGTCTGGAAAGTGGAGGCAGCACTTACCTGAGTGCTGCTGCTTTGAACAGCTGATCGGTGAGGGTGCTGGGTGTGAGACTACCCAACCGATCTGATGTTGATGACCTATCCTAAGGAGACATCATAGCTATTACAGTGACATTGTTTTACTAGTAGGTCTATCTAGACTCAGCAACCACATGACCAGTCAGAACAGAATCACAGCCCGTAATGGCCAAACAGGGAAACAATTTCTCCCTCTTCTTGGCGCTGCAGTAAGTTTTATCCTGAGTGTCAAAGTATTTACAACCAACAATAAAAGATGTGATCTGCACATTGTCAGCAACAAACATCATGGAAAAAGTCACACTAGAGATGTATCAGGGCAATTCGTACCTCGGCTAGCTTCAGATTTTCAGTTTTCACTCTGACGCTCTGAGAGATGGACTCCAGGACATCTGCAGCGCTAGAGTTCTCCTTGCCAATACTGACCAAGAACTAGAGGGGAGAGGTTGTGTGTTAGGAAACAGTACAGGTACAGACTGGTGCACAGAAAGATGATCTATATTATATTCACATATGAGGTATAACCAATAACATCCTCTTGCGGATATAGCACCAGTACACACAGATAATCTCACCTTTATAGGCTTCTTATGAGGTTCTTTTGCAAAATAATACACAGTGAGAACCTTCTGCTTCTGGGGTAGGGGAACCGGTAAATACAGGAAGGGATCAAAGGTAATAGAAACCTGCAAGATAGGACGATAATGCGGAAATAGCAAGATTACAGATGAGCGGAAGGCCAGAGATGTTTAATAGACAGGAAGACTTCCAGTTTATGAATACTTGTGTAAATAACAAACTGTGGTGCACTAGAAAAATATTAAGATACAGCTTGCCCCCCTATCCCACCACGCAACTTTTCTTTCCACCCAGAACTTTCAGCTGCATTTCTAGCAAGAATCCCTCTAAGCCTCAGTATTCTTGGTAGTCTAGGATAGTGAAAAGGTTAATGGTGTCTTAGAGTCAGCATCCCTGCTGATGTAGAGAAGTGAATGAGTTAATGTCAGTATACCTGGTGGTCTAGGCAGGGAAGGGGTTAATCTCTGTATATATGGTCTAGGACAGTGATGGGGTTAATTTCAGTATCCCTGGTGGTCTAGGGCACCAAAGAGGTAATGGCAGAATCCCTGGTGGTCTATGGTAGCGAAGAAGTAATGACAGTATTCTTGGTGGTCAAGGGGAAATGGTTGTCTATGGGTTAATGCCACTATATTTGGTGGTCTAGGACCATGAAAAGGCATAAAGTGCTAAAGGGGTTGCAAAACGTAGATAGGTTATCAATATGCAAGTCCTGGAAAATTCTTTTAATACACAGGAGAGTGAATAAGTGTCCGACTAATTGAGGACCCCAGCAGTCAGACCCCCAGTGAGAACAGATGCACTTCTATGGTACTACAATCTGACAGGCTCATGAGAGTGAATGGAACTAGTTAGTCTCACGTCTTGCTGATCCCTGGGGTTATCTCATGCTTGAGCACCACCATTCCCATCACATGCAGCACCCAGGTGAATGTTCAGTCCATGGACAAAATGTACACCGACCCATCGACAGAGCAGTAACAACAAACCCCTGAGATACCACAACCCAGACTCTCACAAATGTATGTGGATACAACGATAACTCCAATACCAGCAGGAGACATAATCCACCCCCTGAAAACATGGAGTATAATACATTAAATATTTTGGCAAGACATCTATGAGAAGTTTCATCATATCTGCTGGATCAGTATTTTCCAGCAGTCAATCCCAATACATTTCTGTGACTCAAAAGCCAAAGAAAACTCTTCATAGAAAGCAAATACCATGAAAGAGGACTACGATATCTGAAACACTGCAACCAAATTAGGATAAGTAGGATGAGATGGGTCTGACCTATGGAATCCCAACCAATTCCAACAATTATGGCGCCACAGCACCAGCTGTATTCACCTCTAACTTCTTCCTGCATGGCAGTGCCCCCAGCCTCCCATCTGTGCAGGGACTTGAAGACCGCTCCATTCACTTGAATGGTGCGCTGGTAAAGCTCCATTTACAGCAAGTGGTTAGGGCGCAGTTGTGCAGAGGAAAAATAGTGAATAAAGACCCTAGCCCTAAATCAGTGCATCCCTTTACTTCTAAGGTCAAGCCCATCAGAGAGTCATGGCATATCCTAGATATACAGTATACCATATCCTAGATATATACCATCACTTTATAAAATGGGATTAATCCAATAATCTATTCTCACCTTAGCACAGACTGGACAAACCAACTTTGACTTGTACTGGCCCTGGAACAAGTCGACCACAAAGGAGTCATTCCTCATCTTATGCCTCAACCACGCTTCATCAGCAACTTCCTGTAGGAAAAAAATACAGACATTTAAGAGGGGTTTGCCAAGATCAGGTAGTGATGGCCTATTCCTTGGATAGGTCATTAATATCAGAATGGTAGGGGGCTTCATACCAACACCGATTAGCAGTTTGGAGCTGGAAGCAAATAGGGCCACTATTGCAGCTCAGCTCCTATTCAAGTGAACAGAGCAGTCTGCTTCTGGCTCTGCACACTGCAGATTATCAGACGGCTGTCTGGGTGCCACAAGTCTGATTTGATATTTACGGCTTATACTAAGGATTTTCCCGCAATATCCAATCTTGGGTCACTCATTTACTGTAAACATCACCTGACAATTCTCTACACTATTTCGGTTTCATGCTATTGTCGGAAATTTTCCTCCAAACATTCCAGCAATAAAGCAAAACTAAAGTAGTATCTAAATAAGAAGTACACAGATAAATAAGCCTCCATGTACCTCATCTGGCCTTCCATCCGAGTCCACGGTCTCCGTGTATGGCTTATTCTGAATCCGGTTCAGATCTTCGTGGAGCCCGTCCAGCAGGAAAGCCATGAACTCCTGGGCATCATGCTGTGCGTAACCGGTGAACTGGCTGGCTTTGCTAGCAACAATTGCCTGGGAAAAGGCATATGTATTAGACGTGATACTTGTGATGTTGAAGATATAAAGCGGAGATTTGATGTTAATAAAAATATTGGAATATCTTAGCACTAAGTCATCACTTTAGAAGAAGGCAATAGCCCTTTAATAACTTGTCCTAGGCTATTCTCACCTTTAGTTTTGACGGCTGGAAGGCGTGATGGGTTCCTTTCCAGAGAGCCCTTAACAAGACTGCAAAACTGACGGCAAGACGCCCTCCGGTCCCCAACGGGTTGTTACAATTGATCTCAGACTCAAATGAATGATCTTTAGGGAACGGAAACACGAAAAAGACAACATTAAGAACAGAACAGAGGATGACAAGAAGGAATCCTCCTATATTTAGGGGACTAGGTAGATTGAGTCAGAGATTATTCCTTATGAAGCCGCTAACCTTGGAAGTAATCCCTTAGCTCCCTCGTGTTAGACAAGGACTGGATGACACTGTTCATGAAGCAGGTGTTCCCCAGATTGACCAGGCCGGTAAAGCCTGGCAGACATACTCTCTTCTCCTCTTCCTCCTGGGCGCTATCGCTGCTCATTGTGCTGTGAGTCATGGGGGGCACCATGCAGGTTGGCTTAGGCTAAAATGAATAAAAAACAAACAATAAAAGTTAGGGCAAGAGGAAGGGTACATATCCATACAAGGCAAAAATGATCTCCAATGGCCATCAAAACTGCAAAATGATACACTGTGGAAACCGGAGATACCAACCGAAGTCATGAGCGGTTCTGGTTTTACAGGGACATGATCAGCCGCTGCCCTGGATGACACTTTATCCAGACTTGAATCCTCAGCTCGTGGCTTCTCCTTTTCCACGGCTCTGGGTTCTTCTTTGCTGGACAGTGAGTGTTGGTTACTTCCAGGCTGTGCTTTGTCGAGAGGGGCAGGACTTGCGGGCATTGCGACCTTTGCACCACCCACTGCACCTTAAAAAGGGGGAAAGTAGGGCTTTGTTTAGCAGCTATGTGTGCCAGCATGTAATGAAAACACTACCCTAACCCACATGCACAGAATAAACGCATATGCATAGCACAGTTATATACAGAGGTTGCTCAAGCCTGAGTCCTGCTTCCCATCAACTCATAAGAAAGCCTGCTAGACCTGTTATCCCTGCCACCTCATACGGAAAGCCTGTGAGTCCTTCTTACCCCTGCCCACTAATACAGGAAGCCTGTGAGTCCTGCTTCTCCTGCCCACTAATACAGGAAGCCTGTGAGTCCTGCTTCTTCTGCCCACTAATACAGGAAGCCTGTGAGTCCTTCTTACCCTGCCCACTAATACAGGAAGCCTGTGAGTCCTGCTTCTCCTGCCCACTAATACAGGAAGCCTGTGAGTCCTTCTTACCCTGCCCACTAATACAGGAAGCCTGTGAGTCCTTCTTACCCTGCCCACTAATACAGGAAGCCTGTGAGTCCTTCTTACCCTGCCCACTAATACAGGAAGCCTGTGAGTCCTGCTTCTCCTGCCCACTAATACAGGAAGCCTGTGAGTCCTTCTTCTCCTGCCCACTAATACAGGAAGCCTGTGAGTCCTGCTTCTCCTGCCCACTAATACAGGAAGCCTGTGAGTCCTGCTTACCCTGCCCACTAATACAGGAAGCCTGTGAGTCCTGCTTCCCTAGCCAACATAGGGATTTCCTGTGAGTCCTGTTTCTCCTGCCCACTAATACAGAAAGCCTGCGAGTCCTGCTCCTCCCCCCACTCACTCAGAGAAAGCCTGTGAGTTTCCCCCCCACTCAGAGCAGGCGAGAGTCTTGCTTGCTCCAGCCTCACAGAGTGACTGACTGGAGTATTTTCCGATCCTGGCAGTTGCAGCTATTTTTTTTGCCCTGTGGACAGGAAATGTGAAGGAGGCAGCAAGTCCCCAAAGTTAAAGGTCAGCGTTGTTAGTCCCAGAAATCCCCTTTAAGAACATTTCAATTTCGGCCAAAGGTAGAATTCAGGGTACAGACCTTGTGTGGCAGGTGCCTCTAGACCTCCCCATCTCTGACACTGCTTCTTCTGAAGGGAGATATCAATGCGAACCCCTGTAAAGTTGTATTTGCACATATCTGGCTCAATAAGGTTCCTACAAAAGAGAGTCAAAGGGTCAGATGTAATCACAATGAAATGCATGAAAAACTGCATACTATACCCAAACACAATTTCTTACCGGAGCTTTACTTGCCACCGGAACACCGTATCAGGACCACAACCAGGATGTAGACGAAGAAAGTTTTGGTCTCTAGAGATGGGAAAAAAAGTTATTTACACATATACTTGAGCCTTTCAGCCATATAAGTCAAAAGTACGATCATGGTCCTCACCGAGTCTTAAAGATCAGCGTGAAATCCTGCTCCCGAAACAGCACTCGGGACGTCTGCTTACAGATCTCCTTCACATACACGTGTACAACCACCACGTCATTGCCCTTCTCATAATGGTCATTCTTCACAAAGGTTAGGTTGACGTAAGACTCTACATCTACAAGGCAGGGATATAAGAAGAAACATTCTGAAGAGCTACGTAATAATCCAATATGCATCAGCTGAAAAATCTTCAGACTGGTCTGTAAATAATATAGGAATTATACAGCGGTTAGAGGGCATCTGCAGAAGGAGATGGGCAGACGCCCTCTAACCTCTGTATAATTCCTATATTTACAGACCAGTCTGAAGATCACTTTCGCAGGTAATTTGCAAAAACTGATGGAATAGCAAGTAGCGCTTCCATTCTTTGTGAACTCCTCTATGGCCGATGCAGAGTGTCCCCCATGCGCCCCTCTGCGGCCTCCAACAGCCGCAGTGTCCCCACGCATCCCCCAGCTGCAGATCCTTGTTAAAAGCATGAGTATACACAATCCTTGGTGTGCAGGAATTTCCATTTTTTCTACAAAAACAGGTTCTGTAGCAGTAATGTACCCCTTTCTGTAAATTATAATATTAGTCACTTTGGGTGGTCTGTTAGAAGGTCACCGATCTCCATGGTGTCTTCTATTTCTTACAATCCACAGCATAATCTATCCTATATACTAATATACACAAGCACCATCCTCTGCAATTTTTAGGGTTCTTGGGGAACTGCACCCTACAGATACAGGTTTTTTTGCTCAGGTGGCCATGTGTGATAACAGGAAGTGCGGCCATATTGGTTATCAGCAACCGATGGTAAACCCGACACCTATTGCTGGAACATGGTGACAAAATGCCTGCCAGCTGTTAGCTGCTGAAAAGCTAAAAGTGCTGGAAGAAGCCATGTGGTCCGCATCTGCTTAGTGTGAATCAACAGTTAACTCTAACATACGTGATACTACAATATCAGAAGAATACAGCACACTACTACACTGCACAGCAGAGTCTGCGCTCATACGCTACAGCTATGGCCTTTGCTTCTGTTACCTGTAGAGTAGACTGGGAAATTGTTGCTGGAGAGACAAGACATGACGTCCAGGAATATGGCAGAGGTCGAGACTAACCCCCAGACCCGGTCACTATTCAAGACCAGACGGACAGGATAAACAATCTGGAGTAAGAGTAGTAGTAGAGAGGGAGCAGAATCCTCCTTGCCGTCTTCAAGAGGACTACACAGCCGGTAATATAATCTGGAAGGAGGATGACTGCTGGGGGCTGGGATAACGTAACCTTTCCTCATGAGCCAAGATGGGGGTATGAAGTGTGTCATGATGGAAGCCTGCAGCGCTGCACTATACAGGGGCGTCCAGATTAGATACAGTCATAGGCGGCTGAAACCTGAGCACTTTGTCATCAATTCCCTTCATACGGGGGAAATAGGACCCCATTCTCAGGATTGGTGGGGGTTCCGGCATCGGGGATAGATAACTTGGACCAACCCCTAAGTTACTAGGTGCAGTTATTTAGTACATTACACTAGAGAATGAACTATATACAAATATTATGGGTTAAAGGGAGTTTTCAGACTTATTAACTGCCAACCAATCCTTAGGATAGGTCATCAATAGCAGATCTGCAGCGGTCTGACAACCAGGTGCACACAGATCAGCTGTTTGAGGAGTCGCAGCAATCAGGTGAGCGCTGCAGCCTCTTCACTACTTGCCAAATACAGCGCCATACATTGTATAGTGGCTGAGCTTGGTGTTGCATCTCAGTCCACTCACTTGAATGGGACTGAGCTGCGAACACACCATGTGACATCAGAAGGCCTGTGAAGTGGAAGCAGCGATCAGGGAGTTCTGTTGCCACTTTAATCAGCTAGTCTGAGGGGTACAGGTGTTGGACCTTCTCTAATCTTCAACTGATAACCTATTCTAAAGGACAGGTCAGCAAATAAAAGCCCCTTTCATTCAGTGGGTGGCCAAGGTGTGGAGGATAAACAGTGAAGGGTACTCTGCCCTAAATCAGTTCTGCAGTCCCTTAATTATCAGGATTGGTGGGGGTCCCAAAGGTTGGACCCCCACCAATTAAAATGATGGAGTATGTCATCATTTTTTATTACTACTACCTTCCATTAACTTATCGGGTACCTACCTTCTGCTGTATCTTCCAAACTGTAATTTTGGGAAGAATTTTGTTTTCCAGCTGTGTGATCCAAATTGTCGGCCTCCCCATGTGATGAATCTCCTGCCGTGGTCTTTTTATCACTCAGCACCACGTGTGATCTTGAAAGCTCCTCTTGACCACCTGTAGCTTGTTCTGAAGATTGTTGCAACATCTCTTTCGATGGCATGAGCAGATCCAAAGTCAAGTCACCTGCCTGGTTAGACAGCGGATTACTAGAACTTATGGGATGTATGGTTGGCGTGGCGGGCTGGTGTAGCGCTCCCTGTGTGGGAAGACAAGTCTTCTCTGCGTCAGCAAGAATAACCTGTTAGAAAAACAACGAAGATGACCAACATGAACATGCAGAAAGATGAGTGCAGCTCTGGAGTATAATACAGGATGTAGCTCAGGATAAGTAATGTAATGTATGTACACAGTGACTGCACCTGCAGAATAGTGAGTGCAGCTCTGGAGTATAATACAGGATGTAACTCAGGATCAGTACAGGATAAGTAATGTAATGTATGTACACAGTGACTGCACCAGCAGAATAGTGAGTGCAGCTCTGGAGTATAATACAGGATGTAACTCAGGATCAGTACAGGATAAGTAATGTAATGTATGTACACAGTGACTGCACCAGCAGAATAGTGAGCACAGCTCTGGAGTATAATACAGGATGTAACTCAGGATCAGTACAGGATAAGTAATGTAATGTATGTACACAGTGACTGCACCAGCAGAATAGTGAGTGCAGCTCTGGAGTATAATACAGGATGTAACTCAGGATCAGTACAGGATAAGTAATGTAATGTATGTACACAGTGACTGCACCAGCAGAATAGTGAGTGCAGCTCTGGAGTATAATACAGGATGTAACTCAGGATCAGTACAGGATAAGTAATGTAATGTATGTACACAGTGACTGTACCAGCAGAATAGTGAGCGCAGCTCTGGAGTATAATACAGGATGTAACTCAGGATCAGTACAGGATAAGTAATGTAATGTATGTACACAGTGACTGTACCAGCAGAATAGTGAGCGCAGCTCTGGAGTATAATACAGGATGTAACTCAGGATCAGTACAGGATAATGTAATGTATGTACACAGTGACTGTACCAGCAGAATAGTGAGCGCAGCTCTGGAGTATAATACAGGATGTAACTCAGGATCAGTACAGGATAAGTAATGTAATGTATGTACACAGTGACTGTACCAGCAGAATAGTGAGTGCAGCTCTGGAGTATAATACAGGATGTAACTCAGGATCAGTACAGGATAAGTAACGTATGCATAAAGAATCAACTTTTTATGTTTTGTCATGTGGTAAAGTCTGCTGTGTACCAAAAATAGCCACTCACTTAGGACCACAAAACTTCATGCTGGTCCTCAGGACTGGTATTCTGCACACTCATATGGGTAGCCGCTCAGTCACAGACACCATCCCTCTCCTCCTCCTACTTTTACATTGGCACGGACGGTTGCTATTCTTAGAATCTGTCCTACTCTAGGTTTGGTAACCCGAGCCAAGTCACAGCCTACAGAGGTACAATTTTAGAATTAAGTGAGCCCGGACTGGGTGATTATCATTACCTCACATTATCTCTAGTAATGCACAATGTCGACCTTCACTCTAGTTGTGTTTTACAAAATGGATTTATCAAACAATTCACTGCTAGAGCTGCAGATCGATGCAATAATTCTTAGTGGAAATGGATAATTACATTTATCAGGATTAGAAAAACTGTTTCTCTGGAAACCCTTTTAACACTTCTTGGTAGATTTCAGCACCAGTTACAGCTGATCGTTGGGGGCGCCAGCCTGCGGCTAAGTGACCCTTCCAACAGACACCCCATAGTCTTACCTTTTCTCCTATGACATCTGAAGTCTCCACCCTGGGACTCGTAGGTTTTAGTGTCGCTGAGCAATCCTTGGCTTGGACATTGTCAGTAAACTTGTTCTGCCCTTTGCTGCTCACACACTTTGGACAGTCCTCCTTGTTGCCGGTCTTCTGGTTCCTTGGACTGTCATCCCGTGTAGAGCCCAGCTTATGGGGTGAGCTTTTCTTCACCTGAGGTGTGGAGCTAGCAGCAGGCTTCCGGGCGAGGGGACTCCTTGCCCTGGCGTTCGGCTCTCCGGCTTCCTGTCCCCTTTTGACACTTCGGAGATCCGGCTTAATCTTTTTAACCTCTGGGTTCCCAGTGGTTTGACCTGGACTGGTGTCTGATACTGCTGTCTTCACAGAGGCTTTTACCTTTCCATTTTCTTTCACTGTGGCCGCCTTGGCTTGTTCCTTCACATCTTTCTTCTTCTTCTGTTCAGGAATATAGAAGAGAAATTATTAACCAAGAACCTGTGAATAGTTCCTAAGTGTCTAAGGTGGAAAAATACCCCTTTAAAGTAAAACTATTTACACCACATCCAGAGGCCACCTGGCAAATGTAAGGTGTATCAAAGGGAGATCCCTGCCGGTCAGTGGGCTCTCCTACAACCAGTGTGAACAGGTCTCTGCTGGTTTAGGAGCACATAATAGATTCGTACAGGCATCATATACGTCAGTTAGATATTCAGAGGGGTTCTGACCTCTAGGACGCCCACTAATCCTGAGAATAAAGAAGACACAGTGTTGGTATAACATGCCTCCCATGTCTTCCTCTGCACCAGCCACTTACTGAGAAGGGAACTAAAGAGAAGTCCCATTCAAGTGAATAGGACCAGCTGAACCCCCTATAGCAAAGTTTCTGGAGGAACCAGAATTCACTAGCACAGACTCTTCTTTATTCTCCGCATCAGTGGGGGTCCTATATATCGGTCCCCCATCAATCATATAAAGTGATGGCATTGCTATTAGATTACACCATGACTAAAAGAAGTGAATACTCCTTTAAAGCATCATGACATTTATAAATCATTGATAGCTTTACCCACTAGGGGGATTCTGACCTTTGCACTTTGGTCCTAGTTATGTGGCCTTCCTATATAGGCTCCTACTAAGAGCTGAGCAGTCTCGAAACCATTGCTGCCACTTTAATTTTAGCGATCAGTGGGGTAACATGGGTAGGGCCCCTACAGATTGGGCACTGATGTCATAGCCTAGTGATACGCCACCGTGCCCTAACCCAGGACAATCTCTAGGTGCTGGAGATACCGCGGCATTTACCTGGAGGCTTGGCCATTTATTCATTGGGATTTTCTTCTGCAGAATCAGTTGCAGGAAGTTCCCCTTCTCTTTATACTGAATTTTACTACAAGAGCCTTCAATTTCTTCATGGAAATGGCAATTCCACTGACCGCCCTCTATAGAAACAAAAGCAAATAAAACATGGCTGACACATAAGGCTGTGCGTGGACAACCTAAAGAAATTGCTTTTAATTCTGGAAGGTTTTCATCCACTTTCCTCTGCTGGAAACAGCAACGCTATAAATAAGAAATGCAAAAGTGTTCCCAGTGGTTGGCAGGGAGTGATGTATCGTCTACTTCCATAGGTACCTGGGAAGTTGATGACGCAGTCTGTATCGGTGAACTCCGCCTTCAGCTCGTCCACATTTATGGCTCCAGGCCCTGGGTTCAGTTTTACAATCACTTCCCCTGAATTCTGCTTCCAGTCGATCATCATGTCTGAAAAGAAACACGAAACATCATAAAATGCAAAACCTGCAAAGTATACACAAGAATAGCAAGAATAGGGCAAGAGACCCAGCCCAAATACTGCACAGTGCATAACTATAACCTGCTAGGAGAACTGATAGTACTGTCTGCATGTCTCTACCCGTAATGGATGTAAGTCCACATAGTACTGCCTCCATGTCTTTCCTTGAACATTATGTAGGTGTACAGATAGTACCTACTGCCTCTGTATCTCTACCCATAGAGGATGTACATACAGACAGTAAAGCCACCATACCAATATCTGCAAATTATGTAGGTACAGATAGTGCTGCCACCAAGCTTCTGCCTGTAAATCATATGGCTACAGCTCTGTGTTAAGGATGCAGGGGTACAGATAGTACTGCTTCCATGTTTCTTCCTATAAATTATATAGGATCAGATCAAACTAATTTGCAAATGTTCCCTGTAGTTATGTAGGTACAGACTGTAATTGCTCCCAACAAATGGTGTAAGTGCAGACAGTGCTGCCTCCTGGTCTCTCCCCATAAAAAATGTAGGCCCAGATAGCACTGACATAACGCTGTAATTATGAAGGTACACATTGTGCTTTCTTCCCAGCAAATAGTATGTGCACAGATAGTACTACCTCCCTGTCTCAGGCAAGTTGATTCTATGCTTATATTATTTACACCCAAAATAACCACTTTCAAACCTCCTGGCTATAGTCCAGATACCAAACAGAACATTCAAATACAAAACAGGGCGGCAGCAAAAATGGGGAAATAAACCCATTACTGTGATGGCCAAATTCAACACAAGATGGGGCTGCACTGCAAGAAGTCCCCAGCTAAACGCTGTAAAATCACCGCTTTACTGCACATATTATAATAGAAAGTCACAGGCAACATGTCAGAGTTCATCCAACTTCTCTCCTCCTAGAAAAATATTCAAATTGTAGTAAGTCTGATGTTACAGCACAAGCAGGGGAATTGGCCTTAATGTGGAGCTCTTCATCCAGGGACACCGTCCAGTGTGTCAGTTCATGGTATCAGTTTATGTCCATGTACTTACATACAGAGACTCTGGTCATGTTTTACTGCAATATCATCATTTGTACAGTGCTCCTTAGAGACGGCCTCAAGACACGTGCATGTGTGCGGAGGAAGCTCGCTGCCATGGCAGCACCTTGTTCCCAAAGATGTCAACTCATATGCAACATGAACAGCAATAACTAAAAGGTAAGTAATGTATGTACACAGTGACTGCACCAGCAGAATAGTGAGTGCAGCTCTGGAGTATAATACAGGATGTAACTCAGGATCAGTACAGGATAAGTAATGTAATGTATGTACACAGTGACTGCACCAGCAGAATAGTGAGTGCAGCTCTGGAGTATAATACAGGATGTAACTCAGGATCAGTACAGGATAAGTAATGTAATGTATGTACACAGTGACTGTACCAGCAGAATAGTGAGCGCAGCTCTGGAGTATAATACAGGATGTAACTCAGGATCAGTACAGGATAAATAAATGTAATGTATGTACACAGTGACTGCACCAGCAGAATAGTGAGCGCAGCTCTGGAGTATAATACAGGATGTAACTCAGGATCAGTACAGGATAAGTAATGTAATGTATGTACACAGTGACTACACCAGCAGAATAGTGAGCACAGCTCTGGAGTATAATACAGGATGTAACTCAGGATCAGTACAGGATAAGTAATGTAATGTATGTACACAGTGACTGTATCAGCAGAATAGTGAGCGCAGCTCTGGAGTATAATACAGGATGTAACTCAGGATCAGTACAGGATAAGTAATGTAATGTATGTACACAGTGACTGCACCAGCAGAATAGTGAATGCAGCTCTGGAGTATAATACAGGATGTAACTCAGGATCAGTACAGGATAAGTAATGTAATGTATGTACACAGTGACTGTACCAGCAGAATAGTGAGCGCAGCTCTGGAGTATAATACAGGATGTAACTCAGGATCAGTACAGGATAAGTAATGTAATGTATGTACACAGTGACTGCACCAGCAGAATAGTGAGCGCAGCTCTGGAGTATAATACAGGATGTAACTCAGGATCAGTACAGAAAAAGTAATGTATGTACACAGTGACTGCACCACAACTTTATATGACAGCAATATCCTATAACTCAGGGCCGGACACAGCACTTCCTACTCTCTCACTAGTAGACTAAGCCATCAGCTTTGTGCTTCTGCATTATCACCTCACTACTGAGCAGCTAATATCTCCCTTACAATTTTCTGGAAGGTATAATATTTTTCAGGAAATTATATATTTTTATTGCTTTCTCATTTGCTTCAAACTAAATAATTACAAACAATTGGGTCTATGTGGTGTAGAGAGCAGGTAATGAAGCGTGGATGACAGCGCATCGCTGCAGGTAATTCACTGGCTAATCGGAGGTGCTGGCCATCTGTTATTATCACACAGCTATAATATCAAGGTAAGATGAGCTCAGAGTACCATAATCCCCAGCATGGATATGATGCAGACTCATCTTATTGTTCTGAGAGGGTGTCAGCATTAAAGCAGATGTCTGGGGACTGTTAATTTTCTTACCCGTTATGGGCTATTGCACCCAATGGACCCGGGGGTTTCCGGCTGCGTCACGACCACAGGTCATGTGATCCAAAATGGACTTCAGCTTTCCTCTACTCCACCTGGCGAAGTAGCCAGGAGGCAGAATGACCCCGGAGGCTGAAGCCCACTTCAGATCACATGACCACAGGGGTCACAAAGTGGCCAGAACGCCCGGCTGCAATAATCTGGGATAAGTGAGTAAATTAACAGTCCCCGGACAACCCCTGTAAATTATTACCATCGACAGTCACTGAACAATGTTCACCAATGTATAAAAATGTAACTAAAACTTAAGACACTTTAGCTGAAATACCCTTTTAAATGGGTTATCCTATAAACCAGGTGTAGGCAACCTTCAGAAAATACAGCTGTTTTAAAACTACAA
Source organism: Leptodactylus fallax (assembly GCA_947044405.1). Taxonomy (NCBI): domain Eukaryota; kingdom Metazoa; phylum Chordata; class Amphibia; order Anura; family Leptodactylidae; genus Leptodactylus; species Leptodactylus fallax. The sequence continues at coordinate 2,957,039 of CAMRHE010000142.1, forward strand.
CTCCCAGCATGCATACTTGCTCTGCTGTTCTAGGAACTCCCATGCAAGTGAATGGAGCATGTTGGGAGTTGCTGACCCCTGCCAAACCATTTTCACACCAAAAGTGGTTTTATATTAATTTGCAGTGTTTCAAATGAAATTTTTTTTATTTCCATGTGTCTCTTGTCACTGCTGGGGTAGACTCTAAACAGAATCAGTCTCCTTCCCCCTCTGGCAGCAGACAATATATTGTCTTCTTAAAGAGGACCTTTCACCACCTCCAGTACTTAGAATCTCTTAATAGCTGCCCCTAAACTGATTCCAGCACAGTTGGGATTTTTTCTCTGTATTCTGAGACTATGATATTGAGCTCCAGTTCCTTTTTTCAGGCCAGGCCAGCGATGTTACATCTATTGGTCACATGGCCATGCAGCCAAGTCCCTTTCAAGTGACTGGGGCTAAGGTGCAATACCAAGCACGGCCACTATACGATGAACGTCAATGTGCTTGGTAATTAATGACAAAGCCGCAACAATCCATATCACAGTCCGGACAAAACCTTTAACTTCACCCTTTGTTTTCAAGGCACTCTGCACTGGCTCAGTTCCCTCAATTATAGGGGTAAGACTACCAATTGGCGCCCCTGGAACAGCGGTCAGCAGATGCATACATGATTTTGGTGCATGTCCTATATCGTGGTAACACCCACCAAAAACCATTGAGGTATCAGACATTGCCCACTGGAATACAGATCCCACTGGAAGTAAACCACGTCACAACTGACCTCTCTTTGGCTCACCGCCGGACACCATCTTGCCTTCTTTGCTTTCCTGGTTGACTCGATCTTTTTGCTTCTTCTTATTGATTGCATCTTCGGTTCCTCGAGTCACCCTCCTCTGCCCCGTGCCCTCGGCAGGATGGGACATCTTCTGCCGCTTGGTGGAAACAAAAGGGCCCCCGGGGTCTGTAGTGGTGTTTGGGTCAGGGGTTCGACGTTTTCTACCTGGGCCAGCTATCTTGGCGACTCTCTGTGGCTAAACTCTCCGTCAAGGAAGAAATAGTCTGAAATAAGAAAGAGAACAGTAAGAATTTTGCAGCAGTAAAGTCAATTAAAAGGTATTTTACGGATCTTGCATATCCTTTGGATTCAGACACCACGGACAACCCACCGATCATCTGTTTAAGAGACCATGGCCTCTTCCCTGTGCTGATGACATCACGTTCATTAGTCACAAGGTACAGCAGCAGCTTAGTCCCATTCAAGTAAATGGGACTGAGTTGCAATAACAAACATAGCCACTACAATATGTATGGTGTTGTGCTTAGTACTCAATAGAGAGGCCGCAGCGCTCACCTGAACACTACAGGCCTCATGAACAAGCTGATCTTGGGTGTCTCGGGCCCCACCAATCAAATACTGATGACCTATCCTAAAAACAGCGTTTTCATCCAAGAAAATTTTTTTTCTAGAAGGCTCAGTTGTTTAAAAATATAAAAGCGCAATACTCACACCCTGCCTCTTCCATTCCTACCTGTCCCCCCTTCCTCTATCTACTTCCGGGTCCACCCAGACAACCAGTGTGGGTCCTTGGTGGGTGGCCATTTTTGTGAGAACAGGAAGTAAAAGACAGTGGGGTCCCTGAAAGTGGCACAATAGTAGCGGTAGAAAATGGGTGAGGAGAGTATTAACTCTTCCACATTTTTAACCCATTCAGAGCATGTTTTGAAAAATTCTTCCCCCCACCAGACAAACCAATATAGTACCAGTAGGTGGCGTCCCATAGGTCATGGCATATCCTACTCACTTTAAACTGGGAATACCAGCTAATGCCAAAATGCAAGTCAGAGAAAGTTGTCCTAGTATGGCCACTAAGGGTGGAAGAAAGTAAGACCTCAGGCTACACATGCTATATACGTAGTCTACAACCATGCACAAACATGGGTCATGGGATTTGCAAAGTTGCCTCATTTTATTCTAGATGCAAAGGAAGATTAAGACACTGGTTGCAAAAGTCTAAACACCCATAGATCTAATGTGCACGGACACTACAAATACATGTCACACAGACCGCGGTCAGCCGGGCACCTGGGCCGCCTGATGGATAAAGTTTGCCTCTAGCAAGAAAGCGACAGAGCCTGGTGCGCGGAGCCATCCGTATTAATTTGGCCTCTAATCACCACAGGCACAGATGCGGGCAGGAGGATTACCCGGGCACCATCTGTGCAGTGAAATAAGGAAGGAGGTCTCAGCTGAAAGCCTCAGCCTGTTGTCTGTGCGCTCAGAGAGAATTCAATTACAGTCACATAATAGGCCGACTACACAAAGCGAGTGACATCCAGCCCAAGGAGCGGCGGTGACACGGAGCAGGCGACTCAGCCGGTTATTCTGGATTACATGATCTTTGTCTGCAGGAGAAGAGCACATTGTAGAGAATACAAGATGCCGGACTACAGGAGGTGACAACCACTAATGGCAGATAGTCTTGTGCGCATGGCGGTTGTCAGCCACAGAAGAGAGCATCTATATATTCCATATATCCCTGCCATGAAACAGGAGGCTCAGGATTAACATGGGGGAGTCTGCATTACAAGGACTTGTTAAAAACAGAAGAATCAAGAAAAAAAGTCAACAAGTGAAGCACCGCTAGCAAGTAGGCATAGTAACCAAGACAGTTTGGAGGATTTGACAAGCCCTGCTTTAAAGTAGACGTTCCTATCTATTCTCTATACCCTGAAGCTAAAGGGCAGAATAAGATGTAGCAGGTGTCAGAGATGTCAACTGCAGGATACTTGCTGAAGAAACACATAGTGGACACTTAAAGAATAATTCCCTTTAAGGCGGACTCTGCAGATTTGCTTCATGTGGTGGATGTGAAATGCTGTAAAATGGCACAACTGTTGAAACCTTACAGAAACCAGGTCAAAAGGAGAACGTGAGACAAGGCCAAAAAAATCTGATGTCTGGCCATAAATTACCGTGTAGTCGTAGTCCTATAGGGTGGGTATTCTACGGATATTCCTGTGCAAAAAGATTAAGTCCACTGTCAATCCCACAGCAACACCCAAAACAAATATGCAAAAGATTTTGCAGTAGATTTGTAGATGCTTTTTCCTCTAAACGTAAATAAATTTGCTTATTTTTAGTGCTGCTTTAACTAAACTTGTGTTCCCTTTCTGAGACTTATGTCTAGGAAACTACTCAAAACCAGCTCTGGGCCAAGTAAACGGGACACCAAGTATGAGACTGAACAAGATTACTATAAAAAGAAAAAGGTCACTACTATTTATTACTAAACAGACTGTATTGAACTTCAGAGCTGCGCTCACCCTTCACCATTTATCCTGCACTGTAATCTAGTGTCAGAGAAACTAACTACTAACTATTCCCCTTTCGTTGAATGAGCTCAGCTAAACTGTTAGGAGAGCGTCTACGGTCAGGCTTGCTGACAGTATCCATCAACAAGCAGCAGATTAGCGAGTGCAGCTCTGGAGTATAATACAGGATGTAACTCAGGATCAGTACAGGATAAGTAATGTAATGTATGTACACAGTGACTGCACCAGCAGAATAGTGAGCGCAGCTCTGGAGTATAATACAGGATGTAACTCAGGATCAGTACGGGATAAGTAATGTAATGTATGTACACAGTGACTGTACCAGCAGAATAGTGAGTGCAGCTCTGGAGTATAATACAGGCTGTAACTCAGGATCAGTACAGGATAAGTAATGTAATGTATGTACACAGTGACTGTACCAGCAGAATAGTGAGCGCAGCTCTGGAGTATAATACAGGATGTAACTCAGGATCAGTACAGGATAAGTAATGTAATGTATGTACACAGTGACTGCACCAGCAGAATAGTGAGCGCAGCTCTGGAGTATAATACAGGATGTAACTCAGGATCAGTACAGGATAAGTAATGTAATGTATGTACACAGTGACTGCACCAGCAGAATAGTGAGCGCAGCTCTGGAGTATAATACAGGATGTAACTCAGGATCAGTACAGGATAAGTAATGTAATGTATGTACACAGTGACTGTACCAGCAGAATAGTGAGCGCAGCTCTGGAGTATAATACAGGATGTAACTCAGGATCAGTACAGGATAAGTAATGTAATGTATGTACACAGTGACTGCACCAGCAGAATAGTGAGCGCAGCTCTGGAGTATAATACAGGATGTAACTCAGGATCAGTACAGGATAAGTAATGTAATGTATGTACACAGTGACTGCACCAGCAGAATAGTGAGCGCAGCTCTGGAGTATAATACAGGATGTAACTCAGGATCAGTACAGGATAAGTAATGTAAAGTATGTACACAGTGACTGCACCAGCAGAATAGTGAGTGCAGCTCTGGAGTATAATACAGGATGTAACTCAGGATCAGTACAGGATAAGTAATGTGATGTATATACACAGTGACTGCACCAGCAGAATAGTTAGCGCAGCTCTGGAGTAAAATCTAGTACAAGATAAGGCTCAGTACCACTTATTTTTCCTCCTGTTCTGTCATAGATTAATTTTGAACAGAAGAATGGAAGGAACAGTGAAAATGGATCCATCTAATAACACAGGACACCAGGCCCTACTCACTATAATGGGGTCCATTGGGTATCTGTTATAGTCCCTTTTATTTTACCAATGAAACAGTCCAGCATGCAGGACTTTTGCTTCTGTAATTTTCAACAAACTCTGACCGAGGATCTGATGCAGATGTGAACTTACACAATGATGTGAACAAGTAATATATTCATAAAGTGACTCAGTGTTTTATATACACTTATTCTAAATATAAACGGTGCAATAGTGCTCACACACACGATTATATAATGTTCTCTAGCCCAGGCAGAAGACTGATGCAACAATCTGTTCTACAATTGTTTCTGTCATTCAGGGGTCTCCTACTTTCCCATAAAACGTCCGCTGCTGGTGGTCAGGGCATGCCACAACACCCGGAGTGTCACAGATAGCAGACAACATGATCAGCAAAAGTAAAAAAGTACAGTAACCTAGTAGTGGGATCACAGCCCATCATCCATCATAGGATGAGAGCAACGGCCTTTAAACAGTGACAGAATGAATGACGCAGATGGCGTCCCCTTTGCCTGGTGACCATTTCTGTTCACTCCAATATTAAAAAAACCTGACTGAAGTTTCCTTCTGTCATGTTTCCTTACTTGAACAGAAAAAAAGTTATACAGGTCTCCATCTGCAACGCCACCTGTCCTTTAAGGCCGCTGCTCTCAACCTACGATGGACTATAATGATGGTAGTGTGAACACAGCCTCAATGTGACCAGGCCTTGGAGTCAGTAGGTCAGACTACTTTATCACAGCCCAAACCTCCAAACCTGTCTCCTTCATAAATGACTGCATCATATGATAGCTAAGGTCAGAGAGAAGCAGTAAAGATCCTCCAATTTATTACAAAGCCAGGGATTGATTCCTATGAAAGTAAATTATACAATATTCATAATTGTTATTAATAATTAATCATTTTATTTTGTAGCAGGAGTCAGAGGAGGTCACTTTTTACAACTCCACCGCCTTGAATGTGACAATGGCAGATATATATGTATTTATACTAATGCTACAAACTGCAGAATGGATTACTTTTGGAGTCAGGTTGAATGTTGAAAATCGCCCATCACTGTCTCTATCATACCCCAGAGCTGTACTCAGTACCCTGCAGCTGTAAGGGGGTGTTCACGCTACCGCTGGTGACCGTCAGTAGTGTCCGTTGCTATTGTCAGTTACAAGATTTTAGCATCGGGGACTAGCTGAACTGTCAGAAATCCGTTTAAATTTCCATTCATTTCAATGGGTTTTTATATTGTGTCCGTTTACACCAAATCCGTCAGAAGTCTGTTATTTTTTCGCGGACAAAAAATCCTACACGCAGGACTTTTTGTCCGTTTGAAAAAAACTGATTCTTGACGGACAGCAAGTGTCCGTTATTTTTTTTTTAACATTGAAGTCTATGGGTAACGGACTTATAACGGACAGTAACTGATAGCCATCAGTTACTGTCCGTTATTTTATGTCCGTTTTTTTTTCCTGCGCATGCTCAGAAAGCAGAAAAAAAAACAAACAAAAAAAAAAACGGACAGTGTTAAAAAACGGACACTAACTGATGCTAATGTGTCCGTTTTTTTTTAACTAATCCATTAATTGGATTATCAACGGTAGTGTGAACCCTGCCTAAATATTGGAGGAGATTTATTGCTGTATTTCATATTTCTAGCATAAAATAAACAAGTTGCAACAAAAATATATTACATAACTTATTCTGTATTATACCCAAGCTCCCACGATTCTGCTGGTGCAGCACACATACACTATTACCTGATCCTGGTTCATCCTGTATTTACCCAGAGCTGCACCACTATTCTGCTGGTGCAGTCACTGTGTACATACATTACATTACTTATCCTGTACTGATCCTGAGTTACAGCCTGTATTATACTCCAGAGCTGCGCTCACTATTCTGCTGGTGCAGTCACTGTGTACATACATTACATTACTTATCCTGTACTGATCCTGAGTTATATCCTGTATTATACTCCAGAGCTGCACTCACTATTCTGCTGGTACAGTCACTGTGTACATACATTACATTACTTATCCTGTACTGATCCTGAGTTACATCCTGTATTATACACCAGAGCTGCGCTCACTATTCTGCTGGTACAGTCACTGTGTACATACATTACATTACTTATCCTGTACTGATCCTGAGTTACAGCCGTACTCCAGAGCGCGCTCCTATCGCGGGCATCCTGCGCATACATTACATTACTCCGCACTGATGCTGCGTACATCCTGTATTATACTCCAAGCGCGCTCACTATTCTGCTAGTGCAGTCACTGTGTACATACATTACATTACTTATCCTGTACTGATCCTGAGTTACATCCTGTATTATACTCCAGAGCTGCACTCACTATTCTGCTGGTGCAGTCACTGTGTACATACATTACATTACTTATCCTGTACTGATCCCGAGTTACATCCCGTATTAAAACCCCAAGCCGCACCCAACATTTCTGCTGGTACAGTCACTGTGTACATACATTACATTACTTTCCTGTACTGTCCTGAGTTACATCCTGTATTATCTCCAGAGCGCCCCCCCTATCCGGGGGGGGGGGCCCCGGGGGGGGGGCATATATATATATATATATATATATATATATATATATATATACACACACACACACTATAGTACTATATATAATATTCATACACACAGTATATAATATATATTCACACAGTAGACACTAATGACATTAGTAAATATAAATATACTTATTACATGGAGTTGTATATACTATATATGATGAGTATACGGTATAATACATTGTATATCCAGCACGCGCTATATATACAGCCACTACATTATATACACAGTATATTAGACACCTGTTCACACTAGGCCTCCTCAGTAGTTGCCGCCCCCTGCTCCTGACATGCCGGTACTCCTGTCTTAGCCCCGGCGCTGACTCACCCTGAGCCTCCTCCAGTCACCACAGCTAAGAGGCAGTAAGGCCGCAGGAGGCCTCTCCCAGTGACGAGGTCAGTCCGTGCCGCCAGCCCCTGTAGCCGCTCCCCCTGGCCGGCTTGTTGTGGTACCATAGGCCGTGTCCGGGCCGCTTGTTGCCGTGCAGCGCCCCCCTCCTCCTCCTCCAGAGCCTGGCAACCATCCGCAGCCCCCGCCGCCCGCACTTCCTGAAGCCGAACACAGTCCTAGCACGTGACCGGGGCTCTCCTGGGGTCATGTGACGCGGAGCAGGGGGAGGGGGCGGAGGCTTCGTGTGCCGCGGCACGTGATCCAAAGCCCTGCCTCCAGAGGGAGCCTGGTGACGTCACCCCACGAGCGGCTGGCTTTTTGGTCACGTGACTGCGTTACTGGCTCCTGCCTGAAGGCTCCTTGGAGAGGGTGAGGAGGAGATGGAGGTGTAAGAGAAAGTTCTGTCACTTTCTGATATCATTTGTCTCTCAGTTCTTCACCTGCTTTCTGTCATTGAATGGGGACTTGTGTAGAAAACCTGTGTAGACCTAAGGCTTGTCACAGCTGAGGGTTTGTTACAATTGCATCCAGCCTAAGCAATACTCTGTGAGCTGAATCCTTTGTTTCAAGGACTATACACACTCACCAGGTGATACCTCATACAATATATATACTTTTAAAGGAGTACGCCAGTCTTGTCTCTTAAAGGGGTATCCCCATAATTCATACTGGACAAATCTTCTGGAAACTTTGGGATACCCCGAAAAAAGGAGTAAGAGGGGAAGAGCTAACAAATCTACACAGCTAAGGAGACGGTTACCCTATATACACAGGACAGTCATATCGCCACATTCATCTCACGGCCGGTGATTGGGGGCTATTCACATTACCAATATTTTGACGCTCCATTGTCACCGACCATGAAGATATAGGTCATGCTTTGTTTTTGTCCATTTTCACGGATCGCTCCATACACTGCAATGTGTAAGAGATCCCTGACAAATGGAAGTTTTTCATGCCCGTTTTCCCTTTGTGTGAATGTTGGTTTAGTTTTGTTTGGGACTTGGGCACATTCTGTGCCAGTTATGTCCAAAAACACCACACACGCAGTGCCCACATCACAGGACTGTCCCTAAGCCCTGACAATTTACTTCTAAAAATTTTTCGGTTTGCACTGTCCCCCAGTCCGATGTTGGAAAAGGTTGGCAAAAATGCGGAAATTATAGGTTGTCCCCCTGTCCACAGGATCATGGCTGGGACCCCCACCCATCATGATGACAGAGGTCACTTATGGGCCCCTATGTATGGAGCAGCACTTTGCACCTTCGCACAGCTCCATTGTTGTCTATGGCAACAATGGAGATAATAATAATAATAATAATAGTCCTTTAATAGTCCCACAATGGGGAAATTCAGTGTGTTACAGCAGCAAAGATAAGCAGATACAAATACAAATACAACATGTACAGGAATGTTCCAAGGTGAGAGGCATTACATTAATAGCAGACAGACAGATAGGACGTAGCGGGGGGGGGGGGGGGGGGATATAACAGGCAGAGAGATATTTCAGTTCTCTTGGTGTAATGATCTCCGCTTAGGTCGGTGTTGGTTGTACAGCCTAACCGCGGTGGGGAGGAAAGACTTCCGATAGCGCTCCTTCTCACACCTAGGGTGGAGCAGTCGGTCACTGACAGTACTGCTCAGCGCGATCACAGTCTCATGCATGGGATGGGACTTCTTCTTCTGCATGGAGCTCACCACGGACAGTATCCTTCTGTCACCCACCACCTGCACTGGGTCCAGTGGGCTCCCCAGGACAGAGCTGGCCCTTCTAATCAGCTTGTCCAGTCTATTCCTATCCCTGGTTGATATACTGCTCCCCCAGCAGGCCACTCCAAAGAAGATGGCTGATGCCACTACCGAGTTGAAGAAAGTTCTAAGAAGTGCCCCCCGGATTCCAAAGGCTCTCAGCCTCCTAAGCAGGTAGAGCCTGCTGTGGCCCTTCCTGTACAGGGCCTCCATATGATCTGCCCAGTCCAGCTTATTATTAAGGAGCAAACCCAGGTACTTATAGGTGTTCACAATCTCGATGCCCGTCCCCAGGATGTCCACTGGTTTAGGAGGGCTTCTGCCTTTACGGAAGTCCACCACCATCTCCTTGGTCTTCCCCGCGTTAATCTTCAGGTGTTCCGCTGGCACCAGTCCACAAAAAACCGGTTCAGTTCTCTGTACTCCCTGTCATCATCGTCTGTGATGAGACCCACTATTGCAGAGTCGTCAGAATACTTCTGTAGGTAGCAGCTGGATGAGCTGCACCTAAAATCTGCAGTGTACAGTGTGAAGAGGAAAGGGGCGAGAACCGTACCCTGGGGTGCCCCCGTATTACAGATCACGGTACCTGACACACAGTCTTGGGCTCTCACGTATTGAGGTCGATTTGTGAGGTAGTCTAGGATCCAGTTGGAGAGGTGGTGGTCCACTCCAGCAAGGCCCAGCTTGTCCCTCAATAACCTGGGCTGTATGGTGTTAAAAGCACTGGAGAAGTCAAAGAACATTATTCTCACTGTGTTCCCTGGTTTCTCCAGGTGAGACAGAGCCCTGTGCAGAAGATGGATGATGGCATCATCTACCCCAATGCCCGGCCGATAAGCAAACTGGAGGGGGTCCATAGCGGGGCTCACTAGAGGGCGGAGATGTGTGAGAACCAATCTCTCCAAGATCTTCATCAGGTGGGATGTCAGTGCTACAGGTCTGTAGTCGTTGAGGTCCATAGGGTGAGGTTTCTTTGGAACTGGTACCACACAAGAAGATTTCCATAATTCAGGGACTATTTCCTGCCTCAGGCTCATATTATACATATATGTAATTATACCACACAGCTGGTCCCCACAAGTCTTAATTAGCCTTGCACTGATGTCATCTGGCCCTGCGGCTTTCCTCGCCTTGATCTTTTTCATCTCCTTCCTCACCTGGGCCCGTGTGAAGGTCAGACTGTGGCCAGATAAAGACGGATTTCTGGATTTACTGGTCTGTTGGGAAGTGGCCGCATGGGGAGAAGTCATTGTGGTGAGGGGAGCTGAAGGACATACTGGGGTGGGAGGAGCTGGTGTGTGATCAAATCTGTTGAAGAATAGGTTTAGTTCATTAAGCCAATTAACATCTGCCTCAATCTGGCAGACCGACTGTTTATGACCCGAAATTGACTTAAGCCCCTCCCAGACCCCCCTTATGTCTTTTCTTTCCATTTGCTTTTCCATTTTTTCCTTATAACTGGCTTTTCCTTGCCTGATTTGATGCCTCAGCTCCTTTTGTACTTCCCTCAACTCCTCCTTATCTCTTGTCCTGAATGCCATCTTTTTCTCCTTAAGTAGTGTTTTTTATATCAGAGTTAATCCATGGTTTGTTGTTGGAGAAGCACCTCACCACTTTTGTGGGTACTGTGTTGTCCACACAAAAATGAATGTAGTCTGTTATGCAGTGTGTGAGTCCTTCTATATCTTCTCCATAAGAATCCTGAAGCACTTCCCCCCGGAGTACAACGCTCGGCGAGTATGTGCTACTAATGCTAGGTTCACACTAACGTGGGGTGTCTGTTGTTCTGGTCTGTCAGACCCTCTTGGTAACCCCCATCCTATTTGATGATTTTGATGCGGACACAAATTGTGCCGGTCACACCTATTTTTTGTGGCATGACAGCAACATAAAGTGCCCAATTCACATATAATATAACTAAATGTGCAGCAGCTCGGGAGATTTGCCAACTTATCTGGGATGCCGGGAGGTTAGGTCACCCCATTTTTTTGTGGAAGACTCCCGGACAATTCTGGAGAGTTTGCAAATATAAGTATTCCATTACCGCATTGCCATGTCCTTTTCTAGTAACGGCCTCCCATGGTGCCTCCTGTCCCTCCACATTAATGTTCCATATATACAGTATATATTTTACATGACTTTGTATTACTATTCCCTGATGCCCCACCACTTATATTGATATTCCCCTCACTAATGTACCCTGATATTATTATTCCCTGAGTGTCCCCGATGCCCAACTTATATAAATATTCCTCCAGTGCCCTCTAATGTCCTCTATTATTAATATTCCCCCAATGTTCCCTCTTATATAAATATCCCCCGATGCCCACTATATTATTTCCCCAATGTCCTCTGATGCCCCCCCTTATATTGATATTCTTTCCAGTGCCCTTTCTAGTGTCCCCTGGTATTATTATTCCCCCCAATGTCCTCTGATGTCCCCCTTATATCAATATTCTCCCCTAATAATAAATTATTCTCGGCTACCGCTGAATCCCCCACACACGCAGCTGCTGCCTCTTCTTCTTGTGTCCTACAAGGAGCCGGGACCACTTTTAGGACGTGAACGTCCGGGGCAGGAGGCATGCTGCGGTGGCGTCATTGCACCAGGGTGTAGATTAGTCTGTTTTTCTGGCACCTTGTTGGGCGGCCTGTGACCTACAAGTCGGAACATCCCTATTTTACCAACTTCAAAGTTTTTAAGTATGCCCTTGACCATTATCAGATCCCAAAGTGCCACCTAGTGGGACCCCCAGTGATCAGTAATCTGTAGTGTCACCTGGCAGTGAGCGTTCAATTTCCTTGTAGCGCTGTAGACAGATCGAGAGATTGTCTTTGTAACTACTCTCCACTCTGGCCATGAGATGTGGACCCCCCTCTATTAACCCAGAATTCACTAATAGGGTGTATGAAAGTGGGTCTTACAAACCAGAGAATTCATTTAAAGGGAACCTGTCACTGAAAAATACAATTTTGCAGGGTAGGCCTCTGTTTTAAAATGACCCTGGCAAGTGGACCACTCACTGTCCAATTACATCCCCTCCTGCCATCACCTTTAAATTTCTAACCGTAGCCATGGTTACAGTAGTCACAGAAGGTTCCTTTTAAAGGATTTATCCACCTACACAACCTGCCTTGTCCGGATGCAACTGAAATAAAACATGAAGCTTCTTTACATTAGGTTGTAATTAAACATTTCCTAAAGTTTTGTTACTATGGCTCCGATACCGACCTGTGACAGGCAACAAACAACCCCTGAGCAGTCACACTCCCTTTAATCTCTCCTTTACTGCTTGCTTACCTAGCAAACGTCTATCATAAAATAGGAGACACACAGATGGAAATAAGACAGCAGAATCAGACTACACAGGGTTTGTTTGTTGTCTGTTACCATGGAGATGTATTGTCTGCATAGGAGCTGTAGACACAAAACCATAGGAAATTTTTGATTAAGACCTGTTATAAAGTTGCTTTTTTTTTTCCATTTTATGGGCATTGAGACAAAAATTCTTAAAAATAATAAACCTAAAATGCAGTTTGCATGTAACAGGGACACTCAGGTCAGTTTTATTATAAGTTGACCATGTGGCACTGAACATCAAAAAGTCTTGTGTTGTGATAAGTGGAATAACTGTGACAAGTCCATACAGCACACGGGATGAATTAAAGAGGTATTAAACTAAAACTAGATCAAGACAAGGTGCTCACACATTACAAAATAGCGCCACACCTGTCTATGGGTTGTGTCTGGTATTGCAGCTCACCCCATAGAAGTCACTTCTGTACCAAGCACAAGCAATGGACAGTTGTGGCTCTGTTTTTTTTGGAACAAAGCTGCCATGTTTCTCTAATCCCATCCAACCCCTTTAAGCAGAGGATATCCATTGCTTATTTGTTTAATACCCCTTTAAGTAACATGGTGCTTCACTTGGTGGATTTGTGTCTTGGTGTTTGGTCCTTCATGTCTGATTTCCTTTATTGACAAGTGTTGTATATCTGGATCTGATGGTTTATGGCTTCAAGGATTGTCTTCATCTTGTCTTCCAGGCCATCTAGTTGCTTTGCCTTTTCTTGGAGGATGACCTCATTCTTCTCGTATGCCGTCTCCAATTCTGTAATCGGTAAGAGTAATATTAGCCACGACTATATAATTCTATGCAATAAAATGCACTAATGTCAAACGTAAAGGGGTAGAGACTCTCCTCCAGTCGGGCACCACTGATCAGCGCCGTGCTTGGGCAACTGCTAGTAAGTAGGTTTGTGCTATTTAGCGACCTCTAGAGGTAGGCGCAGGTATGACCCCTGGACATACTGACTTTACCTTGAAGCCTCTTCAGCTTATTCTGTGCATTCTCCAGGAGCTGCTTGGCTTCATCCCGTAGTTGATCGGCTTTATTCTTTGCGTCCTTTATGTTTTTCGCCTTGTGTTCTACAAAGTTCTGAACAGTTTTGTATCGATCTCCAAGCTGTCCGTCCAGCACCTTAGAAGAAGCAAAGAGCAACTGTTTAACTTAGGTTAGGTCATTAATTGAAGATCCATGGGGATCCGACAACCATCATCTTCTGCTTCACAGGGCATGGGGCTGAGCTGCTATTCCAAGCACAGCCGCTGTGCAATTGTATGGCACGGTGCTTGGTAAGTGCTGAAGAGTCTGCAGCGCTCACCCAAATGCTGCAGCCTCTTTAAACACGGGGCCTGGGTATCAGACCTTGACCAATCCTAAGAATAGGTTATCAATTATTTAGCTTGGAAAACCATACGGTGGACCCCCTTGATGATGCCCATACCCTAATAGATTATATATACAGGGAGTTTCTTCATGAGACCACCCTTATAACAGTAATAGTTTCCTCCGTACCTTCTTTGCGTCATTGGCTTTATCCAGGGCTGCACTGGCTGATTCCTCGGCCCGCGTTGCTGCCAGACTGTTCCCAGCTCTCTTTACTTTCAGCGCATCGATTTGTTTATCCAGGTGGCCGACTCGATCCATGGCATCATTGAGGCGAATCTCGGCATTAGATGTTTCTGATTGGATCTGTGGTATAAAAACATGAAGGTGATGATAAGGCGACATGCACACGACCGTGTGCACAGTCATGGACACAGACACTGACCCATTCATTTCTATGGCCCCATACACACAACCTTGTATTTGCACTGTCCAGTGTATAGAGCCATGAGCTAAACTCAGGACAGGTCCTATTCGTGGACCGTGCTGAGTGGCCTCAATGAATGGGGTCGCAGAAGCACAGGTGCTGTTCAATCACGGCCCGGCAACACGCACACGGTTATGTGCATGTCGCCTAATACTGAGTTGGGGTAATGTAATAGGTTTACCTGTAGTCCTCTTAAATTATAAATAACACATCTTGGTAAACTCCGCTCTGTTGCAAGTGCTGTATTTGCATGTAAAAGATGATTACAGACTACTGTCTCCATGGTAACAGACTACAATCAAACCCTTTGTAGCCTAATCCTGCCGTCGTGTTACTTCACTTCTTAATAACCTACAGGTAGAAGAGGAAGGGACAGAGGAGGTGAAGTAACACAAGACTGCAGGATCAGACTACACAGAGTTTATTAGTAGTCTGTTACCATGGAGACACACAGACCTGCATAGGAGCTGTTTACACAATACGGTAGGAGACTATATGATGCTTTGCAGAAATAAAAACGGATGCACATATCCTTTGGGTGTATTAGGTTATAAATTGATATGTGTGCTGATTTCCTTCTAGCCTACCATCTCTTGGTCACAGGTCCTAGTCTTACCGCCGTTAGCTTTGTCTCTGTGTCTAATATGTCCTCATTAGCACTTTGGATGGCGCCCTCTGCAGCATTCTGGGCTCTTTTGGCATCTTCCAAAGCTTTCTTCACAGATTCTGCCGCGTTCTTTACATTATCAGCACGGTTCCTGAATTAAGATGGGGTGCAATATTTAAAGGGAAATTCCACTAAAGTTATATTTTCCACTAAAAGCTTGCCTAGCGATATAAAAACTTCATCCAGGTGGGCACAGCCTGGGTCCACCACTAGGGGGAGCTGAATGGATATTGATTAATACAGTTATTGATCGCAATGGGCAGTGTTAATCTTTATGTAATGAGCTCCCTCTAGTGGCACCTGCAGGCAGATGCTATTATTGTGTGACGCTACAGCATAGATTTTCTGAAAAATAAAGATTCTTCTTGTTCTGTTCTGACTTTTCTTAAGTCAGATATTTACGTCCTGATCTCTTCCTTCTTTTGTAGTCAGATCATCAAAGTAGCTAAGCTTCATCAGCTATCATTTTGTCACAGAGTCACCCGGGCTTCATAGACATGCATAGTCCCTGCTTCCTCCTCCCCCTTCCTCTGTCCTCTCTTTGGCTCCTCCTAATGATATAAAGCAGTATATTCCTAAGTAAGCAGAAGACATGAAGCCTACTTTGCTCGTTTGGCCTCATTCAGCAGTTGCTCAGCTCTGCGGACATCGGCAGCCGTGTGGTCCAAGATGGCGTCCACGTTGGAAAGGGCGCTCACTCTCTCTTTGATTTCCTCTGCGAGGCGTTGGATCTGTTGTGGAGTCGCAGGAATGGACAGGTCAAGGACACGGCTTGCCAATGTCTCTATGCTGTCCGGGTCTGCTCCCTCCTCTGCTCAAGCGATAAAAAATAGAGCATATTAAAGGGGTTTTCGGGACTATGATATTGATGACTTATCATTAGGATAGATTGTCAATATTAGATCACGGCCCCAGCTAATTAGCCAATGGGCTAGCTCTACTTCCACTTTTCAGGCCAGTGATGTCATTGATCGCATGAATAGGAATGAGCTGCAATACCAAGCACAGCCACTATACAACATAAGGCGATGTGCTTGATAGCCACTTAAAGGGGTTGTACAAGGAGTCTAATTTACCTTACTTGCTCCAGGGGTTTTTAGATGGGAGACCTAGGGGTTCTGATTCTGGGTCATGTGATTGGAGCCAGCACCTGGCCCCAGTGTCGCTACGCCTCCTCCCTCCTCTCCCTTTTTCACCACTAGTTACCTGAGCTTGGGGGATGTCTTTACTATACTCTGCCAGCCCCCATATTATAGGTAGGTACCAGTGAAAACAGTAGAGGAGGCGGAGCGACTGGGGGGCCGGGTGATGTTTCCAATCATGTGAACCGGGATCATCGGGTTGTCCAAAAACACTAGCCCATAAACGTAAGGATCTGAACTTACGGTTCAGGAAGTCTTTGATCTGCTGGATGAGCTGCTGAAGTTCTTTATTGGATTGCTCTACCCTCCCCTTGGTCTCGCTGGCTCTCTCCAGAGTCGCCTGTGCCCTCTGTTTAGCTCTATCTGCACTCGCCTTCGCCTCCGCCACCTGCATTGTGCATAAAATTTAAAAAAAATTAGCTTTTGGTGCATTGGAAATCCAGTGTCTGTTTTAGTAAATACTTGTATTCACCACAAAATAGCAGTTCTGTAGCATCTTTACTTATAACTTTACATTGTGCTGTTCCTCTGTTGTTCTTCCTGGAAATGTATAACTTCTAGGTGTTTCCATTACCCTGTTCTACACAGTGTGATGTTTGCTGTTTCATACCTTTCGGAACAGGACGTCCACCTCTCCTAGCGCCCTCTGTAGCTCCTCCTCTGCGTGCTTGGCCCGATCCAGTGCGTTATCAGCAGTAGCCACAGCGCCGTTACAGCTCAGTCCGCCACAGTGCCTTTTGCCTTCATCGTCACGGCAACCAGCACCCCCACAGGGGCTCTCTGCGCAGGGAACATCCCCAGGGGCCCCACAAACCTATGAAATAGTAAGATTATCCTTACTAGTCCCTCACGGTCTCCTATGCCATTTTTTTGTAGGAAATAACACCACCTAAATAGTTTTTTGCAGCAGTTTTCTTTGTGGCTAAAAGGGGCAGAACCAAGTTATGGACCTCCCCTTCTCCATATGACCTGATCGACCATATGTAAAGGAACTATATCAAGAAATGTTCTAAATATTCAGAATCAGACCTTCTCGTTGATGTTCTTCAGGTCTAACGTGTCCGCTTTAGCCTTCAGATCATTCAGTGCCCGGCGGTTTGCTGCGTTCTTGCGGTTGAAGTCGTCTCGCTTGTGAGCGATGAGCTGCTCCGTTTTGTCTCTGGTTTTTGCGGAATCGCTGATGGGGCTGGGGACGCTGATCACAGAGGCGTTTACTAGCTGCTCGGCCCCTCTGGACTGCGCATAGGACTGGTGGATACTGTCATACGCTCCTGTATCAAAATATTACATTTCGGTTTTTTAGTGACGCCCTCTTGTGTCTGTCTCTGTGTGTAACATATGTGGTAACCATTGGTTATAGCAACCCAAAGTTGTCACTTTGCTTTCCAAAGACCCTGGAAGATGATATCTCTTACTCCCTGACTCCCTTGTGCACTGTCTTTGTAGGTGTCAGTTTACACTGTAGTTTGGGCATTCTATTCTTGGACAAGGAAGATCAGCATCTGCATCATCAGGTTTAAATAAAAGAATGCTGAATATGTGGCTGCAAAATATGAAATAGAAGAACAACACAAGGGGCCCGTCCTCGTTCTTAACCACAAGTCTACTTAAGAAGTAAATTATGGATTGTATAGGGGTAAGGAACATCTACTGGGGCTAATGTGCCCAGTTCTAAACCTCCACCTGTTGTGTCTGGAAGAAGCATGGTCTTCCTTTAAATTACCTAAAAAGTTGGAGTTCTTCAGTACTTCCAGCTGATGTGCCCTCTCCTTGGCCGTTGCGTTTAAGCTCCGAACCTCCCTTTCCAGATCCGCCAGGTCATGGTTGGCATCAAAGTTTTCGTCCTGGACGCTGGTCAGTTCTCCTTCCAGTTGTGTGAGGGTTTCGGTTGATTCATTAATTTTATTCCTAAGTGAAAAAAAGAAGGTGTCCAATAGGTGGCGCAAAAGAAAAAGCTTCCCGGCTACAGGTTGTGAGCTAATTTGCATAATCCTTTCCCAGGGAGCTTTGCCTGATCTGTCTCTCCACAAGGAGAAATGGTACATCTCGAGACCTACTGGAGACCATAACATTTGTCCTCATAAACCAGTGACATCACGGAACTCCACTGCAGCAGGTGCCCCTCCACCTACTGGGGTGGGACAAGTGTAGGGGCGACTGCCAGTACCAAGGGATACTCAAGGTCACTTTTTGGGTATGTTGGAATATCCCAGGTACATGATTGATGGCACATACAAAATGAAGTTAGGAATTATGTTACTGACCGTACGTCGTCCATAATCTTCATCAGGTTGGTCACTGACTCCACCGTGGCGTTGCGGGCCTTTACAATTTTGCGTGCTCTGGCGAGTTTCTCTTCGATTTCCTTAAAGTTCTTCTTGTAGGATCCGGCTACACCAGTCAGATGGATATCCTTGGCTCTACGTACCAAGTCCCGGCTGTGGGTTGCTAAGTCTTGGACGATACGGTCCCAGTCCCCGAAGCACTCGTGACAGGGCTGGCAGTCGGGGAACTGTCCAGCAAACCCGCGGGCGCACTGATCACAGCGCACGCCTGATACTCCTTGGCGACAGGTGCAGTGACCGGTGGCACGGTTACACTGCGGTGACTGAATGCCTCGACGGTCGCAGTTGCAAGCTGTCAGAGTAAATATGGCAGACAGATTGGACAACATTCAGACATAGGGGTTGTTCGGGATTAGAAAATCATGGCCACTCCAGCGCCACTCGTGTCCGTGGGTTGTGCCTGGTATTACAAATCAGCTGTAGTAAATGCTGCTGAGCTGTAATACTACACACAACCACTGGACAGGTGTGGCGCTGTTTTTGGAAGAAAGTGGCCAAAAAGCTTACAATGTAAAGGGAGTGGAAAAATAATACAAAAAGGAGGGGAAAAGCAGACTGACCTCTGCACTGAACGTTTGGGTTCCCCCAGTAATTCTCCTGACATTCGGTACATCTCGCGCCGCCAAATCCTGGTCTGCACTGACACCGTCCAGTGAACTAAGGAGGAGACGTAGATAAGAAATCAATAGGAAGCTTCAGAATACTTATGTACCTGGGCCAGTTCTTAAAGGGGTTTTCCAGGTTTAATAATTGATGACCTAACGTTAGGATGTGTGATCAATTGCAGATCAGCGGGGGTCCGATGTCCAGGCCACCTGCGGATCAGCTTATTGAAGAGGCCATAGCGTTCAAGCCACTTCACTACTCACCAAGCACAGCGCCATACAGTGTATAGTGGCAGTACTTAGGGTTGCAGCTCAGCCCATTCTCTTGAATGAGACTTGTCTGTGCACAGGCCATGTGACTGATAATCGGACGTCACAGGATGATCATCGGAAGTCTGGAACACCCCTTTGAAAAGGTCCGCTCATATCTTCTGACATTCCCTTTAATATAGAAATTCTGGGGCATCTGTTCCTATAACTCTGCTTCATGCCGTCCCTCTGTTATTCCTCCTGGAAATTTATGACTAAATTGACGTCTGAGTACTACCAGTTGAGAGTGTGTGTCTGCACAGTCTGACATTGTCCAATTGAATCGACAGTGTCATAATAGGTAGAGATACACCCCTTTAACCAGGAGAATGGTAACTTCCATTTTATCTATACACATCCAGGAGGAGTAACAGAGGAACGACACAATGCACCAATGCATAGTTCTAAAAGAAGATGCTCCAGAATTATTATTTCATGCAGTTTATTCTATATGTCCATCCTGACACCTGCCATTGATATCAGGGTAACTATTATGGCATTATTGGGGCACTCTGACGTGGGACCTGTATGGAACTATTATGTGAACCCTATGTGTACTCCTCTTGGCACTGTGTTAGTGACTCACCTCATTACAACTTAAGCTGAACGAGTTGTGGGGGTCACAGTTGCAGGGAGCGCACCCCTTTCCACTTGCCAGGTTCCAAAAGTTGGGACTACAACGGTCGCAGCTTTGACCTTTGACATTCAGAAGGCATTGGCACTGCCCGCTTGTTCTTTCACACACGCACTCGTCCCTGGTGGTGCACTGGCTGCGGACCGTGCCCAGGTAATTACAGACACACTCTGTAACAGATTATAGGGACAGTAAGAGTCTGGATTTTATAATATATCCTTATAGGGGTTTTCTGATACAGAGCTCCAAATCCCCTGCACAGACATAGCGATAAATAATACAGTTATGTCTACCTGCTGCCACCACTAGGAGGAGCTCAGGAGCTTGCTGGAGACTGCTCATACATTGACCTCTATAATAATACAGTAAGCTCCTGAGCTCCCCCTAGTGGTGCCTGCAGACAACAGTAATAATTTTTTGCCTTAAACTTTGCTTCTCACTTTTACAGTTGCGTCTTGAGGCGTCGCCATAATAGCCAACCCGGCATTGCTCGCAGAACCGTCCTTCTGTATTATACTTGCACTTGAGGCATTGTCCACTGCGTCGGTCACAGGACCCGATGTCTGTCATGTCAATGTTGTTGTTGCACTGGCAGGGAAGGCACCGTCCTCCAACCTGGAAGGGATTTCCATAGAAACCAGGAGCGCACTCTTCACATCGAGAACCTGCAGATGACGACATCTTGTTACTGACAGCATGCAGGTAAGGGTTAATTGACCCCAGTTACCCAGACCTTGAACTAGTCCTATATTGTAATATGGAGTGTGTCACCATATTATGGCGCATACTGCAGCAATGCAAGGTGCCCATCTCTGACTCCAGCAAGGTAGCATTTGGCAAGTTTGCCGCTCAGTCTTGCCCCACTAAGTCTGACCAGG
Organism: Leptodactylus fallax; assembly: GCA_947044405.1. Lineage (NCBI taxonomy): Eukaryota > Metazoa > Chordata > Amphibia > Anura > Leptodactylidae > Leptodactylus > Leptodactylus fallax. The sequence goes on from CAMRHE010000142.1 coordinate 2,978,083, forward strand.
TGCCACCAGATCCCAGCATACCTCCCCAGCCCTGCAGATAGATAGGTTAGGGTCACCTGAATCAAGCAGTGTTGCGCCCTTGTAAATTGTTGCATATGTTGTCGAGATATCACAGTGTTTGCCAATATGCAAATTAGCTCTTTGGAGCAGTGAGGGCGTCGCCATTGCTCCAGAGACTTAAGTGGCAACACCCTCATTGCTCCAAAGAGCTCATTTGCAAAGAACGGCAATATCCCGACAATGGAGGCAGCGATTCACAAGTGGAAACAGCGTTTGATTCAGGTGACCCTAACCTTTGTATCTACAGGGTTCTGGGGACACAATCCCTTTAAGGGTGAGACCCCTATTTCCATTGCATTATTGGGGGAGGACACTATTTTAATTTCCATCTTGCTTGCAGAAACTAGAATTGTCCTTTGTAACGCCGCTTCTGTGTTTTGGCAGTGGCCTAGTTACAGTGGGATGAGGGTTACAGGATCAAACCTCACCCCTTGAATATTCCTAATATATATTTTGCCACCAAGTGTTTGCATCGTGTAACCATTACTGGCCAGCTCCATGTTTTCTCCATGGGTGGTCATGAGACCCTGATGGACATAACCCAGTAAGTCAGTCTTGTGTACGCCGCTGCCGATGGGATCCTTGTCCAGGTTGGCACAGGTCTTTGGACTGTAGACCCAAAATTCTCTCCTGTACCCGCTTTATGACTCCTAAGGTCCTGATCCTAGAGCAGCATCATAATATATGTCACCATGTCCCAGCAAGTTCTAGAGCAGGAAGCCATGACAGGCAACACATCCAATTGCAGGAGCATGGCTAGTTAAGGGTAAGACCAGGACCTTAACCCCTGGGCCTACAATATATATTACTATGCCTGGCACTATGTGCCGCTCTGCGCACCCATGAAGAGCTGCATATTGTGTGATCAGACATATCACATTGGACATATGTTTTGGAACACTTTTTAGTGACTCAGTCCTGTATAAATGACCATGTAACGCCATGGACAGCTTTGTGGGTAGTGACAGTCACAACAGTACAGATCCTGAGGAGTAATAATATGAGATCAGGGTCATGCCCAGGACCCTCGGATATATGTACCTCTTCTGGTCCACGGCACCTGTCTGCACATTGGCTTTATCTGGCAGCGTTTGCATCCTGCTGTACTAGGGATAAAATCAGGTCTCTATAGGTCAGGTAGCGGAGACTTTATGATCTAGCTGGACGTGTGCGCTTGTAGGTCAGCCAAATATGGATTGTGGACATAGAACGGGTGAGAATTGTGTAGACCTCAGCCACAGGTGATCAGCAGTGCGAATCGTTCGGCCAGGTGCGACTTGTGGAAATATAATTTGAGGAATTCTTCTTCCTCGGGCCCAAGAATTAGCAAAGATACCACAGCCATGTGTAGCTAGTATTCAGCTATATGTCACAGGGAAGGGACTGACCATTGCTTGGCCCCTCTCTCCATAGAAGCTGCATGATCTACCCTTACGTAAAGGGGCCAACCGCTAACTGCATTAACAGGGCTTGACTCGGGACCCCATTTTTTGTAAACAGTGGGGGCACCAGTAGTCTGACCCCCATTGAACACACGCCTGTGCTGTACTACAGCCCCTTTAAAGGGGTTCCAGCCCCAACAGTGATTTTAGAGTAATGACCCCCATCCACAGGATAGGTCATCGGTATCTGGTGTAGGTTCATCACCGAGACCCTACACCGATCAGCAGATCTAGATGAATCCTACTGCTGTGGACGGGGCCAAAAGTAGCTCTGCCCAGAGACAGTCAGATCAGCTGATCAGGGGCGGACCCCCACTAATCGGATACCCTTGACCTATTCTGTACATAGGTCATCAGTATAAAAGACATTGGAAAACTCCTTTAAGGTGGCCATACACATTCACGTCGATCAACCTGAGGCCGCCTCAGTGTTATTGGACCCTATTGAGGGAAAACCGCAGTGATTGGGTATTTGTGAGGTGTGACGGAAAAGCTTTAGTACATCAAATACTCCACAATGATTACAATTTAGTGTGATGGATAAGTCCAGATGAAGAAGCAGATTGTGTTATACCAAGCCAGTGTGTGCCAACCACGGCGTATACCAGGTATAGACTGCCGGCCTAGCACTATACACCTCGAGAAAATCCCCATTACATCTTCTAGTAGTAGTCTCGTTGCTGGGTGGGTTTCATTGTGTCTTAATACATGACCCTAAACTGACCATAACGTAAGATATTTCCATGGGGGTCCTAACATAGATCTAATGAAGGTGCCCGATCTATTAGCTGTGCCTGTAGCAGGGACCACCGTCTCCCCAGCAGGAGTGAAGGGAAGCCATGCCATTGGGGTGGGTGACAAGGCAGGGAAGCCATTTACTCACGCCGGGCCCCTCCTGACCTCTTTACCAGTCCTGAGAAGAGAAATCATAAAAAATACTGCACAGTATGTCCACAGACGATACATCCCACAGTACACACTCACTGGGATTGAGAGAAAGATTGTATCCAACCTACACACAACAGACGTTGATAGATTTACCCGTGTTATACATATACATACTGTACTGGATTTACAGATTAGGAGCCTGGCGCCTTAGACTCCACCACTCCTACAGTCTTTGGACAGTGTGTAGCGCCCTCTACAGTGTTCACTTTGTCCTTCCCTGATCTTCAGGTCCATTTTATTATGGACAACTAGCAGGGGTGTCCATTAGCCTGTTTTAAACCATTTATAAAGAATATGTAAATAATACCGTCATGTAGAGTCCATGTAATACTGCCATAGGAGGATGGGTGTATTTTACAGTGGAGCGCCAGGGAATAGCCTGAGCACAGAACTTGGCAATCTCTGGCACTCCCATTGGATCTAATAGAATGGGGGCACGCATTCTTCGCCAGCGTTACTTGCTGGGTTATGTAGTGCACCTTTATCATCTCTCGAGCCTGCCAGTTATCACCTGCTCTGGACTCACCTGTGTAGCCTTGGTTGCAGTTACAGATGACCTGTCGTGACCGAGGGTCTTGATGACAGGACACAGCAAAGTGTCTCCCGCTATTGGGACCGTCAGGACAAGGACATGGACGGCAGTGATCACCGGATCCTAGCACTGGATTTCCAAAGAATCCAGCTAAACACCTGGAAGGAAAGAGACACAAAGATCATTCTGGCCCATCGGCTTTAGTAAATACTTGTATTTGCCATTAAATAACAAATTTTGGACATCTAGTCTCAAAACTCTATGCTGTGCCTCGATTATTCCTCCTGGAACTGTATGAAAAAAAATGACAACTGGACATTACTGTTCCTCTTGTCAATATAGTGTGCACCTACAAAGTATGAGATTGTCCGTACTGATTGGACAGTGCCATGGTAACTCCCAGCTATCACTTTATCAGTACATTTCCAGGAGGTATAGCAGAGGAACAGCACAATGTAGATTTCTAAGAAAATATGGGCAATGCAAGTATGCAGAGTAGGCAGGTCCAATAATTTAATTATATTACGTGTTACAGTTCTTGTCAATAGGGGGCAGTATTAGAATTGTGCTGATAAATATAATCAAAAAGTCCCGGCATGTTAAAGGGGTTGTCCAGTATTAGAAAAATATGGCTGCTGTCTTCCAAAAACATCGCCACACCTGTCCACAGGTTGCATGCGGCATTGCAACTCCATACCGTTCACTTTAATAAAGATGCAATACCAGATACAACCTGTGAACTGGTGTGGCGCTGTTTCTTGAAAACAGTGGTCGTGTTTTTCTAATCCTTGACCATTTTACTATTAACAAATCCATAGAATCCAGTACAATGAGATCACCTCTCGCATCGATCTCCGGCAGTGCTATCTCGACAGTGCAGACAGGCCCCCATCTTCTGGTCGCACTCCTCTGAATGGCCGTTACATTGGCATTTCCTGCAGTTAGGGAAGCCCCAGTGGCCTGGTTGGCATCGGTCACACTTGGGTCCATAGGCACCAGTCCGACAAGGGCACTGCCCGTTATACTGGTCACAGAAGTTGTGGCTGGAGCCCTCCAGATTACAGTCACAGCCTGCAGCATATTACACATGTGACTTACATGTAACATACAGAACACGTATGTAGCAGAACATTGCATTTCATTCATGTAGGGGTGCTTACTTTTGCAGCCGGCTGGTCCAAATCCATAAGTCCCAGGGGCGCATCGGTCACAGCGACGTCCAATGACATTGGGTTTACACCGACACTGTCCACCATTGGGGTCACATTCTGAACTCAGCGATCCTTGAGGGTCACAGTTGCAGGCTGGAGAAGGCCATTGAGATTATTCAGTTATGGGGTTGTACAGGATTAATAAAAAAAAAAAATGTCTGCCTTCTTCCTGAAACAGCGCCACACCTGTCCATGGGTTGTGTCTGGTATTGCAGCTCAGCTTCATTAAAGTAAATGGAGCTGACCTGTAATATCACTGGCAATCTGTACACTGGTGTGGCGCAGTTTTTGGATGAAAGCACTGTTTTCCTAATCCTGGACCACCGGGGTTTACAGTCATGCAACTGTTGAATTAGGTCCATTAATAGTACAGCTATGGTCACTTTCTTTTTCTACCACTAGGGGGCGCTGACGGTCTAAGAGCAAATTTGCAACTGCAAATAAAAGTCAGGTTTTTTGCCTATTCTATGTTAAATACCCATACTAACTCACCCAGGGCTCCATCATGAAGAACGGCCGACATGCTGGTGATCAGTCTGGAGCACACCTCACTGGTTGGCGATTTTAGGACATTACCGACGTTGCTGTGGCAACGGAACCGCTCGAAAGCATCCTTTCGTTGAATGGAGGCCGGGTCTCCCCCGATAAACATCTCCAGAGATGAGTAACGTGGAACAAGAACCAACTGGGGGCAGAAATGAAAAAAACTGTCACACCCAAGGGTGTAGGTAAACTAGGGGGCGCCATAGCAGAGCTCAAAAAAAGGGCCTGTATTATGGTGCTGGGATTTGTCACCCAAAACAGAGGCGTCTGGAGGTTTTTTGCCCCTCCATGTCATTTCCTTGACTCCACCATCATTCCTACTAACAATGGTTCCTCATGGGAGGGTCTAGTAAAGGGACAGAACCAATCAGGACTCTCCACACACCCCATAGGGGCCCCATGGTCTGCCTTTATGGAATATACAGCCTTGTTCTCTGTATAGAAAGCTTTATGTACACCTCCAGTGGTACTCACAGAGTCTATCAGTATATTGGCTCCTTGCACTCTCTCCCTGGAGCTGTATCTGGTGAATTCAAGGCGAATGGTGTAGCTGACCCCTCGCTCCAGGCAGATCGGCTGAGGCAAAGCAACATGTCTGCAAAAAATATCAAAATCAAGGGAGATCTGAACAAAAGTCTATGACCTGGGGTCTGAACTGGGTGGGTGCAATATATATAGTGGATATATATATATAATGGATATATATATATATATATATATATATATATATATGGATATGGTCTGGGGTCTCATATATGGGTCTGGTTGGGGTATGATATTAAAAGAGGGATTTGGTCTGGGGTCTAATCTATGGGTCGGGTGTTAGTATAGGGGCTCACATGAATGAGACTGCGATCGGGCCATGTGACTGATGAATGTGATGTCACATGACCTGTGAAGGGAAAGCGGTGCTCAGGGAGCATCAATTCTGCTTCATACAGCTGATCCACAGGGGTCTCTGGTGTTGGACTCCTATTCATGACCTCTCCAAATACTGTGAAACAACTGTTTACAGGTTGTCTGTGCTGCAATACCAAACACAGCCTGTGGACCGATGTGGCACTGTTTATGAAGCAGCCTTTTTTTTTTTTTTTATCTTATTCTGCACAACCCATTTAAACTCACCTGTTAGTAGTGGGAAGAGAAATCGTCATCAGGTCATCGGAAGGGATGGTGTTACCGCAGGAACTGCTGGATGGAATAGGACCCGGTCTAATAATGGATATCTTCACCTGCTGCCACCTCTCAGGAAGCTGCCCATAAATCAGTAAAAGTAGATACCATGAGAACCCTCCCATGATATGCTGACCATATAACAGTATATAGACTTTGCAGGTTTGATTGGCTGTAGCAATGAATTCAGGGGCGTTGCAGTCATTACCGGGCCCTCCTGTGTAAGGGGGGCCCTCTGCCAAATCAGCAGTAAGCAGAATTATTAAGGCACGTAACGGTATTGATAGGATTGGTAGCAATCTTACATTAGGGTCAGGGGTGTAACAGGAGGGAATGTAGATGTAGCCTTCTTACCCAGGCCCTGGAACCCTAGGGGACAAAAGCCCTTCTGCCCCAATATGTTATATTAGAATATATTACCTTTGGCTCATACCGGAGTATTGCCTCGTACTCCATAGAGTAGGGGATATTGCTGATCTGAAACTCCAGAACGCCACCCTCAGGAACCAGAGCAAATCCTGGGCCAGTCCACGTAGCGGGGCGGCCCACTGGACGTTCACGTTCGGATACTGAGCAGCCCTATGGAGGAAAGAGCGAGTACAGTTATGGTCTCCAGCTGTGATGAAAGTGACTATGACTCCCTGCATGCTGTCAGGCCATGCTGGGAGTTGTAGTTTTACATTAGCTCAGAGCCACAGGTTGCAGATCACATGTCACTAGCAGGCAGGACTTACCTGTCGCAGCAGAGCAGATTCCGCCTCATAAGTGTAGTGGTCCAAGTCGATTCGATAATACCCGGATTTGACCATGTTGCACTGTCTGCCCACCATGTTGTTTCTGCAGCGACATTGGCCGGTCTCAGCCGCGCAGCTAAAGATAAGATCAGATCAGGTTACAAAATCTGCCCTATATAACAACTTCTGTGTTTGTGCCCCTATGACAAAACTTCTTGTACTTGTTCTCTGGCAGAAGTGCCATCATAGGGACACCCCACCTGTGGTAGAATGTAAAAGCTGGATCTTATTATGTACTAGGACATCCAGTGCCGGGTCATGATCTGCCAATGTACAGGGCAGTAAGTGTTGTCATAGGGGCAAAAGTTGTTCTTGAAAATACTATTAATATAAATACTGAATATTATGGATTGTTTAGACATGTGAGATTTATTACATGACCTCAGACTAGATGTAATATAAATGTACTTAGAAAAAAGGAGTTTTATTAGAACAGTGGAAATACCCTCCTAAAAATAGACTCGACACTTAATATTTATACTAGGATTTAGGGGTCGGTTTAGATAGAACATTACCCTGGCCCTAAAAATGGCCTCTGCCTATTATTAGTCCATAAGATGACATGTGTATAACCCTTATGGACAGCCTTACATTGGATTATGCCCTACATTGTTCCTTCTGTTACCATCTCCCTGCTACATGAGGTATGGCCATAGAGTGCCTAATCTAAGTGCAATACATCAGCCAAATAATACTTTCATACTACTGCCTTAATTAAGAACAATAATAACAATTATAAGGCGCTGCAACTACCATGTACTGCAAATAAAATATACTGTACAACGCTTCTGCCACCACCATCTACTGCAAATATACTGTAAAGTGATTTCAACACCATCTATTGCAAATAATATATACTGTACAGTGCTGCTGCCACTACCATCTACTGCAAATAAAATATATCGTTCAGTACTGCAACTACCATCTACTGCAAATAAAATATATCGCACAATGCTGCCACCACCATCCACTGCAAATAAAATATATCGTTCAGTGCTGCAACTACCATCTACTGCAAATAAAATATATCGTTCAGTACTGCCACCACCATCCACTGCAAATAAAATATATCGTTCAGTGCTGCAACTACCATCTACTGCAAATAAAATATACTTACAACGCTTCTGCCACCACCATCTACTGCAAATATAATGTAAAGTGATTTCAACACCATCTATTGCAAATAATATATACTGTACAGTGCTGCTGCCACTACCATCTACTGCAAATAAAATATACCATTTAGTGCTGCCACCATCTACTCCAAATAAAATTTGCTGTACCGTGTTGCCACCACCATCTACTGCAAATGTAATATACTGTCAGTGCTGTCAGCATCAACTGCTGCAATAAAATACACTATGCAATGCTGCCACCACCATCTACTGAAAATAATATATACCGTACAATCCAGCCACCACCATTTACTGCAAATAAAATATGCCATACTGTACTGCCACCGAAATCCACTGCAAATAAAATATATCGTTCAGTGCTGCAACTACCATCTACTGCAAATAAAATATACCATATAGTGCTGCCGCCATCGTATACTTCAAATATAATATATCATGCAGTGTTGCCACCACCATGTACTGAAAATAAAATATATTGTTGAGTGCTGCCACCACCATCTATTGCAAATAAAACATACTATACAGTGCTGCCACCACCATATACTGCAAATAAAATATACTGTACAGCACAGCCACTACCATCTACTGCAAATAAAACATACCGTACAGTGAGGGCACCACTATCTACTGCAAATAATGTATACTATACAGTGCTGCCACCACCATATACTGAAATTATAATATAGTGTACAGTGCCTAAGTATAAGCGCCATATAGTATAGGGTATAATTAAACATTTGCATAAAAAGGGGCAGTTTTATGCTGTTTGGGGGCGGAACAGGGTGGGGCTTAAAATGTCCCATGATTTAGGACTTGAGACTTCCTGCACTCAGACTTACTGATTATCCCATGCTCCACCGATGTCACAGTCACAGGCCCGGCATCCATGGAGGTCATGACTAAGAGCCCAGTACTCCGGCTGTAGGATAAGACACAAAAACAGAGGAATTGCCTCAGAAATCATCACGTACAGCTCAAGGGGCGTCCGTATAGGTGGTCCTAATAATGTCCCTCAGGACAGTGACCAGTGCAGCTCCTGGAGATCAAGGACAAGGACATGGAGTCCGTACCTGAGCTGAAGGGGGGCCCATCTTAGCTGACATTATAAAGAGTGGGAACCTTAATACCCCCTTACCAGGAGACACTGGCAAGATTGGCTGGATGAGGTGTTGTCCGCCAGCCATAAGAGGGCGCCTTAAATTTACTTTTAGGTTTTGGGTTGTATTTGTATGCTCTATGCTCTAGCTCACAGTAGGATTCTTAAGTCTCAATTAACATAGCTAGTCACCCAGCTTTCCTAAAACCATGAATGGTACGTGCTCCAAGTTATGTAGCCTTAAGTTCAAAGCAATGAGGGAACTGCCATATTGGTTGCCACCCACCTTTCCTAGAGTCCTGAATGCTACATGAACCTAGTTATAGGGCTTTGGATTCAAACCCCTGTAAGAACTGTAACAACAGCCATATTCGTTGTCACCCAGCTTTCCTAGAGTCCTGAATGGTAAATTCACCTAGTTATGTGGCTTCAGGTTCAAACCCCTGAGTGAACAGCCATATTGTTTGCCACCCAGCTTTCCTGGAGTCCTGAATGATAAATGTGCCTAGTTATTTGGCTTCGAGACAACTGTAATGGCGGCCATACTAGTTGTCACCCAGCTTTCCCAAAAACAGATATGACAGCTTAATTGAATTTTTACAACGCAATATGAAGGTGAAAAAAATATTTTTAGGAGTAAAATATTTTTATAGATTTTTATATATATATTTATTATATTTTTAAATTTTTTAAATATTTTTTTGGCATATGCCATATAAATGTAATATCCAATGGCGCTGCCTTATTACATATATTTATTATGATCCTCTGGTCTAGAGCGCACACTCGGCCCCCACTAGGGATGACAGGCGCACATCAATGGGGATGGGGGGACTCAGTCAGCACATTCCCATAGATGTCCCTTCTCACCGGGGGATCTGGTTACCGGCAGCTGCCGTCTGGAATGTATCGGAGGATATGAGCCTGACACACTGGGAAATGTTATTTCCTGTGGCCGCTTGTGAGGTGTTTGTATGTACGGAATGGATCCTAAACACTTTATTATACTCCGGAACAGCCCCCCACCCTATGCCCTCAAGATAAACAGATCGAGAAATTCAGTAAGGCCACCCCACTCCGCCAGTACTCATCCTGCCAATCACAGTGATCTGTAGATGCAGGGATGTAAGGGTTAACTGCACATGGATTTACACCAGATTGTCCATTGGAGTAGATTGTTTTAAAAAATTTCCCCGAGAGGCAGAGCTTCAGAGATTTGGGGGCGGGTTTTATTTCTCGGGGTATCATCTGGTGGATGGAGAGGTCAAGGGTTGTCCTAGGGGTCAGAGGTCCTCACCAGACACTGGTTACAGCTCCGTCCAGTTACAAAGCGCTTGCAGAAGCAGTCTCCACTGACGGGGTCACAATGCGAGCCATCAGAGATGGTGCCCCTGGGGTCACACTGGCACCCTAGGAATTAAGAGAATCAAAAACAATAAGGCATTGTTACCGCCATCTCACTACCCAACTGGCCTTCAATATATAGGCAAAGGTGGATTAAAGGGAAGGCAAAAGGAACAAATGCCCCGAGGCCTCCACCATCTGGCGACCTCTGGCACCTTTTGGAGGGTGAACACTATAAGACAATATGAGTCCACACATTGCGGAAAAGTTGTGTTTTTTGTTGCATATTTTGCCTCAGCCTACGATGCTGTAAGTTGAGCACTAAATGGTGGTATTATTTAGGCACTGCATTGTAGCCTTGTTATTTGAGCACAGTATGATGATAATATTGGAATACTCTGTGAGGGCACTAGATAAGCATTACATGGTGGTATTAGAAAACATTGGTGGTGGTATTTGTGCACTGTTTGGTGGTATTATTTAGGCACTCTGGTATTATTTAACTATTGTATGACGGTATTATTTGAGCACTCTGGTATTATTATTAAGGTACAGTATGGTATTATTTATACACTATATGATGGTATTATTTAAGCGCTATATAGTGGTAGTATTTAGGCACTATATGACATTGTTATTTGAATACTGAACAATGATATCATTTCAGCACTATATGGCGATATTATTTAGGCATTGTTAATGGTTGTATTTGAACACTATGTGATTCTATAATTTGAGCAGTATATGATGGTATTATTTAAGCACTGCATGATGATATTATTTGAGCTCTATATGATGGTATTATTTAAGCACTATAAAGTAGCATTATTGGGGCACTATATGGTATTATTTGAGAACTGTATGATGGTATTATTTGAGCATTATATGGTGGTATTGAGGCACAATCATTATTTGAGCACTGTATGATGGCATAATTTGAGAACTATATTGTATCATTTGAATACTATATGGTGGTAGTAGTTAGACACTGTGGTATTATTTTTGTACTGTATATGGTGTTATTTAGACACTGGTATTATTTCAGCACTGTATGGTAATATTAGTTAGACACTATGTGGTACTTGTATTGTATGATAGTATTATTTAGACATGATGGTATTATTTCAGCACTATATGGCGGTATTACTTAGACACTGGTATTATTTCAGCACTGTATGGTGGCATTATTTGAGCACTATATGGAGGTATTACTTAAATACTATATGGTAATATTTGCTCACTGTATTGTAGTATTTATATACAATGGTATCATTTAAGCACTATATGGTGGTATTAGTTGAGGCACTGTATGGTGGTGGTGTTTAGGCACTATGTAGTGTTATTTGAGAACATTATACAGTATGTTTGGACATAGTTCTCCACAGTCCTGAATCTTTTCTATTTAGCAGCATTTATGATTTTAAAACAATAATTCATTCTGTTTTTTAGGATTCTCACTTTTACATCCTGGGATGATGTCTGCACTGAGCCCATAAAATCCTGACTTGCATCGATCACATCGGGGGCCTTCAACAAAGTCTTTACAGCGACACTGGCCGGCAATGAGTCCCTGCGTTGGGTCATCCTGAGCATCGCAGAGTCCTCCATCCAGGGAGCCGTCCGGGTCACAATCGCAGGCTGCAGGGTAAGTAATGATGGATATTCACAGTTATTATTGCAGCACATTGCACTGCTAGTAGGTTTGCGGTAAGTGTGGTAAATAAGGAGATGGAAGCAGATATAACAGAGCTGAATTTGGCATTGACCTTTTTATTTTATGCCTTAAAATAACTTGCTGTGCCCTTGTTCATAGGGTGTGTCTGAAATTCAGAAAAAAAATGCTTTTAGAGTTCCTATATAGAACTATATGTTTCCATGGCTACAGACTACAAGGAAACCCTGTATAGTCTGGTCTTGTAGTTATGCGCTACTTCACTCCCTCTGCCCACTCTTCGGGCAGACAGTAGAAGAGGACGCAGATGGAAGCGGGTAACTTTGGATCAGAATACACAGGATCTACTCTTAGTTTGTTACCATGAAGACGCATAGCTCTGCACGAGAGCTGAATACACAAAACGGTAGAAGTGTTTTTAAAGAAAACAATTTGCAAAGTTTTTATTATATTTGAAGTGCACTGAGATAAGTATATACACACCCTTTAAAGCCTAGATTTGTAGTATTTTAATAACTTTGACATAACACTGACAAGGATCGGGGGAGGGGGGAGAGTATTTATGTACCAGGTACCTTTGCAGACATTGCTGTCTCGAATATCCTTGGTGGGGTCTTTGTAGTAGAAAGGCTTACAGAGCTCACAGTTTCGACCCATTGTGTTATGCTGACAGTCATCACAGACGCCACCGCTCGTGTTTCTAGTGGACAGGTACACCGCCATGTCAAAGTGACACTTTCGGGAATGATTGTTACAGTTGCATTCTGAAAATGAAAGAGGTTTTCGAGTTATTGGTGTAAAACATCCGGTGCAGATAGATCAGACATTACCCTGAAATCTGTGTAAACTAGAAGAAGCCATAGAGAGAAGAGAGTGTGAGGAGGAGGAGAGAAGGGACTATGCAAGTCTATGAAGCCTGGGAGGAGGAGAGAAGGGACTATACAAGTCTATGAAGCCTGGGAGGAGGAGAGCAGGGACTATGCATGTCTATGAAGAGGAGGAGGAGGAGGATCTATGAAGCCTGGGAGGAGAGAGCAGGGACTATGCATGTCTATGAAGCCTGGGTGACCCAGTGACTAAATAATGGCTCCATAGCTGCTAAAAATAGCTGCTATAACCCAGAAGTCAAATATTCACTTACTTTTGCAAGCATTGCTGCTGCGCCCTTCAGCCGGTCGCCAGGGAATGTCATTGAAGAAAGTATCGCACTGTTCACAGTTCAGCCCCTTAGTATTGTGTTTACAGACGCATCTCCCGTGTACCTGAGGGGCGGAAAGTACTCAATAAATCAAGCAAAAGATGGCATAATATTTTCAAGACCTCTGTCAGTTTTACTAATCTGTTTTTATTTTATGATTCTAATTTCTACATGATTATGAGGACGGCCATCTTGCCTGAGCTTCTTGTCTGCTCTGTTAACATCATTTAGTGATCTGCTTTACAGCATAGTCATGGCTATAGGCAGCAATAGTCTGGAGACTTATTGAAGTCTATAGGAGAGAAAAATTCTTAAAAAATATGTTTAGCATAAAAACTTGGCAAGGTATGTTACCGAATTGCAGAACCTTTTTGGCATAGAATTAATGAGCTTTATTTGACTGAAGAAACATAAAGAACATGAGACCCCTACCATGCCGTCTACGTCCTTGGAGACCCCCTCAATGGGAGCGCACTCGGAGGCATGTCCGTAACAGAAGCAATTACCCCGCACCACCAGCTCGTACAGGGCGTAATAATATTTCTCCTTTATTTCCACCCGGGAGTCCAGTAAATTGTCACCCAGGGTGTGCAGTCTGGTGAAGTTAATCCTGAGGTTGGTGATCTTCAGAAGATCTAGAGGGGGAAAGAGAGAGGACATTATATATAACGTAACATCTCAAAAGGAGCAGTCCGTTTTTGTGGGCGGTCATGTGGATATATTGATCATATAGTAAGCCCCTGCCTATACTGTAGGTGCCGCAATCACAGCATACAAGGTAGAGGGATACTGGTTAGACTGTCATCCTCTTCTATATTGGATGGGTCATGATCTTGATGAGCATGATGCGGTCTAGACTGGATACAGTTATATCCATAGACTGCAAGCACTGTATATAGCTAGTCCTGATCTCTGCAGAGCAGTGTATACAATTGTATCCAGTCTGAGCAAAACACATCAGCTGCTTCACAAAGCTCTCTGCTAGTCTGCTACAATGTATCAGTCTGATGTCCAGGCTGTTGAGCTCACAGAGCATTGCCCAGACTAGATACAATTATATCCAAAGACTGAAAGCCTTGTATATAGCAAATTCTGCTCTCGGCTGAGCTGTGTATACAGTTATATCCAGTCTGGACAATGCTCTGTGAGCTAAACACAGCCACAACCTCTGAACAGAGCTCTCTTCTAGTTTGCTATAATATATCAGTCTGGATTCGAGGCTGTTTAGCTCACAGAGCATTGTCTAGTCTGGATACAATTGCATCCATTTCTGTGCTGAGCGCAGACTTAGTTATGTACAATGCTCTGTGAGCTAAACATATAAACTTCAGCTGCACAGATCCCTCTGTTAGTTTGATACAATGTATCAGTCAGTGTCCAGACTGTTTGGCTCACAGAGCATTGTTTGGACTGGATACAATTGTATCCATTTCTCCGGTGAGAGCAGGACTAGTTATGTACAGGGTTACTGCCTCTGAATGTAACCAGGAGTGGTGTCAGTCACTGACAGCAAGCAGAGATCTGGACACGTGATGGAATAGAGACACAGAAGATTAGTAAGAGTCAGGACAGTATTGGCTTCAGCTCTTTAGGATAGCGGTCTGTGCATTGTTATGGAGCTCCGGTGACGGTGTCGCTCTCGTGCACTTGTTGTGTGGGGTCTACAATGTGACACTTCCACTTATTCTACCAGCTGGGACTTGTCAGGACTTTACAGTAATGTGTGTTATAAACTCTACACAAGGCTGGTGACTGGAGAGGAGCCAAGAGCAACACCCAGTATCATCCGTTATACAGGGAGTCTGCCATGTATGGAAGTGCAGCAAAGCACCGAGCTAAATCAGTAACAGCCCCAGACATCGTCCCTCAGATCACAAATAGCATGCAGGAGGGAGTCAGACGTCCCCATAACTGTTAGGAAATAACTCAAGAATGATCTGTTAATTCTGCTCTAAGCCTCCTGTATCAGCCCGCAACCAGCTACTGGAAGATGGAAAATATTCTCAAGTCATCTGCAAATAATCAGTCTTCCATGAGAATATTCCCTGGTACAGTCACTGTGTACATACATTACATTACTTATCCTGTACTGATCCTGAGTTATATCCTGTATTATACTCCAGAGCTGCGCTCACTATTCTGCTGGTGCAGTCACTGTGTACATACATTACATTACTTATCCTGTACTGATCCTGAGTTACATCCTGTATTATACTCCAGAGCTGCGCTCACTATTCTGCTGGTGCAGTCACTGTGTACATACATTACATTACTTATCCTGTACTGATCCTGAGTAACATCCTGTATTATACTCCAGAGCTGCACTCACTATTCTGCTGGTACAGTCACTGTGTACATACATTACATTACTTATCCTGTACTGATCCTGAGTTATATCCTGTATTATACTCCAGAGCTGCGCTCACTATTCTGCTGGTGCAGTCACTGTGTACATACATTACATTACTTATCCTGTACTGATCCTGAGTTACATCCTGTATTATACTCCAGAGCTGCGCTCACTATTCTGCTGGTGCAGTCACTGTGTACATACATTACATTACTTATCCTGTACTGATCCTGAGTTATATCCTGTATTATACTCCAGAGCTGCACTCACTATTCTGCTGGTGCAGTCACTGTGTACATACATTACATTACTTATCCTGTACTGATCCTGAGTTACATCCTGTATTATACTCCAGAGCTGCACTCACTATTCTGCTGGTACAGTCACTGTGTACATACATTACATTACTTATCCTGTACTGATCCTGAGTTACATCCTGTATTATACTCCAGAGCTGCACTCACTATTCTGCTGGTACAGTCACTGTGTACATACATTACATTACATATCCTGTACTGATCCTGAGTTACATCCTGTATTATACTCCAGAGCTGCGCTCACTATTCTGCTGGTACAGTCACTGTGTACATACATTACATTACTTATCCTGTACTGATCCTGAGTTATATCCTGTATTATACTCCAGAGCTGCGCTCACTATTCTGCTGGTGCAGTCACTGTGTACATACATTACATTACTTATCCTGTACTGATCCTGAGTTATATCCTGTATTATACTCCAGAGGTGCGCTCACTATTCTGCTGGTGCAGTCACTGTGTACATACATTACATTACTTATCCTGTACTGATCCTGAGTTACATCCTGTATTATACTCCAGAGCTGCGCTCACTATTCTGCTGGTGCAGTCACTGTGTACATACATTACATTACTTATCCTGTACTGATCCTGAGTAACATCCTGTATTATACTCCAGAGCTGCACTCACTATTCTGCTGGTACAGTCACTGTGTACATACATTACATTACTTATCCTGTACTGATCCTGAGTTATATCCTGTATTATACTCCAGAGCTGCGCTCACTATTCTGCTGGTGCAGTCACTGTGTACATACATTACATTACTTATCCTGTACTGATCCTGAGTTACATCCTGTATTATACTCCAGAGCTGCGCTCACTATTCTGCTGGTGCAGTCACTGTGTACATACATTACATTACTTATCCTGTACTGATCCTGAGTTATATCCTGTATTATACTCCAGAGCTGCACTCACTATTCTGCTGGTGCAGTCACTGTGTACATACATTACATTACTTATCCTGTACTGATCCTGAGTTACATCCTGTATTATACTCCAGAGCTGCACTCACTATTCTGCTGGTACAGTCACTGTGTACATACATTACATTACTTATCCTGTACTGATCCTGAGTTACATCCTGTATTATACTCCAGAGCTGCACTCACTATTCTGCTGGTACAGTCACTGTGTACATACATTACATTACTTATCCTGTACTGATCCTGAGTTATATCCTGTATTATACTCCAGAGCTGCGCTCACTATTCTGCTGGTGCAGTCACTGTGTACATACATTACATTACTTATCCTGTACTGATCCTGAGTTACATCCTGTATTATACTCCAGAGCTGCACTCACTATTCTGCTGGTGCAGTCACTGTGTACATACATTACATTACTTATCCTGTACTGATCCTGAGTTACATCCTGTATTATACTCCAGAGCTGCACTCACTATTCTGCTGGTACAGTCACTGTGTACATACATTACATTACTTATCCTGTACTGATCCTGAGTTACATCCTGTATTATACTCCAGAGCTGCACTCACTATTCTGCTGGTACAGTCACTGTGTACATACATTACATTACTTATCCTGTACTGATCCTGAGTTACATCCTGTATTATACTCCAGAGCTGCACTCACTATTCTGCTGGTGCAGTCACTGTGTACATACATTACATTACTTATCCTGTACTGATCCTGAGTTACATCCTGTATTATACTCCAGAGCTGCACTCACTATTCTGCTGGTACAGTCACTGTGTACATACATTACATTACTTATCCTGTACTGATCCTGAGTTACATCCTGTATTATACTCCAGAGCTGCGCTCACTATTCTGCTGGTACAGTCACTGTGTACATACATTACATTACTTATCCTGTACTGATCCTGAGTTACATCCTGTATTATACTCCAGAGCAGCGCTCACTATTCTGCTGGTGCAGTCACTGTGTACATACATTACATTACTTATCCTGTACTGATCCTGAGTTACATCCTGTATTATACTCCAGAGCTGCGCTCACTATTCTGCTGGTGCAGTCTCTGTGTACATACATTACATTACTTATCCTGTACTGATCCTGAGTTACATCCTGTATTATACTCCAGAGCTGCACTCACTATTCTGCTGGTACAGTCACTGTGTACATACATTACATTACTTATCCTGTACTGATCCTGAGTTACATCCTGTATTATACTCCAGAGCTGCGCTCACTATTCTGCTGGTACAGTCACTGTGTACATACATTACATTACTTATCCTGTACTGATCCTAGGTTACAGTTTTTGTTATTCCCCAGAGCTACATTCATTATTCTACAGGCTTCAGAACTGAAATCTCTCACCATTCCCTGCTGATTTATTGTTGACATAGAGCTAGTTCTTGGGATATACAGTTTGGGAAGTGTCTGTTTTTTACACCTGACACTATACACTAAGCTGATGTAGTCAAAACTAACTTTATTATAGTATTATCCTATCCAGCTGATCCTACATTGTAGTCTGTATTATAGACTATAAAGTAGAATCAATACAAGATACATAATACAGCTGATATACACATTGACACTACCAGCAGAATTATGAATGCAGCTCTGGAGTAAAATACAATACAAGTCACACAACATATTTACAAGTTATATGGGCCCCTTAGGCTTTCCATATACAGATACACATGAAGGGACAGTCGGGCTCCTTAGAGGTCTAGGTGGGATATTATGACTCTAAGATCTGAGATGTTGTATGGCGCCATAATACAGTAGCGTGCTTAATAACTTACTCTGAATACGAGGACTGTACGGGTCCCTGATGTGAATGGCTGGATCCAGAACCCTGAATATCACCTAAAGACAGAGAGAGAAGGGGATTATATACAGAAATGCAGACTAGACTACACTGGATCATTGTACTACAGATCCCTGCGCACTGTGTGCCGCCATATGGTGCTCCTTATCACAACATATTAGGAGGGTTTTTTATGCCTAGTACATAGTACGCCTAGCCATAATACATGTGTTACCTATATGGCACCCAATTATTCCGCGGTGCTTCACTCCCAGCTCTTACCTCTCCTTCAGTGGATGGCTCAATTTCAGAGTATCGGGATTCACAGATCACGTCGTCCACCTTTCTTTGGATGTTGCGTGAAATACTCGGGAAGACGGCCGCACAGTCATAAGCAAAGTATCTGTAGACCTTCCAACTGCGCCCAAAATCAGCCGATCGCTCCACCAACATGGCCGCCGGTCTGAAAGTCTAAGGCACAAATAAAAAATCACAAATTTGATAGAGTTGACACTAAAGGATATCCATTGATGTTATATCAACCCTATGGGATTGGTCAGGATGGTGAGGGCCCTGCATGAGGTCCATGCTCATAAAGTCATTGACATTGTACTTACCTTGAAAGTCATGATGAGATGAGTGAAGTGAAACTCGGCCTCCAGGTCCAGCTGTATACTGACATCAGAGACCCCTATATGGAAGGATACAACATGATGGGTATATATAATGGTCAAGTTAAATATCATATAGGTGGGGTCCATCAAACTGAACCCCTATGAATCTGCTGTTTCGGCAGATGATACATATAGAAAGGAGCAGGAAGCAGACAGCTCCGTTCTCTGTGTAGTGGCCAAACCAGGTACTGCAGATCAATTCCCATTCACCTAAATGGAAGCTAAGCTGTAGTGACTTAATTCAGCCACTATACAGCGAACGGCGCTCTCTTCTTCCTGCTCCATTCTCTACAGTATATATCAGCTGCTGAGAACTGCTAATCGATGTGGGGGCCAGTTGTGAGGCCCCTACTGTTCTCATAGTGATGACCTATCCTTACTATACGTCATCAATACTTTTAGCCCAGAAAACCCCTTTAAGGGAATAAATTATAAGTTGATGCTGCCAAAATAGTTGAAATCTATCTATGAAAATCCAGTGTTCCATGGCAATTGTACGGATTGTGATCTATGGGCCCCCACTTACCACATGTGATCTATAATACTGGTGCCTTCTTATGTTGTACAGCGGACTTTGGGCCCGCTCAGGTTTCAGGACTTGGTGCTGATCGCTACCTCTGCACCCCCTATAGCTACGCCCCTGCTGTGGGACCATGGCGGCCACATTGGTTGTCACTCAGGAACTTGCATTTACTGGTATATTTAGAATTTTAGGGGCCAATAGATCCTATGTATCATAGAGGCAGATGTTGTGGCTACTATGGGGCCCTTGAATAGAGGAGGTCTAGCCCGGGTGGTCTTGTCCCTTGGCGAGAACTTGTATAAGACTCCAGAGGAACTTAGATTTTAGCAAACAAGGGGAGGGGAATTGGCACAGGGGTGGAGGGGTAGTAACCACTAGGCCCTTTTGACTGGGGTGGTATAATCCCACACCCTACTGGGGATCCATTTAATCTTTTCGGTAGCCCCCTCCTCTTTGCATGCTTTTAGCTACAACACACTGTAGTGCGCTCTGGGTTGGCACATGTCGCTGCCCCTTGCCAGTGCCCAGAACTCAGAATTCCACTGGAAATAACAAAATACATCAAAGTGTTTCCTCCTTGAAGCCAAATGGATAATAATGAAGGAATGAGAAACACAGATTAAGTATCTGATCTCAATATTCTCCTGGATGGACTTCAGTGAAGACGGGAACGGCTTATACTCTCTTAGGATATTAATGAGTCTGGATGAGGAATACGGTAAATGTGGGCAGAAAATACAGACGACATTCCAATATTCATGTGTATAGGGTGGTAAAGTGACTGCCGGGGAAGTGTTACTATAGGTCTATATAGAAGACACATGCCCATAGCAAAGGTGCAAGATCACAGCTGGTCATGCATGTGCCCTTCTGCTCTATTGGAGGCCTAGCAACGATTGTATCTGCCGTTTACGTTGCGGCATTAATCCAGACAACTATAATGACATATTTTCTTTGATACATCAGATGCCGAGCATTCACCAGGCTGCTCCTTACATGTGAAGCAAGCGGCAGCTGCACATACAGTAGAGGCATGCAGAACCGCCAATGTGCTGGCAGCGGATTCTGAGCAGAGACGTCCTGTTATCTCCCACCTGTTCCCCCCACACATGTAATAACAAGATTTTCTCTGCTTGAACTTTCTACTTGGTGAAAAGCCAAACATAAGTGTTAGATCTACCCTGACACATCCAGGGGCACAAGTATAAAAATTTGGGGTGGCACCAGAGCCCAGCATATCAACCCAGCCCTGCAGATAGGTTAGTGTCACCAGACCCAGCATATTACCCCAGCCCTGCAGATAGATAGGTTAGTGTCACCAGAACCAGCATATCACCCCAGCCCTGCAGATAGATAGGTTAGTGTCACCAGACCCAGCATATCATCCCAGCCCTGCAGATAGATAGGTTAGTGTCACCAGAACCAGCATATCACCCCAGCCCTGCAGATAGATAGGTTAGTGTCACCAGACCCAGCATATCACCCCAGCCCTGCAGATAGGTTAGTGTCACCAGACCCAGCATATTACCCCAGCCCTGCAGATAGATAGGTTAGTGTCACCAGAACCAGCATATCACCCCAGCCCTGCAGATAGATAGGTTAGTGTCACCAGACCCAGCATATCATCCCAGCCCTGCAGATAGATAGGTTAGTGTCACCAGAACCAGCATATCACCCCAGCCCTGCAGATAGATAGGTTAGTGTCACCAGAACCAGCATATCACCCCAGCCCTGCAGATAGATAGGTTAGTGTCACCAGAACCAGCATATCACCCCAGCCCTGCAGATAGATATTTTTATGGGTACACTTTGTGGGGGTATTGGTTATTAGTTGCTCCCTTGCACTATTTGGAGTCCACACTAGTACTGGCACACTCTACACTCTGTCCATGTCACAAGTGATTGTCGCCCCCTATCTTTTACTTGTGACTGTTTACTTGATAAATTATCCCTGTTATATTATGAGAATTCTCTGCTCAGTCGCTATAGATTTGCCTCTCTGGGTGCTAAGAAAGCTAGGTAACAATTCTCAACATTGGCCATATTCACTCAGCTTTTCCAGAACCAGATATACCATAACTAATAAGTAGGATTTTTAGCCACTTGATGAGGATTGAGCTGTGCAGATCCTATAACAATGTGCCGTGAAGAGCGGACATATGAGTCAGGGTTTCCTGTGGAAAGCTGGATCTTTTCCTCCCAAGTCCTACTACTGACCCCTCCCCTGAGCTCCGGGGGGATGTAAACTGTTCAGAATAAAATAAAGGAATTTTAATAGGGCTGCAGATAAAAAGCTCCCGGGATAAGCTGCCGAAATCCTCAAAGACTTCGCCTCCTTTTTTCTCTTTTACAGCTTTAATCCCAGAGAAGAATATCTGTAATTAAATTAAAGGACCTTAATGAGGAAAAGGAAGGAAAGAAGAGGAGACGGAGCTTAGCCGGATTGTCTGACACCGAGCATTGTGGGTAATGTCCCCAACAGATGCCGCCACACACAGTGGGCGACTACAGGAGCCCTGTAATGACTGCTCTGCAGCCAAGTGTCTGCATGCCATAGAGACGGTTTATAGGATGCTATAGTGCTCATGTAAAGGGGATGTCCACCTCAAATTATATGGGTTTTCAGGACCCTAGGATAGGCCAGGAATATCTAATTCAGTGATTCACAGCTTGGGTGCCATGACTCCGGGGTACTCAACAGTGTCCACCACACCCTTCTTTAATTTTTTCCTCTTTCCCACACACTTTATAATGCTCCCAGTGGCCCACAGACAACTTAAAGTGCTCTGCCCAATCATATGGACTGTACAGCTCTTCCAAAAGCAGAGAGTGTAATCCTCCCCAGTGGCCCCCAGACACTTTATAATGCTCCCCAGTGGCCCACACATACTTTATAATGCTCCCCAGTGGCCCACACATACTTTATAATGCTCCCCAGTGGCCCCTCAGATGCTTTATAATGCCCCCCAGTGTCCACCACACACTTCTTTAACGCTCTTCTCTTTCCCACACAATTTATAATTTTCCCCAGTGGCCCACACACACCTTAAGGTGCTCTGCCCAATCATATGTGCAGCTCTTCCAAAAGCAGTGAGTGTAATGCTCCCCAGTGGCCCCCATACACTTTATATTGCTCCCCAGTGACCCACACACACTTTATAATGCTCCCAGTGGACCCTAGATACTTTTTATTGCTCCCCAATGGCCCACAGACACCTTATAATGCTCCCCAGTGGCCCACAGACACTTTATAATGGACACTTTATAATGCTCTCCTCTGGACCCCAGACACTTCATAATGCCACCTTGTGTCCTCCACACATTTTTTATGATACTCCCCAGTGGCCCCCAGACACTATGATGGGAAGATAGCCGCATGTCTTTG
This sequence comes from Leptodactylus fallax, assembly GCA_947044405.1. Taxonomy (NCBI): domain Eukaryota; kingdom Metazoa; phylum Chordata; class Amphibia; order Anura; family Leptodactylidae; genus Leptodactylus; species Leptodactylus fallax. Next base: position 3,001,234 of record CAMRHE010000142.1, read on the forward strand.
TTCAGCTCTATCTGTGTGCTTAGGATACAGAAAGAGATGAATACAAGGGTGAAGCAGTAAGCTTTTCGCTTCTGCTCCATCATTCAAGCAGATACTAGTGATGTCTGGGGCTCAGTGCAGGCCTGCTTCATCAAGCTGAAGACAATTGGAGGAGAGCTGCTGAGAGATCTGCGGGAACGGGGCTTGGTAAGCATGTTTTTTATTTATACCAGGGCTGTGGAGTCGGAGTCGTGGAGTCAGAGTCGGTGCCTATTTTGGTGGAGTCGGAGTCGGTATAAAATGGACCGACTCCGACTCCCAAAATATATAATAAATTGGTACAGTTAGTAGTACAATGCAGTATGTGCTGAATATATTTTCATAAGAATTTGGGAAAATGATGAAATGTTGAAAATGATGAAATGTCCTGTAAAGGTCTGTTCTATTCCTCATATAATGATGGGACTGAGTTCTGAGTGAACCTATAAGGTTTAGCACCATTATCTGGAGTAAGCAAAAGATACAAGTATTGTGATTGTGAGGACTGAAAAGCTTGACTTTATCTGTAATTGTGCTGGAGACCCACCCACAGCCCGAGGACACAGAGTGACTGCTTGACTCAGGGCTGTGGAGTCGGAGTCGTGGAGTCGGAGTCGGTGCCTATTTTGGTGGAGTCGGAGTCAGGGGAAATTGAGGAGTCGGAGTCGGGGCTTTGGCGTACCGACTCCACAGCCCTGGGTACAACTACTGCCTGGGGCAACTAGGAAGCATTATAAAGTGTGAGTGGGTCACAGGGGAGCATTATAAAGTATCTGAGACCAGTGGAGAACATTATAAAGTGTATGGGAGCCACTGGGGAGGGTTATATCGTGTCTGGGGTGCAATGGGAAGCATTATAAAGTGTATGGGAGCCACTGGGTAGGATGATAACGTGTCTGGGGGGCAATGGGAGCATTATAAAGTTTCTGGAGGTGACTGAAGAGCATTATAAAGTGTGTGGGGGCCAGTGAGGAGCCTTATACTGTGTGGGGGACAATAAGGGAGCATTATACTGTGTTGGACACTGGGGAGTATGATGCTATGTGGGGGCCGCTATGGTGATGGAAAAAGATGAATTTTGATATGTGCTGGGTAGAAAGTATAGGATAGTTTAGCTTTGAGGGTTTATTCACACTGCATTGGAAAAATACATGCAATTTTGATGCATTTTTTATTTTTATAAATGAAACAAATCTAACATGTTTCAGCTGTAAATTCAAAAAGTGCACTAAATACCACATCAAAATTGCAGAGTTTTTTTTTTTTTTTTGTCTTTTGGTAAAACTAATTTTGTAGGGTGACCCGAGGAAATATTTTTTTCTGAACAAGTTGGGGAACACTGATCTAATTTGTGGGGCTCCAACTCCAAGGACCATCACTGCACAAAAAGTGCTGCACCAATATTCCCTTTGTTATGTACCGGGCACAGCGCCATATAGTTGGTTGTGACTCCTCCTGGTACTGCAGCTCAGTCCCATCCACTTAAAGGGTTTGCCCAGTTTTTCAACTCATGACCTATATACAGGATGTACAGTTTTATGTTATGAGATCATCACGGTCCCTGTCTTCAGTCAGACCATAGAGATGGTCAGCAGCACAGAGTATTTTTAAGTGCAATGTGTTGATCTTGTTGGGAGGCAACAAGGCCCTCTAATAAGATGTAATGGAATGACAAGGGTAATAAGACACGTGAGCGATCACAGTCATGACTAACAGCAACACAGAGTATTTCAGCATGTGCTGGAGAAAGGAAAAAGTGATATTCTGAGAGCATTGGTTAGATTACCGTTCTCAGATTGCCACCAGGCCTTCTTCCTGTCTTCAGCAAACGTAGTCACAACGTTTTCGATGCGATGACTGATGGGATTGGACAGCCGGTTGTAAGGTCTTCGCGAATCACAGACAAAACACTTCTTCTCATCCTGGTGAATATAATGTCAATTTATTTAAGTGTCAGGTTATCAGATTTATGATTAGTATCCCATAATGCAACATCATATGCTCATGTCACACATCCCTAGGCGCTGGCCCTTTCATTTTGATTGGACATTTCGGTCATAAGGTGCTTTGTCCAATCATATGGAGAACTGTGCAGCTCTTCCAAAAGCAGAGAGTGTAATCCTGAAGGCAATAAGAACACCACGTTCAGCTTTCTGTCAGAAACAAGACACAGGAGATGTTGTAGCCTAGGGAGGCAACTAAACCACTGGACACCACGGATCTACCCCTTCACTCTCCTAGATCACCAGGGAAGCAGATATTAACATGTCTATTATAATAGACCATGAAGAAGCAGGAAATAACGCATCCCCTACACTAGATCACCAGGGAGTCTCTATCGACGCATCTACTACACTAGACCACCAGGAAAGCAAATATGAAAGGGCCCAATAACATGGACCACCAGGAAGGATTGCATTAACCTGTCCACTACTTGAGACCACCAGAAGAGCTACTGTTAACCCGTCCACTATTCTAGACTCCAGGGAAGCTGTTGTAAACTCATCCGCTACCCTAAGCCATCAGGGAAGGTGGCATATACTCGTCCCCTGGTCTGGACTCCCAGGAAAGACCATCTGTGGACCTGTACATTACTCTAGACCACCAGAGAAGCTTTCATGAACCTGTACACTACTTTAGACCACTAGGGAACCTGGCATAAACCTGTCCACTACTCTAAACCTCCAGCGAATCTGGCATGAACCTTTACAGTATTCTAGACCAACATGAAAGCTAGCATGAACCTCCCCATGGCTTTAGACCATCAGGAAAGCTGGCACGAACCTGTCCACTACTCTAGACCACCAGGGAAGCTTACAGTATCCCCTCCATTGGGTCATATGAGTGACATGATAAGAGCTTTCTTTACAAATTTTTTAGAATGTTATAAGATCTGTGCATTGCAAAAAGATCAGCCCTATGTGGACATCTCTTTCCTAAAGACCCCTGGTAAACAACTTTTGACCACAGTGGTATCTAGTATTCAATGGCGACCTATTAGGTGGTTGAGTATGTAATTCAAGTTCATTGAGTTTTCTTGTTCTTCACCTTCCACTATGATGTCCTTACACTCTACTTATTCTAACCAGACAAAAGAGCCAATGACGAGATTCCCTTTAAAAACCAAAGAGCCCCCAGAATGTGCATGACATAGAAGCATTACGTGGTCTATAAAACAATCAACAATTTTTGGCTTTGTCCCCTCTTGTTAATGAATTGCACATTTTGTTTTCTCAGCCTTTTGGCTTCACCTACCTGAAGATGACTCACAATACAATAGGGTTGTGCTCTGTGCAATCCACAGGTTGACGCGGCCTTCAGTTTATTTGCCCGGCCTACGAGAAGGTCCCCGGTGGCAGGATAGCAGCTGCCTTGAGAACAGCCATGTGGCTGATCGGGATGCTGGGAAAATACTCCAACCGCTAGCACTGCAAGTAAATGCACCAGGTCACATGGTTGTATTAATATGCATGATAAAATTGTAGCAAATTGTGAGAGGTATTAGGGCTGTACAGTTTTACACTAGAAGGATTTTATGGTTTCTGAAAATTTATAGAGGTCCTGCAGGCAGGGAAATGGGAAGGTGATGAATGTGACACTGACGGCTCCTGGGAGGAGAAGTTCGGCAGGATTAGTAAGTAAGCCGGTGACCATGACCGGCAGGAGGAATGGGTTGACAGCGACCACAGCTGCTGGCTCACATAATGGTCCTGCCACACTCCTCCCTGTTGCCATGCTGGTTCATCCTCCTCTGTTGCTCCAGACTCCTATATAGGGTGCACATTTTCGCCCACACTCTCTCTTAAAGTGCCAGTGTGTGCACCAACATTTTTGGCCCTTACCAATCCCAGCTTGTCCCTGTCTGAATAGATCTGCCTCACACGCATCTGGGCCCCTAAGGATCAAGGGTTTTATTATGTGCTGAGCCATTGCTGTGCTTGACCCTGGCTTGCCACCTGACCACGTTTCTGTTTGCTGTCCTATACTCCTATATAACTGACCTCGGCCTGCGCCTGACTTCCAAACCTCCACTGCCCACCCTGACATTTTGCCTGACCTCTGACTACACATAAACTTTGCCAGTCCTGATCTTGGCCTATACCCGGATTCCACTCTTGCTTGATTCCTCAGTGTTACGTATCAGTGTCTCTTGCCCTAGGTAAGCTGTCACTTAAACTGGGATTACTCCATTCTGCTGGTTCAGAGCAGCTAAATTCAAATCCCTTTGTAGAGGTTAATGGGTGAAAATTGGGTTGCCACTTAGACAACGCCCTTCTGTTAGGTGGTACAATAGGTCCACACCTACTACTATTTACAAGGAAGATGACGCTGTCTCCAAATAACATATATTACAATGTTTCACCTTTGTCAGATCTTCACAAACCTATATTAATTTCCATGAACTCTCAGATCTCTTGCGTCCCCCTCCACCACACACCTGCTCCGTCCCATTATAGACTCTGCCATGACGTGTCCCAAAAACATCTGAATACTTTCTAAAACTATCTCATAAAAATAAATGCAAACCCTGTCCATTCCTGTCTGTCCCAAAATACACACCTAGAGAGACCCAGTGACACCCCGCCAGAATGTGTGTATATTTAACAACCGCATCTCCCCAGGCCGGGCCTCTGAGCACCTGCCCCTTATCATTCCCATGTCAGAATTCCTGTGCCACCTCCCTGCCAGGACAATTTGCTTTTTGTTGCAATTTCCATCTAATTATTCCAGAGGAAGAATTCTGATCCTGTCAGTTATTGTACTTTCCAGAGTCATCACTCCCACATTCCAGCTGGGAAATCCCTCTGAGCGGAGAGCAGCGCCCGTCAGGGCTCCCACGATCTGACTCACAGTGGACAGGTTTCATGACACTGCCCTGTAACCCTTTATGGCAGTGGCTTTATTAGCTGCTGATTTATACACCACGGGAGCGGACTGGTAGCAGATTTCAGTTTTCCTTAAAGGGGATAAAACCCATTTTCAGGTACCCTGTTAGGGCATTCTGATAGGAATCCTTTATTCAGGACCTTAATTTTACTGGAGTGGAGAGCAGCTACAAAGAGCATCTCTCACTCTGGAGGACCCAGCACGTCCATGCAACCTGTTGATTAAAGTGGGCACTGTATAGTGCTTCATTTCCCCTGTGGTGGCGCTGCAGGAGAATTGTACACTTTCTGTTAGGTTCCTTGCAGATTACAGGTGATTGCTGAGATTCCAGTAGAAGAACAATCAGTGACCAGATTATTTTATAGCAAAAAGGGATTTACCAAGTGGACAAATGAAAAATAATTCTAATTTTATGATTTAACCCCAAATTTGCTTTCAATAAGGAAATTTGATCTTATATACCATGAAATCCTATGGATTAGTGATCTCCAACCTCTGAGACCTGTACAAAGAGTGACTCTTATTCTGCACGGAACAACCAATAATAGGAACAGTGTAATACTTCTTATCTCCTGTAGTGGCGCTGCAGGGGAGTTGAACACTTACTGTTAGGTTTATCAGATGGGATTTGTAGTTTCGTACCATATCTGATCAGCCATAAAATTAGAGATCATTTCTGGAGACTATGGCCCAGTCTCAGAACAATTCATCAACCAGTGACATGATTCAAAGCTCCTGTACCCCCAATGTACAGTCTGAACAATGCCCCTCATCTACCATGGGCTATTGATAATACTGGGGGCTTCCTGTGTGGCAAAAGGGCTTTTGGGGCTCTCAGGCACGCCCTATAGCTACACCCCCTATTACCAACAAGGCCATAGTTATAATATAACATCTTGTTTTCGCAGTGATATGTTCTGGCCTGGAGGCTATGGGCAGTGAAGGGGTTAATGTTTTGCTTGTAGAACGCCATTTCCTCCATCAGTACCCTGGCACACATCCCGCGTCTTTCGTCTCTCATGGTGCAGTGTTAGGAGAGCACAATGCAGGTCTACGGCGTATCCCGGCCTCTGGCTGCTTATCTTTTAATAACATCTTTTGTTACTGTTATGTGAAATAATAAGCCTGAATGGTGATTTCCTGTCGGCTTCTTTTGCGCTTTTAGCCGACCCACAACAGATTATATCAGCGGCTGAATATTCACAAGTCTCTGCTGCTTGTACGTGCTTACATATAAAATGCTCTTTAGTCAATACTTTAAATTTGGGAAAAAATATATTTGCATAATTTTATGCATCTGATCAGGTCGCCTCCTCCAAGTCAATTTATTTTTCACTTTCCATTACGATATATGGCATACAGTATAGAAACTCTATTATCATCATCGGTTACACAGAGGAGAGAGCTAATGTGAAGAGTGTCTCCTGGTCTGGAGGACTGAGTTTGAACCATGAATTACATGGTAGATTATTCAGTTGAATAGACTCTATGTAATACCACATTTCACCTGTAGTGGCCACTGCAGTATAAATACTTACAGCCACTTCCACCAAGCCATTATAGCCGATCACTGCGGATTTCAGCTGGCAGATCTACCGCAATGAGCTGGTCACCGGAAGGAACTGGCCAGATGGAAAAATGTCTTTTATCCTTTGATAGGTTGTCACTATCAAATTTGTGGACATCTGACACACCCATCGGCCAGTTTCAAACAGCTACTTCCGCTTCACAGGACTGTGATGTCATGTTCATGAGCAAAGGCATAACATGAAGCCCCTGGGCCCGATGCAAAATCTGTATCAGGCCCTCCAACTATGATGTATCATTTACAGTACCGGTCTCCTCCTATTGGAAGAGACACCTTATGGGGCTCTCTAAGGCTCCTGGGCCCGGGTGCAACTGCACCCTCTGCACCCCCTCAAGTTACGGCCCTGTTCCTGAGTCACATGGCCTGTTAGCAGCTCAGTCCTATAGAAATGAATGAGATTGAACTGCAATACCAAGCACAGCCACTATACGATGTACGGCGCTGTGCTTGGTAAGCAGCTAAGAGCCTGCAGCACTAGTGTGAACACTGCGGTTCCTTCAACCATCTGATTGGGAGGTGCTGGGTGTCAGACCCCCATTGATCACATATCCTAAAGAGCAAACACTTAAGATATATTAGAAATAATAGCACACCGCTATAGGAGAATTACATGGAGTGGGACAGTGTTTCCATAGAGCTGTCACTACCGCCATGTTTCATGATGACAGCCTGTAAATAATAAATGCTCTCGCTCTGACTGATCTGTCCACATCATGTCCTTGTATCTGGAGGTGATGAAGAAGCAACCGGAGTCTCGCAGGTTAAAGTGAAAATCCAGTCTGAAGTCACGTTATCTATATTATATAAGGTAATCGCTCGGCTAACAATCCCCTATTATCATTTATTATTGCAATCACTTTATCATGCAAGTCTGCTATGAATCTGCTGCATACGTTTTCCAGAGTGTGAATATGTCCTAAGCACCCCGTACTGGTCTTATGTTGAATGGTGCCCTGTATAGTATCTGGTGGCACAGCCTCATCCATATGATGTATTGCCATATAATATACAAATAACCACGACATACCGTGCATAACTATGTGCTGTCGGAGGGGGTGGAGACACCGCCATACATATGAGATGGGTCAACAACCTGCTGACTGATTCCTGTAGCAACCAGGTAAGATTATGTCTTACATTATTTATTTGCACAGGAATAGTTAAATGCAATGCATGGTTCTCTGTTATCAGCCACTTCAGGCGGATGATAGACTAGACTAGCAGAAAGTTGCCTGTGTGCCCCTTTAAGCCATCCCTCCGCTGGCTGACCATTATGGGAGATAGACTCCAACAGCAGCTGGATAGATGGAGGCTGCCAACCCCATGACTAGATGTATCCGAACCTAGTACATTCTTCCCATCTAATCCCGATCTGGCCATAATAACATTATAATGAAGTAATATCAGGAAAATTATGTTACAGTACAAATATGTAGCCTGGCTCAACGTTACTACAGCTGCAATGGCTGCAGAACAGGGATACGATTGTTCATGGCATCCATACGATGGGAAGTATAAGGCTTTCCCTGGAACACGCTTGCTCGGTGCCAGCGCGTTCTGTCTTGTTATCGTGGAGCAGCACGTGTAGTCAGACCCGCTGAACAATACGCTTCCTATCATATGCTATCTCTGTAGTGTCAGTGATCGTCTACTTTTAGAACTGTTATATTTAGGATGGACGGGGTTCAGGATCCAATAATCTGGCACCGCCTAATCCAGAACTACCCCAGTTTATAAAGTTATTGGAACAGTAATGGGGTTTGCTATTGCCCCTTTTATGCCACTGGGTATAACCATCCAGATTGTGTTGTATTTTAAGCCACTGACTCTCTATACTTATATCTTATACCTATGACGTCATGCCTATGATGTCATTAGTAACATCTTTAAACTTTATTTTCATACTATTAGGTATAGCAATCCGTGATGCTCTGTCCCTTTATCTGGCGATTTCTATAGCGTTGCCCATCAGTTTTATAACTGTTTAGGATGACGGGGTTACAGGATGATGTAATCTTGGTCCATAATATGGCAGTGGATTTATAATGTTACACCTGGTTTATAATGTTATGGGGTCTGGTATTGCCCCTTCATATGCTACCTGGTATAATTGTCCAAATTGAGCTGTTACTTTAAAACCCTGGCTCCCTATACTCATATCTAATGTCTCTAAAATCTATCTATGATGTCATGCCTATGATGTCATAAGTGACATCATTAAACATTATTTTCATACTATTCAGCAGTCTGTAACGTTCTGTCCCTATATGTGGCCATTTCTGTAGTGTCACTCACATCAGTGCTGGTCTACTTTTAGGACTGTTCTATTTAGGATGACGGGGTTACAGGATGATGTAATCTGGGCCTGTAATCTGACACTGGATAATCCAGAACTATGTCGGGGTTATAATGTTATTGGAACAGTAATGGGGTCTGGTATAGCCGTTCCCTATGCCACCTGTGTAAATGTCCAAACTGTGATGTTACGTTAAGCCCCTGACTCTTTATACCCTTATCCAATACCTTTGATGTCATACCTGATGATGTCATTACCTGTAGTGATGTCATTAAACCTACTATCTTCACATTCCTGTGAATAGGGGATGAATGTGTGATCACTGGTGGGACCCCCAGCCATCAGGGGAACGGAGACCATCCTAAAAGTCCTATAGAAATGAGTGGAGAGCTGAAAAAGTTTGTGCGCCAGAGCTCCATTCTCAAGGGCACTTTGGGAAACTTGCAGGATCCTATTCTCCTGTAATTGGGCGGTCTGACTACTGGGACCCCCAGCGACTACACATTTATCCTGCATCCTGTAGGTCACATCTGATATTACATTTCTTCCTCTTTCTCTTGAATATTGTAATACCTGACACATCCTGCAAAAGTTAAACCGATTTACAATGTTATCACCTGCAGTATTAGAACATGCTGGGAGTTGTAGTTTCATAGTAGAAAGAGCCACACGTTGCAGGCCAGTGCTCTAAAGGGTAGACTAGCTGTAAGGGCTAAGTCCTGACCCAGCTCTGACATGTACTGCTCAATGACAAAGGGCTCATTTAGGTGCCATTAATAGATTTTGTGTCCTAATATAGCAGTGGCAGGAGAGACTTTACTGAGATCCTGTTCTCTGCACCGCAGGGCCGCAACCACCGGAGTAGCAGAGACGTCTGATCTGTTCTGTCAGGATCATCCAAGGGTATTACACATATTATGATGTGTCACTGAGATATTATTATATTACGTCTGTCCATCTCCATGGCTGTCCTTGGAGTCCTCAAAAAAGGGAAATTCTTACAATAGAGATCTTTCCAAGAGTGGATGTGACATTTAGGGGCACCCTGGTATATTAAAGGGCATGTTAACGCTATTTATTCGTATACCATAAGACTGGCACCATTTATGGCGATACATTCTGGCAGGGCTTCTCTATTATTTGGGCACTGGTACTGCAGACATGGGTTGGCACTATTAATGGGGCACCCAACACTCTTTTTTGAGGGCACTCTGGCACTGTTTATGGCTGCATGCTAGCTAGTAATGTTTATAGGGGCACTGTCTCGCTGGTAATATTTATTGGGCACTGCCAGACTGACTCTGTTTATTAGGGTTCTCCGAAAATGTACATTGGGGTATTCTCAGGCAATGTTCATTGAGCTAGCACTGTTTATGAGGGCACCCTGGCACTGTATATTGGGGTAGTCTCAAGCTGGCAAGGTTCATGGCACTCTCTATGGGGCACTCTGGGCTCTATAAATGTATAAATTGATCCGGCTGCTATGTGTAACTAAACATACAGAAGCAAAATTATTGCAAAAAATTCTTCACCGTGGCACACTTGGCACTGCATGAAAAGTCTTTGTGTTGCCACGTATGTATGTGTGTGTGTGTGTCAACATATCAATGAAGGTCAATGAGGGGTACATCTTGGACAAAGGGAACCTCCAAAACTATTGCAGCCCCTTTATCCACAGAGATCGCCTCATGCACCTTCTAGTGTAATTCTCTGCTAATTTGGAGAGAAAAGTAAAATTCAGCCAACATGGCACAAGGAGCTGTTTGTGTCTCTGTATAGAGGAAGGGTCTGGTTTGTGAGCGCTGTGACTTCAGGAGGTGGAAGGAGCCGAAAAAAACAAGACGTATTTATGTGGCTGGGTAGACAGGTCTCACCTCTCCCGTACAAGACCAGCAATTGTTTCATCAATGGAGTTACAGTTGACATAAGGCAGGAGACCGTTACTCAGTAGTCTCCATGTTAGTAAATTACAGTCATGTCGTCAGTAAACCCAACACACACGATGTCTGACATCACTGCAGATTAGGGGCTTTGCCAGCATTGGGCACCATGTGTCACGTCCTTTGGCACTGGTGATTGCCACATTCATTTCTCCCTGTGCCCTTAAAGCTATATTTCAGTAATAACAAGTTATCCTTATCCAAAGGGCAGGCGATAACTGTCTGATCAGTGGGAGTCCAACTACTGGGACCTCCATCAATCATGAGAACAGGGGTCCCACGTGCTCTGTATGAATGGAACGACATGACTGTTGCGGCTCCATTCCTTTCTATGGGACTACGGGCCACTTGTAATTATAAGAATACCCCTTTAAACTCCACCATGTCTTCAGAGTCCATCATTTGGCCTGTGTGGCCATAACAGGGGTCAGTTTGCTAAGATGCCTCATTCAGTTTATTTCCTATAATTCAGGAAGCCAGTGGTCAGGTGACTTTCCAAGAAGCCTGACAAATGGTGAATATTCCCCCTGCTGTAGACTCCATCTTACTCCCAATGTTGTGAAAACCACATTGAAAAACAGCCTGCATACAATGTGCTGTTATGTGCAGAATATCCCCCTGCAGAGCTGCATGCCTGGACTGGAGCGTCACTTTAACCATCTTTCTGTCTCTTGTAATGAAGTATTTAACTGGTTCTCACTCACGTTCAACACCTGTGCCAGCTCCCATCAAAGCCAGGAATGTGGCGATCCCTGTGCCTCTTCCGTGGCCCCTGGGAACAGGTAACAGACCTTGTCTGGCTATAAACATCACTGTTATTTATCTGGCTAGAATCTATGTAAAAAGATAAACGTGTACATACATTACATTACTTATCCTGTACTGATCCTGAGTTACATCCTGTATTATACTCCAGAGCTGCACTCACTATTCTGCTGGTACAGTCACTGTGTACATACATTACATTACTTATCCTGTACTGATCCTGAGTTACATCCTGTATTATACTCCAGAGCTTCGCTCACTATTCTGCTGGTACAGTCACTGTGTACATACATTACATTACTTATCCTGTACTGATCCTGAGTTACATCCTGTATTATACTCCAGAGCTGCACTCACTATTCTGCTGGTACAGTCACTGTGTACATACATTACATTACTTATCCTGTACTGATCCTGAGTTACATCCTGTATTATACTCCAGAGCTGCACTCACTATTCTGCTGGTGCAGTCACTGTGTACATACATTACATTACTTATCCTGTACTGATCCTGAGTTACATCCTGTATTATACTCCAGAGCTGCGCTCACTATTCTGCTGGTACAGTCACTGTGTACATACATTACATTACTTATCCTGTACTGATCCTGAGTTACATCCTGTATTATACTCCAGAGCTGCGCTCACTATTCTGCTGGTACAGTCACTGTGTACATACATTACATTACTTATCCTGTACTGATCCTGAGTTACATCCTGTATTATACTCCAGAGCTGCGCTCACTATTCTGCTGGTACAGTCACTGTGTACATACATTACATTACTTATCCTGTACTGATCCTGAGTTACATCCTGTATTATACTCCAGAGCTGCGCTCACTATTCTGCTGGTACAGTCACTGTGTACATACATTACATTACTTATCCTGTACTGATCCTGAGTTACATCCTGTATTATACTCCAGAGCTGCACTCACTATTCTGCTGGTGCAGTCACTGTGTACATGCATTACATTACTTATCCTGTACTGATCCTGAGTTACATCCTGTATTATACTCCAGAGCTGCACTCACTATTCTGCTGGTGCAGTCACTGTGTACATACATTACATTACTTATCCTGTACTGATCCTGAGTTACATCCTGTATTATACTCCAGAGCTGCGCTCACTATTCTGCTGGTGCAGTCACTGTGTACATACATTACATTACTTACCCTGTACTGATCCTGAGTTACATCCTGTATTATACTCCAGAGCTGCGCTCACTATTCTGCTGGTGCAGTCACTGTGTACACACATTACATTACTTATCCTGTACTGATCCTGAGTTACATCCTGTATTATACTCCAGAGCTGCACTCACTATTCTGCTGGTACAGTCACTGTGTACATACATTACATTACTTATCCTGTACTGATCCTGAGTTACATCCTGTATTATACTGCAGAGCTGCACTCACTATTCTGCTGGTACAGTCACTGTGTACATACATTACATTACTTATCCTGTACTGATCCTGAGTTACATCCTGTATTATACTCCAGAGCTGCACTCACTATTCTGCTGGTGCAGTCACTGTGTACATGCATTACATTACTTATCCTGTACTGATCCTGAGTTACATCCTGTATTATACTCCAGAGCTGCGCTCACTATTCTGCTGGTGCAGTCACTGTGTACATACATTACTTATCCTGCACTAACTACCACAGAGCAGATAAAGCATTACATATTGTAATCGTATTTTTCTGCACTGTGTGGATGGGATTCACTAGAATTACTTTACAGGGAATGTGAAATGCTGAACTTTTTGCAGAAGCGTTTACACCATGTGGGTCCCCGGGGCTTAACCATAAATGACTACTGCTGTTCCTCAAAATGGATACAAAGTGCAAAGACTTAATAAATCTGTTACAACCAATCAGATATCAGTGTTTATCGATCTGACAACACTAGGCCGCGGCACACTGAGTTCTGATTGGTTGCCATTGGTTACTTTGCTCTTTGCAGGATGTAATTAAACATGAAAGGTTACAATAACGGAGACATAAACTTAAAGGGATAAACTCCGGCAACTCGTAAAGTGGGAACTGATGTGGTTTTATTCCTACTGTTCTGAGCCGGGCAATTATCCTTCAGGAATCACGTGTGGAGACAAGGCCCGAACTCCAGAAGCAGATGCTTGGAGGTCAGGGACATCTGTGGGTGGAAAGTGTCTCACTAATGATGTGTTTTCTTTCCAAACCTCTGGGAACAATATTACATAAATCACTTTTTTTTTTTTCAGACCTTTTCACTGCGCTCTGAGCCGCACTGCAGGAAAAGAAATGGCGGCTTCCTGCAATGTTTTATCCACTGTCCAGAAGAAAAAGTGAGAGAAAAAGTTGTTTTTGCAATTTTTCACATTGTGGAACCTGATGTGGCCGTCATGTTCCAGGACTAGAAGGCTGCCAAACCCACTAGTATTTGGCAAAGCTACACTGGGTGGAAAATAAAGTGTGAGTATCCATGGGGCCAAAAAAAAAAACATATGAAGAAGGTGGGGAAGGGGCTTAGTAGAAAGCAAAATGGTGCCACTCCTCCTAAAGATAGCTCATCAATATATCCGATTATGGGCAATCACGGGTTTTACAGTAAGGTGTCTATTGTATGTTACAGCTCATTCCCATTGCTTATGGCCCTAGTTCAGTTCATGACGTCATAGTATGTCATGGTGCCATATTTTCTCATGGTTTCAGAAAGGGGTTATTGACTCCCACCAACAAAATTTTCTGATCTGTCCCTTTAAGTAATACTTACCTCTGCTGTAAGCATACAGACACAACTAATATGGCTGCTATCACAGGTGTGATTATGATTGCCACCCAGCTTTCTTTGACTGTTGAATTTTATGTTACAGCTGACACCCGCTCTGTTACAGCTGACACCCGCTACTCATGGCACAAGCTCAACTTTGGATGTAATAGTTTAGCATGGTGCATCCCTCCCTCTTGACGTACTGGGCTAGATTTATTATGCCTTGTATGCCAGTTTTCCAGGCATAAAAAGTCACGTTTTTTTTGTTTTTTTTCACAAATTGGATTGCCCTCGCCACTTTCCTGAAAAGTGGGTGTGACTAGGGCGTGGCCATTGGCATCACCAAATTTATTACCATTTTTACACCAGCTATGAGCACCCTACGCGCATGGGTTATGAACACTGTCAGTTTTTAGAAATCTCCCCAATTGGGGCATATTAATTATTTTATGCCAGATATCTGGTGTAAAAAAGTCTCAAATTTTTCACATTTACGCTCCTCCCTCACCACTTGGCGAGGCGTGGGAGTTGTGATACAATTCAGATCATTTATGCCAGTTTACGATGTAGCGTACATATCAGCACAGGAGTTCAGCCCTTTGGAGGAGCCATCACATAAATAAGGCGGCTCTTCCACTGGCGCCAGGGATATAAAGACTGGCATTGAATACGCCAGTCTTCATAAATATGGTGAAACTGGTCAACGAGGAATTTTGGGAAGGATCAGATCAGATCAGTGGTGACCGCAGTAAGGGGGAAGAAGCTAACTTCTCCGCTGGCATCCTAAGATATATAGGGTCAGCGTCAGATCCTAAACGAGACCAGTCCAACCCCACTGTGTTTGGTTATGATTTTGCACAAATTTAGGTAAAAATCCTTTAGTTATAGGAAAATGAGTCCGGTCGATTCTAAGTAACTTACCGGTTATTATAGTGAGGGCCGGCAGCATGGTGGACAGGACGGCTGTAGTTCTCAGCGGCCCGGGGAACACGTCGTGTTGTTTCACTCAGGACAAGTTTATAAAAGCCGTGTCTGCTTCAGTAAATATGGCCGCGCTGAAAGAAAGATGGAATTAATCGTAGATTTGGCTCTGGCGACCGTCACTGCAAAGAAAATATTTTTCTGCTGCTATTTTTTGGCTGCAACTATGGAATAAACTATAAAAAATAAATAGCCCTTAGCAACCAATTTATATATATATATATATATATATATATACAGTGCCTTGCGAAAGTATTCGGCCCCCTTGAACTTTTCAACCTTTTGCCACATTTCAGGCTTCAAACATAAGGATATAAAATTTTTATTTTTTTGGTGAAGAATCAACAAGTGGAACACAATCGTGAAGTGGAACGAAATTTATTGGTTATTTTAAACTTTTGTAAAAAATAAAAAACTGAAAAGTGGGGCGTGCAATATTATTCGGCCCCTTTACTTTCAGTGCAGCAAACTCAGTCCAGAAGTTCAGTGAGGATCTCTGAATGATCCAATGTTGTCCTAAATGACTGATGATGATAAATATAATCCACCTGTGTGTAACAAGTCTCCGTATAAATGCACCTGCTCTGTGATAGTCTCAGGGTTCTGTTTAAAGCGCAGAGAGCATCATGGAGACCAAGGAACACACCAGGCAGGTCTGTGATACTGTTGTGGAGAAGTTTAAAGCCGTATTTGGATACAAAAAGATTTCCCAAACTTTAAACATCCCAAGGAGCACTGTGCAAGCGATCATATTGAAATGGAAGGAGTATCAGACCACTGCAAATCTACCAAGACCCGGCCGTCCCTCTAAACTTTCATCTCAAACAAGGAGAAGACTGATCAGAGATGCAGCCAAGAGGCCCATGATCACTCTGGATGAACTGCAGAGATCTACAGCTGAGGTGGGAGAGTCTGTCCATAGGACAACAATCAGTCGTACACTGCACAAATCTGGCCTTTATGGAAGAGTGGCAAGAAGAAAGCCATTTCTCAAAGATATCCATAAAAAGTCACCTGGAAGACACCAAACATGTGGAAGAAGGTGCTCTGCTCAGATGAAACCAAAATCCAACTTTTTGGCCACAATGCAAAACGATATGTTTGGCGTAAAAGCAACACAGCTCATCCCCCTGAACACACCATCCCCACTGTCACACATGGTGGCGGCAGCATCATGGTTTGGGCCTGCTTTTCTTCAGCAGGGACAGGGAAGATGGTTAAAATTGATGGGAAGATGGATGGAGCCAAATACAGGACCATTCTGGAAGAAAACCTGTTGGAGTCTGCAAAAGACCTGAGACAGGGACGGAGATTTATCTTCCAACAAGACAATGATCCCAAACATAAAGCAAAATCTACAATGGAATGGTTCACAAATAAACGTATCCAGGTGTTAGAATGGCCAAGTCAAAGTCCAGACCTGAATCCAATCGAGAATCTGTGGAAAGAGCTGAAAACTGCTGTTCACAAACGCTCTCCATCCAACCTCACTGAGCTCCAGCTGTTTTCCAAGGAAGAATGGGCAAGAATTTCAGTCTCTCCATGTGCAAAACTGATAGAGACATACCCCAAGCGACTTGCAGCTGTAATCGCAGCAAAAGGTGGCGCTACAAAGTATTAACTTAAGGGGGCCGAATAATATTGCACGCCCCACTTTTCAGTTTTTTATTTTTTACAAAAGTTTAAAATATCCAATAAATTTCGTTCCACTTCACGATTGTGTCCCACTTGTTGTTGATTCTTCACCAAAAAATTAAAATTTTATATCCTTATGTTTGAAGCCTGAAATGTGGCAAAAGGTTGAAAAGTTCAAGGGGGCCCTATACTTTCGCAAGGCACTGTATATATATATATATATATATATATATATATATATATATTTTTTTTTTTTTTTTTTTTAATATAGATATACAGTATGTATATATATATATATATATATATATATATATATAGTATATAATGAAAGTAGCCATGTGATTGGTTGCTCTGGGCAACTGCCAGAGGCGTAACCTAAAGTTCCTGGGCCCCCATACAAAATCTGTACCAGACCCCCAAATATAATGTATGATTTATAGCACTGGTCTCATATTGGGAAGAGGCATATTATGTGTGCCCTAAGACTCCCGGCCCTCTGCATCCTCTCAAGTTACACCCCCTGTCAACTGTGTCCCCTGTTGTCTACTGTAAGCCTTATATGTAGGCCCCGTTGCCCATAGCAACAAACCTCTTGTTATGGAAATGAACGTTAAACTGAGGTTGGTTGCTATGGGCAATAAGGATGTGATTTCACATATAAGGCCCATACAAGTAGATTGTATAATCCGGTAACAGCCCCTATAGGTCAGGTTCACACTTTAGGAGGTACATTAGTGCTTATTATAAAAACCACAGCTTCTGCAGAACCTCTTTTTGAAGGTTAAGGGGAGAAATTCCTGTCCACGATTGATGATGAAATCCTCCCTCATCGTTTTGGTAAAGATCTGCAGCAGCCTTGATGTTTATATGAGGTGCTGCAGCAGCTGTGATGTGAAAATAAGGTTCAATAGTAGCTGAATATATTCCTTTGAAGCAGATAAGGTAAGTATTATGAGGTTCTGCAGCAGCTGAGGTGTATTTTACAGTATATTTCTCTATAGCAGATAAGGTAAGTATTATGAGGTTCTGCAGCAGCTGCGGTGTGTATATGAGGTTCAGTGACAGCTTTGATGGGTAAATGAGGTTCTGCAGCAGCTGAGGTGTATATTACAATATATTCTGTAGCAGATAAGATATGTATTATGAGGTTCTGCAGCAGCTGTGTAGTGTATATGAGGATCTTCAGCATCTGATGACATTATCACCATTCACCAAGGTACGTGCCATTCATCAGCCTAATGAAGTGAATGCAGGCGGCAGTAGATCCTCGTACATTACAGTGTTGTCTGACATAGAACATAATATTCTGTTCTGTCTGTCAGCTGGAGCTGCCAACCAACTGTTCCTAATTTTCGTGGCTGCCTCTGGTCTTAAAGAATTTCTTCACCAATGTTTGTTACTGTGTAGAACCTCAGAGCAGGATCTCTGCACAGCACAACTTCCCTCTCAGCTGGTGGATTCACTAGGACCTGCACTCTGACTGTTTCCTAGTAGTATCTAGATAGCAGGGGAGCGGAAGAGACAGCAGATAATTCTACTCTAGACCTGTAACTCCACCTGTACAGCTAACAAGAGGATAGATATGAGATAGATAGATAGATAGATAGATAGATAGATAGATAGATAGATAGATAGATAGATAGATATGAGATAGATAGATAGATAGATAGATACAGGGGCATCTCATTAAATTAGAATATTTTTGAATCGTTCATTCATTTCAGTAATACAATCCATAATCAGCGTCTTCCATGATTGTGTGTCCCACTGAACCAGACTGAGGGACCATTTAAAGGCTTAGGAAACCTTTGCAGGTGACACTGAATTTACAATATTCTAATTTTCTTAGATTTTGGTTTTCATTACCTGTAATCCATAATCAACATTTACAGAAATAAAACACTTGAAATAGAGAACTCTGTGTGTAAAGAATCTAGAAAATATAGGAGGTCACTTTTTTCATTTAATTACTGAAAGAAATAAACGTTTCAAAGATATTCTAATTTATTGAGATGCACTTGTAGATATGAGATAAGTAGATAGATCGATAGATAGATAGGTAGATAGATAGATAGATAGATAGATAGATAGATAGATAGATAGATATGAGATAGATAGAGATGAGTTTTATAGAGATGTTAGATAGATAGATAGATAGATATGAGATTTATAGAGATAGATAGATAGATAGATAGATAGATAGATAGATAGATGGGATAGGGATAGATAGATAGATAGATAGATAGATAGATAGATAGATAGATAGTAGATAGATAGATGATGGTGATAGATAGATAGATAGATAGATAGATAGATAGATAGATAGATACATAGATACATAGATAGGAGATAGATAGATATGAGTTTTATAGAGATGTTAGATAGATAGATAGATAGATAGATAGATAGATATGAGATAGATAGATAGATAGATAGATAGATGAGATAGATAGGAGATAGATATGAGATTAGATAGATAGATATTAGATAGATAGATGAGATAGATAGATAGTAGATAGATAGATAGTAGATAGATAGATAGATAGATAGTTTAGATAGATAGATAGATAGATAGATAGTTAGATAGATAGATAGATAGATAGATAGGAGATAGATAGATAGATAGATAGATAGATAGATAGGAGATAGATAGATAGATAGATAGATAGATATGTGGATAGATAGATAGATAGATAGATAGATAGATAGATATGAGATAGATAGATAGATAGATAGATAGATAGATAGTAGATAGATAGATAGATAGATAGATAGATAGATAGGAGATAGATAGATAGATAGATGATTGCACTATATAGGTGAGGTATATTATTATATAGAGGTGTGCTTGTTGCGCTCTGTTCTAGTCTTTGGGCCTGTCAGAGATAATTGAGCACATCACACATGTCTGTCGCTCCATCCTAGATGAGCTTTTTGGGGACCCCATTCTCTATATCAGTTGGGGTCCCTCAGTCATACCCCACCCATCTGACACTTATCTCCTATACTGTAGGTCTTTCATGGGACAATCCCTTTCAGTGCATAAGATGAAAATCAAGTCCAATAAACCTGAGCCTAATGACTGACAGACTGGTACCAGGGAGAGGACCCTGCCCGGACAGACAGATATAAAGTAGTGTGATTAACCCTTTGCCTCGCAGCGGGCACTCACCAGCTAGCTGTGTTGGGGATCCCGTCTCTCAGCCCCCGGTGTGCCCACTCCCTGCAGGCTGCTTCATCTGAGCTCGCTCTGAAGTTATTTCTAGTCAGAATCTTGTGTCAGAAGAAAGTTGTGTTATTAGGAGGAGGAGGAGGAGGAGAAGAGTTTCCACACTCACAGCCCTCGCTGCAGACACCGCCAGGCAACTGTACATACAAAGCTGGAGTGTTCCCAGTGCTGCTGATGTGAGGGTGGTACTAACCCCGCAGGCACTCCGGTTACACTACACACTCCCATTATACACACTTGTGCGCCATAGATTGTGACACCCTCCAGGGACATATGCAGTGAATACTTTCTGTGTACAGCACTGTAGTGTATGTGTGTGTCTATATATGTATATTTATCCAATGTGAGTCCTAATATTCCTTAGGGGTTGCGTTATTTCTTATATTACACACCCCAGCTGCTGCAGAACCTCTGTTTGAAGAATATGAGGGAGACTCCTGTCTACTATTGAGTGATATGAAACATCTGTTGTTTGGTTAAAGAAGATCTGCAGCAGCTTTGTTATGCCTATGAGGGCCTTTAGTCGCAGCAGTGTTTGTTATTTTGTTATGAGGTTCTGCAGTAGCTGAGATGTGTATAATAAGGTTTTGCATCAGATCAGATGTGTATTATGATGTTCTGCA
This sequence comes from Leptodactylus fallax, assembly GCA_947044405.1. NCBI lineage: Eukaryota > Metazoa > Chordata > Amphibia > Anura > Leptodactylidae > Leptodactylus > Leptodactylus fallax. The sequence continues at coordinate 3,021,957 of CAMRHE010000142.1, forward strand.
GTGGATGAGGTAAGTACTATGAGGTTCTGCAGCAGCTGAGGTGTGTATTATGAGGTTCTGCAGAAGGTGAGGTGTGTACTATAAGGTTCTGCAGAAGGTGAGGTGTGTATTATGATGTTCTGCAACAGCTGAGATGTGTATTATGAGGTTCTGCAGCAGCTGAGATGTGTACTGTATTATGAGGTTCTGCAGTGGATGAGGTAAATACTATGAGGTTCTACAGCAGATGTACTGTGTATTATGAGGTTCTGCAGCAGCTGAGGTGTGCATAATAAGGTTTTGCAGCGGGTGAGATATGTATTATGATGTTCTGCAGTAGCTGAGATGTGTATTATGAGGTTCTTCAGTGGATGAGGTAAGTACTGTGAGGTTCTGCAGCAGCTGAGATGTGTACTATGAGGTTCTGCAGTAGATGAACTGTGTATAATAAGGTTTTGCAGCAGGTGAGGTGTGTATAATAAGGTTTTGCAGTGGGTGAGAAGTGTATTATGAGGTTCTGCAGCAGCTGAGATGTCTACTATAAGGTTCTGCAGCAGCTGAGGTGTGTATTATGAGGTTCTGCAGCAGCTGAGGTGTGTATTATGAGGTTCTGCAGCAGCTGAGGTGTGTATTATGAGGTTCTGCAGCAGTTGAGGTGTGTATAATAAAGTTTTGCTGCAGATGAGGTGTGTATTATGAGGTTCTGCAGCAGCTTAGATGTGTATTGTGATCTTCAGCAGTTTGTGTGTATTATAGTGTTCCACACCAGCTGCTGCAGAACATCTTCTTAAAGTTAGGGAGGGTGCAATACTGGTTAGCACAGGAGAAGAAACTTCCCAAAAAAGTGATCTGTGACCGTGTCTTGTAGAGTGATAGAAATTGTCCAGCGTTCTCCTCTGTATGATCAGTCTGTATGATATTATGTTCTGTCATGCTCTAGTTACATCCAGAGCAGCCTTCAGACGCCTGCTGCTCATAGCTCCTGGGATGCACAACCTCACATTCCTCTTCTCTTCCATGACGGTTCATTTTATCTATAGAACATTCTTACAGAACATATGCTTTGTTATTTCCAGGTACTGTAGTCTGGGGTAGAAGAATACCCACAATGCACTGCAATGTATTATGAAAACTGCTACTCAACTTAGCGCAACCTAAAATAACTGCAGCTATACTGAGAGTGAATGGAAGCCAAGGCGCAGATACTGCTTATTGTGGCAGAACATACATACTGCCTCCTAGTGGTGATGAGCTGGCATTACACCTGAAGTATCTGAATATTCAAAAATAACCACCATAGTGTGTATGTGTCATCGACATATTGTTCTATAGGTCACCTTGCGGGTCTGTCTCTCATACAGTCACCTCTCGGAGGCAGCTTTTTGCGGGTCAGGGGGGTCATATATGGATATAAAATGTTGGCTGGGCCCTTGTTTTGCCCCCAGGTCTTGTCCATAAATCCTTACAATATGAATACATTTCATTTCCTCTCCAGGTTCATCTGAACATTACAGTACAATGCAATATACGTATATCAAGGGGGCCATGCGGGACCCTCAAGGTGGAATGTTCAGTAATGTGCGTCATCGATGTATATAGGGGAGGGGTCTCCTATCAAAACCGTAACCAGACATCCTGAGACAGGACGGCACATGCTTCTTAAAGGGGTTCTTAAGAATTTTTTTTTCATTAAATCCAGATAGTGACATCTATCACTTTTTTTCTAATCTGTTTTTATGTTTTCATGGTAAATTTCTTTATTTTATTTTCTGTCCATGATTATGGGGCCGGCCATCTTGCCTGAGCTTCTCCTCTGCTGTGTTAACAGCATTTAGTGATCTGCTTTACAGCATAATCATGGCCATAGGCAGCAATAGTCTGGAGCCGACTCGTGGAAGAGTGCGGGAAGGGGGAGAAGATAAGCTGTGACATCATCTATTGTCATTAGTGATGTAATGATGAGTCAGTGGAGTTCTCTATAGAGGTGTTATCTTCTATAGCAGGGGTAGGCAACCTCCGGCACTCCAGCTGTTGTAAAACTACAACTCCCAGCATGCATATTTGCTCTGCTGTTCTTGGAGCTCCCATGGAAGAGAATGGAGCATGTTGGGAGTTGTAGTTTCACAGCAGCTGGAGTGCCGAAGGTTGCTGACTCCTGTTCTATAGTAATAATGTCTGTGATGTAAATGAGGTGACTGCTGCAAAGCAAACACTGACAGAATTGGCAAGTGCCAATCTATTATTAGTCTTAGTGGACAGAGTGAAAACTGCAGTATATAGTACTTTAAACAAAAATACAGATAGTGACACATAAAATTAAAAATAGAAAATTGTTTCACCACAAATTGACTATATTTTAACATTCTCTTTGACATTGACGGCCTCTCCTTAGAATCAACTATCAGTGGTGAGGGTCCAACTACCTTGTTATTAGAAGGGTCTCTATAGAAAAAGAAGACCACATGTTGCAAGACTGCTAAGACCCCCTGAAATCAGCTGTGATCTGTGGGGAATCCCAGAAACAAGTGTATGCTTTCCCAGCAGTGCCACCACTGGAGAAATCAGGTATTACATGGCGGCCACTGAAATCAATAGATTGTCCATGTGATGCCTAGATCTATCGAGTCCTCCAGCGTAATAGTCTCTCCTTATAACAGGCAAGGTCTCAAACCACAGACTCCCCTCTATAAACTCAGAAGTAAGATATTCAGAAATAGGTTTTAGTATCCCTAGTCATATGTCAAGGCTCTTTTATGGGTCGGACAGTGACTTAGAGTAGCTACCTATAGGTGGCACTAGAGAGATCGTTTTCATCCCTTTGGAGAACAGCTACATTGCATACTTTTTCCCAGGGAGCATTGCCAGCAGGATCTCCTCAATGACAGCCAGTTACCCCAAGACCGAGTTCATAAGGAAAGGACAAAAAACACCAGAAGGATTTTTTGCAGAATACAATTTAATAAATCCGCATTACCATGTACAGACAGAGATCTGGACCTTCCTAGAGCCCGGGATGGTCATGTTATAGGTGGTGGTGTGCGTTACATTGTCTCCAGGTGAGCGGATACCTGGCAGCGCTTCTGTCAGTGAAGTCTCCGTATCTTGGTGGTGTGTACTGGTTTTACACTCTCCATACTGGTTACCATTGATTGTAGTTTGCCCTCTAGGCCTATGTCTAGTGTTATAATCTTGCTCTTATCCTTTCTCATCATCCACTGTGATTAAACATTATCTCTCTGTTATATCTGTTTCAGGGAAAGCTGGGTGACATACAGCGTATGGCTGTAATGGCAGCCATATTGCCAACCTTCGCAGACTCCAGGCATTGCCTAGCTGCATAGTGATAATGGAGAAGGGAGTGTGAGGAAAGCTGGGCGCCACCTCCTATGGGGATGGAAATGGTGACCATATTGGGCGTCATCCAGCTTTCCTAGAAACAGATATTAAGAAATGGTCCATGGCGTTCTTAAAGGATAGCTTCTGTATCAGCGAGTCCTCGGAGCAGGGTTAATGATGATTCCTGCTGGGAGTAGTCGTTAACAAGTTGCATATACGATGGATCTTTCTCTGATCTCCTCGAGCAGCGCCGACGTTTTGTTCTCCAGATCCTGAAGTTCTGATATTTTTAACTTAATGTTTTCTTCATTAGATCTAAATTTTTCCTCAAGACCTGAAACACACACAAAAAGTAAATTAGACAATTGCAAGGAAAAACACTACAAGTGCCATACTTCCTTTCTTTTGAAGTGGTTCTTGTTGCTTTCAATGAGGAATGGGTAATACTTAATTTATCCAGTGGTGGCGCTGCAGAGAAATTGAACATTTGCTGCCAGGTTCCTCCAATAGATGTGTTCCATTTCTCTGCAGCACCACCATTGGAGAAAAGAGGTTACTCAGTTCTTACTGAAACCAATGGACGTTCTGGGTTCTCCAGAGTAGGAAGCATTCCTTGTAGCTAAGAACTATGATGGTGGACTGAGGCCCTAGTGTCGTAGAGTAGAGCAAGCCCCTATCCTAACCAGGGCACTGTGGCCCGTGGACGTATTTAGACCTGGATCCTGGGTATAGCATGCATCAACCAAACAAATTCTTAAAGGTTTTGTCCACCAAATATATCTATTGCTCCAATGTATCTAAAATGAAGCAACTTTGGATGAAAACTTTCTTACAGTAGCTATGAAGGCCTGTGTGTCTCTACGGTTACAGACTACAAACAAACCCTTTGTAGTCTGATCCTGCCATCACTTTCTGCAGGTTAGAAAGAATTAGGGGGCAAATGGAAGTAACACATGACTGCAGACTACACAGTTTTGTTTGTAGTCTGTAACCATGGAGACACATAGGCCTTCAGTGGTACTGAGATTACAAAACAGTTGTCTGCACTACAGGTATATTAGGAAGGGAAAAATACGACCAGGTCATTATGACCTGACTGAGGTTCTTTGGGCCACCAGAAAAAATTATTCTCAGGGCCCATTCCCTAGAAAATAGACCATAGTGCTCTTCAAATGTGGGTGCTTCTGCTGGACCATTATTGTGTTGGAGCCTGGGCCTACCAGTACTCTGGTGGACTAGTCCGACACCAGTGGCCACTTACCGTCCAGCTTTGTCTTTGCCTCAGTGGCTTTCTTTAATAAATCCTGAGCTTCGTCTGTGATCCTCTTCACTTTCTGCATGGCCGTCTCCGAGGAGGTGTCCACTCCACCAACCTTGTCCTTCAGCTCCTGATATTTCTTCTTTACTTCATCCATCTCCTAAAAAGTCAGAATGAAGAGTGTGAGAAGAGCAGAGGAAGACGTGATGGGTCACTCACAGCATCTGGGGCAGCCTCGTGCACATCTGGGCTATTCCTGAGGTCTTACTCACCCATGGAGGTCAGTGGTCAGCCTCACCTCATGCTGTCAATGGAGCCAATTGCTTTCTTGTTCCTCGGTCTATCAGCAGATTGTCTTACGTTAACGGGGTTAAACAGCATTTTTTATTTTTTTTTATTTTTTTTTTGTAAAAAAAGAAGGTTGCTGTCTTCTGAAAACAGTGCCACACTTGACCCCAGGTTATTAGTGGTACTGCAGTTCAGTTCCATTCACTTCTATGAAGCTGAACAAAAATACTAGACGCATCCTATGGACAGCTGTTCCAGAAAAAAGCCACCATGTTTCTCTAATCATGGAAACTCTTAAGAGTGCACACTTGTGTAGTGTATTATGGTGCCGTGCAAGTCTATAGGGTCGTACGTTTCTTCCATGTACCTGTGAAGCACCATAGGGCGGTATATGTATACAGTCTAGCGTCTACAGCTTAGCATAAGGAAGTCTTAGGGAGCTTGTGTGTTCTGTCTACACAACTAGGCAGTGGCTGCAAATCTTAAAGCATCTGTTTTTCTGGAGGCCCCACTACCTGAAACGGTACAAACCAGGGAACCCCTATGGGTGAGTAGTCCAACCTTTTGTGACTAGCACATGCTTTGCATCAGGATTAGTATTGTGTAATATTGCCTATAATATGTGTCATTTATTTGTATTCAGGTTGAGATACATCACACTTTACACTCCACTCACACCCAAAGCTGCACCCAAACCTATGCTGTTTCCTGAGCTCAAGACTTCACCCCATCCTTCTGGTTCAGGCACTTGTTTCTGACAGCACAGCAAGAAATTTGGATGCAGCTTTGGCTGTGACTGGAGAGAAAGACATAAACTTGACAAGATGATAAAATATTTGCTTAGAACTTTTTTTGGTCTAAATTGATTTCCTACCTCATCCAGTGTGCCCGTGGCCACAAGTGCTTTGTTGGCCTTTTCGCTGGCTTCGGTGGCCAGCGCTCTGTTGGACTCAACTTTGGTTATTAATTCTGCCACTTTCTTTGACAGATCTCCCAAGCGATTCATGATGGACATCTCCTTCTCCTCCACCGCTGTCATTGTATTCATGGACTGGAAGCAAAAACACGGAACATGTTACATATATACAGGCATGTGTTACTCTTCTCTCTCTGACCCCCCCCCCCCCAGTCAAAGAGGTCTGCCTGTAGTCACAGAGGTCCGCCCGTAGTCGCAGAGGTCCGCCCGTAGTCGCAGAGGTCCGCCCGTAGTCGCAGAGGTCCGCCCGTAGTCGCAGAGGTCCGCCCGTAGTCCCAGAGGTCTGCTTGTAGTCACAGTGGTCTGCTTGTAATCACAGTGGTCCGCCCGTAGTCCCAGAGGTCTGCTTGTAGTCAGTGGCTGCCTGTAGTCACAGTGGTCTGCTTGTAGTCAGTGGTCTGCCTGTAGTCACAGTGGTCTGCTTGTAGTCAGTGGTCTGCCCGTAGTCGCAGCGGCTGCCCGAGCGCAGCGGCGCCCGTAGTCGCAGCGGTCGCCCGTAGTCGCAGCGGTCCGCCCGTAGTCGCAGCGGTCTGCCCGTAGTCGCAGCGGTCTGCCCGTAGTCACAGAGGTCTGCTTGTAGTCACAGTGGTCTGCTTGTAGTCAGTGGTCTGCCCGTAGTCCCAGAGGTCTGCTTGTAGTCGCAGTGGTCTGCCTGTAGTCGCAGTGGTCTGCCTGTAGTCGCAGTGGTCTGCCCGTAGTCGCAGTGGTCTGCTTGTAGTCACAGAGGTCTGCCTGTAGTCACAGAGGTCTGCCTGTAGTCACAGTGGCCGCTGAAGTCACAGAGGTCTGCCTGTAGTCGCAGCGGCTGCCTGAGTCGCAGCGTCTGCCCGTAGTCACAGAGGTCTGCTTGTAGTCAGTGGTCTGCCTGTAGTCACAGTGGCTGCTTGTAGTCAGTGGTCTGCCTGTAGTCACAGTGGTCTGCTTGTAGTCAGTGGTCTGCCCGTAGTCGCAGCGGTCTGCCCGTAGTCGCAGCGGTCTGCCCGTAGTCGCAGCGGTCTGCCCGTAGTCGCAGCGGTCTGCCCGTAGTCACAGAGGTCTGCTTGTAGTCACAGTGGTCTGCTTGTAGTCAGTGGTCTGCCCGTAGTCACAGTGGTCTGCTTGTAGTCACAGTGGTCTGCTTGTAGTCACAGAGGTCTGCCCGTAGTCACAGTGGTCTGCTTGTAGTCACAGTGGTCTGCTTGTAGTCAGTGGTCTGCCCGTAGTCACAGTGGTCTGCCCGTAGTCACAGAGGTCTGCCTGTAGTCACAGTGGTCTGCTTGTAGTCACAGAGGTCTGCCCGTAGTCACAGTGGTCTGCCCGTAGTCGCAGTGGCTGCCTGAGCGCAGAGGCGCCTGAGCACAGGGCGCCGAGCGCGGGCGCCGAGCACAGGGCGCCGAGCGCGGGCGCCGAGCACAGGGCGCCGAGCGCAGGGCGCCGTAGCACAGGGCGCCTGAGCACAGAGGCGCCTGTGCCAGGGCGCCTGTAGTCGCAGAGGTCGCCGAGCACAGGGGCCCCCCGTAGTCACAGGGCCGCCCGAGTCCCAGGGCTGCTTGTAGTCACAGTGGCGCGAACACAGGGCCGCCCGAGCCCAGGGCTGCTGTAGCAGTGGCTGCCTGTAGTCACAGTGGTCTGCTTGTAGTCAGTGGTCTGCCTGTAGTCACAGTGGTCTGCTTGTAGTCAGTGGTCTGCCCGTAGTCGCAGCGGCTGCCCGTAGTCGCAGCGGCTGCCCGTAGTCGCAGCGGCTGCCCGTAGTCGCAGCGGTCTGCCCGTAGTCGCAGCGGTCTGCCCGTAGTCGCAGCGGCTGCCCGAGTCGCAGCGGTCTGCCCGTAGTCGCAGAGGTCTGCTTGTAGTCACAGTGGTCTGCTTGTAGTCAGTGGTCTGCCCGTAGTCACAGGGTCTGCTTGTAGTCGCAGTGGTCTGCCTGTAGTCGCAGTGGTCTGCCTGTAGTCGCAGTGGTCTGCCCGTAGTCGCAGTGGTCTGCTTGTAGTCACAGAGGTCTGCCTGTAGTCACAGAGGCTGCCCGTAGTCACAGGGCCGCCCGAGTCCCAGGGTCTGCTTGTAGTCACAGTGGTCTGCTTGTAATCACAGTGGTCCGCCCGTGTCCCAGGGTCTGCTTGTAGTCAGTGGTCTGCCTGTAGTCACAGTGGTCTGCTTGTAGTCAGTGGTCTGCCTGTAGTCACAGTGGTCTGCTTGTAGTCAGGGCGCCCAAGCGCAGCGGCTGCCCGAGCGCAGCGGCTGCCCGTAGTCACAGCGGCTGCCCGTAGTCGCAGCGGTCTGCCCGTAGTCGCAGCGGTCTGCCCGTAGTCGCAGCGGTCTGCCCGTAGTCGCAGCGGCTGCCCGAGCCAGAGGCCTGGCACAGGGCTTGTGCAGTGGTCTGCCCGTAGTCACAGAGGTCTGCTTGTAGTCGCAGTGGTCTGCCTGTAGTCGCAGTGGTCTGCCTGTAGTCGCAGTGGTCTGCCCGTAGTCGCAGTGGTCTGCTTGTAGTCACAGAGGTCTGCCTGTAGTCACAGAGGTCTGCCTGTAGTCACAGTGGTCCGCTTGAAGTCACAGAGGTCTGCCTGTAGTCGCAGCGGTCTGCCTGTAGTCGCAGCGGTCTGCCCGTAGTCACAGAGGTCTGCTTGTAGTCAGTGGTCTGCCGTAGCACAGTGGTCTGCTTGTAGTCAGTGGTCTGCCTGTAGTCACAGTGGTCTGCTTGTAGTCAGTGGTCTGCCCGTAGTCGCAGCGGTCTGCCCGTAGTCGCAGCGGTCTGCCCGTAGTCGCAGCGGTCTGCCCGTAGTCGCAGCGGTCTGCCCGTAGTCGCAGCGGTCTGCCCGTAGTCACAGAGGTCTGCTTGTAGTCACAGTGGTCTGCTTGTAGTCAGTGGTCTGCCCGTAGTCACAGTGGTCTGCTTGTAGTCACAGTGGTCTGCTTGTAGTCACAGAGGTCTGCCCGTAGTCACAGTGGTCTGCTTGTAGTCACAGTGGTCTGCTTGTAGTCAGTGGTCTGCCCGTAGTCACAGTGGTCTGCCCGTAGTCACAGAGGTCGCCTGAGCACAGGGCGCTGAGCACAGGGGCCCGAGCACAGTGGCTGCCCGTAGCGCAGTGGTCTGCCCGTAGTCGCAGTGGTCTGCCCGTAGTCGCAGCGGTCTGCCCGTAGTCACAGAGGTCTGCTTGTAGTCACAGTGGTCTGCCTGTAGTCGCAGTGGTCTGCCTGTAGTCGCAGTGGTCTGCCCGTAGTCGCAGTGGTCTGCTTGTAGTCACAGAGGTCTGCCTGTAGTCACAGAGGTCTGCCTGTAGTCACAGTGGTCCGCTTGAAGTCACAGAGGTCTGCCTGTAGTCGCAGCGGTCTGCCCGTAGTCACAGAGGTCTGCTTGTAGTCCGGGTCCCCGAGTCGCGGGTCTGTCCGTAGTCACAGAGGTCTGCTTGTAGTCAGTGGTCTGCCTGTAGTCGCAGTGGTCTGCTTGTAGTCACAGTGGTCTGCCCGTAGTCGCAGTGGTCTGTCCGTAGTCACAGAGGTCTGCGTGTAGTCACAGTGGTCTGCCTGTAGTCGCAGTGGTCTGCTTGTAGTCAGTGGTCTGCCTGTAGTCGCAGTGGTCTGCCTGTAGTCAGTGGTCTGCCTGTAGTCACAGTGGTCTGCCTGTAGTCGCAGAGGTCTGCCTGTAGTCACAGTGGTCTGCCTGTAGTCACAGAGGTCTGCGTGTAGTCACAGTGGTCTGCCTGTAGTCGCAGGGTCTGCTTGTGTCAGTGGTCTGCCTGTGTCGCAGTGGTCTGCTTGTGTCAGTGGTCTGCCTGTAGTCACAGAGGTCTGCCTGTAGTCACAGTGGTCTGCCTGTAGTCGCAGAGGTCTGCCTGTAGTCACAGTGGTCTGCCTGTAGTCGCAGAGGTCTGCCTGTAGTCACAGTGGTCTGCCTGTAGTCACAGTGGTCTGCCTGTAGTCGCAGAGGTCTGCCTGTAGTCACAGTGGTCTGCCTGTAGTCGCAGAGGTCTGCCTGTAGTCACAGTGGTCTGCCTGTAGTCGCAGAGGTCTGCCTGTAGTCACAGTGGTCTGCCTGTAGTCGCAGTGGTCTGCTTGTAGTCAGTGGTCTGCCTGTAGTCACAGAGGTCTGCCTGTAGTCACAGTGGTCTGCCTGTAGTCGCAGAGGTCTGCCTGTAGTCACAGTGGTCTGCCTGTAGTCGCAGAGGTCTGCCTGTAGTCACAGAGGTCTGCCTGTAGTCACAGTGGTCTGCCTGTAGTCGCAGAGGTCTGCCTGTAGTCACAGAGGTCTGCCCGTAGTCACAGAGGTCTGCCCGTAGTCACAGTAGTAGCCACTTTCTACACACATTGCATTGAGCAGTGAGACATGTAGAATACTGGGGCAACATAAACATTGTATATAGAGAAATCCGAAAGGAAAACCTGCTACAGTCTACAAGAGAACTACAACTGGGAGAATGTTGTATATTATTCTATAAAGTATTATATATTTCCTGTATCTATAATTACTTACAAAGTAGTATTAAACTTTCAGCCAAATGACTGCTGCAGGATACAGATACTTCTGAGCTGTAAATGTGCCCTGGTATTAGTCTGCTTCATGACTAGTACAATAAAAATAAACCAGAACTGCATGTTCTAGAACAAATCTGATTCCCAACAGTATGCCCAGGGTGGACACGTCCACTGCCCAGTCCTGACCTCATAGATGATACACAGATAGATAGATATGAGATAGATAGATCTTCACCTTTTCTACAATCTTCTTCAGTCGGTTAGTGTTCTGCTTGGCGTCATTTACAGCTTTCTCTGCAGACTTTGCTTTGCCTTCAGCTTCATCCAGAAGGATTTTGGCCTCAGCGACGTTCTCGCTCACCCCGTCTGCCCGTTCTCTGTGTAAGCAGAAAATTAAGCTATAATGGCAGGAAATATGAGGGGGGAGGGGGGGCAGTAGATACACTAGCCTATATGCTATCAAAAGGGTCAACACTTTACAATATTGGTGGTTTCTAGGACCCCAGACTACTGAATGGCAAATTCAGGTGTTGAGTCTCTATACAACCAGGTAGATTTGCCACTCAGGACCCGGGAAAAGCTGGATACAAGTACAGTCATGGCCAAAAGTTTTGAGAATGACACAAATATTATATTTTCACATGATCTGCTGCCTCTGGTTTTTATGTGTGTTTGTCAGATGTTTTTATCACATACAGAAATAGAATTGCATTCATATTATGAGTAACAGAAGCTTATATTGACAGTTAGAATGAGTTAATGCAGCAAGTCAATATTTGCAGTGTTGACCCTTCTTCTTCAGGACCTCTGCAATTCTCCCTGGCATGCTCTCAATCAACTTCTGGACCAAATCCTGACTGATAGCAGTCCATTCTTGCAGAATCAATGCTTTCATTTTGTCTGAATTTGTTGGTTTTTGTTTGTCCACCCGTCTCTTGATGATTGACCACAAGTTCTCAATGGGATTAAGATCTGGGGAGTTTCCAGGCCATGGACCCAAAATCTCTATGTTTTGTTCCCTGAGCCATTTAGTTATCACCTTTGCTTTATGGCAAGGTGCTCCATCATGCTGGAAAAGGCATTGTTGAGCGCCAAACTGCTCTTGGACGGTTGGGAGAAGTTGCTCTTGGAGGACATTCTGGTACCATTCTTTATTCATGGCTGTGTTTTTAGGCAAGACTGTGAGAGAGCCGATTCCCTTGGCTGAGAAGCAACCCCACACATGAATGGTTTCAGGATGCTTTACAGTTGGCATGAGACAAGACTGGTGGTAGCGCTCACCTCTTCTTCTCCGAATAAGCTGTTTTCCAGATGTTCCAAACAATCGAAAAGGGGATTCATCAGAGAAAATGACTTTCCCCCAGTCCTCAGCAGTCCACTCCCTGTACCTTTTGCAGAATATCAGTCTGTCCCTGATGTTTTTTCTGGAGAGAAGTGGCTTCTTTGCTGCCCTCCTTGAGACCAGGCCTTGCTCCAAGAGTCTCCGCCTCACAGTGCGTGCAGATGCACTCACACCTGCCTGCTGCCATTCCTCAGCAAGCTCTGCACTGCTGGTAGCCCGATCCCGCAGCTGAAACACTTTTAAGAGACGGTCCTGCCGCTTGCTGGTCTTTCTTGGGCGCCCTGGAGCCTTTTTGGCACTAATGGAACCTCTCTCCTTGAAGTTCTTGATGATGCGATAGATTGTTGACTGAGGTGCAATCTTTCTAGCTGCAATACTCTTCCCAGTTAGGCCATTTTTGTGCAGTGCAATGAGGACTGCACGTGTTTCTTTAGAGATAACCATGGTTAACAGAAGAGAAACAATGATGGCAAGCACCAGCCTCCTTTTAAAGTGTCCAGTGGTGTCATTCTTACTTAATCATGACAGATTGATCTCCAGCCCTGTCCTCATCAACACCCACACCTGTGTTAATGGAGCAATCACTGAAACGATGTTAGGTGGTCCTTTTAAGGCAGAGCTGCAATGATGTTGAAATGTGTTTTGGGGGATAAAGTTCATTTTCTAGGCAAATATTGACTTTGCAAGTAATTGCTGTTAAGCTGATCACTCTTTATAACATTCTGGAGTATATGCAAATTGCCATTAGAAAAACAGAAGCAGTAGACTTTGTAAAAATTAATATTTGTATCATTCTCAAAACTTTTGGCCATGACTGTATATATTTTGAGATTTTTCTCAATGCTTCCAGGAAGATGGGGGAAAGGAATCTGATTTTCCCCTTGTGGTTTTGGCATTGGGTTGAGGTTAATGAATTTGGAAATTGTGGACAGAAGATAGAACAATCCTGATGACATAAGTGACAAGACTTTACAGTGGGAACTGCATGACCCGCTCTCATCTCAGTTATGAATGTTCTGGAGCGGGGCATCCGTCACATCTGTATGATTATAAGGGGTTTGTGCTATAAGAACTCAGGGATCTTGTGCGGACACATCTGGAATATATTCCCGAGTCTCTCTGACCATGTACCTGGCGGCTTCACTGTTAACTCGCTCTACAGGAACACAGTCTGTAAAAGTTATTAACATTTCAGTGGGTAAACTATTCCAAAAAATAAAGGCTCAGAAATGAACCTCTCCACTGCTGGAAATATTTTAGCTTTACAGTGAATGCCCACGCATGACCAAATTCCCTTCGTAGAACTTTCCATCTGCAGCCACCACTAGGGGGAGCTCAGGAGCTTTCTGCAGACTGTTTATGCATTGAACTCTATGAAGAAACATTATACAATAATCTTTTAAGTTCCCCCTAGTGGTGGCTGCAGGCAGAACAGTGGTGAATTATGCATAATCCTAAATCACCAAGGGACCCCCTTCTGCTTCATCCATTAGCATCCATTGCTGCCAGGTCAGGGGTAGTTTGACAGTGTAGTCATGGGTCGATCTGACCAAAGTGACTTACTTGGCTTCATTGGCTTGTTGCACTAGGGCTTTGGCTGTGGCCAGGTCTTCAGAAGTAGTATTGAGGACGACATCCACCCCGCTGAGGTTACCGATGGTCTCCTTGATTTGCATGAGTAGAGTAGCAATGTCACCGGGACTGGCGGGAAGAGAGATGCCCAGCACCTGCCTGGCCACATACTCGATGCTCTCAGGGTCTGCTCCTTCCTCTGTAGACAGGAAATGAATTATCGGCTACAAGATTTAAAGGGGTTCTCCAGGATTATGATGATATTGATCACCTGTCCAGTATCAGATTGGTGGGGTCTGACACCAGAATCACTCAGGCATCAGCTGACTGGAGGGGCTGCAGTACGTGGACAAGTGCTATGGCCTCTTCACTGCTTACCACGCACGGCGCCGTACAGAGAGAAGGTGGAGCGTCTCTCGGCTAGGTATTCTTACCAGTTAGGAAGTCTTTAATCTTGCCAATAAAGGCTCTCAATTTCTCAGTGGAGTCTTCAATCCGCCTCTTTGCGTCCTTGGCTTTGCTCAGAGTGGACTCACTTTGCAGTTTTGCTTCTTGGGCAATTCCTTGAACAGCCTGAATCTGGGAGACATACACATATGGTCAATGCCAGTCAGGAGAACCTAAAGCACCAGGCTAAGAGCTGTGGCTGTGTAAGACTATTAGAAAGCTGCACGTACCTTCTGAGTGATGTCATTGAGTTGGTTCCCCATCTCCTCCAGGTCTTGCTTTACATTCTGTGCGGTCATTAGGGCCTTGGCTGAGATGGGCACAGCTCCGTTACAGTTTTCTCCACCACACTTCCTCAGGCCTTGCTCATCTCTGCAGTTTGCTCCGCCACAAGGAGACTTATCACAGGGTTTGTCCCCAGGAGCGCCACAAATCTTCCAGAATAAAGATTCCCAACATTAGTGATTGTATTGAGGACACAGGATTGGTCAAAATTAGAAAAAAAATGGCTGTTGCAGCACCACACCAGTCCACGTGTGGCATTGCAGCTCAGTCCCTTTATTTCAATGGTACTGAACTGCAATACCAGACAAACCATGGACAAGTGTGGCGCTGTTCCTAGTTGAAAGCAGCCATGCTAATCCTGCACAATATGGTGGTTACAGTGTATTATGTAAAAGTGCCTTCTGTAAATCCACAACCCTAGGACCCTGTAGATTTCCACACCAGGCCTCCTTACCTTCTCATTGATCTGGAAGACATTGAGATCCTTCACCTTCTTCTGAATTTCTTTCAGGGATGTCTTCTGGGCTGTCATGTTCCTCCGGTAGCTGTCCAGATTGTCCTTCAGAAGTCTCTCTGTCTCCAGCCTCGTCTGCCTGGACTGGTATACGGGACTGGTGTCTCCGGATACAGAACCATTGGCCAACTTCTCAGCATCTACAGACTGTAAGTAGGACCTCAGGATACTGGTGTAAGACTCTGCAAAATAGGGATCCGAGCCCATCAGGAATCCCAGTGGTACAAGGAAAAGTCAAGAATGGTGGAAAGGTCACTTTATAATGGGGAAGGATCTGACCCTCATTCCATGGAGAACCCTTTGAGCATACAAGTCGTGCTCTGAGGCTCCTTTAAAGGGGTTTACCCATGAGTGCCACTTATTCCCTTTCTACAGAATTCGGACCCCAACTGATCACAAGAGCAGGGGGCAGGACCCCATCTTCTGAGAGCAAGAGCAAGAGGGCAAGAGCAGGACCCCATCTTCTGAGAGCAAGAGCAAGAGGGCAAGAGCAGGACCCCATCTTCTGAGACTATACCCCATCTTTTGGGACTATAGAAGAAAGATGTACCATGCCTATGGACTGTTTATCCATTCAGTCTGGGGTACAAGAGACCATGTTTTCATGGTCACTGAGAGTCTCAGTGGTTGGACCCCCACTGATTTACAACTTACCCCATGGAAGTATCATTTTGGCAAAATAAGGATTGGTTAAAGGGGTTGTGCCATTACACTTATCGCCTATTTATAGGACAGGGGATAAGTGTCTGATCACCTGATCCCCCAGTAATCAGGAGAACTGGGGACCCCATAGTTCCCCCAAAGTCTCCTTGTGAATGGAGCATCAGTGCTCTTGCGTGACCGACACTCCATTCACTGCTATGGGGCTGTAACCTTTCAGTCCCTCATCCTCCTGATCATTGGGCGACCTGGTGGTCCCAAGCAATCGGACACTTATCCCCTATCCTGAGACCACCTATCCTTAGGATAAGTCATCAATATCAGATGAGTGTAGCGTCTGACTCCTGGCAATTACAGCAATTGGCTGACTTGATTGTATACCGGACAGGGTAGTGGCTGTACTTAGTACTGCAGCCCAGTCCTATTTACTTGAATGGGACTGAGCCACAATACCAGACACAGCCACTACCACAAGTATGGTGCTGTACCTGGTAAGTAATGAAGGAGGTGCAGGGATTGGGGAGGATGATCTGTCTATTAATGACCTGTCCTCTGACTTTACCATTGAAGCCTGAGGCCGCTATGGCTTCTATCTGTGTTTTCAGTAGGTACACGGTGTCATTGACCAGGATCAGGTCCAGCGTCAGCTTCTCCAGCTTTCCTTTTTGCTTTCTGTCTTTGCTCTGGGTATCGTTCATTCTTTTCTCCTGAGAATGGAGCTGATATGAGAGCTGCGCCACCTCCGTGCTGGAGAGAGAAGAAGAAAATAAAGCAATAAATGACCGCCATCATAAACACTGCGCTATAAATAGCAGCGCCGCACACAGCCATTATAAACAGGGGATGTCTATATATAACTCTGCGCCCTGCCCCAATGTCATAGCGAGCCTTACTGTCCCAGAGAGGATGACTGATGATGACTCCCAGAGATTAGACGCCATTATCGAGCTCAGTAAGGAAGAAAATACTTTAGAACAACCTTAAAGTGACCGTCGTATATCACCGTGTCACTATTAGCACCAGCATTCCCCGCAGATTAGTTTCATAACACATCTGTATAGCGGGTTTTCTGATACAGAGCTGTAAATCCACGGCACCCACAAGTTATGTAATACAATGCCCACAGTCACCACTAGGGGGAGCTCACTGTACTATTCTATTATGTATAAACAGTATGCTGCAAGCTTCTAAGCTCCCTCTAGTGGTGGCTGCAGGCATTTCTTCACTTAAGGCTATGTCTCAGTAGAGTATTTGGAGCTGTATGAGAAAAATGAGGCTCCCCCTTCACTAACCCGTACCACCAGCGATCCTCATATTAACCCCTGCAATACTCTAAACCACCAGGAATCCTCACATTAACTCCTTAAATGTCCTAGACTTCAAAGAATCCTGATATTCACCCCTTCACTGCCCTAGACCACCATGGATTCTGACATTGAACCCTTCATTGCCCTAGACCACCAGGACTTGTGCCATAAGCCCCATTACTGTGCTAGATCACCAGGAATCCTCACATTAACCCCTTCATCTTCCCTAGAGCACTAGGAATGCCTGACATCAACACCTTCACCCTCCAGGATGCCTTACATTAGCCCCATTACTACCATAGACAATAAGGAATCTTCACATTAGCCCCTTCACTGCCCTAGACCACTAGGAATGCTTGGCATTAACACCTTCACTGCCCTAGGCAACCAGAAATCCCCACAGTAACACCTTCACTGCCAAGAAGGCTGACTCTAACCTCTTCATTGCCCCAGAACAACAGGGATGCAGAAATGACCCCTTTACGCCCTCCCAGGATCCTGAAATTAACCCCTTTACTGCCATGGAAAACCAAATATATTGACATTAATCTCTTTACAATCTACTAAGCTATTCCTTACAGTAAATAAAAAGGTGTACAGACCTGTATACCCCCCTGATGCACACCAAAAGGACACCCTTTTAGCATAGACTGAGTCAGTGGACTCTATGGATACATTCAGTATATGCCAATAAAGTTTAGTGTTTAAATGTGGTGTGAACAGACACTTACTGGGACTGTATGATTGTTCCAACACATCTAACAAGTCTTAGCTATAAAGTCACCTACCGTTCTGTGTATACAGCTCCCATGCAGGTCTATGTATCTCTGTGATAATTCATTCTAACATACTATGTGCTGCAATATCTCTCCATCTTCAAGATCTCTGCTTGCTACCATAATTTTTTTTCCCGGGGGATAAAACCCATACAGCCCTAATAATTCTCACAGCTGAGGATTTGCTACAGTTGTATCCAACCTAGACACTCCTCTATGATCTAAACACATCAATAGCACAGATAGCTCTCCCTCCTTGACAGTTTGTGACAATGTATCAGTGCAGGTAAAATGTATCAGCTTGTTTAGATCAGAAAATTGTCTAGGCTGGATACAACTGTAGCAAACCCTCAGGCTGGGATCACATCCCCGCCCAGCTCAGACGGAGAGCCGGACCGCTAAAACAGTAGTTACCCGTGGACATCGGCAGACCCCATAGATTATAATGGGGTGCACTTGGTGTCCGCCAGGTTTCCGCTATTTTTATACTGAAACTGGCAGAGAGAGAAATGTCCTCCGTGCAGGGCTCCTCTCTCCACCAATTTCTGGCGGTTTCTGCAGCGGAGTCTCCAGCGCAAATGTGAACTTAGCCTTATTTGTGAAAAGTATTTGGTCTATATTAGAAAGCGGCAGAGGCTTTACCTGATTTTGTTCACCAGTTTGTTCATCTGCTCCAGCATGCGCGTTCCCTCGATGCCGCCATCTCCGATGATCTGTTTAACGCTCTTCAGCTTGTCGTCCAGTTCTCTTATGAGGCTGTTGCTGATCTCCGGGGCTTCTCCTCCCTCCTGGAGGTCGGACACCTTCTTCTGGATGACCTGGAGCTGTTTCTGGAGCTGGCTGATCACACTGTCCCACTGGTAGAAGCACTGGTGGCAGGCCGAGCACCTGGGGAAGTTATCCCGGAAACCTCTGGCACATTGGTCGCACCGTCGGCCTGTGAACCCTTCTCGGCATTGGCACATACCGGTCAGGTGATCACACTGCTGGATCTCTGAGCCGTACGCATCACAATTACAGGCTAAAGAGGAAATGAGTGAGAATCTGATCAGCTGTATGGACGAGATATATGTAGAAAAAAGTTACGCCTCCCCATCCCCCACAGTGTAGTATGCAAAGTTGGGGGGGATCTCCTTAGGATAGAGTTTGCGTGGGGGCCCAGAAGCTTCAAGTTATACCTGTATCTCCTGCAGCAAATCAAAATGGAGTGGTTATCAGTAGGGGGCGCTGTAGGAAAATTAATAGGGTTTGAACACTTAAGCACAAAGCATCCCCGTACCTTCACATCTCCGCTGGGGGTCTCCCCAGTAATTTTCTTGGCAGTGGGAGCAGACTCTGCCTCCAAACCCCGGGCGACAGTAACACTGCCCTGTGTACTGAAAGAGGGAACGTAGACAGGGTCACAATCTGATCCTAAACAAATACATCACATATTCAGAGTGGTTAGAGCTCAATGTTTCTGATACAGAGCTCTAAATCCCCTTCATAGACTTAATTTAATTTTAGGTACCTGTAGCCACCACTAGGGGGAGCTCAAGAGCTCACTACATACTGTTTGTACATTGAACTCAATAAAAACATAGTATGCAGTAAACTCCTGATCGCCCCCTAGTGGTGCCTGAAGGTACCATTCAATTTATTGTCCCGTGGACCCCTCTCAAAGTAGGTGTGGGTCCCAGAGGTATGACCTGCACCAATGAGGATGAGACAAATGGCTACTAGGTCCATTGCACTTCCCATAGCCCCCACTTCAAAAATATGATCACTCAGTATATTTTATATACTGTTGACCCACAATTTCTAAAAGAAGAGAACCCCCTTAAAGGGTTTTCCAGGCATAATAATTGATGAACTATCTTGAGGATAGGTCATCAATTGAAGATTGGTGAGGGTCTGATTCCCTTGGACCACGGCCGATCAGCTGTTTGAAGAAGCCACAGTGTTCAGGTGAGTGCTTCAGCCTCTTTACTACTTACCAAGCACAGCGCCGTACATCGTGTAGTGGTTGCGCTTGGTATTGCAGCTCAGCCCCATTCACTTGAATTGGACTAAACTGCAAAAGGCCATGTGACTAATGAATATGACATGACCCGGCCTGTGAGGCAGAAGCGATAGTCAGAGAGGAGCTGATCAGCAGGGTCCTGGTCCCAGACCCCCACTGATCTTCAATTAATGACCTATCCTAACTAATAAGCCTGGAAAACCCCTTTAAGTGCCCAACCACTGAGACTCACCACATTGCAGTCCTGCCGCAAGGAGTGGCTGGGGACACAGGCACAAGGCTCGCAGCCCAGGTCCGCACCAAAGTTCCAAAAGTTATTTGCACACTGATCGCAGTTCTTGCCAATGACATTTGCTCGGCAGGGGCAATGCCCGGTGACTCTGTCGCAGTAGCAGGTGTCTCTGGAGCAGTGTGACTGCAGCGTGCCCAGCTCATTGCATGTACAACCTGCAATAAAAGAAGATGTGCAGTCCAGGTGTGAATAAAGCCCAATGGATACCAAAACCGTCGCTGGCTAAATAGAACTACATACGGCGGCAGTTGCGCAGGATGGCGCTCCCAAAGTAACCAGCCTTGCACTCTCCACAGTGATGCCCATCTGTGTGGTACAGGCATTTTAAGCACATGCCCGTACGTGAGTCACATGACTCTGGGTCACTGGGGTCAATGTTGTTGTTGCACTGGCAGGGGCGGCACTCTCCTCCATCTTGGTCAGGGTTCCCAAAGTATCCAGGGGAGCAACGATCACACCGCGAACCTGATCAACAAGATATATATGGATGCCATACGTTACAATGGTCTCTTAAAGGAGTTGTAACAGGGTAAGAAAGGAGCTTTTATTTCTGACCCAGAGCTCCAAATCCCCTGCATAGATAGATAGATGAATAATCTTCCTGTAACCACCACTTGGGGGAGCTCAAGAGCTTACTGCATACTATTTATACAGTGAACTCTATAATACCACAGAATGCAGTAAACTCATGAGCTCCCTCTAGTGGTGGCTGCAGGCATAAAAAAAACATATTTTAACCTCTCCCTCTGTGCAGGGGATTTGGAGCTCTGTATCAGAGGACTAGATTATACATCCTTCTTACCTGTATACCCAGGTGCACAGAGGCAAACAATGTGCCCAGAATCCCGATCAGCATAACAAGAGCTGCCATGGTAATTTTGAGTGCCAGGATACCCAGGGCAAGGGCAGGGACGACACTGCTGGCCAGATCCAAGAATAGGGTCTCCATAGTAACCATCCAAACACCTGACGGCAAACATCAGTAACAATAATTACATTCTACTTATTTGATTTTTAAATTGTTGCATTTTAAAGGGGGCGCTGTTGCATTGGTTTCTATGGAAACTAGTGGTGAAAAGCGGTACTGCAGGAACGGAAGTTAGATTATGGCAGTGAGGACGCTGCAAGCTTCTTCTAGGTCACAATTCCTACTCCTGAGAAGGTGACCGTATAGTAAAAATGAACATATATCTGAAGAACATCAAAGTGTTATCTACTTATGGAGGAAGCCATTGTTTTGAGGCATGTGGTGCCTTTTGCCTCATTGACCCCTTTACTTACTTATCGCAGTGTCGGCCACTTGTGTAATCCCTACATCCGATGCAGGTCCCAGACTTGGGGTCACACTCTTCAGAGTGCCCGTTACATTGGCAAGGCTTGCAATGAGGGAAGCCCCACTGACCGGGTAAGCACTGGTCGCACTGTCGGCCGGCCACGCTGCCATGGCACTGGCACTGTCCGGTTACGGGGTTGCAGAATCTAGATGTGGAGCCTTGAGGGTGGCAGTCACATTCTGTGTAAAGAGAAGACATGAACATTGTCCATACCCAGGGGTGAACATAGAAGAGAGGGGCCCCATAGTAAAGGTTAAAATGGCCCTCCATTATGGTGCCAGGTATTGCCATCCAGATCGGTCTGGTCTTCGTGCCCCCCTCCCCTCTACCAATATCAATGTAGATACTCTAGACTGGGTCTTACTATCTGAAGCAAAAGGGTTTGGATAAACCAGGGCTGGGCCCCCCTCTCCAAGGACCCCCAGTTTATACCCTTAAGAAAGAAATCACATATAATAAGTGTATTTGGGTGAGTTTCTGCATTAGTTTTCATGCCAAGATCAGGGAGCCCCATCTTGTGCCAAATAGATAGTTGTTCACTCACTGCTGCATCCATACGGGCCAAATCCATAGGTTCCAGGAGCGCACTGATCGCAGCGCTGACCGATCACATTTGGCTTGCACATACATTGTCCTCCTATTTTGTCACAGACCGCGCTGAGGGAACCCTGAAGGTTACAGAGACACGCTGCAAAAAGAGAAGTGAACCATGAACCATAGCACCCTCTACTGGTGAGCTTTGCAGTTAAAAATATTGAGTACTATGCATATACATGGCCCCATATTTGGCAAGCTGTGATGCCATGTGTGTACTGACCCCTTTCTATCATAGCCAGCAGTATCTATATCAGCAATGGTAGATCTAGATGGGTCAGCCTTCACTCCACACACATCAGTGAGCCTTGGGCGTCCATGACCCTGTCATCTTTTGTTCACCTGTTGTAGGGACTAACCCCTACATATCAGGAACACTTCAGTGCCATTGTGGAGGTGCTCTGCCGTGTGTGGGTGGTCGGACCCAGCCTGACCATGGCCGTGAGCATAGTAGTCACTGCACCAGTCAGTTATGATACAATTGCTTCAGTGATGCGCTGACATAACACATAGTAAGTTCATTACTGTAGTGATCGGCCCATTCGGGGGCATCATTGCTGACTATGTGACTACTATGCATAGGGTCGAGTTCAGTACGGTAACTACGGCCCACACACGGACTGTTTTCCACGGAGGGGACTTGGTCGTGTACAAGGGCCCTAAAGCTAGGTTCACACAGTAGAGTTTTGCGGTGAATCTCTCTGCATTCATTTCAATGGGAGGCAGACTCTTCTTTTTCTGCTAGTGGAAGAAAGAAGCATTGTGTATGATGGGCAGATTCCTCCCGAGCCTCTAAAGCCATTGAAGTGAATGGGAACAGGAAAGCTTTCCGCAGTGGATTGTGCCTAACCGGTGCCTTCTGGGACACAGCGTTCTCCTGACATCTGACACAGCTAGGTTCTTCCACCAGTAGTGTCATTTATGTGCACATGTGCTTTACACCTTCCTAGCTGCCACTTGGCATTGAGCAGAATGATCTCAGGCTCCTGTACATCTGCCCCACCATAGAAACCTCTGTAGTCACGACACATCTGTAGCTTCAGTATGGAAATAAACGCCTTACAACAGTTAGAATTGTGTTTCTGCCCCCCATATAACTCACGTAATGCTCCATCATGGATGATGGCCGAGATGCTACAGATCAACTTCACACACATTTCTGCCAGGGTGGGCATTGTGGCCATCTTGAAGGACTCCAGACACCTGTAGTTTTCCATCTCCTCTCGGTGATGCACGGACACAGGGTCGTTTCCATGGAAACCAGGCAGCTCCGAGAACTTTGGCAGCAGGACGAGCTGTAGGACAGACGGTGCACATCAACCATGGTAAATTCAGCATATAAATAATATCATTATGATAGGACTATTTTATGATGAATAAGTCTCAAAATTCTGCATATATTAGTGCATAGATATATGGCGCTAGAGGTTGTGAAACTACAACTCCCAGCATACCCGGTTGTCAGAGCATGCTGAGAGTTGTAGTTTCACAACAGCGGGAGAGCGGCGCAGGTTGTGGAGCCCACTGATGCATAAAGTTTTATTTCTTAGGTAATGAATAAGTATGTTGAATTGTACCTGCAGTACCAGGGCACACCAGATGGTGGCATTGTTATGTTGAATTCTACCTGCAGTACCAGGTCACAACAAATGGTGGCAGTGTCATACTTTATCATCATTTTTGGCCTCCTAGTGGTCGGATGCAAGTAATGGTTGTCTGTTTTTTGGCGAGTGTTACATCTAGCTGCTTAGTGAATCAGACAAGTACAATATATGACTTTATATCTGTGAACAGACACTTTATAGGGTTAAGATCTGAATGCTCCTTTAAGGTGGAATGATGGGTATAAATGGGTTAAAAGCAGCTCAGCAGTAGTTGCACAGCATCACTACGTCTCAGCCTGTGTTATAAGTTACAATATTTTTAGTTAGAGAACCCCATTAAAGGGGCTGTCCAGGATTAAAAAACAAAACAGCTCTGCTTTCTTGCATAAACAGTGCCACGCCTGTCTTGTGGTTGTTTGTGGTATGACAGTTCTGCTCAATAGAAGTGAATGGGGATGAACTGCAATACCAAACACAACCTGTGGACAGGTGGGGAGATGTTTTTGGGAAAAAAAAATTCAGCCATATTGTTCTCATCTTCTACAACCTTTTACATTTTATCGCCAAAATTCAAGATGGTGGATGTCTACAGAAAAGAACCATGTATGTATTTCCTCTCCTATCCATTGGGATTAAGGACTGGACTGGATACCCCCGTTTTCCAGATCACTGCAGATCCCCTTCTATGGACCCCACTGTACCAAAACAGTTTGTGAAGGCTTAAGAGGATACACATTGGGATACAGTATACACCGTAACTAATCTGAGCTGAATTTAAAAAATAAATAAATAAAAATTTTAAAAATAAAATTTTTGAATTTTAGTTTTTGGTTATTTTATTTATTTATTTTACAATCTTGTTAGCGGAGCCGGGACCATCAGCGGTGACTGTAATCCCTTTACTGACTGCTCCATGTGCTTACACCAGACGCAGGGTGACTGGTCGCGGTTGCGGAGGCGGCCATCTCTCTGTTATCGTGGGAAACCTCTTTATCTCTCTCTCAGTTTATTTGAGCAGAAGAAATGATATTGTTTTTGCTTCCCTTTGATGGTGTAAATCAGACACCAGTGAGTGCAGCTCAGGCGTGCTCGCACGGAAGGTGGCGGGGGGGGATATCTCCTGTTGTCACAGACACTTGTGTGTTATGGTAGAAGACACGGTATATCACAATCTGCAGCCGCTTCTTCATCCACTATGTAACCATATTGTACTAATTTCGGGTACATGATATGGTAAACTCCAGTCACCTCCAGAGAGGATTTCAAAATTCTGTTGGTTGCCGTTGGAAACAGACTACAATGATCACTACTCTGTTGTCAGCATAGTAACTGAACTCCCATAATGCTCTGCCCAGTTATAAATGTAGCTTTGGCTGTGACTGGAGTATAGTAGTGCGGTATGATCAATGTTCATATACATTTCTTATATTATGTAATAAATATACTACACTAGGGCTCAGCAACCTTCAGCACTCCAGCTGCTGTGAAACTACAACTCCCAACATGCTCCATTCCATGGGAGTTCCAAGAACAGCAGGGCAAGTGTGCATGCTGGGAGTTGTAGTTGCCTACCTCTGTACTACACTGCATTAATGGGGAGAGGTTCTGCAGGGTCACATTTGTCTATACGCCCTACATGAACCAGGGATGTAGCTATAGAGGGTGCAGAGGTAGAAGTCACTACCAGGCCCTGGACACTGAGGGGGCCCCAAATGTCTCTGACACACAAAATATCCCACTATTCTCAATGGCACAAGGTAGGCAGGGGCCCCATCACAGATTCTGTATTGGGGCCCAGCAGTCTGGCCTCTGATTGACATATAGAGGTCATAGAGTCCCCCCTTGGCCCCCATCATCCGGAGCATAGGGCCACTTGCAGGTGCGCTCCTGCTCTGCTATGACAGGTATTTCATGGTCTCTTGTTGATTGTCATATAAAATTACCGAATCGATGAGGATAAAATTTGCAGGATGCCGGTTCGCGGCTTCAAACCGCTGGAGACGAATGGTTATTTCATACAGGTTGTTGGACTCGAAGCAGAAGGGTTTGGGGAGGACGATGTACCTGGGAATAAAGAAGAAAAGGAGATTGAAGCACAGAGTATTTAAGGAAGTGGCACAGCCACATTATACAGTGATGAAAGGGAGAGTCCATATAGACGACCCCGCTCTATAAGCTTATGAAGGGTGGGACGTTCAGGGGGTGACCTGACGTTGGTGACATTGGTACCTGGCGTCACCTAGACTTTATACCTTTATCACTAGATTTAGTTCATTTCTTACCTTTCGGAATGGGGTAATTTTTCCTTGTACTTCTGCTCAAAAGGCAGCACGTTACCGCAGCGGGGGCTCATGGGTAAGGTCTGTGATGTCACGCTGACAATGGCTTCCCAGTCCTCAGCAGACTGAAAAATGCATATAATATATAGACCTCGGATCAGTCGCTCCAGCTTAGATACATTGCAGTCTGTTCCTCCCCCATGCTTTACACTGCCGCTCTGCTTCTTTAGCCCGGCTACTTTTCACATTGATATTCAATATGTTAATAAACCGTTCCAACCGGATATCACAAATGTCCCGTCTACTCTCTTATCCATAGGGGGCAGTATTATAAGGACTTTGGGGCAGATTTACGATGATTGGCATAAATCATCATAAATCTGGAGGGGCGAGTGACCCCGCTCAGCAAAGTGACAAGAGTAATGCAAAAGTAAAAAATTAATTTTTTTTATGCGCAAAAACCCAATTTGTGCAAAAATTTGTGACTTTTTCACACCCAAAAAATTAAAACCGCATTTGGGACACACAAATGTGCGCTGAGCAGTTGTCACTTCCCTGCCCCCACTCCTCTTGGCAGCTCATACAAATGACATTGCTCAGTAGGGGGCGACGATGAGCTTAGCAGAGGGTAAAGAGGATATGACATAGGTGACCCATGTATCCTAAAAATTCCTGACAATACCTCAGGCTCGTATCGTATCATGATGTCGTAGTCCATCGGGTACGGGATGTTGTCGACGTGAAACAAGAGACCGGCTCCATCTCTGACTCTGGCAAACCCCGGCCCGGTCCAGGTGATCATGTGATCTGGCGAGTGTTCACGGCGGATTACCTCGGTGTCTGGCTGCAGGCGACATGAATGGCAGATGGATTTCTATCAGAGTGGAGATGATGGCATTGCCTCCTGACACAAGCTTAGATCTGTCTGATATTCTGTGTACATAAGACACAGAGGATTTACAGGCAATTAGATCAGGGCGTTGGCTGAACACCTGGCTGAGAAAGACTTCACGCTACATCTCAAGAAGGAATCTACACGGCTTCAGCGAGTTATCTGTACCAAAGATATACAGAGCTCGTGTGCCATGTGATAGGATGTGGCATGGAGAGCCTCACCTCCCATAGGAATGCACCGAGAGGCCCAAAGGATGCGATTCAAGGAGCGTTGTGTCATGTTGGAACGTTTACCCCGGTCACAGAAAGCTGCATGCATGTAACACGCAAGTGTCCATGTAACTCTGGGCTGAGGCTTTCCATGCGCAGGTTAACAGACCCATAAGCTCACCAAAGTTCCAATTTTTTTTCACAATTGGGATATTGGTTGCTTAAGGAGCGCACAATACCGATAACTGCAATAACAGAGATGATCGTGGTGTATTATGCTCCAGAGCTGCACTCACTATTCTGCTGGTGCAGTCACTGTGCACATACATTACATTACTTATCCTGTACTGATCCTGAGTTACATCCTGTATTATACTCCAGAGCTGCACTCACTATTCTGCTGGTGCAGTCACTGTGTACATACATTACATTACTTATCCTGTACTGATCCTGAGTTACATCCTGTATTATACTCCAGAGCTGCGCTCACTATTCTGCTGGTACAGTCACTGTGTACATACATTACATTACTTATCCTGTACTGATCCTGAGTTACATCCTGTATTATACTCCAGAGCTGCACTCACTATTCTGCTGGTGCAGTCACTGTGTACATACATTACATTACTTATCCTGTACTGATCCTGAGTTACATCCTGTATTATACTCCAGAGCTGCGCTCACTATTCTGCTGGTGCAGTCACTGTGTACATACATTACATTACTTATCCTGTACTGATCCTGAGTTACATCCTGTATTATACTCCAGAGCTGCGCTCACTATTCTGCTGGTACAGTCACTGTGTACATACATTACATTACTTATCCTGTACTGATCCTGAGTTACATCCTGTATTATACTCCAGAGCTGCACTCACTATTCTGCTGGTACAGTCACTGTGTACATACATTACATTACTTATCCTGTACTGATCCTGAGTTACATCCTGTATTATACTCCAGAGCTGCGCTCACTATTCTGCTGGTGCAGTCACCGTGTACATACATTACTTATCCTGTACTGATCCTGAGTTACCTCCTGTATTATACTCCAGAGCTGCACTCACTATTCTGCTGGTACAGTCACTGTGTACATACATTACATTACTTATCCTGTACTGATCCTGAGTTACCTCCTGTATTATACTCCAGAGCTGCACTCACTATTCTGCTGGTGCAGTCACTGTGTACATACAGTACAGACCAAAAGTTTGGACACACCTTCTCATTCCAAGAGTTTTCTGTATTTTCATGACTATAAAAATTGTAGATTCACACTGAAGGCATCAAAACTATGAATTAACACATGTGGAATTATATACTTAACAAAAAAGTGTGAAACAACTGAAAATATGTCTTATATTCTAGGTTCTTCAAAGTAGCCACCTTTTGCTTTGATTACTGCTTTGCACACTCTTGGCATTCTCTTGAGGAGCTTCAAGAGGTAGTCATCTGAAATGGTTTTCACTTCACAGGTGTGCCCTGTCAGGTTTAATAAGTGGAATTTCTTGCCTTATAAATGGGGTTGGGACCATCAGTTGTGTTGTTCAGAAGTCAGGTGGATACACAGCTGATAGTCCTACTGAATGGAGTGTTAGAATTTGTATTATGGCAAGAAAAAAGCAGCTAAGTAAAGAAAAACGAGTGGCCATCATTACTTTAAGAAATGAAGGTCAGTCAGTCGGAAAAATTGGGAAAACTTTGAAAGTGTCCCCAAGTGCAGTGGCCAAAACCATCAAGCCCTACAAAGAAACTGGCTCACATGAGGACCGCCCCAGGAAAGGAAGACCAAGAGTCACCTCTGCTGCGGAGGATAAGTTCATCCGAGTCACCAGCCTCAGAAATTGCAGGTTAACAGCAGCTCAGATTAGAGACCAGGTCAATGCCACACAGAGTTCTAGCAGCAGACACATCTCTAACAACTGTTAAGAGGAGACTGTGTGCAGCAGGCCTTCATGGTAAAATAGCTGCTAGGAAACCACTGCTAAGGACAGGCAACAAGCACAAGAGACTGTTTGGGCTAAAGAACACAAGGAATGGACATTAGACCTGTGGAAATCTGTGCTTTGGTCTGATGAGTCCAAATTTGAGATCTTTGGTTCCAACCACCGTGTCTTTGTGCGACGCAGAAAAGGTGAAGGAATGGACTCTACATGCCTGGTTCCCACCGTGAAGCATGGAGGAGGAGGTGTGATGGTGTTGGGGGGCTCTGCTGGTGACACTGTTGGGGATTTATTCAAAATGGAAGGAATACTGAACCAGCATGGTTACCACAGCATCTTGCAGCGGCATGCTATTCCATCCGGTTTGCGTTTAGTTGGACCATCATTTATTTTTCAACAGGACAATGACCCCAAACACACCTCCAGACTGTGTAAGGGCTATGTGACCAAGAAGGAGAGTGATGGGGTGCTACGCCAGATGACTTGGCCTCCACAGTCACCAGACCTGAACCCAATCGAGATGGTTTGGGGTGAGCTGGACCGCAGGGTGAAGGCAAAAGGGCCAACAAGTGCTAAGCATCTCTGGGAACTCCTTCAAGACTGTTGGAAGACCATTTCAGGTGACTACCTCTTGAAGCTCATCAAGAGAATGCCAAGAGTGTGCAAAGCAGTAATCAAAGCAAAAGGTGGCTACTTTGAAGAACCTAAAATATAAGACATATTTTCAGTTGTTTCACACTTTTTTGTTAAGTATATAATTCCACATGTGCTAATTCATAGTTTTGATGCCTTCAGTGTGAATCTACAATTTTTATAGTCATGAAAATACAGAAAACTCTTGGAATGAGAAGGTGTGTCCAAACTTTTGGTCTGTACTGTACATTACATTACTTATCCTGTAGTGATCCTGTATTATACTCCAGAGCTGCGCTCACTAGGTATAATACAGTATTTCAGATTTCCTGGAGTGTTTCTCTAATTCCTCTGTATGACTTGTGGTACCTTCTGCTGTAGCTGGCGAGCTCTGCGCTGGGACGACCTCTGCTGGAGAACACGGATCGTCCTCCGATGGCGACGTAGTCTGACCTTCTTGCCATTCTGAATGCCATTGTAATATTCCACACAGTCTGTTGGAGCTTCTGGTTTGAGGTTTCCCTATGGAACATATAAGTGATGAACACGGCTGAATTATATCTATAGAGTCACAATATAGGTCAGAATGCACATTGCACCCCAGACACGAGCCTATGTCTATTATTACAATATTTATATGAATGGGGTTGCAATACCAGACACAGCGCATGGACAAGAGTGGCACTATTTCTTTAAAAAAAATTTTTTTTAAAGAAATAGCATAGAGACCTAGAATGTGTGATTTCAGTACAGTTACATTTTTGCCCTTGTTATTCTGAAATCGAAACCCCCAACTAGAACAGACAGGCTCGATACTTGAACGAAACAGGCATGTGCCCAGACACAACCCGGGATCTTAGAAGAAACATAGAGGATTAGTGCAGAGCCGGTATGCAGACAATTCTACTGTACACAGTACATATATATATATATATATATATATATATATACAGTCATATGAAAAAGTTTGGGCACCCCTATTAATCTTAATCATTTTTAGTTCTAAATATTTGGGTGTTTGCAACAGCCATTTCAATTTGATATATCTAATAACTGATGGACACAGTAATATTTCAGGATTGAAATGAGGTTTATTGTACTAACAGAAAATGTGCAATATGCATTAAACCAAAATTTGACCGATGCTAAAATTTGGGTACCCTTATCATTTTATTGATTTGAATACTCCTAACTACTTTTACTGACTTACTGAAGCACAAAATTGGTTTTGTAACCTCACTGAGCTTTGAACTTCATAGCCAGGTGTATCCAATCATGAGAAAAGGTATTTAAGGTGGCCAATTGCAAGTTGTTCTCCTATTTGAATCTCCTCTGAAGAGTGGCATCATGGGCTCCTCAAAACAACTCTCAAATGATCTGAAAACAAAGATTGTTCAACATAGTTGTTCAGGGGAAGGATACAAAAAGTTGTCTCAGAGATTTAACCTGTCAGTTTCCACTGTGAGGAACATAGTAAGGAAATGGAAGACCACAGGGACAGTTCTTGTTAAGCCCAGAAGTGGCAGGCCAAGAAAAATATCAGAAAGGCAGAGAAGAAGAATGGTGAGAACAGTCAAGGACAATCCACAGACCACCTCCAAAGAGCTGCAGCATCATCTTGCTGCAGATGGTGTCACTGTGCATCGGTCAACAATACAGCACACTTTGCACAAGGAGAAGCTGTATGGGAGAGTGATGCGAAAGAAGCCGTTTCTGAAAGCACGCCACAAACAGAGTCGCCTGAGGTATGCAAAAGCACATTTGGACAAGCCAGCTTCATTTTAGAAGAAGGTCCTGTGGACTGATGAAACAAAGATTGAGTTGTTTGGTCATACAAAAGGCGTTATGCATGGCGCCAAAAAACACAGCATTCCAAGAAAAACACTTGCTACCCACTGTAAAATTTGGTGGAGGTTCCATCATGCTTTGGGGCTGTGTGGCCAATGCCGGCACCGGGAATCTTGTTAAAGTTGAGGGTCGCATGGATTCAACTCAGTATCAGCAGATTCTTGAGAATAATGTACAAGAATCAGTGACGAATTTGAAGTTACGCCGGGGATGGATATTTCAGCAAGACGATGATCCAAAACACAGCCCAAATCTACTCAGGCATTCATGCAGAGGAACAATTACAATGTTCTGGAATGGCCATCCCAGTCCCCAGACCTGAATATCATTGAACATCTGTGGGATAATTTGAAGCGGGCTGTCCATGCTCGGCGACCATCAAACTTAACTGAACTGGAATTGTTTTGTAAAGAGGAATGGTCAAAAATACTTTCATCCAGGATCCAGGAACTGATTAAAAGCTACAGGAAGCGACTAGAGGCTGTTATTTTTGCAAAAGGAGGATCTACTAAATATTAATGTCACTTTTCTGTTGAGGTGCCCATACTTTTGCACCGGTCAAATTTTGGTTTAATGCATATTGCACATTTTCTGTTAGTACAATAAACCTCATTTCAATCCTGAAATATTACTGTGTCCATCAGTTATTAGATATATGAAATTGAAATGGCTGTTGCAAACACCCAAATATTTAGAACTAAAAATGATTAAGATTAATAGGGGTGCCCAAACTTTTTCATATGACTGTATATATATATATGACTATGGACCACAGACGTGACCGTTCCTGGAATGTAGAGATTCCCGCTGGTAGTCAGAGGTAATATCCAACCTGAGGAATGTAAATGGGGCGCAGAGGGCAGGAGGGAAGGTACGCTCCCTGGCAGCCGGCCACCTATTTAGTCACGTTTCTTTCCTCTAACAATGGCTCTTTTAGGAATCTGGGGCAGGTGAAATTTCTCCATCTCGCTAATCGTATGGCGAGATAACTTTAAGCTGCCAGCGCGGCATAGCTGGTAATTTAGAAGGAAGATTGAGATTACCCCGCACAATGGCGCCATTTTCTATTGTGGCAGACACAGTGATGTCCTGTCCTATATGCAAATTGGTATGGTTGATTAATTAAAGTCAATCTCCGCCGTTTAACCCTTTTTCCTATGCTGAATAATTTCGTAATACGAAGCTTCAAACCTCCTGCAGTCATAGATTTACAGTAAAATGGCAGCCACCACTAGAGGGAGCTCAGGATCTTACTGTGTACAGAGTTACTATTGAGATCCATGTGTAAAGAGTAAGCAATGAGCACCCTCTAGTGGCAGACAGGCAGAACTGATATTGTGACTCTTGTTTGTACTCTCTAGTACAGGGGTCTCAAACGAGCGGCCCCTGCGGCCATCACCTTATTATTAACCTACCGGTGTTTGTGGGTCGGTGGGTGAAAGCCCCTTTGCGTTTTCTGCTTCATATGTATAGTAATCCAGAGGCATGCAGAAGTATCCGGGCTGTACGTCGTCACACTGCCGACCTATGATGTTGGAACGACAGTCGCACTGGCCGTCCTCAAAGGAGCACCTGTAGAGAGATGGGGGAGAAGGGTTACCTTTGGTGCATTCTGGATTTGGTATTTACTGGGTTAAAAAAAAATATAGACTTACCTGTTGTTGTATGCGCCACCAAAATCGCAATCGCAAGGCCGGCACCCCATAACGTCATTACTGAGACCCCAAAACTCCGGCTGTTACCATATATAAAAATAAGGTGATAAAAAAAATTCCATATGTAACTTTTTACATGGATGAGATTGTACGCGGGTCACTCACCAGACACTGGTTACAGTATCGCCCCGTCACAAACCGCTTACAGTAACAGTCACCACTGATCTGGTCACATGGCGTGCTGCCCGCTATGATACCCCGGGGGTCACATCTACATGCTGTGGATGAAAGAAAAATTGGGCATAAAGGTGGGAAGGAAGACAAGGCAAAGGTATAAATGCCAAGGAGAATATGGGTGTCTGGTTGGGGGAAGAGGTTAGGGCAAACAAGTGCTAGCCCCCTCTACAGGTAGGGGTGGGAACAGAATGAACAGATCCCTTTTAGATTTCAACTATGACCCCTGCTTCTCGGGGAATATGACCCACCATGGTACTACATACAGTAAAGTTTGGCTAGTCCAGTGGGTCCTTACGTTGACAGCCCTCGGGGTCGTTTCTGCTGAGTCCGAAGAAGTTCTCTTTGCAGCTGTCGCATCGTTCCCCCTTCACATTCTCCTTACAACGACACTGCCCCGCGATCATCCCCAGGTTGACGTTTGTGTGACTGTCACAGACCCCACCATCCAGAGAACCCACCGGGTCACAGTCACAAGCTGCAGGAGGAAAGTCCAATTTTTAGTTATGGTCATTGGTCTACAACCTGTGGCTCGGAAGGAAGTACAACTCCCAGCAAGCACTGACAACGATGCTGGGAATTGTAGTTGCACAGCGACAGGTTGAAGACCTCTACCTTACATGACGCAACACGTAGAAGAAGTTGACTTACGGATACAGGCAGTCTCTGCCCGGATATCTGACCAGGGGTTCAGGTAGTAGAAAGGCTTGCACTGCTCACAGTTGCGCCCCATTGTGTTGTGCTGGCAGTCATCGCACACTCCGCCACTCACCCCCTCCGGTGGCTAGGTACACCGCCATGTCAAAGTGGCACTTTATGGAGTGGTTGTTACAGTTACATTCTAGAAGAGAGCAAAGTCGTCAGTCATCCATTATGCATATGGTGCCAATTCATATCACTGGAGGTCACAAAGGCCCATGGGGCTTCTTACTTTTGCAGGTGTGAGGGTTGTCGGGTTCTGCTGGCCTCCATGGAAGATCATGGTAGAAGTCTTGGCAGTGCTCACAGTTCAAGCCGGTTGTATGATGTTTGCATACACATCGACCATGGATCTAGAGGGGGGGGCAGAAGGTTATCCTTTATTCTTTATTATCAGACACTTCTAGGTGGATTATGTCTTAAAGGTAGATCGCCCTAAAACTAAATTCTAATATATCTCTCCCCTGCTTAGAGATAAGGTAGTCATTATACGCAAATACTTGTTTGGTCGTCAGCCATTTCTCCGACCACATACATATGCATGTATGTGTTGTCAGAAGGGAGGGGGAGTAAGATTCTTTGAACATGGGCAGCTTTTTGATGTTAACCACCTCGATCGGTGCCTGTAGCTACTACTTCTCCTCCAAATGGTAGCCAGTCACTTATATAAATACAGAGTTAACCCTATATATTGCCAGTATGATCGAGACTTCTGCCACTGTCTCTATGGTTGACTGCAGACACTTTGTAGTTACCATTCCCTCCACTCCTCCTTCGATGCCTTCTACAGGAGAACACTCCGAGGCGTGACCATAGCAGAAGCAGCTCCCCCGGACCACCAGCTCATACACCGCATAGTAGTATTTCTGCAAGACCTCTGCCCGCTGATCCAACAGGTTATCTCCCAACGTGTGCAGTTTGGTGAAGTTTATCCTCAAGTTAGTAATCTGGAGAAGTTCTGAACAAAAATGGCAAAATGTTATGAATCTGCCCCTAGCGTCCATCACCGCGTAGGTGATCAAAGCAAGCACAAGACAACTAAGGGTATGTTCACATGGCAGAATTTGGGGTGGTCTTCTGCCAAGTGAGACCCATTGTGGAAATCCAAAGCCGAGCTTTGTCCTTCTGCTGTGGCTTTGCCCTCGTGATTAGCTTCATAGACAATGGGCCATTTTTTGGAAAGGATTTTGAGGCGTTATAGGTTTCGCCTACCATGATGAGAAACATAATGGGTGTCGGCGGCAGGCACCCCCTACCATGTATTAAATACCCTGTACTCTGTATCATCCACCATCACCTTGAATCTCCACGCTATAGGGATCTTCCACTTTAATGGCTGGATCGAGAACTTTAAAAATCACCTACAAACAAGGAAGAGGATTCGGGGTTAAAACTGATGATATGCAACATCCAACCACAACATAGGACAATCATCCCCCAGGGTCATGACGCCATACTGACCTCCCCTTCAGTGGACGGCTCTATGTCTGAGTATCTCTGGTCACAGATGACATCATCAATCCTCTGGAGCGTCTGGACCGGCACC
This sequence comes from Leptodactylus fallax, assembly GCA_947044405.1. NCBI lineage: Eukaryota > Metazoa > Chordata > Amphibia > Anura > Leptodactylidae > Leptodactylus > Leptodactylus fallax. The sequence goes on from CAMRHE010000142.1 coordinate 3,056,910, forward strand.
CCGGGGAACATCTTGGTGCAGTTATATGAAAAGTAACGGTAAACTTTCCAGGTGCGCCCGAAATCTGCTGACCGTTCTATCAACATGGCGGCAGGTCGGAATGTCTAGAGGATCATGGGAAATAGTGGTGAAATATGACGGGTCCCCTTAAGGGGTCACATTCAGCACATAAGGCGTTTCTGGATTATCGGATGCCAGATTAAAGGATTTAGTAACATAAGCTATTTCTAGTGTCACAGAGGCTAAAAAGAAGTGAATTTACCTTAAATTTCATGATGAGGTGAGTAAAGTGAAATTCTGCCTCCAGGTCCAGCCGTAAACTCACTTTCTCCACCCCTACAAAGATGGACACCAGAAAGACCTTAAATCACCAGTAAATACAAGTCCTCGATTGGTCTTTTTTTGTCAAGTTGGTAAAAATTCAATTCAGCTTTTTCTTACATACATCTATTTCTGGGAACGTTGGATGACAATTAAAATGGCTCTCTTTATGGCCTAAGCCCCGGGTGTGCCCAGGCGAATAGGATGAGACTAAATTGTAAAAACTGCAGTAAAAATAGGTTTCCAAATTGATTTTTTAGCAATTGATGGCAAATTTTTGTCTCTATGTAGGTGCGAGATGAAGCCTCCATAACAGTGAAACCCAGAGGACCCCCATAACAGGGACAGCCACATGAACCCATATCAATGACTCAGGAACCCCGTGGTAGTGACAGCAAGAGGGCCACATAGACAGTGACAGCCATATTGGTTCTTACCAGGGGCGTAACTTGAGGGGTTGCAGGGGGTGAGGTCACATCCGGGCCCAGGAGCCTTATAGGGCCCATAAGGTGTCTCTTCCCAGTACTATAAACAATATAATATACATCATAGATAGGGGCCTGGTACAGATTTTTCAGCGGGCCCAGGAGCTAATAACTAAGAAACTACAGAATATATTTTTAGGAGTGGAGCGCCCCTATAATGGCCCCAGCCCTGCCGCCTCTGTGTCACTCACTATGGTTCTGGCCTCGGGGTCTATTCTTTTTATGAATTACAAGTGACTGAAAGGGTAAGAGAGATGGCGGAGGGCCAAGGGACTGCGGGCCGCCTGCTCGCCATGAGTCATTCATTCCTCAATCCCATTTGTGTGTGTGTTGTGCTTCTGTGCTGGCAACTGTTTAACGATATGTAAATATATGCAAATGAGGTTTTAATAGGGAGATTTAGTGCAATTAAGTCCAATATGTAACAATGCTAAGTGATGTCTGGGTCACGCTGGATTTCCGAGCATTCACGTGGCTGATGCTGATAGAAGGAAAACCTGAAGTAGCTGGGGAGAAGCACAGACGGCCATTGTCCGCCCCAACAGCTGTGGAACTACAAGACCAAAGATGCCCTGCCCATGATGTGGCAAAGACGTAGAGAGTGGTGAGGCGGAGGTGACCAGACGTGTGTGTACAGGGACGTAAGTCCTCCTCTAAGTATGTGAGGACACCAGTATTACCAGCAGTGATAGTTGAGGGGCCCCTGTGTTAGATTTTACATTGGGGCCCAGTAGCTTCCAGTTACAGCAGAGGTGTCATTAGAAGCCTCCTACATATTGCCGCAATTTGTCCGGATTTTCTGGACCACTTCGCAGCAACAAATCCTGTTTTGGCCTCTGGTCTGACCCAAACTTATAGATCCCTATGATGTACGATAGGGTCACACTGAACCCACTGTCAGGATGGAATTTGTGACCATAATACAGTATGGGAAAATCTGGACGCCTTACGGTGACGTGCTGGAGGCCTAAAAATCCTGGGTCCCATTGCAAACTCTGTAACATCCCCCCTACACTTGGCACTAACCCTATAGACATACTTTCCAATATTTGCTGGAACCTGATGGGGTCGGCTACCTCCCTTTTTGCGAGGCCATGCCCAATTGGGGGGGGCAGGTCAACCCCACCTTTATGACATGAGTGTAAAAATGTGTAATGTAACATTACTGACACTAACAGAGAATCGCCAGGGCCCTGGAGACTTGCTAGCTCTTATGGGTATCCAGGAGGTCTCCTTTTATTTTGTCAATAGGCCCCCTCAAGCAGCGGGTAAGACCCTGAGTTATACCTCTGTCTGTGTATACTATCATGCTGGTGCTCTGAAGGGGTCTCAACCCGTATAGTACAATAAAGATGTCTCTGGCACTCACTATGCAGTGTAATGGTTCTTATACACTGTGACGTTTCGGTCAGGGATAGACGTGTTCATTGCTGTTCAGGCGGCTGAGTCCGCAGTTTCACTAATGTGCGTTACATCTGTACTTTCTCTACTTACCTGCTCCTTCATTTACTTCTTGGCAATCCCAGAGTCTAATTCTTGACTGAAACGTCACTGTCACCGAAACGTCACAGGATTGCATTTACATTAAAAAGAACCATTACACTGCATACTGAGTGCCTGAATCATCTTTATCGTCTATGCTTTGGTGACTGCGTGACCGGAAGATTCAGCTTTGCAACTCCAAAATGGCTGACTATGGTTACAACTTCCTGTCTCCAGTTACAATAGGAAGAGCAGCTCTGAGTTACATACTGCTGCTCTATCAAGTGAAATATTGCGCAGACACTCATGAGCACTTGTACAGTGTTATTATTCGGAAGGTGCCTTTGCCATTTCCTCACCGTTTTCTGACTGCCACCATATCTTCTCTCCCTCTCTTCCCGTCAGGTAGATCACGTTTTGGATTCTGTGGCTCCCCCTCTGGTAGGGGGCACGGGAGTCACAGATAAAACACTTCTCTGACTCCTGTAATCATAATGGAATATAATCAGTGACGGCAACCTTGTCTGCTGTTGTGTAACTACAACTCCCAGCATCCATTTTTAATCCCAGCAGAAATTCTGCTGCACTGAACACACATTGTATCCACAAATCTGGAATAAATCCCAATAGACTATTTGTTATAACCCAAAAATGTCACTAAACCGGTGACTGGCACGACTTTAGACCATTGAGCATTGTTGTACCCCATGGGTCACATTATTATATCAGAGCCTGAGCCTCCAGATGATCCTGTGGTCCATCCTGAAATCTTATAGGAGTTGACTTGGATTAAAAAAAAACATGATTTCATCCAAAAACAGCGCCACCACTGTCCACAGTTTGTGTGAGGTATTGCAATGGAGTGGAGCTGCAATACCAAACATAATCCATGGACAGGTGTGGCGCTGTTTCTTGAAGCAGCCATATTTTCCTAACCATAGACAACCCCTTTAAAGAAATTTTAGATACCCCACTGTAACATGTTTGGCCCCAGGTACACTGGAACTATACAGACTCCATGGTTATATTAGATCACACCATCCAAAGTTATAGGACATCAATATATTATAAGAGAGCCAAGTAAAGCAAGAACATGACCAAATCTGGTGGCTTCTTTCATTGACTTTCTTCAGGTACCTGCAGCGACAACAAGGCCGCATTGTTAGGGCTGAGACTGTGCCCAGTTTGTCAGATAAGGTGCTGGCCCGCTTCCTTGGCATTTTTCTGTTATCTCTCTGACTACAGCCAACCCAAGAATGTGTCTTCAAGGACAAGACTATAATAAGGTTTGTGTGCTCATACCAAGATAATGGACAGGAGCCTCGAGAAGGAAACTATGAGTCAGTGGGCAGAGACGTTAGACCGGCCATAGACATAGCTTTTGTCTGCCAATAGTGAGGGCAAAAGGGGCAACTATAATCATTTCACCTATAGCGCAAAATAATAACAAATATAAATACCGTATGTGAGTTTCCTGGCCATTAGTTAGAAGACAGAGTGGTTATAAAGAGTGTCTCTCCCCCTGGAGGACCCAGCGGGAGAGTGCCTTACATGGACAGACTATTGATTTCATGTAATACTTAATGTGTCCAGTGGTGGCACTGCAGGAAAACACTGTCAAGGTTCTCTACAGATTGCAGCTGATCCCTGGAGGTCTCAGCAGAGATCTGAGATATATCTATAGACTTTATGTTACTCTATTACTTATGTTTTCTTTTCTAAAAAGTTGTGTATCCTGAATCTATCGTACCGAAAGATGGCTGACAATGCAGTACTCCTCAGGGGTCTCCGTTCCACACGTAGAGGAGGCAGTAAGGCTCTGGGCCCGTCCAATGAGCAGATTTCCTGTAGCAGGATAACAACCTCCGTCTGTACATCCATGTTGGATAAGATCTGGTTCTTCAGCCGCTACCTCCAGTATTTTCACTGCAATGAGACAGAAACGGTTAAAGGGTATGTATACTTTTACAACCATGTTTATTCCTGCAATGCATCTAAAAAAAATAATAAAAAAGCAATTCTGCAAAATATCTTTATTATAAATCTCTTCTAGTTTTGTGTCTACAACGTCTATGCAGGCCTGTGTGTCTCCATGGTAACAGACTACAAATAAATTCTGTGTAGTCTGATCCTGCAATTTGGTGTTGCTAATCTACAGTAGTTGAGGAAGAGTCACACATGACTTCTGGGTTATTGGCCCCCAAATATCTTTTTGTAGTTAATTCCCAAGTCATCCTATGGTGTTTGGTCTTATAATAGACTATGAAGCCATTCTTAAAGGGGTACTCCAACTTCAGCAAATACATATATTTTACTGTTTAATGAAAATTTTATTATAATTAAATTCATTTAAATTTAAAAAAAATTGAATTAGAAACCTCCTGTATTTTTGTGTCTACAGCTTCTTTGCAGATCTATATGTCTCCATGGTAACAGACTACAAATGCATTCTATGTAGTCTGATACCTCAATTATGTACAGTAGAAGAAGAAGAGCGTATTAGACCCTTTAACTGATCTTTCAGCCATTACATATGATGGGTGACAACGCCTAATATCACCCAGCTTTCCATAGGCCCTGAATGACATGTCCCCTGTTCTATAATGCAGTTTTCTGTGCCCATTAAGGTCTGTACAAAGCTTCACACCAGATTGAGTTGCTCTTCTCCATACTTCCTGTCTATAGAGAACAGGTTCTGCTTCTGCTGGGATTGTCCTTTATTCACCTTGCACAATAATTCAGTCGTGTCAGGTCGTGCTGCTGATATATGGAGCTCGGTTGGGCAGAGATCCAGCTTTCTCTACCTAGGAACCTCATAACCCTAGATGTAGTGTATCTATAAGGGGTGCAGACGTATCTGCTGCACCTGGGTCCTGCTGCCTGAAGGCTACATAAGAAAATACCAGGATTATAAATGGCTTGTTACTTCCTGTCTCACTAGTGGAAAGAGCAGCTCTGAAGCACAAACTGCTGCTCCAACGTGTCACATACTGTGCAATTTAAGCAAAGAGGAACATTCTTGGGCAGATGGAGGATTATTATATAGGAGAAGGGGGCTGTGAACCCTCGATTTCTGGAAATGTATCATGTAGTGCCATGAATGTATAACATAACTCCAACCCCTAGAAGAAATGATGGACAAGAACTTTAAAGGGGTTTTTCACAATATTGATGGCCTGTCCCAGATCTTGGGATAGAGGTTGCAGAGATGCGATAATGCCTCACCCCCAAGGGTTAATGTTAAAGGGGTTGTATAGGGCTGCTTTGTTCTAGAAACAGAGCCCCACCTGCCCTTGGGTTGTGTCTGGTACTGCAGCTCAGCTCCATTGAAGTGAATGGGGACGACCTGTAATAGCGCACACAAGCGGTGGACAGATGTGGTTCTGTTTCTAAGCAGCCATGTTGTTGTACTCCTCTACAACCCCTTTAACCTCAGTATTTGGAGGGGTATGGTCACGTCTTCCCACCCTCGCCTACCAACCTCTCTCCTAGGACAGGCCAACAATATTGTGGACCTAAATAAAAACCCTACACTCCAAAAATAATGGCAACATCTACTTTGGCTGGTAACTACAAGTCCCAGCCAGTCCACCCCCCCCTCCTATTATTTTCTACCCTGCAATAAATAAATGGCAGCCTGAATCTGGTCAGTAAAGCTTCTCCTTATCTATAAGCTCCCGTATATGGAGCGTTATGATGTCCGCTAGACTGAGCAGGAGATATTCGGAGGGTTAAATCAAACGTCCAGGCCGCATCAGTACATCTGACTGACTCTGAATTGTTTGGCAAAGAAGCCCCGGTCACATCGCTGCGGTCCTATTCTTCTCGCCCCTCAGACCTAATCATACGTCTTATGAAGTCAGCGTTCAGTCCTGCACCACCCGGGGAAGTTGTGAGCTCCGCTGGTTGTCACTGCACATTCCTTATAAGACCCAATTCTATAAGGGCGGGCACAGACAACTAAGGGTCCCTGTGCAAAAACAGCTTTATGGGCCCCTCTCTGCCAGCAACTTACAGCCTCTCATACCTAAAATAATTCTGGGCTATTAATGATTGCTATTATATTTTATTGGATGAATAATCCCTGGTGGTCTAGGGCAGTAAAGGGGTTAATTATAACATTCCTAATGGTCTAAATGGTAAAATCCCTTCTGGGATAGGAAGTGTAGAGGATACTGACAACATCCCTGGTGGGCTAGGGGAGTGAAGAGGTTAGTGATCACTCCCCTAGCCCACCAGGGATGTTATCACTGACCTACTCACTCTCCTAGCCCACCAGGGATGTTAAGAGGCTAATGATAACATCCCTGGTGGGCTAGGGGAGTGAAGAGGTTAATGATAACATCCCTGGTGGGCTAGGGGAGTGAAGAGGTTAATGATAACATCCCTGGTGGGCTAGGGGAGTGGAGGGGTTATTGATAACATCCCTGGTGGGCTAAGGGAGTGAAGAGGTAATTGATAACATCCCTGGTGGGCTGGAAGCAATAAACGAATCACTGAGAACATTCCTGGTCACCTAGGGCAGTGAAGGGGTTCATACTAACACCCCTGGTGGTCTGTACCTACATACATACCGATATTGAATCAATGTGGAGACCCTTGGGCCCAAATGCAAAACCCCATCTACCATGTGCCATTTATAATACTGGTATCTTCCTATATACAAAGGTTCCTTCAGACACCAATGCCCACGTGCAACTGTTACCTCTGCACCCCCTACAGGTGCACCCGGATGTAGATATTATACAGCAACCCATCCGTATCCTTACAATGTGATGTGGTTCCAGTCGATGGATGAGCAGCTGGTGCCAGTCCAGTGATATAGATGATGCCAAGGGCACTAGACAATGCCCGGCTCCTGACTGATGGGATCTAGAAGCATGGCGCGACATCTCAGGGGTTAATCTTAAGATGTTCTTACCTGTTTATAGAACTGTTAATCACGGCCATGGAATGGGAAGAATGTTAAGAGCTTATAGTACAGGGCATTGGCTGAGCTAAACATTACCTCGTACTAGGAGCGGCCGGGCGGCAGCAAACACAGGCACTGACACCGGGTATGTGACAAAGGAGGCTTTATTGTCAAGCAGGGGTTAATCCCTTCCAGATTATGGACAGACCCCTATTAATGGCTGGACTTGGCGTCTGATGTCGGCTGGACAGGATACTCAGATACCTGGTGTGTAGGAGTCAGGACCTACAGGACACCACATCTATCCTGGTGCAACAGGTGATGGTGATCATGTGACTTATGCAGCATCGGAGGAGGACATGGGAAACATAGAAGTTCCATCATATAGGATCAGCATTATCCCTATAGGGCCACAACCTCTCCGAAGGTCCATTCAAATTATATGGGCTGATATATATGGCGCCAAAACTAGATCTAAGAGAAGGGGTACTTAATGTATTGGCACCAGCCCCCACCTAGCAAGTGCCAGTTATAATACTGATGTCTTATGTGGCTCCTCCTCAGGCACCAGGACCAAGGAATGGCTGCGTCCTCAACTCCTTCTATAGCTACGTCTCTACCTGCACAAGGAGAACTGGTGTAGCCATAGTCACTCTGTATTTGGTATGTGGCGGCACAGGGGGTGTTACAGTAAATTGGCTGTTTGTCACTGTAACACGGGTGGTTCTGGCATCCTGATCCTCCTGGCGGTCACTGCCACCAGCTTACAAGATCTGCCGCAATCTGCTTGCTCTTCCCATGTTCGTCCTGTCCTATCCTCTGCTCCTCAATGCACCCATAGGGCACACACACCAGCTCTTTTTTTCTCTTACAGTGAGAACCTTATTCCTGTGCTACTCACCCTGAGCATTTGCCTGACCTCTGACTATTCACAAACTCTGCCAGCCCTGACCTCGGCTTGTACCCAGGCTCCTCTCTTGCCTGATCTCTTGGTGCTTCACACCAGTATCTCTTGACCTGCCAAGTCAGGTGTTACCAACACCTGGACTACTCCTAGAGTAGTCCTCAAGGGAGAACCTGAAACTGTGTTTCTCAACCTGACATTTTGTCTGACCCCTGACTACTCATAGACTCTACCAGACCTGACCTTGGCTGTACCCAGACTCCTCTCTTGCCTTACCGCTTGATTCTTTGTACCAGTGTCTCTTAACCTTCCAGATCAGCTGTCACCTTCACTTGGCTTACACCTAGAGTAGTCCTAAAGGGAGAACCTGAACCTGTGCTACTCCCCCTGACCTCTGACTACTTGCTAACTCTGCCAGCCCTAACTTAGGCTTGTACCCAGACTCTTATCTTGCCTATGCTTTTGGTGCTTCACAGCGGTGTCTCCTGAACTACAGGTTCCGGTGTAGATGACAGCTGACTACTCCTAGAGGTAGTGGTACCTGGTGGTCCTCTGCATCAAATTCTAGACCCCTATGTAGGAGTGAAAGGGTGAAAACCAGGAGACCACTTACACAATGACCTCAAGTATAGCCCAGTGTTAAACTGGTTTGGTGGCACAATGGGTTGTTACAGTCCCTCTCTTCTTTAAATAAGTCGCAACGGTGGCCAATATACTGACCCAACTCAAGTGTATTGTAACTATGGTGGTTTGTAAGGAGTCCAGGACCCTTTTCAGTCCACCCTTGGTACATACCTTGCAGTTCAGAGCTTGTGAAGAATAAATATATCTGATATCCTCAGCCCACACCATTTCACAGCCAACTATGTGCAACTACATTATCTTATATTTTCAGTTCTATATGTGTAGGAGTGGATGGAACAACGGAGAGACATCTCCGAAACTACACACAGTAGCTATGCATGGTGTAAGAAGCTTAGATGGAAATGAACCATGCTATGCCCCCTTAGAAGGTCCTTCCTTCAAATATGGAGGCCACTGACCTTACACGACTAGCACAGTATGACCAAGACCAGTGGTGCACACTGGAATGGAGGATTGTTAAATCTACAGTATTTGGGTTACAATATTCAATATAACTGTGACATAAGGGGTTAATTCTATATTCTGCTAACCACATATTTCTATCTTAGTGCACATGGGTGTGTCAAGGGTATAAATAATATTGGTGTAGTCCATATAGAGCGGCAAAGACTTTGTAAATTCTAAGATGCGTGTCCTGCTATGGATATAAATGATTGACAGGCACACGTCTGGGTCTCTGTCGTACTTTTGGTCTAACACTTAAGAGATGGGGTGATTGAGACAGACGTCGTCTGAAGAGGCACAGATGACCACCGCACAGATGACATCACATAGATGACATCACACAGGTGACCACCACACAGATAAAACCGGGCCCAAAGGATGTAAACCCGAACACTAGTGTGGACCTAGCATTAGCTGTGACGCTTTGCCCGCCATCGCTATTATTTATTTTGCTTACTTATACAGCGCCATCATATTCCGCAGCGCTTTACAGATATTGTCAGTCACTGTCCCATATACGGCTCACATTCTATATTCCCTCAGTATGTGTTTGGAGTTTGTGAGGAAACCGGAGTACCCGGAGGAAACTCACCAAACACAGGGAGAACATACAAACCCCTTTCATATGTTGTCCTTTGTTAGATCCAAACCTAGGACTAAGCACTGAGTCACCATGCTGCCCACCGCTAACACACATGGGGACAAGACAGTGCCCCCTACAGGATACAGGCTAAGCCAGGCAAACCGACTACTTTCTATTTAAAAAAATCTGTCTGCTTTTAGTCACCAGATCTGGCTGTGAATAGTGCACAAGATAATGCAACATTATAAGGAGATGTAAAAGATAGAACCTTAATCCTGATCATCTATGGTCCTGATCGTGGACCTGCTGGTATAAAGCGAGAGCAGCAAAAGTATAAAGCATGGATCAGTGGTTGCCTAATCTCAGTATTAGACTCCAGATTTGCCAATTTCACCCCTGCCAGTCCCCACAATAGATGGCGCTGAACTAAATGACCCAGAAGAATCTCATCCCAGCAGCTTTATTTGCTGATATCTGACTGATACGTTCTCCGTTTGTAACACTCCTGGTACTATGGACACAATGATGTTTCTATGGTTACTGAGCATCCTAAGAAGCGTCAAATATTCACGTCTGCCAGCTGGCAATGACAGCCACGGCCTAGTCTGTGCAGTGTCAAGTTAGATCAGTGATCAACGATGCAACATGTGCTCGAAAGACGGAAACACCTCCATTATGTTAAATTGTACAGTGCTGCGGAATATGGTGGCGCTATATAAATAAAATTTATTATTATTATTAAAGGATAAATCAACGTTTCAACCTTTTTTTCTTTCTATAATGTGTCTAAGACTAAAAAGTAACAACTTTGGAAATAGCTTTGATTTAAAAAAAAAAAAAAAAATTATATGTATATATATATATATATATATATATATGTGTGTCTCCATAGTAACAGACTACAAACAAACCCTGTGTAGTCTGATCCTGCAGTCATGTGTTACTCCCTCTGCTCCTTCTCCTTGTTACACTACAGACAGTAGAAGAGGAGGCAGATACAAGAGAAGAGCCCTAGTCTGTAACCATGGAGACACATAGGTCCACACAGTGGCTGTATACAAAAAACGAGAGGCGATTTACTATTAGCAAAGTTGCAGCTTTTTTATTTTGGATGCATTGGAGCAATTTTAAAAAGGGACTGTGTATGATAATGAGACACATTGCATAGGAAATGTCATTTGTGGCTCCTGGGCCCCAGTGTAAATCTGTACCAGGGGCCCCTCCTATTCTGCGCCATTTATAATACTGGTGTCTTCCTAGGTTACAGAAGTGCCTTCGGGACCCCTTAGACAGCAGGGCCCAGGTGCGAGTGCTGCCCCTGCACCCCCGATTAGAGGTGATATAACATCACAGCAATGTGTGAACACTGTCCTGCGGAGACGTCAAGCTGATGTTCAGAACATTGTGTTTCTGTAAGAGCAAGCAATGAAGCAAGCCTGCATTCTTTTCCTATCCAGTGCACCTCACAGGAATCACAAGACATATATTCCATGCTTCAGAACGTGCAGTATACGGCTGGCATTATAACTGCCTGGCCTTAACCCCATCTGTGCTGAGCCATAGCCACCAATCCGCTTGGCAGAACAGGACTGCTATAGGTGTGAGCCTTGTGCAGAGACGAGGCCGCAGCGGGTGAGATGCATTTTATTTCTACAGACATTATCTGGGATTAGAAGAAAGAGCGCCACTCTTGTCCACTGGCTGTGTCTGGTATTACAGCTCAGCTACATTCAAGAGAACAAAGCTAAACTGCAATACCAGACAGTAAAAAAAAAAAAAGAAAAATATAAAAAATATTCCATCAATCGCACATCATATACCCAGTGACCAAAAACATAAACTTACTCAAAATCAGGAGAGACGCTAATCTCTGCCGCCATATTATTTTCCGGTGCGTCATCTGCAAGTTGATGTCTCAGGAACTATTTCCAAATTCTAGTCTTTTCACCTGAAAAAAAAAAAAAGTAAAAAACACTGAAAATATAAACATTTTAAGGGGCATACACCTAAAAATCTAAATCTTAGCTATTCTGCATTAGGAAAAGCTGGGTAACACAAACAAGCAATATGGCCGCCACGACATATGGACCCTGATCTTACAGTTATGTGTTTCTCAACCCCCAGGTCCTTCACCTTGGTAAAAGTAAATGTAGCAGGATCAGACTACACACTGGTTTGTTTGTAGTCTGTAACCATGGAGACACATAGGTCTCTATGGCAGCTGTAGGCACGCACCCGTGTGGTCTCCACTGACTTCTTATGTGGGACATTTTAAAGGGGTTGTTCTGGATTTAATATAAAAGCCCCTGCCCGGGACTGGTGCTCCGCACACATGATGTCATACCTGCCAACTGTCCTGAATTTGCCAGGACTGTTCCAAATTTTTGGAAAAAAATTCCTGGCAAATTTGACTTGTTCCAGACCAAAGAGGGTGTGATTATGAGAACTCTGCCCAAAGGTGGGCGATCCCAGGCAGGTGGGGGCAGGACTTAAACACTCTTATTTTGTCAACTGAAGTGTTTGATGTATACGGCGCATATCGGTATATAAAATAATTGTTACTTTACCCAAATCTTAGAATTAACACATGAATGATGTCAAATAAAGTGACATTTCGCTGCAGCACTGACAGTCCCCGGAGTGGCAGGAACGTCAGCTGGCAATAATCCCGAATACCATACGGTACCATGGCATCAACAAACTAGAACAGAATCGAGGGGGCAGATTTACTTGTACCCCCTTGCCGCCCATAATGCAGAGAGGGCGGAGCATGACACAGATGCTCGCTGATAGCAACCAATCACAGCACAGCTTTCATTTTTCAAAAGCACTAGAGGAGATTAAAACTTCTCTGTGGTTGGTTGCTATGGGAAACAAAGATGGTGGTGACTTTGGTCCTCCTGCTGGAATCAAGTGGTACTGCACCCAGCACCAACCACCTGTTGTAGGCCATCCCAGACATGGCAATGTTGGCCATTTGCAATAAAAAAAGATGACGGCTATCCCACGTTATGGCCTTAATGTACATCTTAAAGAGGCTATCCAAGATTAGTAAAAGGGTCTACTTTTGTTTGTAGAAACAGCGCCATTCTTACCCATGGACAGGACTGGTACTGCAGCTTACGCTAGGTTCACACCTATGCTTGGGTTTACAATCTTTGGGTTCACTTGGGAACCTGAAAAACGGAAACCCAATCTACTTAAAAAGCAGTTACCCACAGAAACTAGACTATAATGGGGTCTGCCGGCTTTCCACCCAGTTTCTTCCCGAAAAACGCGGAGAGAAAAGTGCTAGCATCTTTCAAGCAGAATGGAGGACGGAAACTCCGAATGGAAACCGAGCGCAGGTGTGAACCCAGCCTTAGTCTCATTCAACATAGGAAGACACAACTGGGACCTAATTTTTTGGTATCTGTGATAATAATTATGGGCAATGAGGCCACATGGGCTTGGGTGTGATACATGACATATATATATACTGCACACACGCACTCACACACTGAGGCAGTGATAGCGGGGTACTATAGATGTTTGACCCCAACTTCTGACCCGATGGCCCATAAAACCCCAGGGCCACTACCGATGGTATAAAGACACCATGATAAATCAAGCTAATCACTATCCCAAGTGAAATCATCAGAGACGGCGGAATGGCTGACTCTGCCACACACAGTACTTGCCCCTCCCCCTCTTTGTCGGGATCCGCCCTCTCAGCAGGTTACAGTCATGGACCACTCAATAGCAATAGATGTTCTTATAAAGAGAAATTTATGGAAACATCAGCCCCATAGTTCTGAGAGGCCAGGCTTATAAACCATAAGAATAGCCACATTTGCTGACATACAAGTTTGTAAATGTTTGAAATTTTTGGATTTTTTTTTGAGAAAATTTACTAACATTCCCCCTTGTTTAATTGTCGGCTTTTATCATCTAATTTTAGGACAGTGACCTTATGGGAAAATGGAAGGTTTGGCCTCCTGTAAAATGCCATAAGGAAGTCCATGAAAAAGAGCCGGGCCCAGTAGTTGTTACACGGACAATTATTCTCAGTATTTCTAGTATTACACAAACATTTCCATCTGAATATTCAGAGATATTAACACTCTGGATGGATCCGGGGCGAAAATATTCCCAATCATGGCCGAGATTAATCCGGATATAAAGTATTTTATCTCTAAATCAACTAGACATATGGAGTAAAGATAGATAGATAGATAGATAGATAGATAGATAGATAGATAGATAGATATGAGATAGATAGATATGAGATAGATAGATAGATAGATAGATAGATAGATAGATATGAGATAGATAGATATGAGATAGATAAAGATAGATAGATAGATATGAGATAGATAGATAGATAGATAGATAGATGAGATAGATAGATATGAGATAGATAGATAGATAGATAGATAGATATGAGATAGATAGATAGATATGAGATAGATAGATATGGGATAGATATGAGATAGATAGATATGAGATAGATAGATATGGGATAGATAGATATGAGATAGTAGATAGATAGATATGGGATAGATAGATATGAGATAGATAGATATGAGATAGATAGATATGAGATAGATAGATAGATAGATAGATAGATAGATAGATAGATAGATAGATATGAGATAGATAGATAGATAGATAGATAGATAGATATGAGATAGATATGAGATAGATAGATGAAAGAAAGAAAAAAACTTTATCTCTATTTCTTATATCCATTGCAAATCTTTCTTTCTTATCTATTTTGCCATCTATCTATTTCTTCCATCCATTCTTCTCTTCCATCTCCTGGTTATATACACCTGTCCTTCCATCACCTCCTCAGGCCTCTATAAAGTACAGAGAGTTCTCCTCCACTAGTTAGTACCAGAGCAGATAACTTCTCAGACATCTTCTTTCCGCGTCCAGATGATTTTGTCTTCCTCACTTCCTTCGCTGTTTTCTAATCTCTCCATACTACAGCCCAAATATACTTCTAGATAAAACAGGACATGCAGTCAGTTACCTTGAGGTGGACGTCACAGTCACGGCGTCTTCTAGAACTTGGTGGCAAGGACTAAATCTCGGTACAAACTTAAAGACGGAAAATTCAGTATCTTATCTCTCGGCAAGGGTCCAGCCCCCCAATGATGCACGGGGGGTGTTATACCAACTTACAGCGTGAGAACACTAGCAATGTGAAAACAAACAAGCAATAGTGCAGCGAGCGAGCAGGACTAACGGGGCAGCGCTCCCTCCCTCCGGCCCTGATCCTAAATGGAGTGATTCTTATTCAAATTGGTACTGTCACTGGTGAGCGCAGGCCTGAAAGGGGAGCACATGGTTTCCAAGCTACAGGAATGCAGAGACTGATTTTTTTCTGCTCCGTGGGTCATACACTAAGCCTGCAGTCTCCATCGCTTTTTTATTTGGGACCGTACGGTCCCCCTCCCTTCCCTCCCTGCATTAGGCCTGCTGGAAAGTTTTACAGGACTGGCAGCAGCTTTAGGAACAAGCAGCAAATATATTCATGGCCTCCTTATAAACATATAAACCATGGGCTATGAAGTGGGGGTGTAGACATTTATAGAGATCAGATTGTCCAGGGTTACAGAAACATGGCTGCCTTCTTCCTAAAACAGCGCCACACCTGTTCACAGGTTGGGTGTGGTACTGCAGCTCAGCCCCATTTACTTAGGAGCAGAGGAGTAACTTGAGGCTCCTTGGCCCTAATGCAAATATCTTGTACCATGTACAATAGCGATATTTTTTATGTGGCAGAGGGACTTTTGGGGGCGACTGCTACCTCTGCACCCCTGTAACTGCACCCCTACTTAATAGAGTGGAGCTGCAATACCTGACGCAAACCATGGAGGCCGACACATTGTTTTTGGAAGACTTTTTTTAGAATTCTGGACAACCCCTTTAACAAAAACAGATATAGCAGAGCCAAATTAGTCCTATAGTGTTTCGCTATAGAATATAGATAATACAATGGATCTGCCGTCTTGAATGAAATATCCTGCTCCAACTTGAGTAACCCCATCAGATCCATACATGGGCAGCAGTTGTCAGATACACAGGTGTCAGGGAGGCCGAAGAGTTCCTAATGGAATAATCCCAGTGTCTGAGGGGTAATAGAGCCGAGTTTGTCATTTAGTACAATGGTACCAATGCTTTTTGGCGTTAAAGGCATGAAAAAGTTGCAATTTTTGTAGAACGTGCCTGTTTTGGGCCAAAATTTGTTAAATTTGTGTTTCCCAAAAAGTATCCTGACAAATTTATTATAATTTATTCCAAAAAAACTGGTAAATTATGCCGGGTTCAGATGGTGTAGTGTCAGTTCTAGTGTCCGGGGCCTGCCACGTTTTGCCAAATCCTCATAATTCGGGTGCATCTCGCACCAGTGGACAAAAGTGATTAAGAATGGCGCAAAAATGGTCAGCTTTAGTAAATTGACCCCGATGATGTTACAATAGAATAAATGGCAAACTCAGCTCTGCTACATCTGTTTTTGTTAAAGAGGTTGTCCGGTTTCTTTCAGAAACAGCGCCACCTCTGTCTATGGGTTAGGTGCGTTATTGCAGCATAGCTACATTAAAATAAATAAAGCTGATTTGCAATACCACACACAACCTGCGGACAAGTGTGGCGCTGTTTTTGGAAAAGCAGCTGTGTTTTTCTTGTGATGGCCTATAATGTACTATGGTGTCCGCCACCACTGTAATTTTTGGCCACATCCCTTCCCCCTGCAGTGATTGACAGTGCTCCATTATATTATTATGGCCCCTTTTGATCTCGCCCGTCTTCCCGTGTAGCAGATGTCGTCTTTCTAGGGTGGCACAGTTGGCTGGGCTCAGAGCGGTCCCACGTATAAGTGGGTATTGTGCACAAATTGGCGCATGAATAGAAGAGGAAACACCAACAAATCCTTGTCAGTGTCTTGTAGAGCGGCTAATTAAGGGCGAGAGGAATGTCTGTGCGGGGCGATGAGAGGACGTGTGGGGTCCGCGGGAGGCCGTCACCCACCTCCTAATGAAACCCAATGAGAGGTTTATAGGACACTTTATAATTTGTTATGTTAATTGATGAATCCTCCCTATATTAGTGCATTGTATAGGACGATTAGTGGGTACATAGGCCATAGGCAAACAGAGTAAGACGTCTGAAAAGGATCAGCTGTACCAAGGAGGGGTCAAGGTGTGTGGTGGCCTCAAGACAAAACATACGCTGGAGCCCCTGACTTGTCTTGTGGGAGGAAAGAGGTAACGGTCTTAGTGCTATAATGCTGACCAAATAATAGTAAAGTTACTATACAGTACTAAAATAATAGCACCATACAGTGCCCAAATAATAGTGCCCGATAGTTACTATACAGTGCTAAAATAATAGCACCATACAGTGCCCAAATAATAGTGCCCAATAGTTACTATACAGTGCCAAAATAATAACACCATACAGTGCCCAAATAATAGTGCCCTAAAGTGTCTGATAGTTACTATACAGTGCTAAAATAATAGCACCATACAGGGCTCAAATAATAGTGCCCTAAAGTGTCTGATAGTTACTATACAGTACTAAAATAATAGCACCATACAGTGCCCAAATAATAGTGCCCTAAAGTGTCTGATAGTTACTATACAGTACTCACATAATTGTACCACACAGTGGCCAAATAATAGTGCAATGAACTACATAATTATTACTATATGGTACCCACAAATTAGCACCATACAGTCATTAAATAATAGTGCCACAAAGTGCCTAGTAATTACTATACAGTACTCACGTAATAGTGCCATACTTTGCTCAATAATAGTGCAATTAACTAGATAATTACTACTATATAGTGCCCTCATATTAGTACCATTCAGTGCTCAAATAACAGTGCCATAAAGTGCCTAATAATTACTATATAGTACTCACATAAAAGTACTATACACTGCCCAAATAATAGTGCAATGAACTACATAACTACATAATTATTAGTATACAGTGGCCACAAATTAGTACCATACAGTGCCCTAAAGTGGCTAATAATTACTATGCACTGCACAGATAATAGTGCCATGCAATGCCCAAAATGTGACTAATAATACGATTGCAGCAATAGAATAATAGTACCATACAGTGCCGGAATAATAGTGCCATAAAATGCATAGTAAGTACCGTATAGTGCCCAAGTAATAGCAACACACAGCATCTTAATGTTAGTGGCATAATAGGTCTAGTATTTGTCATACAGTACTCAAATAATAGTGATATAAAGTGTGCAATAATTACTGAGAGTGCACCAGTCTCTAAATAAATAGTGCAATGAGGTGAACAAAAATTACCATACTGTACTAAAATAGTAGCACCATACACTGCCTAATAATTACCCACATAATAGTACCATACATTGCCCAAAAAATAGTGCCACAAAGTGTGTAATAATCACAATACATTGCTCAAGTAATAGCACCATATAGTCTCTATAGTCTCTAAACAATAGTGCCATGAAGTGTCCAATAATTAGTATACGGTACCATACAGTACCTAAATAATACTGCCATAAAGTGTCCAATAATAACTATACATTTTTCAACTAATAGTACAATACAATTCCCAAAAAGGTCAATAATCGTACTGTGCAGAGCCTAAATAGTGTAAATATAATAGTGTCATACAATAATCACAAAATATTTCATACCACTATATAATAATCTGAATGGTAAATTTCACTGTGTTACAAAATAGTGTTCTGTGTCACAGAGTGGTAATTTGTTACAAAAATTATTCTGTCACATATAATGACAGTGCTGTAATAATACTATGGCTAAATAATACCGCCTATAGAGTCACTGAGAACACAGCAATGGAGAAGTCTGACTTTGGTGGACACATGTTGTACAGAGCAGTGGGCACACACAGCTGGCACCATAATGTAAGGTCACTGTCTATGGGATGACACCTTAGAGTAAACCACAAAGATGGAATGGCGGAGGCTAAACTGTAGTGACCCCCGGGGATTTGCCCCCTTTTGCATTTGTTATACGCAATGTAAGGCCAAAAAGTTGATCAGTTAGAAGAGTTTATATAAAGTCATGTGTTTAGCTCAAATAAAAGGAGTCTGAGCACATCTTAGGTCGGATTTATTTATCTCCTATGCTACTTTTTGTCTGTAGATACATTTTTGTGTGATGTCATCGCCTTCTAAACGGGAACATCAAATACATTTACATTTCCTGTTGACATAATCCTCTAAGCAGCATCAGGGGGATAATATTTCCTCAAAAACAATGGCCAGGCCGATCCTATTACAACATATGACCCCGGTAAGAGAGTTCACATCACCAAATTTGTCTTACATGGAGGCAAATAATTAGTAGGGCCCTAAAGGTCCAAAAACCCACAAAAAAGGGTAATTATTCATGGATTGTGGTGCCAAACAGAACTCCAGGCTGTAGTGTGTAACAGGAGGCCTCATAAAGACTTCGCTAGGTAGATTGAGTGATTTGGAAACTGGGCACCACCATGGGTACGACAGATACCTCAACCCATACATCTGGCCTTCACAGCATCATATAAAAGTGCTGCAGGTTCTTATTCACAAGACAAATTGAGGACCTGCTCCTTCATCACAAGCAAGGGAAGGCCGAGCAGGGTCAAGTGATAAAGCCCTTACTAGTTAGTGGTGGATCTATGAGGTGACAACCGTAGCATAAAGATTCTACAAGCTAAATTGAGAATTTCAGACAATGGGCACCGCCATGGGTACGGCAGCTACAGGAGTCACTTTTGCCATGTAAGAAGATGGAAGTCATAGAGAAGTAAATCACTTCATGTGACATCATTATATAGAGGAGTTGTAGACCCTTATTGTGGAACCAGCTATGGACGACCATCATGGACTGTTATGGTGCCCACAGGAAATCTCCAGACAGGTTACAGTAACAAGATGCCTCACTAGGAGCTGGAAGACCACGAAAGCTTGATGGATTAAGAATTTGGGAAATTGGGTACCGCCATATGGATGGCAGCTACAGGTGCCCATTCTCACACCTCTTTTACATTATAAAGTAGATGGGGGTCAGTGGAAAGGAGGATGAAACATGGAAGATCATCGCAAGCAAGGGCAGGACTGTCCAATAGTTAAGTGACTTCATCCTATAAAGGAGTTGTGTGAAATCAAAGCTGCACATACACACGTGGACAAAATTGTTGGTACCCCTCATTTAATGTAAGAAAAACCCACAATGGTCACAGAAATAACTTGAATCTGACAAAAGTAATAATATATAACTACATATTGACAAGCCACAAAGCTTCTGGGAGAATGTCCTATGGACAGATGAGACAAAAATCGAAATTTTTGGCAAGGCACATCAGCTCTATGTTCACAGACGGAAAAATTAAGCATATCCTGAAAAGAACACTGTCCCTACTGTGACACATGGAGGAGGCTCTGTTATGTTCTGGGGCTGCTTTGCTGCATCTGGCACAGGGTGTCTTGAATCTGTGCAGGGTACAATGAAATCTCAAGACTATCAAGGGATTCTAGAGAGAAATGTGCTGCCCAGCGTCAGAAAGCTTGGTCTCAGTCCCAGGTCATGGGTCTTGCAACAGGATAATGACCCAAAACACACAGCTAAAAACCTCCAAGAATGGCTAAGAGGAAAACATTGGACTATTCTGAAGTGGCTTTCTATGAGCCCTGACCTAAATCCTATTGAGCATCTTTGGAAGGAGCTGAAACATGCCATCTGGAAAAGGCACCCTTCACACCCGAGACAACTGGAGCAGTTTGCTCATGAGGAGTGACCAAAATCCCTGCTGAGAGGTGCAGAAGTCTCATTGACAGTTACAGGAATCGTCTGATTGCAGGGATTGCCTCAAAAGGTTGTGCAACTAAATATTAAGTTAAGGGAACCCTCATTTCTGTCCAGGCCTGTTTCATGCTGAAGCCTGGTTGGAAAGCAATGTCTGACTTTCATTTGTTCATTTTCATAGAATTTTTATATATTATTACTTTTGTCAGATTCAAGTTATTTCTGTGACCATTGTGGGTTTTTCTTTCATTAAACGAGGGGAACCAACAATTTTGTCTTTTGCTCTGTGCTGATATATGGCGGTATTCTGCAGGGTGTATATGTTGGGTTACAGTATGTGGATACTATATTGTAGTAGTGTTTACTGCATTGTATTGCAGTATTATTTGTTAAGTGTATGGTAGATTTATTTGGGTACTGAATAGCATTATTAAGTGGCCAATATATAGAAGTACAATGAGGGCACAATATGGTAGTATTATTTGAATTGTTTATGGAACTACAAGTATAAGAACTTAAGTGTAGTATGGAGGCATCGTGTCGGGTGTAAACGCTGTGCTCCAGTATACTGTATGGACACGATATAGTAGTATTATATAGACATTATATTGCAGTATTATTTGGACACTGTATGGCAGATCTATTTGGTAACTGAACAACATTATTCAGTGGGTAGCATATGGAAGTACTATGAGGCCACTATATGTTAGCAGTATTTGTATTCTATACAGAGCTATAATTTAGGTATAGTATAACGGTATTATGTGGGGTGTATGTACTGTCATACAGTATGTGGACACTATATAATAGTATTATTTAGCCATTGTATTGCAGTATTTGGCCACTATGACAGATTTATTTGGGAACTAAATAGCATTATTGTGTGGGCAATACATGGACGTACTAGAAGGGCACTATATGGTAGTATTTTAATTCTGTTTGGTGCAATAATTTAGGTATTGTATGGCAGCATTATTTTATATCCAGTTTTTTGAATTACAGAGAGCACAAGTTGCCCTACTTTGTGTGTTGTTGCCCATAGTATACATTAAGTGTTACATCTGTTGCTATGAGACTGAGGGGCATTCTGGCCCCTTCTGGAACCAGAGGGGCCCTTTGTACGCCTACAATCTCTGCACCCCTCACTCTATTTAATGAACTCACTTAGGGTTTTTCCATCCAGCCAATTAAAATTTTCCCTTTGTCTTGACCCTGTATTGCGTGTCTCTGTGACATGCCCACCCTGCCGGGGGTTTACGGGTACATTGTCCTGTGGGGGGGAATTGCCATTTCCTATTCAGAAGAATAAATGAGGCCTGATCGCAGTTTGCTTACTGTGTGGCTGACCTCTGACCCCGACTCCTCCGCCGAAATCCAATTCGGATGGATGAGAACGATTTTCATTTTAAAGCGCAGACTACGGTATGCAGAAGCTTTGTATTATGGGTGTGCAAACTTTTACAATACTCTTTGTAAGTAGCGTGGTCGTCCCATATGGTGATTGCACACAATTTTGGGAACACAATTGAGGAAAAAAAGTAAAAGATAATAATTGCTCACTTATTTATTGCAGAAAAGCTGGGTTATAACCAATATGGCCGCCATTATAGATGCCAATACAGTTGATGGCATAGTCAATATCATGGCCAAGATTGGATCCTTTTTTACTTATTTGCTTCATATGCCGCTGCTTGAGAACCTATAACTATAACTGGTGACCACGAACTTTTATTTCACTCTGATGATCAATCCCATCCTCATGGGAGGAGCATGCATTTCCTCATGGGAGGAGCTTCCTCCTGTTCTCATTGCCACACCCACTTTGTCATATATGTAAGCCCCGCCTACATACCCCATGGCTGACAGTCACACTCTAGGGAGCCTGTGTAGTATTGTGTATGAGCTTGTATAGGAAGGGAAGTGACAACCACTGTGTACATGTATGGCTCAGCTAAAGTGGTTGTCACTTTTTTAATCTATTTCAGACTAAATAAACTGAATCTCGTCCCCAGAAAATGCCCCTATGGGCAGGAATATGAGCCTGAAGTGGAAGAACATTCATGTCTGATTGGAATTGCTGATTAGTCAGTGTGTATGGTGAGAGGGCCGGTCCCCTGTGATGTCATTCTCTGCTTATATCCCTCTAGTATTAGATTGTGTGTATATATATATATATATATATATATATATATATATATATATTGTGTATATAGTCTAAGTTTTGTGTGGATATACATTTTTTTTTGTATAGATAATTCCATCTATTTTGTTATGTGCATTTATTATTTATCATTAATGTTTATAATAAACTTATTTTTATATTCGATATTTTTATACATTATATTTTTATATACATTATTTTCAAATTTTAGTTTATACAGGTATTACATATTTTTATATACAGTATATTTATAATATATATTTTATATATTTTTATGTTTTATATAGATTATATATTTTACATATATTTTGTTATATATATTTTTATATTTTATTTACTTAAGCTATATTTCATATATTTTTATTATATTATATATTTTTTATATTTTACGATACATATATTTGATATATTACATTTATATTTTGTTTTATATATATTTTTTATATACAGTACAGACCAAAAGTTTGGACACATCTTTTCATTCCAAGAGTTTTCTGTATTTTCACGACTATAAAAATTGTAGATTCACACTGAAGACATCAAAACTATGAATTAACACATGTGGAATTATATACTTAACAAAAAAGTGTGAAACAACTGAAAATATGTCTTATATTCTAGGTTCTTCAAAGTAGCCACCTTTTGCTTTGATTACTGCTTTGCACACTCTTGGCATTCTCTTGATGAGCTTCAAGAGGTAGTCACCTGAAATAGTTTTCACTTCACAGGTGTGCCCTGTCAGGTTTAATAAGTGGGATTTCTTGCCTTATAAATGGGGTTGGGACCATCAGTTGTGTTGTTCAGAAGTCAGGTGGATACACAGCTGATAGTCCTACTGAATGGAGTGTTAGAATTTGTATTATGGCAAGAAAAAAGCAGCTAAGTAAAGAAAAACGAGTGGCCATCATTACTTTAAGAAATGAAGGTCAGTCAGTCCGAAAAATTGGGAAAACTTTGAAAGTGTCCCCAAGTGCAGTGGCCAAAACCATCAAGCACTACAAAGAAACTGGCTCACATGAGGACCGCCCCAGGAAAGGAAGACCAAGAGTCATCTCTGCTGCGGAGGATAAGTTCATCCGAGTCACCAGCCTCATAAATCGCAGGTTAACAGCAGCTCAGATTAGAGACCAGGTCAATGCCACACAGAGTTCTAGCAGCAGACACATCTCTACAACAACTGTTAAGAGGAGACTGTGTGCAGCAGGCCTTCATGGTAAAATAGCTGCTAGGAAACCACTGCTAAGGACAGGCAACAAGCACAAGAGACTTGTTTGGGCTAAAGAACACAAGGAATGGACATTAGACCTGTGGAAATCTGAGCTTTGGTCTGATGAGTCCAAATTTGAGATCTTTGGTTCCAACCACCGTGTCTTTGTGCGACGCAGAAAAGGTGAAGGAATGGACTCTACATGCCTGGTTCCCACTGTGAAGCATGGAGGAGGAGGTGTGATGGTGTGGGGGTGCTTTGCTGGTGACACTGTTGGGGATTTATTCAAAATTGAAGGAATACTGAACCAGCATGGTTACCACAGCATCTTGCAGCGGCATGCTATTCCATCCGGTTTGCGTTTAGTTGGACCATCATTTATTTTTCAACAGGACAATGACCCCAAACACACCTCCAGACTGTGTAAGGGCTATTTGACCAAGAAGGAGAGTGATGGGGTGCTACGCCAGATGACCTGGCCTCCACAGTCACCAGACATGAACCCAATCCAGATGGTTTGGGGTGAGCTGGATCGCAGAGTGAAGGCAAAAGGGCCAACAAGTGCTAAGCATCTCTGGGAACTCCTTCAAGACTATTGGAAGACCATTTCAGGTGACTACCTCTTGAAGCTCATCAAGAGAATGCCAAGAGTGTGCAAAGCAGTAATCAAAGCAAAAGGTGGCTACTTTGAAGAACCTAGAATATAAGACATATTTTCAGTTTTTTCACACTTTTTTGTTAAGTATATAATTCCACATGTGTTAATTCATAGTTTTGATGCCTTCAGTGTGAATCTACAATTTTTATAGTCATGAAAATACAGAAAACTCTTGGAATGAGAAGGTGTGTCCAAACTTTTGGTCTGTACTGTAGATTATATACATTTTTATAATTTTAGCTATTTTTTACATACAGTATATTTATATATTTTTATATTGTTTTATATAGATGTTATTTTTTATTATATTATATATTTATATATTTTACTTTAGATATATTTTATGCATTATATTTTGTTTTATATAGATTTATATATTTTATATATTTTTATATTTTATTTACTATAGATGTATATACAGTACAGACCAAAAGTTTGGACACACCTTCTCATTCCAAGAGTTTTCTGTATTTTCATGACTATAAAAATTGTAGATTCACACTGAAGGCATCAAAACTATGAATTAACACATGTGGAATTATATACTTAACAAAAAAGTGTGAAACAACTGAAAATATGTCTTATATTCTAGGTTCTTCAAAGTAGCCACCTTTTGCTTTGATTACTGCTTTGCACACTCTTGGCATTCTCTTGATGAGCTTCAAGAGGTAGTCACCTGAAATGGTCTTCCAACAGTCTTGAAGGAGTTCCCAGAGATGCTTAGCACTTGTTGGCCCTTTTGCCTTCACTCTGCGGTCCAGCTCACCCCAAACTATCTGGATTGGGTTCAGGTCTGGTGACTGTGGAGGCCAGGTCATCTGGCGTAGCACCCCATCACTCTCCTTCTTGGTCAAATAGCCCTTACACAGTCTGGAGGTGTGTTTGGGGTCATTGTCCTGTTGATAAATAAATGATGGTCCAACTAAACGCAAACCGGATGGAATAGCATGCCGCTGCAAGATGCTGTGGTAACCATGCTGGTTCAGTATTCCTTCCATTTTGAATAAATCCCCAACAGTGTCACCAGCAAAGCACCGCCACACCATCACACCTCCTCCTCCATGCTTCACGGTGGGAACCAGGCATGTAGAGTCCATTCCTTCACCTTTTCTGCGTCGCACAAAGACACGGTGGTTGGAACCAAAGATCTCAAATTTGGACTCATCAGACCAAAGCACAGATTTCCACAGGTCTAATGTCCATTCCTTGTGTTCTTTAGCCCAAACAAGTCTCTTGTGCTTGTTGCCTGTCCTTAGCAGTGGTTTCCTAGCAGCTATTTTACCATGAAGGCCTGCTGCACACAGTCTCCTCTTAACAGTTGTTGTAGAGATGTGTCTGCTGCTAGAACTCTGTGTGGCATAGACCTGGTCTCTAATCTGAGCTGCTGTTAACCTGCGATTTCTGAGGCTGGTGACTCGGATGAACTTATCCTCCGCAGCAGAGGTGACTCTTGGTCTTCCTTTCCTGGGGCGGTCCTCATGTGAGCCAGTTTCTTTGTAGCGCTTGATGGTTTTGGCCACTGCACTTGGGGACACTTTCAAAGTTTTCCCAATTTTTTGGACTGACTGACCTTCATTTCTTAAAGTAATGATGGCCGCTCGTTTTTCTTTACTTAGCTGCTTTTTTCTTGCCATAATACAAATTCTAACACTCCATTCAGTAGGACTATCAGCTGTGTATCCATCTGACTTCTGAACAACACAACTGATGGTCCCAACCCCATTTATAAGGCAAGAAATCCCACTTATTAAACCTGACAGGGCACACCTGTGAAGTGAAAACCATTTCAGGAGACTACCTCTTGAAGCTCATCAAGAGAATGCCAAGAGTGTGCAAAGCAGTAATCAAAGCAAAAGGTGGCTACTTTGAAGAACCTAGAATATAAGACATATTTTCAGTTGTTTCACACTTTTTTGTTAAGTATATAATTCCACATGTGTTAATTCATAGTTTTGATGCCTTCAGTGTGAATCTACAATTTTTATAGTCCTGAAAATACAGAAAACTCTTGGAATGAGAAGGTGTGTCCAAACTTTTGGTCTGTACTGTATATATATATATATATATATATATATATATATATATGATATTTTCAGATTTTGTTTTATTTATATTATACATTTTTATAATTTTATTTTTAAATACAGTATATTTATATAATTATATATAATTTTTTTTTCTGGATAATTCCATTTCTAGCTACTATACTGGAGATGTTGAGTGTCGAGCTATGTGGGTCCTTGAAAGAGCGTCACACAAGAGGGAGGCTTAGATACACTGGCTCAGTGATACAGTCTCTGAAAATTGTTTTGGAAGTATGTTATTGGTCAAATAGATGTGAAGAGAACTGTGCAGAGAAAATATGTGAGGTTCTACAAAAAATTGGCACTTTTTGGTGTGGTTTTTCCCCAAGACTCATAGTCATCAATATCACATTGGTGATGGTGTCCATAGTGAAAGGAATAAGGGTTAGGGAAGCCTCTTAAAGAGAACCTTTCACCACCAATTCAAGTGCTTTTCAACCTGTAATAGCCACCCCTCCACTGATTCTGGCACTGTTGGTATTTTTTCTCTAGCCCCCCACCGTTCCTGAGCAATCGGTGCTGTTAGTTTTGATGCCCGATATGCTATCTACACTCCCTAATATCAAGTGGGTGGTGTCAGGCAGGAGCAGGCAACGGGGCGTGACTCTAAACTTTGCTGGACCTCTGACTTACACCCCTTGGGTGCTCTTCAAGTTTGAAAGAATTCTAGCTACCAGCAGCCACCACTAGGGGGAGCTCAGGAGCTTCCTGCATACTGTTTATACATTGAACTCTATAATAACACAGTATGCAGTAATCTCATGAGTTCCCTCTAGTGGTAGCTGCAGGTTACCAGGATTTTATCTAACGCTATGCAGGGGATTTGGAGCAATGTATCAGGAAGATGAAGCTCTGACCGCTATAAGGATAGAATAAGAAATTATTTTGAAGCTGATATGACATATTGGAGATTGATTTTAGCTTCAGCTGTGTACAGAGGATAAAGCTACAGTACATGTGATAACAGGCAGGTATTGCCCCGCTCAGCCACATGTCCCGGCAGGCCTGGCACAGCCGCGGTTACTCAGATATCACCCAAATCAGTGCAATGGAAAGAATACACAGAAATCATCTGCAGCAAACAAGATCCGACCGAGCGGGGAGACCAAATCCTGCCGTTCTCTGTAAATATGCACTTTGTACTTTATGAAATGAATGAAATACTTCCCACAACTGGGAGCGCCACTATAACAGCAGCCAGTTACTCTCCTAGTGCTGTGGAACTACAACTCCCAGCAGGCGCGGACAGGTATAGGAGTGTTGTTTGTAGTGCCATGCCTAGAATACTAATGTATAGTAATGTAGTGATCTATAGAACTGCAGAACAGAATACACAAAACCAAGCCCAGGCATCTATTATACAGATGTAGCAGAGTTGAGCTTGTCCATTGGCACAGTTCGAGATACGTTACTTGTGGATTTACATAGGACTGCAGGTAAACCAACTGCATTATCTTGGCTCATAGAGTTACCACAATACTCAATGAATTCTGTCCATCTACAGCCTAACCCATAGATCTATTATTCAGATGTAGCTGAGCTGAGGTTGTCACTTAGCACAGCTCCAGATGTGTTATCTGTGATTTTTACATAGTGCAGTAGGTTTATCTGCAGTCCTATCTTAGAGTTACCACAATACACATACAATGCTATCCTTATACAGCCAAACCCATGCGTTGATTATATCTGACTGAGCTGAGTTTGTCATTAGCATATCTCCAGACATGTTCTCTTTCATTTTACATAGGACTACAGCTAAACCTACTGTACTTACAGTTACCATAATACACACACAATGTCATCCTCATACAGCCAAATCCATACATTATACAGATATAGCAGTGCTGAGTTTGTCCATTGGCACGGCTCAAGAATCTGCGTTATTTATGGTTTTACATAGGACTGCAGGTAAACCCACTGCATTATCTTGGCTCAGAGTTACCCCGACACTCACAGAATGATGTCCATCTACAGCCTAACACATACATTTATTATACAGATGTAGCAGTGCTGAGTTTGTCCATTGGCACAGCTCAAGAATCTGCGTTATTTATGGTTTTACATAGGACTGCAGGTAAAACCAGTGCATTATCTTGGCTCAGAGTTACCCCATCACTCACAGAATGATGTCCATCTACAGCCTAACCCATACATTTATTATACAGATGTAGCACTGCCGAGTTTGTCACTCAGCACAGTCCTAGATGCATTATCTGTGGCTTACATAGGACTGCAGCTAAACAAACTGCATTATCTTGGCTCCCAGAGTTACCACATTACACAGGCAATGCTGTCTTTATACAGCCTACCCCATACATCCATTATACAGATGTAGGTGAGCTGAGTTTGTCTTTTAGCTCCAGATGTGTGTTACCTGTGGTTTTACATAGGACTGCAGCTAAATCCGCTGCACTATTTTACCATTACCACAATACACAAACCAAACCATACTATAGCAAAAAAGGTTAGATGACGAATTCAGCTCTGCTACATCTGTACCAGGCAAAGTTCCAGAGCCGGGTGACGGTGACAATGTGAACTGTTCCCTATGGGACAAAGTCTTGAAGGAGCGAGAAGTGAGGAGGTGAGACTCACCTGCTGCTCGGGCACCTGGCGTGGAATAAGACGTCTCTGGAGTCGTGCGGATTAGAATCTGTGCGATATCTGTGTTTTCATGGCTGTGGGGTGTCCCGCCCGCTGCTGCTCCTGCCAACAAGTGAACTGGGCGAGACCTGTCACCGGCTTTGCCCGCGGTTACTATTACCTGTTTCCTAAAGTACCTGATTCCCTCACACAGATTCTCCTCCTCTCCTCAGCAGGGATTGGGAAGTAGCAGATGGGATCGGAGCTGCTCCGGCAGGGTGTAGAGGCAAACATGGGTGTATGGTTTCGGCTTTTGTAAGTTATAACCTTTGATATTGCGGCCATTGTTCTGTGGCTCATATTTCACTCACGTGGAAGGTAACACGAAGGTGCAGGCTTGTGTCTGTATACTGTATACAGATTATGGGGCACCTAATGGACACATGGAAGAAGTTACCTCAGGGAGTAAGTGTGCCCCCAATATAATGCCACCATATAACAGTGCCAGCCATAGTGCCCCCCTAATAGTGAGAGGAAAGTGACTCCATATCAGTGACACCTACAGTGCCCCATAACACTAACAGTCCTAGTGCCCCCACACCTTGTAATAGTGCCCCCCTAACAGTGAGAGGAAAGTGACTCCATATCAGTGATACCTACAGTGCCCCATAACACTAACAGTCCTAGTGCCCCCACACCTTGTAATAGTGACCCCCTAAGTGAGAGGAAAGTGACCCCATATCAGTGATACCTACAGTACAGTGCCCCATAACACTAACAGTCCTAGTGCCCCCACACCTTGTAATAGTGACCCCCTAACAGTGAGAGGAAAGTGACCCCATATCAGTGATACCTACAGTACAGTGCCCCATAACACTAACAGTCCTAGTGCCCCCACACCTTGTAATAGTGACCCCCTAACAGTGAGAGGAAAGTGACCCCATATCAGTGATACCTACAGTGCCCCATAACACTAACAGTCCTAGTGCCCCCACACCTTACACCAGAAACAGTCACAGCGTCCCTATAACAGCGAGAGGAAAGTGACCCCATATCAGTGATACCTATAGTGTGCCCCATAACAGTAGGTCATAGTGCCCCCATACCTTACACCAGAAACAGTCAGTGTCCCCATAACAGTGAGAAGAATGTGACCCCATATCAGTGATACCTACAGTGCCCCATAACAGTCACAGTCCTAGTGCCCCCACACCTTGTAATAGTGCCCCCCTAAGTGAGAGGAAAGTGACCCCATATCAGTGATACCTACAGTGCCCCATAACACTAACAGTCCTAGTGCCCCCACACCTTGTAATAGTGACCCCCCTAACAGTGAGAGGAAAGTGACTCCATATCAGTGATACCTACAGTGCCCCATAACACTAACAGTCCTAGTGCCCCCACACCTTGTAATAGTGCCCCCCTAAGTGAGAGGAAAGTGACCCCATATCAGTGATACCTACAGTACAGTGCCCCATAACACTAACAGTCCTAGTGCCCCCACACCTTGTAATAGTGACCCCCTAACAGTGAGAGGAAAGTGACCCCATATCAGTGATACCTACAGTGCCCCATAACACTAACAGTCCTAGTGCCCCCATACCTTACACCAGAAACAGTCACAGCGTCCCTATAACAGCGAGAGGAAAGTGACCCCATATCAGTGATACCTATAGTGTGCCCCATAACAGTAGGTCATAGTGCCCCCATACCTTACACCAGAAACAGTCAGTGTCCCCATAACAGTGAGAAGAATGTGACCCCATATCAGTGATACCTACAGTGCCCCATAACAGTCACAGTCCTAGTGCCCCCACACCTTGTAATAGTGCCCCCCTAAGTGAGAGGAAAGTGACCCCATATCAGTGATACCTACAGTGCCCCATAACACTAACAGTCCTAGTGCCCCCACACCTTGTAATAGTGCCCCCCTAAGTGAGAGGAAAGTGACCCCATATCAGTGATACCTACAGTACAGTGCCCCATAACACTAACAGTCCTAGTGCCCCCACACCTTGTAATAGTGACCCCCTAACAGTGAGAGGAAAGTGACTCCATATCAGTGATACCTACAGTGCCCTATAACACTAACAGTCCTAGTGCCCCCACACCTTGTAATAGTGACCCCCTAACAGTGAGAGGAAAGTGACTCCATATCAGTGATACCACAGTACAGTGCCCCATAACACTAACAGTCCTAGTGCCCCAACACCTTGTAATAGTGCCCCCCTAACAGTGAGAGGAAAGTGACCCCATATCAGTGATACCTACAGTGCCCCATAACAGTAACAGTCCTAGTGCCCCCACACCTTGTAATAGTGACCCCCTAACAGTGAGAGGAAAGTGACCCCATATCAGTGATACCTACAGTACAGTGCCCCATAACACTAACAGTCCTAGTGCCCCCACACCTTGTAATACTGACCCCCTAACAGTGAGAGGAAAGTGACCCCATAACAGTAACAGTCCTAGTGCCCCCACACCTTACACCAGAAACAGTCACAGCGTCCCTATAACAGTGAGAGGAAAGTGACCCCATATCAGTGATACCTATAGTGTGCCCCATAACAGTAGGTCATAGTGCCCCCATACCTTACACCAGAAACAGTCAGTGTCCCCATAACAGTGAGAAGAATGTGACCCCATATCAGTGATACCTACAGTGCCCCATAACAGTCACAGTCCTAGTGCCCCCACACCTTGTAATAGTGCCCCCCTAAGTGAGAGGAAAGTGACCCCATATCAGTGATACCTATAGTGTGCCCCATAACAGTAGGTCATAGTGCCCCCATACCTTGTACCAGTGACAGTGTCCCCATATCAGTGATACCTACAGTGCCCCCATAACAGTAACAGTCCTAGTGCCCCCATACCTTACACCAGAAACAGTGTACTCATAACAGTGAGAGGACAGTGACCCCATATCAGCAACACCTATAGTGTCCCCATAACAGTTAGATAAAATTGACCGCATATCAGTGACGCCTACAATGCCCTCCATAACAGTAACAGTGATAGTACTCCCATACCTTGTACCAGTAACAGTCACAGTGACCCCATATCAGTGACCACGTACAGTGCCCCATAGCAGTGAGAGGAAAGTGATCCCTTATCAGTAACATCTACAGTGCCCCCATACCTTATACCAGTAACAGTGCCCACATGACAGTGAGAGGAAAGTGACCCCCATATCAGTGACACTTACAATTCCCCCCATAACAGGAACAGTCATAGTGCCCCCATACCTTACACTAGTAACAGCCACAATGTCCCCATATCAGCAACTCCTACAATGCCCCCCATAACAGTAATAGTCATGGTGACCCCATACCAGTAACAGCCAGTCCCCTATTTCAGTGACAGCCACAGAGCCCCCATATTAGTGACAACCAAAGTGACCTCGTAACTTATACCCTAAACAGCCGCAGTGTCCCCATATCAGTGACAACCAAAGTTCCACCAATTCAATAACAAACAAAATGACACTATACCAAGGACAGCGACAGCACCCCATAAGATCTATAGAGCCCCATAACAATCACAGTGCCCCCCACATAGCCCCATAATAGTGCCCCCGTAACGATGACAGCCACAGTGATGTCAGAATGGACCGGCGCCAGTACTCACTGCCACCACTGAACCACCAGTGAATGGAGGAGATAGGTCTGACATATTAACCCAAAATACCAAAAATCCCCAATAAATATAAATCCTATGTCAGTTCTATCTTTGGAAAGTTGGGTGGCAACCAATATGGCCCCCACAGAGATAATCCTCTGAAAAAGCCGAAGATATTTCCTTACAAGATTAAAATAGTGTATTTTTTCCCCAAACAGCGCCATTCTTGTCCATAGGCTGTGTGTGGTACAGTCACCTGAATCCAGCAATACCAGAAACAGCCTATAGACAAGAGTGGCGCTGTTTCAGGAAGAACGTTTCCTAATTTTTATCTTCATAATTTTTGTAACAAGAGATGAGCAAAACTGGCACAGATGGGGTTAACAGGACGTCTCCTTATGGAAGGTTCCCAAGGAAACTCTTAATAAATAGGCAGGAGGTGGAATTCTCCTTTGTGCCGCCTGTCAAGAGTTTGAGGCGAGGTCTATAGGAGGGCGGTGAGTACATAGCGTAAGGTAAACACTCGGCCTGTAGCAACATCTGCCGGAGCTCTGCACCTACAGCGGAAATGTACACACGTTTAATGTAAATATTGGGGCCCCGAGGCAAATTCAGAATTGTGTAATACCTCTTATTTCCTGTAGGGGCGCTGCAGACATATTAAACTCTTACTGCCACAGCTGATCGCTGGAGGTCACAGCAGCAGGACATCTTGTGATCAGCTGATCATTGATTGACCTTTCCTGGACAAACTTTATTTACATAAAAATGGACAATCCCTTTAAGTGTCAAGCTAAGAGGACTGCATAGATAGCAGTTCCCTAACAATAACCCCAGTTTCTCGCATGGGTCTGACTCTGTCCGGGCACGTCCTGGATACAATATCCAAAAGCTTGATAATTGTCATCACAGTCTTGCAGTCACTGACAGGGTGTGTGCTCTAATTGTAGCCACTGCTATACTGCCACCTGCAGGGCAACCACCAGTATCACAGTCTATTAGTCTTGCTAAGGGGTCTCAATGTAAATTTTGTATTGTGTAATGCCTTATATCTCCTGTAGGGGCGCTGCAGAGAAATCAATCATGCCTTACAGCAGGGGTTGACAGTCCCTGGTACGCCAGCTGTTGTGGAACTACAAGTCCTAGCATGCCTACTTGCTCTGCATTTCATGGACCTCCCATGAAAGTGAAAGGAGCATGCTGGGAGTTGTAGTTTCTCAGCATCTGGTGTTTTGAAGCTGCTGATCCCTGCCGTGCAGGGCCACATGAGGACAGCAGCAGTATAAATGGTGCATAATAGTTGGGTTAGGGGGTGTCCGGGATAGATTTTGCTTTGGGGGTTTTTAGTTGAACCCCATTAATAAGAGCGTTAGCAGATTCTTTACAGTGTATATATAATATTACAAGCAGGCGAGGTATACAACGAGCAGAGGGGGCCCAGTGCAAACATCAAGATGACAGCGTCCATAGTACACTAACGCCTTAGGCTCAGTGTATAGACAAGTTTCTGACTATCAGCTGCTCCCTCCTCCCTCTCACAGCATCCAGTCTCAGAAACTGCAGCTGCATCTCCCCCTCCTCCCCTTATTACTTCTGAACATTTCTAGACAATACATTTTTTTTCCCATATGTCACTAGTTTATGACAAGGTGTGTCTAGAATATTCTGTAACCAATCAGATTATGGGAATGATGGTAGCAGCACAGAGTATTTCAGGCACTCAACCCCTACTGATAAATGACAAACTTCTGAGTGCCTGCAGTCACCACTAGGGGGAGCTCAGATTACTGTATACTGTACACTGAAACCTATGGTAATGCAGTAATCTCCAGAGCTCCCCCTAGTGGTGACTGTAGGCAGACAAAATTTTCTCTTTTACTTCTATGTCCGCGCAGGGGTCTCTGTCCATTACAAGTCATGTCAAAGGTCTATCAGACTGTGGATGAAGAAATCTCGTGGCCCCTTCTGCCCCCTGGCTGTCGTCCATGTCAGGGAATGGACTAGCGCAGAGCAGCAGGTCAGTGCGGTCTTGCTGAGACTGCAGCAGTTGCCTGATGTAGATGAGCTGGTGGCGTTTTCTGGACACTTTCTGCATCACCGGCCGCTGAGCAAAGTTCCTGAGCAAATTTATCTAAAAAAAGAATTATAAAACATATAAAGATCAATCACCGGATGATGGAAAGTTCTGCAACTTTCTAAAATACCTTGTGTATAAATTCTTCTTCATTTTCAAGATCTTTGCTTGCTGTCAGCGAATCTTGAATCCGTGGCTAAAATCTTTGCAAAGGGTTAGAAAAACAGGACGTCTTTCCAAAAACAGCGCCACCTCTGTCCACAGGTTGTGTCTCTTATTGCAGCACTGTGCCATTCACTTCAATAGAACTGAGCTGCAATACCAGACACTACCTATGGACAGGTGTGGCGCTGTTTTTGCATAAAAATCAGCCTGGTTTTCTAATCCTGCATTTTTTAGTATTTTTCTACTGCCTGATGATGTATGGCCGTAGTCGCACCAAAGAAATACTGAAGTATCTGTCAGAGCCGGGATCAGGCTGCAGTTTTAGGGTCACTCGGGGGGATGCTGTGTTGCCATGAAGTCCTAGACTTATTATTGTGACACAGTGCCTTCTTATAGTACTGCTTATGTACTACAGTATATGGCGGTATAATCTCTGGAATACTGAGGAGGTATCGACATCTAGTGGTCAAACTGAGTACTGCAGCTTGGTTGGACTAAAAGCCAACGCTTATGGACATTGAACGGTTACGTTTTTAACGGTTAGATTTTTTGTGGCCAGGGTGAATTGTAAACTGTAAGTGGCCTGGAAAAAAAAAATCAGAGAGTGGCCTCATGTTATATGTGGGTCCAAATTGTCAGGGGTCAGCACAGTGATGGTGGTACCCACATTAGTGGCAAGTGGGGTCAGTGCAAAAATATAATAGTGACCAAAACCTTTATAGTAGGCAGGGGCACTGCAAAAGTAAGTAAGGCAATGTACTGGTGGCCAGGGCCATAGTAATAGCGCCCCCTTTGTACCCCACACAGTAATACTGCCCCTTTAGTGCCCTATACCATACTTGTCAACTCTTCCAAAACATCCAGGAGATTCCTGTAAAAGTAGGTGATCTCCCGGCGTCCCAGAAGAGTGAGCGAAACTCCTGGATCCCCGTCATATTAGATGTGACATGGACACAAAAAAGGGGCATAACCAGCCCAGAGTGTGCCCCAAAAATGGGCGCAACTTAAAGAAAAGGGCTGTGGCCGTGTTACAAAGTCTCCATGGTGCGCTCCATGCGCTGTGCTTCCCAGATGCCAACTTGAGAAAGTTGTCAAGTATGTCCTGTACTCGGTAATGATGTCCCTTTATTGCCCCCAAACCAGTATTGGTGCCCCTTTAGTGTCCCCTATGCTATGGGGTGACTGGGCCATTGGGATGTTCCCTGTAGAGCCTACGCCCCGTCACTCACCTGCTCCTGTGACATGGGGTCTCCATATTCCTCCTTCAGCCTCTGCTTAGACTTCTCCTGCAGGACCCTCCATAGATCTTCTGCTCCGGGGGTGTCTGTAGAAGTCACAGCAATGGGGCAAGTCACAAATGTCGCTTTATCTATATACCACAGGCAGGACTAGGGGCCCAATGCAAAATTGTAGGCTCCAGGGCTCAGGAGCAACTGTAAACTCTTAAAGTGACCCTCCAATCTATTCTACTGCCCAATCTGACACCAGGCCTAGGGGGACAGGGTACGACTGGCGAGGTGGCCATATTAGGGGCCACTAATATAAATGGCACATGGGGCCCCATGTCCACTGATAATGCGGCGTCCTACTCATCCTATAACACTCACGCACCTTCCATCTGGTCCAGGATACTTTGTAACGAAGAGCTGATGTGAAACTCCATGGGTGGAGGATGCAGGAAATATTCGGCCGTCTCATTACCCAGAATCCTTTGGAGGAAAGTAAAAATCTAGTATTACTTGAAGCCTCAGTGTGACACGATGTAGGAGTCCATGATCTATCTATCTATATTACTGTCTAACTTAGGACACGAGGCCCTGACAAACCAGATAGGAGTGAAATCTATCACTTTATGGGGGCAGCCATCTTGCCTGAACGTCGCTGCTCTATTTACAGCATTTAGTGATCTGCTTTACAGCATAGTCATGGCCACAGGCAGTAATAGTCTGGGGCCGACTCCATGAGATCTATGGGAGAGTTTTCTACACATGTTCTGCGTCAGTCTATTATTAGGCTTAGTGGCCACAGTGAAAATTGCAGGATTTAGTACATTTTTAAAAAAAAAAATATAGCTAGTGGCATGGAAAATTAAATAAAATCATCAGAAATTCTTTAAAAATATTTCACGTAAAAAACCTGGTTTAAAAATTGGTCAGTAGCGGTGAGACAGTCCCTTTAAATCCAGCGCCAGGAGTGCCCACTTTTGGAATGATCTGGCAAATTTGGGATAGTTGGCAGCCATGGTAGTCGTAATGGTTGTAAAACCCCTGCCCATAGACCAAATGAGGGCTTAGACACGACTCCCAAGTGTCCCCCATTTAAAGGGACAGTTCATACTTTTGACACATTCCTCTGTACCGAAAAATTAGCATTCACACATTTACTAGATTGCTCGGCAAAGTTGTCACCCTGTTAACCCCTTCGGGTATATTTCATTGCTATTTTTCGCACTGGGGTAGGAGACCTGATGAGTACAGAGCAGCGCTCCTGCCACTTACCTCTGCAGCTGCTGTACATAGCTCAGATTCCCACCAGACCCATCACCCTCATCCTCCTCTTCGGAGGACTCCTGTAACATTTCGCAGACGCTCCGACTGAAGGGGCCATTGCCAGAATCCCCTCTAAGGAGAGAGATCCTCCGGTTAGGGCTCATTCTCCAGTCCTGAGAGCCGGCCATGAGAAGCCTTTCCTCTCCTGTATACAGGGTGTATATACTGCAGGTATCTCGGCGGCTGCCGGAGTGATTCTCACAGTGCACGGCGCTTCCTTTATATTGTCCAGGGAGGGTTGTCATAGTGACCTCCGTCCTGACATGGTTCTCAGATTTTCCCCTGGTAATTATTAATAAACATTAGATGGCCGTGTATCCTGAGAGCGAGCCGACTGTCAGCGCCCTGCCGAGCTGGAGCCCCGCTGGGGGGTGACACTAATAATGGGAGGGGGTCTGGGAAGGGGACATAGGTGAGCAGTAAAAGCGGCCCCATTCATCATCCTCTACATATTCTCTGCGGGATGGAGACTGGTTTATGGCTCACATTGTTGCCTGCTCACCGCGGAGGCCGCCATATTGTGGACACAACAAGAGCCCTTAAAGGGAATGTGTCGCCATTTTTTTGTATGTATTAAAACAAGAGAGATCTTTCACCTTTTCTAATCTGCTTTTATTTTTAGTTAGTAGATTTTTTTTTTTTTTGTTCTAGTTTAAGGGGGCGGCCATCTTGCCTGAGCTTCTTCTCTGCTCTGTTAACAGCGTTTAGTGATCTGCTTTACAGCACAGTCCTGGTCATAGGGAGCAATAGACTGGAGCCCACTCATTGAGGTCTATAGGAGAGATTTCTAGACATGCTCTGTGCAGGGAGAGGGAGGAGATAAGCTGTGACATCATCTATTGTCAGTAGTGATGTCATGGTGGCTCAGTGGTGTTATCTATAGAGGTGTTATCTTCTATTGTAATCCTGTCCGTGATGCAAATGAGGTGACTGCTGCAAAAAAAAAATGCCCTACAGAATTGGAAGTGACAGTCTATTATTAGGCTTAGTGGGCAGAGTCAAAAATGCAAGATATGCTTCTTTTTTTTTTTTCTTTAAACATATGGGTAGTGACATGGATTTTTTTTTTTTAAAAACGTCACCAAAAATACATTTAACATAAAACCTTGGTCATTTTCTGGTGACGCATTCCCCTTTAAAGGGTCTGCCTAAAGTGTAGAACCCCTTCACATAAGCTGTAACGTACACCGGACAAAAACTACTTTGGACAATCCTCACTTGCTAGAAGGATCTCTTGACAATAAGCTGATCCCAGAGCGCCCCCTGCTGTGAGCCCCAGTGATCAGCTCTAATCTGTAAGGAAATCTAGCCGTGTTTAGCGCCACCTCAGGGGAAGCCAAGCATTACACAGAGCCCACTGAAGCCAATGGGTTGTCTATTTGATGTAGGACAGGATCAGTCCACCAGAGAAAGAGACACAGTAACTTACTTGGGCCCGTTCTGGTAATGGGAGCACAGGGCCGAGAACAGGGGCCACTGTGGCTAGTACCATGAGCCCCATGGTTAGGAATGGCAGCTCTGTGGCTGTTACTAAGTATAGATTCTAGTGATATGGGATATATGGATTGGGACTGGCTAATAGGGCTTTTGCAGGGGGCCACAGTGAGCCCTGGGGGTCTCGGGGCTGCTGCTACACCCGGTATAACTATACAACATTCGCCCGCTCCTGTCGCGTCCATTACTTCTCTGTGGGTCTCGGCCTCACGTTACATATAAATGGGCGACACAAGGACGGGGAAGGATTTCATAACATGTAATGGGGTTACACAATGTGCCGCAAGGACCAACGATTAAGATCTAATTATAGCAATTAAGCGTAAACGTATTAAATGTCCTAAGCGTTTCGTAAGAGATTAACCCAATCATGACCACAGGACAAAGCAGAAAACTAAACCAATAGACAAGTGACCAAATGAAACAGCGTACATCACACGAGCAGCCCGGGGACTAGGGTGAAGTCTTGGGGACCTCTCCTGACTAGTAAGAAAGCAAAATGGTGTCTTCATTGGAGATGGGGAACAAGTGCAGAGAGCAGCCAAGATCATCGCCTGTAAATACCAGGCCATAGTTCTTTACCATTAGAGCATACGCCCCATAAACAGGGGCAAAAAACGCCCATATAAAGTGCTTGATACAATACACAATAATAAAATCCTCTCTGCGCTGCCACTAGAGGGCGCTCACTACATATATATTTATACAGCATCTACTGAATGTACACACATGTGATGTTAGTGCCCTCTAGTGGCGGCCGCCAGCGTCATTTTACTGAAAACTTCTCTGCCACAAGTATGGGAGATTCTGGTCATTTCTGGAGACTTAGCAAATGTACGTTTAGGATAAAAATTTCCACCAATTCCTAATCTGCTGCCTGCATTAACACCTCCACGGTTTTCAGTCATTGAATGGTTAACATCTAGAGGCTGAAAATCTTTCCTGGTCATGCGATGACTCTCTACGATCAGCACTGTAATCAGTCCTTGTGATTATTATATCACCAATCGCTAGAGCGAAGGGGCACAAACGTTCGGATCATCGCTTCTTTATCCACTACCTGTGCAATACACCGAAAGTTCCCAATTTCTCCAATAATACCTTATAAATGGCGATAAAACATAAGCAGAATAATGGCAGAAATATCGGACACTGGTGGTCAGGTGGGAGCAGTATTGGGCTGCAGCGCCATCTAGTGGTGAGCTTTAGTAACTGTGGCTTCACTTCTTTAAGTCTAACACTAATTCTATCAATCTAGAAGACCTTTCATGTCCTCAGTGCTGTTAGTTTCGGCACCGATATGCCCCACTGTCAGAAGGGTGAGCCCTACAGCTCCGTGCCATCGTGGTTGTTCCTCACAGCCCACCTGACAGGGGAGGGATATCAGTGCCGAAACTAATAGCAACGATATCTCCGGCACCGGGGCACAGTGCGCTGAATTCAGCTTTGGAACTGGCAGTGACATGT
The DNA here is from genome assembly GCA_947044405.1 of Leptodactylus fallax. NCBI lineage: Eukaryota > Metazoa > Chordata > Amphibia > Anura > Leptodactylidae > Leptodactylus > Leptodactylus fallax. Next base: position 3,097,548 of record CAMRHE010000142.1, read on the forward strand.
ACCACCTACCTAAATATTGTACAGACCAAGGACCCACCTTCATGGCAGTGCTGCCCCCTAATGGCAGGGGCCTATTTCAGCAGGATAACATCCCTATCACGTTGTAAAAATTGTTCAGGAACATGATAAAGAGTTCAAAGTGATGACTTGGTCTCCAAACCCCCAAGAACATCTACGGGATGTGTTGTGTTAACAAGTCTGACCCAAAGAGGCCGCAACGAGCATTTGCATAGATTAATAGTCCAGAGGAGTAACACTATTTTTGGCCATTATTTGGTTTTGCCCTCAGCAGGAGCGCTCTCTAATTTTCAGTTCTTCCTGAGCTGGTGAGCAGAGACCAGATGCTCAATGTCATACACTGCATACAGAAAGTAGAGGAGAATCTGCTCCATAACTCACTCCTATGATCATATAGGACATTCTAGAAAAGTACTGACTTGTACTCAGGTGAATAAAGCACTTGGGGCAAGATAGAAACTTCCTATTTAGCTGCTTACAGCCCCAGCCGTGTCTCTCTTCTCTCACTCCGCCCCCTCTCCATAGACTTCTGTAATCTGACACCTCTGCAACTTTCTTCATCTTACTCTAGTGAGAAAGGATTTGGCAGAGATTTCAGAGTGAGAGTCAGTTTAACAGGAAGATCCTGATAAGTGGAGAAAGAGGCATTTTTCTCTTTTAAGATATATCACAAAGTTTCTGACCATCACTTAGTTAGTAACCGGATCTGCCAACGTGTTGGTGCCAGATACCACAGGACACCAGCAGAGGTCTGGGGGACGAGTCCAAGACTCGACAGATCAGAGATGTTACAGGCTGCACAATATTATGTTTTTGGCAACCATCTTGTCTGTATAGCAGCTGCAGAGATCTGGATATATATAATAATAAAAAACCCATTGGCTTCTATGGGAGTGTTGTGGGCATGCTCTGCCATGTGCAGACGTAACATTGCAGTTGACAAGCCGTCAGTAGTGACTTTCCTCCTAAGCGGCCCTCTGATGCGATGACCAGTGACCGCCTCTGCTCCACATGGGCGACAGTATTTTTTTTTTATTTTATTTTTTTTCAATAAGTAAAAATACATATATTAACAGAAACATAAAATAGAAATCTAAAAGTAATTTACATAAATCACACTCCACAATATTTGGGCTGCAGCTTAATAACTTAATACAGAAAATAGGATTCGTCTGAAATGTCGCAGTATACTGAATGAACGGAATGACGACGCGAGTCCCGGGACGTGGACAGCGGTAACACGTAGAGGGTCAAATAAATACTCTGCTCGGCGTGGACATCCCATAAATAGCGAATAGACGTGGCTGGACCAACTCCAACGCTCCATGGCAGCCATACGTAACAGATCCTTAAAGGAACACTCCAGGCAGAACTAATAGTTATACCTAGCGCAGGAGCAGAGGGGGCGGAGCATGACACAGGGACTTATCTGAATATATCATGCTCCGCCCCCTCAGGGCTTGTATTAGGCTCAATATAGTTTCTCCCAAAGCGTTCATATCAAAAGTTGAAAATATCCCACTAAGCCAACATGGCTGCCAATATTAATCCTCCTATCAACGCAGTAACCTAGCTTTTCTAGTCTCCTGAATGGTAAATCTGCCAAATTTTGCAGCAATACAAAATAAGGCACATAATGCTCTCATTGCAGATTTGGGGACGGGGACAGGACTTTAAGGATAGGTCCACATGTGCCTACAGGTAAAGGGGGATTTCAGGACTCAGAGTATAACTACAGGGATCCGCAGAGTGAAGAGGCTGCAGCATTGCTGGTCAGCTCTGGACAAAGCTGCAATACCAGGGACAGCCACACTTAAGGCGCCAGAGAGCACCAGGGCCACTCACTCTGCTGATCACGAATCCTCTCATCAGACCCTACACATCGTATCCTTAACCCGTTCATTGAAAGACCAGGGATACCCCTTTAACTTAACCACATCATGCTCAGCGTCTAAGAAGCTGAGCTATGAGGAGCTGTTTGTGGGGTCCTCACACTGTAACGCTGTCCCCATATACATTATATAAATGTGAGCTCAACCCAACAATTTTAGCTGGACGAACCCATCACCCCGACGGCAGATGTCAAGCGAACAAAGGATGGCGCTGCTGGATTTCAACATGCCTGATCCTTTGCTCTGCAGAGGGTAAGCTGCCACCTGGGAGGTCTTGCACAGTTTATTCCGCTCTCCTTCCATGTTACGGGAATACGTAGCTCAAGTAGCTCTTCATTATAAGGCCTTCAACAAACACCTCCCTATATCCCAGCTTCTAAGAACTAAATTAAAGGTAATAACAATCAAGTCATGACCGAGTTTAAAGGGGTGATTTGGGACTACATTATTACTGTGGCCTCTTTACAACTTACTAAGCACAGCGCCATACATTTCACTAGGGCTGACCTGCAACAGGACCACGTGACATGATGTCACTGGCCTGAGAAGAGGAAGTGGAGATCAATAGCATAGTCCCAGACCGCCCCTTTAAGAGAAATGCAAAGTGATGAGCAGGAAGGGATCAAGATTCTGTTTTCCAACTAAAGCGACAGTGGCAACGCATAGAACAAGAAGAGCACGCCGCCTCTGATGTGGGGGTCACCTCAAAAAAAAAAACCTTAAGTGATCAAGAAAAAAAAAAAATAAAAATTCTCCTGCACACAGCGGTGGCCATTTGTGGGTTCCCTCGGGGACTGTGACACATTCCCAACTCACTAGGAACCTCTGTGCACCCTGCAGGGTGGAGGCCCACACCACAAAATGGCTTCTTACACCAGAGGTACCCCATGACAGCAACACCCAAAACGGAAAAAAAAACACTGCATGGAAACACTAGAAAAATATATACTGTATATATCTGTAGCAACGGAAGGTACACTTTAATAAAATCTCGGATACATGGGGCTTCTGGCCGAGATGATTGAGGCCTACAAAACACAAGGGTGTACAAGGAGCCATATCGCACGGCCACATCGACTTAAGTCTTCTTGGGACAACCCTTTATCACCTAGGCACAGGAAACAAGTTTCAATCTTGGGACAACCCCTTTAAGAAGAAGGGACTGACCAAATCTCCATGTGTGCACAAGGAGCCTAAAGGAGGCCGTACACATCCGAATATCTGTTCTGGTGGGACTGGCCGACCATCTAATGTGTATGGAGGTGTCTGGACGTTGGGGCAAGAAGAAGTGTGTGGTTAGATTTCGACAAGCCCAACCCTTTATTCTCAAAGGAGAAAAGTCGCCACAAGAGGAGTCTGAAAGGGTCTTATTCCCTTCTACCTACTGAGAACACAGGCACACTTGGCCAAGCATTAATGAAGGGAAGGGGGGCTAGGAGGAATAGTTATCAAGCATATAGCTAAGGTGCGTGGTCACCTTTAGGACATTAGGCATAGTCAATCGTACACACTGTCCAATTCAGAACCATTGCTATAGCGTGGCTGAAGCCAAAACGGAAGGCAATGTAGCATGTAGAGCATAGAGTGAACGGAGAGTATCAAAGACGGGCCAAAAACCACCATGTTTCCAAGACAAAAGGCCTAAGTATGGCGATAGCTTTGCTTTTAAGTGAATAGCCGCATGTGCTACTTTTGCTTTGATCAGGACTCGTACAATCTGCTTATAAGGTTCTCAGACTATTGACAGGAATGGTTGACAGAGTCGCAGACATTTCAGAAAGCACCAACATTCAACTTCCAGTATCTAGTCCTGATTTGTGACTGTGCACCGCTTCTCACGAGAACGGAGAATGACCTTGGGATTCTAAAGGGTGAAAACTTGGCCCAAGTTTTATTGTACAGTGCTGCGGAATATGTTGGCACTATATAAATAAAATTTATTATTATTATTATTAATGTTATCCCCTATCGACATGATGACCCATGGGCGTTTGACTGCTGGAATGCCCACTTTTCACGAGAACATGGGTCCCATATCCCTGTCTGAATGGAGCAGCAGGCCAAACACATGCACTGCCGCTCCATTCACTGTCTATGGGACTGCTGGAGATACTCAATATGGTGGTCCGGCAATGCACATGCTCGGTCTGTTGCTCCACTTAGACGGTGCAACAGGACCCCTGTTCTCGTGTTGACCTGTGGATAGAGGATAACAAATTGTTGGGTGTCCCAATACGGAGACTCCCCAACCAGGAGATATTTGGATGGAGCGATAGCCACGCATTGACTCAGGGGGATTGAAGATGATGGCCAATCTGTCTTGATCAATCCTATAGACTTTAGAATGAGCGGTAGCATCCACAACCATTGACCCATTCAAGCAGGAGACACAAGACCCCTATTTTCATAATTGGGATGGATTGGGGGGTCCTAGCACTGGAACCACATGGGATCTACTTTGCAGTGATAAGTCATGATTGTGGGACTACCCCTTTAAGTTACCTTCTGACAGTACCGCAAGTCACAGAAATCCGTGACCAGCAAAATAAGAGTTGGAGAGCTTTATCATTGTGGCCCCTAGGAGTCAGGGAGAGGTCCAAGCTCAGATTTCCAAAGTTATCATTCAGGGTGATATGTCAGCAACACAAACCCCAACATAAACGTCATATGAAGCTCCAACCATGACAAGAACCGCCAAGGCACCAGGTATACCCTAAAGACCAGATTCACCCACATGTACCAGGCTCCATGGTGTTGGCTCCTTCTTGAGGATACGTCAGGAGATAACTTGAAAAATTCCCTTCCATAGTCTACAGAGACCCAAGATAAAAATTACAAAAAGGAGGTCTCAAAACTAGGACTCCAAATGAATCCCTTATATTCCAACCACTCCCGATTCCGCAATTCAAGTGACTCCAGCAAAGTCGCCGACAAAACCATCTTAGGCCTTAAAGTTTGTATCATAAAAAATAAAGGATTTGTACAACAGTCCCTAGCCAAATCGATCAAAACAATACAGAGAAGCAAAATCACAGTGCATATTATACCTTAGGAAAGAGGTCGTAACTATTGCACAAAATATACATATTGCCATGTATCAAAACTTTTGACGATTACGGAAAAAAGAGACAGTCCAAGAGCAAAGTTCAATTAACCCCCCCCACACCCTCCCTTTCCTTCCCGAAATATTTCATACAAGACATGGCTGAGTGTTCGGTAGCATTGCGCGTAAGTATACTGTAAAAATAAAGTGACAAAAAAAAAAAATGGCCACGGAAATAAAGGAGGACGACTCCAAATTATCAGCAGCTTTCATTTGTGGAAACCATAATAATACATCTGCTCAGCTCCCAAGATCTGGAAGAGTGGAGAAGAAAAGGAAAGGGTCACATCAGAGAAGAGGACGAGGACAACTTTATTGGAGGCTGACGAACAAAGGCTGGATTCGGAGAACTGGAGAAAGGTTGACCCGTAGGATCTGTTGTGCTTTCCTTCTTACTTCGTCGTCTGAAGAAGTTTTGTCTATTTTAATGACCGTAGACTTGAGAAAGTTGTACTTGTCCTTATCGAACGGCGATCTTTTCACCAACGGAAGAGTTATCCGTATCCTCTTGTGGACTGGCGCCTCCTCAGAGAGCTCATTGAGTTTCCTTTTTTTGTCCCTGTCCCCCAATTGCTGTTTGGCAACGTCCGTCTGTATTTTAGAGTTGTGTTTTGTTTGGGCCATACCATTGCAATGTGGGTGAGAATTTATTAGGACTCGCCCGTTTAAAATCTCAAAGGCCTTGCAAGCGTCGTTCTCCTTTAAAATTCTGCCGTTGATCCCGTTCAAGACGACTCCGTTCAGACTCGAAGTCTCTTTCATTAGGGCCTGGTAGGCTTTGCTGTTCTTTCCCTTTGCGTTTTGCTTTGACGTCATGACTAGAGGCTGTTCCTTAAGACTGGCCAAAGAGGAGGCAGTTGCTTTAAAGGGCACCAATGCCTCTAAGACAACAGATAATTTCATGGCAGGGAAGACCCCGGGATACACGTCAGAAGGAAACTCTACGCACGAGCCTTTTGTCTTCTTAGAGTCAGATTGCTTTAGGGATGTCAACAGCAAGTTTGTCGAGTTTTTAGTTGGGTGTTTGCTCGAAATTTTAGCAGCATTGACAGAAATATTTACTCTAGCATTTGTTGTTTTACCAGTCTGGTTTTTCGCGTGAGATTTCGAAGAGGATACTGTAGAAGTGCTTTTTGGAGGACACTTTGGTCCAACTGGTGGCAATGGTGGTGGTGTGTCTGCGGTGGTTGAATTGTAGCCATAAACATCTTTGCTGCTCAGAATAGTGGGCTGATAGCCTTCTTCTCGGAGGCCTTGGAGAAAAGTCACCAGCTGTGTCTCGGTATCGGTCAGGTCTTTCGACATTGGGTTGAAAACTCTCAAAGCTTCCTCGAAGGCGCTCTTCCCAGCGGAGGAGAGCCGTGACCACGAATGAACAGCTTTCTCTTCCATCTGACTCTTCTCAACATTCATGGCATTAGGTTGAAGAGTCTGTCGGCTTCTCCTTCTACTGAAATGAAATACAAAAAATTAGCACATTTGTACAACCAAACGCTTCAAAGATTTTATCATCAGACCACAACGTGTGTGCCGCCATATAGTGCAAGGCCTCATACTAAAAGGAAAAAGCTAGGATTATTTTTTTCCTGTTGGAAATTTCTCTAAGACTTCTATTTAGTACAGGACAACAATCTGGCCTTGTGGTCTCTTACGGGCGGCACATTATACCTTCTTACATCTCAGAGATTGCATAAACTTATTATGTTCACATGTATAAGCCCGTAACTAGACCAAGGCCCTGTTCACATTTGCATTCTCTTAGTTTCCTCAGAAGATCCCGTCAAGTTTAAAGGGAAGAACAGCGCAGCATGTAGCGCTATCCATCCTGTCAAGATGATGGAGACCAAGACAGAACCCAATGGGTTTAGTCAGACTTCTCGAGTCCATCATATGACAAATCCAGCACTCTGCTTTGTCAGTTTTTCTGTTCCCCTGACAGAACAGAAAAAACAGACAGAAATGTGAACAGAGCCCAAGTTAACACCTAATGCATTTTAAACAATTCCCATTGATCATCTTGTATCTTTCAATCCTATCATTGCATCAGACCAAGCACTTACATATGTATTTAAGGCCGGTTGCAGACGACCGTGCGTCAGCCCACACACGGGACCATTAAAATCATGGTCATGTGTACGAGTCCATAGAGAAGAATGGGTCAGTGTACTATCTGTGAAATACATGTATAGCACACTAATCCATCCCACGGTCATCTGCAAGGGGCCTAAGTCTATAAATTTTGTTTTTTCGCTAAACACAGAATTTTTGTTTTCACCTCTTGCCTTTGCTTAAAGGGTTACAAAACAAATAAAATACAATGAGAAAAAAAAAAAAAGTAAAAAAATATAATTTTAATTTTTTTTTTAAAGTTGCAGGAGGGTGCCACAAGTTAATAAGTTAAAGTCGCCCAGAACTAACAAGATCACATCATACTAAGAAAGAAGAAACCCACATATTTCCATAAATATTTCAGTTTCTTACAAGATACTCCCATTAAGCGATGTAGGGTTTGTCCGGGACTATTATATTGATAGCCGCGGCCTCTTCACCGCTTGCCAAGCACAGTGCCGTACATTGTATAGTGGATGTGCTTGGTATTACAGCTCAGCCCCATTCTTTGAATGGGATATTGCCGCAGCATGGCCGTGTGACCAATGGATGTAATATCACAGTCCCAGAAAACCACCTTTAACATTATAAGGCAATCACAATATTGTTTTCCTTCTCCTATCTACGTCATATATCTTCCCCAAGTCTTACCAGCGCCTCCAGGGGCGTTGAGATGCCATTCCTTACTGGTCTGAGACCGGCTCTTCTGGTCTAGGTGGCTAGTTTCTGGACCTTGCACCTCGGGACATGGCCGCAATGTGTCTCCCTGACTTGTCCACCCCTTTTATATGTTTCTTAAAAGTCCTAGAAGCTACTAAAAGATCCTCTCTGGAATAGGAGGCGTTGCCTTGTAACTTGAGAGCCATGTTTACACTGGAAGAAGCCGGCACCGACTTTCTATGGACAATCCACTAAAGTCAACTAGACGAAACTCTTGCACTTTTGATATGATAATGAAGGACGGCTCCAGGTAGCCTCACAGCGGGGGATCATCTCCATTGTGGAGTCCCACTATGTAAACACACAAGTTTTGTATGATTAGATTAGTTTTTGTCCCAGACTAGATGTGACCTCTTATCTATACCCTAAAGACATGCGTTGGCCAAACCCACTGATTTTACAGGCTTGATGGGCTAGGTTCACACTTGCACCGATCTCTCCATTGTTTAGGACCACCGGTGGACCAATATAACAGAGAGTCCTTCTGCTACAACAGCGAATACCCACAAACACCATAAACTTAATGGGGTCTGCCTTTTTTATACCAAAACTGGCAGAGAGAAAACTCCTTCGTCCAGGACTTTTCTCTCTGCAGACTTTTGCCGTAATCTGTGGCGTAGTCGCCTAGAACCGTCCATGAGATACTCTCCAGGCTCCGACACAGACGTGAACCTAACCTCATATGTATGGGGCTTCCTGGCACTCCCCTGGTGGTAAAAGTTGCTGAGATTTCTATTGCCGATCCTTTTGTTCTTGTAGGGTTGGAGTTAAACCTTAGGGAGGGACATGATGGGTTTGGAGCCAAAGTTGTGAGTATCAATTTGCTATATGGAGCAGTAGACATAAGACTTTATGTACCTAGCGTTGGGAAGATCCCGAGTCTCTAGTCTTGTTCTACCAGGTTTTCCTACAAATCATCAGGGGGTCCCCAGCCCGATCACTATTTAGGAACGGTGCTTTACAGTTTGCACATTGCCCTAAAAATATCCTAATTCTATAAATACACCGTACTGCCAGGGCCCAAAAATGGGCAGAGAGAACCCTCCCGGCAACAAGAGAACTTTATATAGGATCATAGCTAAGGATACACCACTGCGTCAGTCTAGTGTTACCTTCTCTATGGAAAGTCCTTAATGCATAGATACTGTCTATAATACCCGTAGTCTGCCTAGTATCCTCTGTTATCAGCCATGTCAGTTAGAGAAAAGGTTGAGTAGGTGCGTGAGAGCAGAACGGGGATCATGCCCCCGATGACCGATACCTTCTCACGTATCTCATAACCTGCCCTGTACGTAACAGCCAACAATGAGCGCGGTTATGGAGACGTCTTCATCAATGACCAGGCTTAAGATGACATTTTTAACTTTCCTCCACAGTCAACAAAAGTCCCGAGCTTAGGTTAGATTTCCATCCATCTGATCCTATGGTATCCTTCTGATAAGCGGCGCCCAAGTTGTCCGACAGCTACTTACCTCATTCTACAAAAACTACGTCAAGTTGAGGGAAGAGTAGCATAGTTTGACGGTGCAGTTATCCCAGAGACATCCATGAGATACTCTCCAGGCTGCGGAGGAATCCTCCTGACTAATAGTAATAACCACCTCCTTATTCATGACTAGCATGTCTGCCCCTGTTATTAAGATGACGGGATAATGAGGTGAACCAAACCATCCAGTCCTCGCCCTCCACCCACTTCCTGTCCAGCCTGCTGCCTCCCTACAAATAACTGGACCGTTTCCATAACTTTAGAATTGCAAATTTTTCCGGACTAGAACAAAGGAAAAACAAGGAACATACATTTACGCAACACAAAAGGATGGTGGAGAGGGAGGAATAGTCATTACTATCGTCTGTGCACTTCAAAGGGGTAAGGGGATGAGCGGGAGCAGGGGGATCCAACCAATCACAAAAAGGGAGGCGGGTCATGTGTACCCTATTTCAGACGCTGCAACCGGCACAAAGACACACTGCTGCTCCATTCATTTGTAATGGAGAGGCCAAAGACGGCGCTCGCCTAGCCTAGCCATAGATGAATGGAGCGGGAGGTAGCCTGCGTGGCCACTGCTCTGTCCAAATGGGACCCCCATTCTCAAGATAGGTAGGGGTAGGGAATAAGTCATGTTCATTGGAAAACCATTTTCTTTCCATTTGGAGACTACAACCCCCAGATTACCATGACTGTAGAATGCTAGGAGTTATAACCTCTCGTGTATTCACAAGCTAAAGCATCAGCAGTGGGTCGTCGGCTGTAAAGTTGGCCAAAATGGTAACTTTTGGGTATTTTCTCCAACGATCAGCCATTAAAACATGCGAATGTCTGTCTTAGATACTTTTAGCTGGTGGTTGGGTAAATTATCAGTGTCCAAAAACATCGGATTATCAGCCGACTGGGCGATTTAGTTGTTGATACTGATGGTGGGATTAGTTGCATGAAGGCTCCCACTATTGGCCGGAAGGCTTCATCATGGCCGTCCAAAATCTAATGTGTATGGCCGGCTTAACACCCTGCGGCAATGGCCAGAATCAGAGGCAGCCCTGTGAATATTGCAGGACCTACTCAGAAGAGTCAGATGGAGGGGACTGCTTGTCACCCCACTGGCCCCCAATGACATGATCATGGGTCACTATGTCACTTGGCTGCTCAACAATGGCCCCCAGGTCTGCTATCTTCGTACCCCAACAGAGTCTACTACAGAAGTATTGCAGAGGAGGGAAATTTTTTCTAAATGGCTCAGAGTGGGTTTATAAAAGTGAAGTGATGTCTCACCGATGCCCTGCTGCTCCCATCCTGATACTTACCAGGTTCCCACTAGTCAAAATATCCTGGTGCCCCTCGACACGCAGGACATGTCGCCTCAGCCAGTGATATGTTAAGTATTTCCTGCGTGTCAAGAGGGACCATGAAGTAGAGACCAGCAGGGACTTGGTATGGATGGGTTCACTTCTGTGTTGGAGTCTCTGTTGCGGTGTCCGACAGAAGGTGCCAGATAGAAAGGACCTGCAAGCACGACTTTTTTATCTGGCAATTTCAGCTTTAAAATAAAAATAAATAAATAGTCATCGGGGTCCCCTCTGGCTCTGTCCGTCATAGAATGGATTTGATGGCGCCTGTTATTCCTCCTTTGGACCAGAAGACTGGAAAGACATATGAAGGTCTGAACCTAGAGTGTTTTTTTTTTTTTTTTGCTTTTAGCCTAATCTGAAAAATACTCGAGGAAAAAAAAAAAAAAATTTCCTTCATTAAAAATGCTTTTCTTACAAAGACGAGATAATTCAGCTTCTATAATGACCGACTTATGGATCCCACAAATGACAAAAAAATAAAACAAAACCAGAATTGTTTAATTTTTTTTTTTTTTTTTGTTTAATCTGCATTCCCTCCCCAAAAAAAACAAAAATCTGTATGTATCCTAAAATGATGTCAATGAAAACACAGACCCAATGGGGGGAGATTTATGGTGGAAAGTGGTGTAAATGATCATAAATTTGTCATCTCCTTTAAGGAAAGTGGCAAAAAAAAATAAAAATAATAATTTTTGCTCAAAAATTTGCAAACTTCCATGCCTTGTACCCCTAATAAATCTGCCCCACTGACTTTCAACTGAGCCATGTTTCCAATCTGTCTGAGTATGCGTTACGTTTTCATGAAGTCTCATGTGAATAGAGTCCAAGGGTACGTTTAGACGGTGCAGTTATGACGCAGTTTTTGCCAGGAAATTGTGGCTAATGCACCAACTAATATTTGTGACTTTCCATGCTATCCATTTAAAGGGGTTGTCTGGAAAGTTAAGATTACCTTAACCGATCCGGCAGACACTAGATGATGGATCTGGGGGTTCTGACCCCGGGTCACATGATCACGTGATCGGTACCCGACCCCAGATCTCACAGGTACGTGACTTGTTCCATGGCGGCTGACTTTACTATAGTACCGATCACGTGGACCATCATCCAGTGTTTGCCGGGTCAGTTAAAGTAATCTTAACTCCCCAGACAACCGCTGTAAAGAAGTACCCCGACCCATTCACACGTGTTAAAAAAATAAATAAAACACAAAGCCAAAATTGTTTAATTTTTTTTTTTTTTTGTTCAATCTGCGTTCCCAAAAAACGAAAATTTCTATGCATCCCAAAACGATGTCAATGAAAACAGCAACTGATCCTGCAAAAGAAAAACAAAAAACAAAGAGAGACCCCACAAAACAAGGCCATGCGTGTCCACCAGAACTCTGCTCAGTAGGTGGACGTGTACATGGCTATACATTCTGAACACCAGGGGGCGCCATATTATGAAAGTAAATGTCAACTCTTCCCTGGATCATGGTCTATTCTTATGATCTATACACATTTACATGGCAATAGCTGGTAAGTCCCAAAAAATTATTTTTTCTTTATATTTTTTGTAAACCTGCATGGTCCCCTTTAACGTATAAAAATATTTTATCATTTTTATCTACATATTCTAGATAAATATTAGACGTTTATATTAGACCACTGGTCAGGACATGGATATCGATCTCTGCATAGACTGTTCCTCCCAGCACCATGTAAGAGATTTATCTCACTACCCTGGAAACTTTCCATCCTTCTCTCCTATCAAAACACCTATCAGATTTTTCACCCCCACCTCTGGAAGCTTCTAGAACATTCCGTGACCATCTAGAATGTTCTGTGAGGACATTTCCAGAGCTTACGTCTGGGTCTAGCTTCTAAAATCTAGAGTTTGGTGATATTTGTTTTGGGAAATTTCACCCATTTAGGGTACACTTAGCTGAAGTGAGGCGGGTGCTCCTCCTGGGGGGCGACACAAGTGCCCCATATGAATGGTCAACCATTGCTCGTGATACCATCGGATCCCCTGTGATCATGCACTTAAGATGGCGTATTTTTGGCAGAAGAAAGGGCCAATGACGAACGTTTGTGCCCATCTACGCCAGAAAACTGGGGGAATTTACTAATCCTTGTATGCCAATTGTCTCCTCCTGCCCGATGACATCACTGGCCGCCATATTGGTTATGGGTCAGTGGTGTAAAAACCACCAGTTCTTAGTTATGGCAAGGAGGAGGAGTCATGTGATCAGACAATTGGTTGGGTAAACTGACATAGATAGGTTCTTCCTGGCGCCATCTTTGGCCGCCATATTGGTTAGGGGTCATTGGTGCAACCACCACCAGTCCAGGGAGACAACAAGGTCCACAAACCCAGGACTGTACCAGAGGAGTCACATGACCAGACGATTGGTCGGGTCACTTTCCGTCAGGAATTGTAGATTTTAGGTATAATTCATGCCAAAATTGTAGTAAATTTGGCAGGCTGGGGCGTCGCCACCCCGCCCTCCGTCCTATTCATATTCATAAGTGGGGCGCATCTTTAAGGCCAAAAGCTCTTGCGCCAAAGAGGAGCCCCATTTGGTAAATTTCCAAACTGTCTCCTCCTGCCTGGCGTCATCTTTGGCCGCCATATTGGTCATGTATCAGCGCCATTACAACCAAAAACGTGATGACAAGGTGAACAAATCGCCCAGACTGGAGCAGTCACGTGACCAGGCGTGCGCCGTCGTCTAACTTTTTTGGGTCCGATTCTACTGAGGTCTACGGAAATTTCGGGCATCGTACAAGATGGCGGCCAAAAGGATATCCTAAGATGCCGATGGACTAGGGGCAAAAACTGGGATCGATTATCCTTCTCGAAAGTCCGACTGGACCGTGTGGGCGAAGGGGACATTTAGAGGGGTTGCCCTTTAAGGAATTGCTAGTTGTCTGTCTAATGTTCTCCAGAGCTGGAGTTCCCCTTTAATGTGGTGACTATATAGCTATAGCCAGGCAGTGCTGTCCCTATGGATACTATATATATATATATATATATATATATATATATATACACACAGTCAGTATATAGACACAGTGCTGTCTGCATGCTGTATACACGGTGCCGGTGGGTATACAGGGCGGCCATGACAGGAGGCTGAGCACTGTGCACACTGGCGGCCGCTGCCTGCCTGTCTGTCTGTCTGTCTGTCTGGGGAGGAGGGAGGCGGCTCCTGATGATCCGGTATTGGGGGGGACCTCCCGGGCTCAGCCCCCGCCTCATCCCCTCCCGTACCTGCTCAGCCTGTGCCGTCGCCGCCGCTCTGGTCTCCGCCTCCGTCCGGGGACCGCTTCCTGCTCCCCCTGGCGACACCCCAGCACTGCCTCCGCCGCTCTACACAAAAAAATGGCCGCCCCGCTGAGCACCGGAAATGCCGTTTCGCTTCCGCCCGAGCCTATGCCGCCCCCCAACGTCCATGGCGGGTAATAGCGCCTTCATGGCGTCTGGGTGTGGGGCGAGCGCCACCTGCCGGCCGAGCCGGGACTAGCGCAGAGCACACGTACTGACCAGGAATGGCGCCCCTCCCCCATGGCACTGGGAGCACGACCTGGGAATGGGGGAGGATTGGAGTTGTCGGGTGGGGGATAATAAGGGGGGATTTTGCCCATTAAAATGGCTTGTGATGTGTTTAATGGCGGGGTATTACAGTAAAATCATACAGGCTAGGGCTACGGCGACCAGAAATCGCCCTGCGTCTCATCGTGACACCGACTGCAAATTGTAGTCACAAAAAAATCCAACACTGCTCGATCTTTTGGCAACTAAAGTCACAGATGCGGCACCCTCAGGGTCGTAATGTCCATCCGTTCATAAGCGCAGAAGGGCGACATGGCCATCTTTGGTCACATGATGGGAGTGGGGGGTCAAAATTGCCGTCTAAAGGGGGGGGTCCTAAAGTTTTACCAATTGTCTACTATAATAAGTCTCAGAAGGGTTTTTATCTGAGAGTTGTCAGCACCCCGCCCCCACTTTAGTATACGGCTCTGTTCACACCACCATGCGATACTTGGCCGTGGTTTTCGTGCACCTCGTGTGACTTTTTTTTTTTCCCACAGACCCAATGGGGGAGATGTATGATGTAAAGTGGCATAAATCTGTCACCCCCTTTAAGGAAAGTGGCAACAAAAAAAAGTAAAAAAATTTTGCTCAAAAATTTGCAAACTTTTCCATGCCTTGTACCCAAATAATTCTGCCCAATTGACTTTCAACTGAGCCATGTTTCCAATCTGTCAGAGTATGCGCTATGTTTTCATGAAGTCTCGTGTGAAGAGAGTCCAAAGGCATGTTTAGATGGTGCAGTTATGCCAGGAAATCGTGGCTAATGCACCAACTAATATTTGTGACTTTCCATGCCGTCCATTTAAAGGGGTTGTCTGGATAGTTAACATTACCTTAACCGATCCGGCGGACCCTGGATGATGGATCTGCGGGTTCCGACCCCTGGATCACGTGATCGGTACCCGACCCCGGATCTCACAGGTAAATGACCTGTTCTATGGCGGCTTACTTTACTATAGTACCGATCACGTGGTCCATCATCCAGTGTCCGCCGGATCAGTTAAGGTAATCTTAACTCCTCAGACAACCCCTTTAAAGAAGTACCCCGACCCTGTTCACCCACCAGACAATATGGCGTTTTATTCAAAGAGTAAAAATGTACCAATTACCTTGAATGAGACCAATAATGCTCATACATAGCGCATTACCACACTACGTTGACACATTGTATAGGACCCCATTCACACGTATCGAATTCAGCATCAAATCCGTTGACAATGCTCATCCCATGTCTGTCGCCTTTGCCCAGTTTTTTCACAGTTCCAGAGATGGAAACCGCAGCGAGTGGGCACACAATGATTAGCCCCATTGAAAGGTGCCCATCATCGTGTCAGCTGGTGGCAGTCATACTACCTCAGGCTTCACAGAAAATAGATGTACATTGTGAACAGTCCTTAACAGCCGCAAAGGTGTCCCCATAAAAATATCTATATTATAATGCCCCATAGCAACAAATCTCTAATATCAGTGACCCATTAACAGGGTCTCCATTACACAACAGAAAGGCCCTCATAACCATGTTATTACAGGGTTTCCATAACAGAGCCCCCTATAACAAAGGCAGCAACAATGGCCCTATAACAATGACCTGATAACAAAGGCAGTGACAATGGCCTTATAAGAAAGGCAGTGACAATAGCCCCATAACAATGGCCTTATAACAAAGGCAGTGACAATAAGCCCCATAACAATGGCCTTTTAACAAAGGCAGCAACAATGGCCCCATAGCAATGGTCTCCATAATTATGGCCTTATAACAATGGCCCCATAACAATGGCCTTATAACAATGCTTCCATAGTCCCTCGATAACAATGCCTCCATAAAATTAATTCAATTTACATTAGGACTGACCACCCCTACAACTATGGACTCTTTAGTGGTCAAGGTTGATAACTCAGGCCCAGGCAACATGGCAACTTGCAATAAAAATTGCAAAACTACTATGACGTGACTGCAGAGTTCCCCTTAAAAATAAAAAAAAAAATCAGATGCAATTTTGCTATGGTCACAAAATAAACACAATGGCGTCCAGGCCTAATATATTGTAAGTGACAACAGGACGGGCAGCCATATTGGTTGTCCCTATTGAATGAATCTCAGAAACTGAAGGTAAAAGTGTAGGTGGATCGTGTGATCAATAAATCATGAGGGCAGAATGACAGGAAAATGTCACTTTATGTGAAGCTAATGACAACCTTGCTGATATGGCTGCACTTCCTGTTGTCGCTTTTACAAAATGGCCGCCGCAACACATACTATAAAATGCTAGGATCTCTGTAAGTAAATAAAATATTATGACCACACTTTAGCCGCTTCTCCGAAGTCTCATTTACAACTATACGGCCATTTTATTTTAAGTTCTGACTGGAAATCCTCTCTTGGTGATAGTATGGCCTATAAATTACCTCAGAAAATCAATGACATTGTGATCATTAGTTTATGATCCTCTGAGGTCAATGATAAATAGGATCACTGCTGTGTACCTGACTCTACATTACAGTAGGCCTCTCTGACGACGTACGGTTTTATGTACTTTACAGTCAATTGGAAATATATGCCACAATGTCGTTTACATGTTGTGAATAGTCTTATCTACCATACAAGAAAAATCCTAATACGTAAAAACATGAAACTGAGCTTTATAGGGTCCTGTGAAAACAGTATTTATCTCTGAGGTAGATTTTTAATGTGGAAATGAAATTTCGGAAATTTGCGTCATTAGATCATGAAGCAGATGAATGAGGATCCTTGTGTCTGAATTATCCATTTAGAAAAAAAATGGAGGATTACTGAGGGGAGAATGGACGACGAGTCTGCCCTTTTATCGACTCCAGATATAAACACGTCTCGCTTACGGCCTGAGAATTTGCGCGGCATAAGCCGTAAAGCTGCCAGTTTAGCAAATAAGACGTTGACATTTAATTATTCTATTATGTTTGCAGGGAAATCTGGATACTTCCCGCTGATCCTGCCGTCAGGGAGATGATCGGCACAGTTGTGGCTTCTTTATCCATCCGAATAATCTTGTACGTGGGTGGACGGCGAGTAAATGCAGCATCATATGATGGGGGGGGGGACAGCTGCCAGGCCTTGGTGCCGCACTTCAGGTCATGTGACCCATAGCCAATAAAATCACAGTGGGCCCCTTGTCTATCCCCAAACAAATATGGACCCTACAAACCCAATAGGCCAAGCACTGACACCGATACCCTATTATGTGACCGCTCATATAACCCTCGACATGTGAGCTGAACAGAGGTGGATTCCCTTTAAAGAGGACCTTGTGCCACTTCCACCTCTGTGCATCCTTTGGTAGGCGCCGCTCCACTGATTCCGGCACAGTTGGAATTTTTTTTCTAACTCCCACCATTCCCGAGCAATCAGTACTGTTAGTTTCTGCACAGTTACGTTCTCTACTGTCAGATGGGCGGTCCTTGTCTCCCTGCTGCAGTCTGGCACCGCCCAATTGACAGTAGAGTGCAAAACCGTGGTGAAACCAGCAGAAAGGTTTACTCAGGAATGGTGGGGGCTACAAAAAAAAATTCCAACTAGGCCAGAATCAGCGGAGGGGCGGCTATTGAAGGATGTGAAAAGGTGGAGGTGGTGAAAGGTTCTCTTTAAATCCTATCTTGAGGCTTTCCTTTCAATGTGAATCATATCAGTATATACATAGTAATCGATTTAGCCAATGGTGAGAAAATGGCGCAAATTACAAGTACAAGATCCAAAATTATTTTATGCCACCTCATGGTGCAAACATGCACCAAAAAATAGCATGCATATTTGGTGACGGCCGTCACTGCAGCCCCATTCAATAGGGGCAGTGATGCTTCCTGCTGTAATATACGGTTTCCAGCTGCCAAAAGAGGTGATTGGGATGGGGTCCGGGTGTTGGTTCCCGACCGATCTGATACTGATGACCTATCCTGTGGGAAGGTCATCATTATCAATTACCTTCAGATTGTGGACAACCCCTTAAAAAGACGTTTCCAATTTTAGCAAGTTATCTCCTATCCACATGATAGGGTATAACTTGCAGATTGGTTAGGTCCGACCAGGAGTGAACCTAGCCTCTCTGCTGCCTGAGTCAAACTGTAGAACGGCACCACCCCCCCAAAAAAAAGATACACACACGGTACGTGACCCCTTTTTTTGCCCCCACATGGTTCACCACCATCATGGTTTAGCCCCCACTCAGTATATAGCCCCCACACAGTATATGACCCCGTTTTTTTGGTCCCTTCCCAGTATATGACCCCCTTTTTTTGGCTCCTCCCTATTATATGACCCCATTTTTTTTGCTCCCCCCCACAGTATATGACCCCTTTTTTGCCCTCCCTGTATATGGTCCCCCTTTTTGCCCCCAGCATATAACCCTCTTTTTTGGCCCCCCATAGTATATGACCCCTTTTTTTTGCCCTCCCCACAGTATGAGACCCCCTTTATTTGCCTCCCCCCACAGTATATGACCTCCCTTTCTTTGCCCCCCAACATGGTTCACAACCACCTTTTTTTTTAGTCCCCAATCCGTATGACCAGCCCCTTTTTATGGCCCCCCAATTAGTATATGGCCTATTTTTTTGCAATACCAGACACAACCCTTAGACAGGTGTGGCGATTTTTTTTTTTAAAGAAAGCAGCCATGTTTTTCTAAGGCTATCTCCACATCTGTGCTGGAGTCTCTGTTGGAGAATTCCCTGCAGAAACCGCCAAAAATCGGTAGAGAGAATAGTCCTGCTTGGACCACTATAGAGGTGTCCGAATGACGGAGAGACCAGCGCAGATGTGAACCTAGCCTAATCTTGACTAACCCCTTTAACTACTGTTACCGAGGGTGCATGTTGTCCTTAGACACACCAGTAATTTATTCCTTGGGCCATTTGCATATTTAAGCTCCATCTTTGCCTACACAAATATTCGCTGCCTTGACTTCCTGCCAATATCTTGTCCTTGGTGATGAAGTCTGTTCTCTCCGCACTGCTTGTTTAGACACCGCACATCCTCGGCAGCTCAGCTTTAGAGCTCGGCTCCACTGGGCAGCAATAAGACGGCAAAGTCCTGTATTTAGCACAGATGGCTAGATCTGTGTCGTAGTGTGAAACTCCAGAAGTTCCTCCTCATCATTATATACTGCCCAGAGGAGTAACCTGAGGCTCCTGGGCCCCAATGTAACATATGTAACAGGGTCCCCATTTATTATGTGCTATCTATAGTACTGGCGTCTCCTTATGTTGTAGAGAGGGCTTTGGGCCCCCTGAAACTCCAGGGCCCAGTAGTGATTGCTACTTCGGCACCCCTTATAGCTACCCCCCTGACACCGCCCCTTCCCCATATACTCAGATACTATTGCTTTACCATTATCCTTTTTCTTATTAAAATATGGACTTACATTGACTCGAGGTTGTTGCATAGTAAAAGCCAATGTGACTATAGGTGACCGCCATCTTTGTACTAAGTTTTCAGTGTTAGGCCCCATGGACACAGGGAAATACAGGCCGGAAAATCTGGTCTGTACATTGACTAGATTTACAAGCCTGAACTGTCCATACTATATACAGTACAGGGCCCAAAATTCTGGCCAGTGCAAGGACCATATTTTCCAGCCTGGAACCCCCACCCCAAGAGTCTCTTCACACTGCATTTTACTACTGCCATATATCTGCAACGGATGCTGCTGTCCTTGTGTCTGGTATTGCGACATACCTAACCAGGTGTTGTGTACGATATTGCGGCATACCTGACCATGGGCTGGGTCCGATATTACATTTTTATGGATCCCCATACATTTGAGTGTATGAAGGGGTCCGTAAAAATGGCTAAAAATAGGACATGACATATTTTGACGGTTGTGACAATGTAAATAGCCCCCATTCACTGTCAATGAATTTAATGCTGCCGTGTGACGTCCATTAAAAAAATCAGACATCACATGGCCATTAATCATTGTTGTGTGAATATAGTTTAAGGCTATGTTCACATGTGCATTGAAGTCTCCATTGGACACCTCCGGCACAGAATTCGTCAAAAATCCTGGACGAAAAAGTCAATGTGTGTAAAAATGACGGACCCCATTCTAGTCATAGGATCAGTTGTCTGTCATTAGATGCAGATGTAAACATGCTCTAAAGCTAAGACCCCACTTAGCGGGCCGCAGCAAAAAAACGCTATAGGAAAAACCGTGGCGGCAACGCGTTGCGGTTTTTCCCGCAGCGCTTTTCACAGAAAATCCGCAGAATTTTCCTCTGCAGGCTTCCTGTTTCAATTATACCTATAAGGAAACTGCTGGAGTTTCTGTAGATATAATTGACATGTTACAATTTCCAAAAAAGCAACAGTTTTGGAAATCGCAGCATTTCCGCTGGGTGTAATTTTTCTGCAAGGTGTGGATGGGATTCGCTAGAACGCCACGTGGGGCCCCGGCCTTAGACAGTTTATAATATTGCTATAAACATCCATATAATCCCACCATATCATATTCAAATACAGCTCCTCTAATACCGCAATACAATTCCTAATAACTCCGCCATACACCGCTGCATAATCCAGGGGTTTCTTTCTTCCAGGCCCTGGCCAATTATTTGCTTTGCCACCCTGGCCTTGTAATATCTGGTGCTGGCACTGTTTAGCTTTAGTTAATGCCCCCCTCAGTCTTCACAGCAGCATGGCGGCAAGGACCAGTAACTGATAGGGTTATTAGTATAATATTTATAGCGCCATTATATCATTAGACCTGCAGACGTTCCGCTGATCTGGATATACATTTCACTTCTGAGGGATGAAACACCAGCTGTGATGTTACCAGCCTGGCTCGTGCGGCATCTTTATGTGTCAGGATTAATCAGGTTTATCTACGTGACAAGGCGTGAAGGAAATAATGTATATGCGCCGGCGAGGTTGCACGGAATAATCTCCTCAACTCCTCTGGTTACTCCCGACATTACTGTCTACAGTCATGGCCAAAAGTTTTGAGAATGATACAAATATTAATTTTTACAAAGTCTACTGCTTCAGTTTTTCTAATGGCAATTTGTATATACTCCAGAATGTTATAAAGAGTGATCAGCTTAACAGCAATTACTTGCAAAGTCAATATTTGCCTAGAAAATGAACTTTATCCCCCAAAACACATTTCAACATCATTGCAGCTCTGCCTTAAAAGGACCACCTAACATCGTTTCAGTGATTGCTCCATTAACACAGGTGTGGGTGTTGATGAGGACAGGGCTGGAGATCAATCTGTCATGATTAAGTAAGAATGACACCACTGGACACTTTAAAAGGAGGCTGGTGCTTGCCATCATTGTTTCTCTTCTGTTAACCATGGTTATCTCTAAAGAAACACGTGCAGTCATCATTGCACTGCACAAAAATGGCCTAACTGGGAAGAGTATTGCAGCTAGAAAGATTGCACCTCAGTCAACAATCTATCGCATCATCAAGAACTTCAAGGAGAGAGGTTCCATTGGTGCCAAAAAGGCTCCAGGGCGCCCAAGAAAGACCAGCAAGCGGCAGGACCGTCTCTTAAAAGTGTTTCAGCTGCGGGATCGGGCTACCAGCAGTGCAGAGCTTGCTGAGGAATGGCAGCAGGCAGGTGTGAGTGCATCTGCACGCACTGTGAGGCGGAGACTCTTGGAGCAAGGCCTGGTCTCAAGGAGGGCAGCAAAGAAGCCACTTCTCTCCAGAAAAAACATCAGGGACAGACTGATATTCTGCAAAAGGTACAGGGAGTGGACTGCTGAGGACTGGGGTAAAGTCATTTTCTCTGATGAATCCCCTTTTCCATTGTTTGGAACATCTGGAAAACAGCTTATTCGGAGAAGAAGAGGTGAGCGCTACCACCAGTCTTGTCTCATGCCAACTGTAAAGCATCCTGAAACCATTCATGTGTGGGGTTGCTTCTCAGCCAAGGGAATCGGCTCTCTCACAGTCTTGCCTAAAAACACAGCCATGAATAAAGAATGGTACCAGAATGTCCTCCAAGAGCAACTTCTCCCAACCGTCCAAGAGCAGTTTGGCGCTCAACAATGACTTTTCCAGCATGATGGAGCACCTTGCCATAAAGCAAAGGTGATAACTAAATGGCTCAGGGAACAAAACATAGAGATTTCGGGTCCATGGCCTGGAAACTCCCCAGATCTTAATCCCATTGAGAACTTGTGGTCAATCATCAAGAGACGGGTGGACAAACAAAAACCAACAAATTCAGACAAAATTAAAGCATTGATTCCGCAAGAATGGACTGCTATCAGTCAGGATTTGGTCCAGAAGTTGATTGAGAGCATGCCAGGGAGAATTGCAGAGGTCCTGAAGAAGAAGGGTCAACACTGCAAATATTGACTTGCTGCATTAACTCATTCTAACTGTCAATATAAGCTTCTGTTACTCATAATATGAATGCAATTCTATTTCTGTATGTGATAAAAACATCTGACAAACACACATAAAAACCAGAGGGCAGCAGATCATGTGAAAATAGAATATTTGTGTCATTCTCAAAACTTTTGGCCATGACTGTACACAGATCCATCAGGACGCCTGTTCAGACTTTCCCACTAAATAGTTCACACAGGATCCTTAGGCCGCATTCAGACAGGTGGATTATTGGTGCAGATTTTGTAACGAGTGTGCAGCAGTTTTTTTACTTGCCATGTCTATAGGCGCTTATTCACACGTACCACGAAGTGCCATAATTTTGCCCTGTGGTTTTCGACGTGTGGGTTTAAATGTTTTGCACTCGTAAAAACTGTGTGATCAGAAAATGTATCGCAAAATTGCTGTAATTCATGCTAAAGCCGTGTACGGTTTGCAGTTTTGATATGCGTTTCTTATTTGCTCCTGACACTAGGTTCACACCTGCTTTCAGGTTTCCGTTCTTCGGGTCTGCTTGGGGACTCGAAAAACAGAAACCCAATTCACTTAAAAAGCGGTTACCTGCGGAATCTCGTGGACCCCATAGATTATAATGGGGTCCGCCAGGTTGCTGCCCGAAAAATGCGGAGAGAAAAGTGTGTGCATGAGATTACTGTGCAACATAGAAATTTTTTTCGCAGTAGCCAAAAAATGCTGCGTTTCCGCAATGTGGGGCCTTAGGCTAAGTTCACACAGTTAAAATTTGGTGCGGATTTTGAGGCAGATTCTGCAGATTTTTTTTTAGCCAGAATCGTATCCACTTTGCAGGTAATGTAAAATGCAGCGTTTTTTGCCCTGACGTTTGCGCTGCCGCAAACAACACTGCATTTTCGCAACATGGAGCCGCGGCCTTAGATAGTTTTGATAACCCTGCAGCAGACTTCCTGGAGTATTCCTTTAAGATATTGGAGGGATTTATTAAGATTGGCGTTTCCTATAACGAAAGGTGATCCAGCCTCTTAATAAATCTGGCACACGCTCGTGCGTTACGATGGAAATCTACGCTAAGTTCAGGCGCGGATTTCCTGTAAAACTAACAGCAGTTTTCTGACATGACTTATAATAAATATGTAGGGCCGAGGTGTCCCCCGTCCACCCAAAAAGAGATGAGGCAATGGGCAATGCTCCAGAAAACTGGCATAGATGGGTTAATAAATTCCCCCATTGATGGCAAAATTTGATGCTTGTGACCCCCACTGACTGCAAGAGCTGCAATCAAAATTCAGCAGACCTTTGATCTCCCAGCAGCCCTTGCTCATTTTGGGAGGTGTAATATGGCGTCTACTTCCCTGTTCCCCGTCTGATCTAATCTTATCACATGAGGGAACCGCACCTTGGGTGTACAGGACACAGTGTTCGATACTAGCCCTTTAGTATTTTTGTGGCCCGTTGCCCAATTAACTCTGCCACAGAAATACAGCAAACAGGCCGTGCCGTCCATAGGAATGAATAGAATGCAAACAGGAGAATGGAGGTGGGCTGTCATGTGGGTGAAAAGTTACGCAACTAGTCACTGAGGGCACAATGGTGTGAGCTAAGGTCACAAGATAAAGAAACGGGAGGGTGAGGGGAAGTTGAAAGTTCACTTTAGAGCTCTGGATCAACAGTGGTAAACTACATGATTATATGGCCCGTCAGCTACTCCTTTTGACCTCGCTAAGAAACATGCACACTCAGTTCAACCAAGCATGCATGTGTTCTCAATAGCGAGAGAAGAGTAAGTCACTGCTCTGATGGCGGCTTACAATATTCCCCGTATGAATATGCCCAATTCTTCTTTCCACCAACAACTGCCATTGGTGGAGTCTCTGGACAGCCCAATACACAATTATGATCAACTGGTCCCACCGAAATTGGCCATTTTGGCCGACTATAATCTAATGTGGATAGTCACTTTGAGAATGAGGTCAAGGACATGTTACTGAAAACTGGCCCTTGGTATGGGCCCAACAATATGGACACTTAAGGGATTTCTCCAGGGAAGTTTTTAACCCTTACTCTCTTGGGTTCTATTTGAGACAATCCATGTATTTTCGGGCTGGTTTCTGACCCTGCATTACATGATCCGAACCAGCCCCCCCGAGTTCCTCCTGTCCCAGTTTACTGCTAGTTCCCTTTACTATGGGGCTAGCTTTACTATTATAATTATCTAGTTTGCCAGCCCCCCCATAGTTCAGATAACTAGCAGTGAACACAGGAGAGGGGAAGGACTAGATCATGTGACTAAGGGTCGGAACCAACCCAGAAACCCAAGGTTCCATGTAAATGTAGTAAGTAAATGGTTAAACAGTTCCTGGATAGCCCTTTTCAATGGTCAGCTGGTCCTACCAAAATTGGCTGACTATAATCTAATGTGGATGGCCACTGTAAGCACGAGGTCAGGGACACTTACTGAAAGAGTGCCTCTTGGGGAATCAATAAGGGCCTAACAATATGGACACTTATTGGTCTTAGCTTCTGTGGGGTCTCCATGACATCCCTGAAGAGTAGTTATTGGGGATTGGATTCTATCCTTGAAGAAGACCATAAATGATCAATAAATGTTGTCAGTTTTAATCAATTACCAATTCAGATCCCTTTCAAGAATGTCTCTTAGTCTGGAGTATCCAGCACCTCTGTATATTACATGGCCAGCCCATTATTTTCAATGAGAATTGTGTAATTCTTCATTTCTCCTTTGGAGGCACTCTAGGGAAACTGAACACTTCTCCCCCACATTGACAGTGACAGCAGAGATCCTCTTATCACTGGAGGTCCTTTCTAATATAAAGAGGATGTCCAAGAACCCCAATAACAATAGACACCTAGTTAAGAATGGGCCTGGAGGACACTAACTTCTTGGAGGTCTCCTTAGAGTAGGCCAAATTGACACTGCTAATTCTTAAGCCATCATCTATGACTAGGAAACCAGCCGGTTACTCACAGGCCTGTGTCATTTTTTTCAACCATGAACCAACATGCACAAGAGATGACTACACCCAGAGTCAGACCTAGGTTCCTTGGGCCCACCAGATAAAATCATTTTGGGGGCCCATCGTCCAAAAACCCCAAAGTAATAGACCTTAGTGCCCTTCACATTGGGGTGTCTTCTGCTGGACTATTATTGGCCCCACCAAACTCCGATACTGACCACGTCACACGGCCCTGGGGTAAATTCCACCCACACCCATGCCAGGACTCCTTGGCCCACTCCATCTACCTAAATCCCTACCACCTGTAAGGCTGTCTTCTTCCAATCCCCAACCCAAGCCAAATTGTTTCATCGAGACTGGTACAACCTTTCATGGAAAAATGCAGCCTAAAGATATCCTGCCCCCTCCACCCCCAGTCTTAGAGGATGCCCCTTTTTTATGCATGGCAAATGCTCCTAATGCAAAAACCCATTGACACCCCTGGGATATGTGAAATTCTCAATCATACCTCTTCCTCTTTCCGGCAGGGCGAAGGGCACAATTGCTGAATGTTAATGTGCTGTCAGTTAGGGAATGTATCAAAGGCACAGCCACGGGGTTTCCAGTGAACACGGATAATACTTCTTCCCCTCCCCCACTGCATACTGCAGTTTTACTCCTCCTCCCCCACACACAGTGAGCTGTGTCTCCACCGCCTGGAGCAGGCTTTGCATTATGTGCTGGGGATTGGTGGTTGGATCTTTCCTTTCATCACACTCTTTCATTTCATTAGAAAAAAAAAAAATCAAAAATAGCAAAAAAAAAAAATCCACATGGACCTTCGAGTTGCTGAGAGGGTTTTTCCTTTATGGGCACAGCTGTTGGAGCCGTAGATCAGCACAATGTCTGATGTGAGCCACATGTAGTAACCCTTTCTGGGTGCAACAATGTCAACGATTGCAACGTCATAGTCCAATTCTTAGACGGCCCCTCAACAAAGGCCAGAATTTTTGCATGGTGCGTGCGCTCCAACCAGTACAAAGAATGGGTAGGCCAGGCCTCATGGTTTTATCATGAAAGCGTGATTCGGTTTAGATAATGGATGGAGGGGGAAAGCTCGGAGGAAATGGGTTATTAAAGGAATATGACCGTTATAAATCAGCAGGCCGGGGACCATAGGAGTCACCGAAGAGTTTGTCATTGTGGGCCTGGAGCTGTCATAAGAGTCATAGAAATCAAAAATTATCTATAAAAAGAAACTAAACTTACGATGATATTTGCTGCATTTGTTGTGCAGTCTATTGTTCTCTGTTATCAGCCACTGAGGAAGGATTGAGATGACTGATAACAAGTCCAGGAAACTCACAAGTCACATGTCTCCGCTTCTGGGAAACTCCACGTACATTAGATCTGAAAGTTTAGCCACTTAGGCCTTATTCACATGACAATCAAAAACACTCGTGTGACAGTCGTACTAAAAACATTGACCGTGCTTCAGCCTATTCACTGGTCCAGCAAAAAAACTGACGTGTTCTATCTTTGTCCATTTCAAATTACTGAATTTCCCCACTGTGGGACTATTAAAGGACTATTATTATTATTATTATTATTATTATTATTATTATTATTATTATTATTATTATATGCTAGAGACTGCCAAAAACCCTTTTTGCAGGAGCCCTTGGGGGACATTTTGGGGGATTTGGCAGGTATGATGTAGCCTTACGTATGTTTGCTGTCGGACTGTGCCACTGAACCCGAGAGGCCACCTCTTTTGGGCCTTCTCGTGGCGTCTGGTGCTTTCTCTTGGTCTCTTCGGTGATATCATGACACTCCGCATGCCCATGTGACCGCTGTGGCCCAATCACAGGCCTCAGAAGTGACCCTGGCCCATGACGTCACCAGGAGAGCGCTGGACACTCTGAGGAGTTCCAAAAGTGGTAACGGAAGGCGAGTATAAATGTTTTTTTATTTTTTCACATCCCCTTGGCCTCCACCTCTTATACCCTGGAGTCTGAAGAGACCCCACAGTATAATAACTTACCACATTGCGTGCTGCGGCAGCAGTTTCACAACACTGGACTTTTCTGACAACATTAGGGTCACCAGCAGTGTTCGCACAGGAGTTGCACGTCCCTCTACTAGCTTTCAGGATAAGTTTGGGCCTACCGCTGGCTGACTCCTGGACTACCTTGGACACTCAGTACAAACAAAATCCCGGAACTGGATCCCCGAAATAGCGAGTCTTCACTTCCCTAGCATAACAGAAGACATTAAGAAGCAGCGTGTACAGGCTGGAATTTAGGAAGTACAAAAGGAACTTCCTACAGCACAACTTAAAGTCGCAACAGAGTTTCGTCTGTGGGGGAACCATCACCCCAGCTTCTCTCCAGAAGTTCAGAACATGCAAGAAGCAGAAGCGGCCCATGACTCAGCAGAGACAATTAAAGTGACAGTAGCCTAATAGAATTATACAGTATTACAAAGCAGGCACAGGATCAGCGGCCTGTACAATATACACAGTGCAATGTGCATACAAGTATAACACATAGATCACAAACACATGCAGATAGTGGTGCAAGGCCGAACTTAAATGGGGACTCCAAGTCCGGGGAGACCGGAGCGCTGCGCAGTAAAGCGCAGGGATCTTGACTGGGGGCGGGCTGTAGGGGGGACCAATAACGCGCTAGGGCGCGAAGAATTGGGGGGCGGGGCTTAACCCCCGTTCGAATTGACTATGCCGCGCAGCCCGGGAAGTGGCCATTCCGGAGCTGCGCGGCATGCTAACGAGCGGTCAGCTCCCCTCCCCCCCACCTTTTCACTGTAATGGCATCCCTCGATATCATCCTGGAGCAGATCAGAGCTGCTGCCGGCGTCCATGGTGAGGCCTGGCTGCAGGAGCGGCTGGCTGATATTATGCAGCCTGCCGCCCCCCCCCATTAACCCTTCACTACCCCCGGAGGCGTCTGAGCGGCGGCGGCCACGCAGGACTCGCCCGCCAGCACGTTTGAGCCCTGATGAGCCCCCTAGGGCCCGGCGACATAGGAGTCCCTCTCGGGCCCCTCCAGGCCGGGCACCCCGCTCCACTGCTCAGGGGCGGAGGTCCCGGTCTGGGAGGAATCCTGCCAGTCGCCTGGCCCCTGCGGAGGTGGAGATCCCTGCCACTGGCCTTAGTGGGGGGACCTCCACATCCAGTCTCCATATGGCTACAGCACGTGGTGCAGCGGTCCCCTCCTGTGATGCTCCAGCGGGAGGGGGACTGTGTCTTCAAGTCCCGTCGGTTCCGGCTTTCCAAGTGCCCTCGGTACAGCAGCGGGAAATTCTGAACGACGAGCAGCACGGCGCTGGCCCCTCCTTCACGGCACCACAGCCCCGGTCCGAGGTGCATCCAGTGGTTTCAAGTGCATACGCGGGTGCAGGTCAACCTTCCCAGGGATGTCGGTCGTGCTGCAGCTGTCAGCGGGATGGTTCTCAACAATCAACAGGCGCCAGCGTTCTCCTGTACAGCGACCCAGGTCAGCAGGATGCAGGACCGTCGACTGGTGGGCCCACAGCACCTACGCAGTCTGGTGAGTACCATTCATTGTCGTGTCCGTTTCCTCCTATTCTAATGTCCCAGGGGTTAGGGATAGATAGGCCGCAGTCCCCAGTGGGTGGTGGTGTAGCTTCTGAGGGGATTAGGGAGCTATTGGGTAGCGTGAGGGAGCTACTGTCGCGCTGCGAACAGAGTGTTAGCGGTTCCCCGGTGGCGGCGTGGGTCCCTCCTGCGGTTCAGTCAGTAGCGTCACAGAGTGCGCCGGTGGTAGGGGCTCCGGCGGGTGTCACAGTGTCTGTCCAGACAGATAAAGAGAAGGTTGATTCGGTGAGGCTAGACGACAGGGCTCGGGGGGGAGGTTTATGTGTGTTTTGAGGGTCCTCTAGGGGCGCATTTAAAAAAGGAAGTGAGGGAGAAGATTTGGAAGGACGAGTACGTCGAAATCTTCTCCTTGCTCCCTTTAGCTAAATTTAACTTAGACAAGAGTAAGAAGGAGGATAGCAAAAAAGAGGAGGAAGAAAAACGTAGGTGGCGCCTGATTCCACAGACTTTTGCTAATTGGCTTCAGGCCTTTGCCATTTTAGCGAGTGTCATTGGTGAAAAGGCTCCTGACAACTGTTCGGGGCTTTTTTGCTATCAGGACTCTATAGGTGAGGCGTATCGGGTGTATGGGGGTCAGACATGGCTGCGGTATGATGAGCAGTTCCGTCAGCGTAAGGCGGTTCGGCCCAGCATACGGTGGGACCAGAAAGATATAGGTTTGTGGCTTCGGGTTATGGCGCCAGCTCGCTTTGGCCAGTTCTTTCCTGGGGGCGGCCGGTGGAACCGGCCATGGTGGTCTCAGTTACGGCTCAGGGGGGGCAGGTGCACAGGCCCAGCAACGTTACGGGCTGTGTTGGCAGTTCAATGAAGCCCAATGTAAATTTGGCTTCAACTGTAGATTCAAACATGCCTGTTCATTCTGCGGAGGGGTGTCCCATGGTGCGGCACGTTGCTTGCGCAAACAAAGGACCAAGGCCTTGCCTAATAGTGGACAAGGGGCAGACGCCGGTGAAGCTGGAAGCCATGCTTCCGTACCTAAATAGTTATGTTAACAGGGAGAGTGCAAAGTTTCTGGTAGAAGGTTTTAGGGAGGGTTTTAGGATTCCCCTGCCGACGCACACAGTCCCCTTTTGTATAAGTAACTTGAGGTCGGCAGCGGAACACTCGGGGGTGGTGTCCAAAAAACTGGGGAAGGAGGTGGCCTTGGGGCGCATGGCGGGCCCCTTCGCATCACCCCCTTTGGAAGGTTTAATTGTATCTCCTTTGGGGGTGGTGCCGAAGAAGGAGCCGAATCAGTTTCGGCTCATACATCATTTGTCTTATCCCAAAGGAGCGTCGGTCAACGATGGTATTGCACCCGAGCTTTGTTCGGTAGTATATACCTCGTTTGATGCAGCTGTGCATTGGGTACGGCGTTGCGGGCCCTCTTAGCTAAGACGGATGTGGAGACGGCGTTCAGGTTGCACCCTGACAGCGTTAGGTTACTGGGCTGCTACTGGGACGGCGGGTATTACGTGGATCGTTGCCTTCCTATGGGTTGCTCAATATCGTGCGCATACTTTGAGGCGTTCAGCACCTTTTTAGAGTCGGTAATTCGGGAGGTGTCGGGGGGTTGAGTCAGTGATACACTACCTCGATGATTTCCTCTGTATAGGTCCGGCAGGCTCCGATGTATGCGCGGTTTTGCTGGCAACCACGCAGTGGGTCGCCGGTAAGTTTGGGGTACCGTTGTCACCGGAAAAGACTGAGGGTCCGTGCACTAGATTGAGTTTCTTGGGCATAGAGCTTGACACTGTGGCAATGGAGTTCCGGTTGCCTGGTGACAAGCTGGTTGATCTTAGGGAGAGGGTGAGGCGTGCTCGTCACATGCGAAAAATTACGTTGCGCGACCTCCAGTCATTGTTAGGCAGTTTAAATTTTGCCTGCCGCATTATCCCCATGGGTAGGATTTTTTGTCGCCGGCTGGCAGGGGTCATGAAAGGGGTGTCAAATCCACGACACTTTATTCGGCTGGGGGTGATACACCGGGAGGATCTGGCAGTATGGGACACATTTTTAGACCAGTTCAATGGTAGATCACTGGTCCAGTCAGCAGTGATCGATGTGTTCGATTGTGACCTCTTTACGGATGCGGCAGGGGGCCACGGTTTTGGGGCCTATTACAGGGGGCAGTGGTGCGCCGCTCCTTGGCCTGCGTCGTGGCGTGAACAAGGTCTGACGCGGAATTTGACTGTACTTGAGTTATTCCTGATTTTAGTCGCGGTGTCCATATGGGGTGGGGCGTTCCAGGATAAAAAAGTTAGGTTTCATTGTGATAACATGTCAGTTGTGTCGGCCATTAATAATGTGACTGCGTCTTCTCCTCCAGTTATCAAGTTGCTTCAGCGTTTAGTATTGCGTTGCTTGTGCCTGAATGCATGGGTGGTGGCAGTGCATGTTCCGGGGGTTAAAAATGACGTTGCTGATTCTTTGTCTCGTTTCCAGTGGGAGCGGTTTCGTGCCCTGGCTCCGGGGGCGGAAGTGGAAGGGATTCCATGTCCTCCAGAATTATGGGACTTGGTTTGCGAAAAGCAGGGACATTGATTCAGGCATCGTTGGCCCCCGGCACCTGGGATAAGTATTCAAGGGCTTGGCAGCTTTGGGAGGATTGGGTGGGAGATTTAGGTCAGGTACATACTGATGAGGATAGGGTTGGGGCTTTATTGTTCTTGTTAAGCCGTTGGTCTTCAGATGGATGGTCCGTGGCGAAAGTTAATGGTGCGGTAGCGGCGTTGGCATTTGGTTTCAAGTTGAGGGGTTTGGCGGACTTTACCAAACATTTCTTGGTTCAACGTGCGCTTAAGGGGTTCCGCAGGGGAAGGGGAAGTAGTGACACACGGCGCCCGGTTACATTTCAGCTTTTGGAGCGTTTGGGGTTGGAACTGGGCCGTTTTTGTTCTTCGCACTATGAATGCGTTTTGTTTCACCTGGCTTTTTCTCTAGCTTTTTTCGGGGCTCTCAGGGTGGGTGAGTTGGTGTCCGTGTCGACTAAGCGGCCGGGTGGTTTACAGGTGGATGATGTGTACATGGAGGAAGGGGTCCTAGTGGTCAGGGTTCGCAGGTCTAAGACGGATCAGGCGGGGGCAGGGAAGTATCTGCGCCTGGGTGCGGTTGTAGGGTCAGATATGTGCCCGGTGCGTTGTTTGCTTGTTTTTCGGGGGGTTGGTTCCAGCTTCTGCGGGCGGTCCCCTCCTGCGTCATGAGGATGGTTCGTTCCTTTCCCGTTATCAGTTCTCGGCTGTTTTTAGGGGTTGTTTGGACTCGCTGGGCCTTGACGCCTCTCGATATGCTCCACACTCTTTTCGCATTGGCGCAGCGACTGAAGCAGCTAGTTGGGGGTTGAGCTCGGAGGTGGTCCGACATATCGGTAGGTGGGAATCGCAGAGGTATAGATCATACATACGTCCACACCTTGCCCAAATGTGAATCATTGTGTTGTTGGGTATTTTCTCCGCCCTCCCCCTACTTTATTTCTTCTTTCGTAGGCCCTCCTGCTCGGTTAGTCTGGATCTTCGGCCATTCTTTTGTGTTCTGGGGCGCGGAGAGGGCCGGCGTGCGGCGGAATGGTCGGCAGCTGGGGTTTGACAGGGCTGCGGTCGTTGTACGTTGGATTGGAGTCCGAGGTATGGTGTGGAGTCGGGTCATGCCCGAAATCCACAGGTGCACGAGGTTGGATCGGTCTCCGGACATTATCGTGATACATGCTGGTGGCAATGACCTGGGGGTTCGTCCCTTTCGCGATTTAGTGAGGGACATAAAGTATGACCTGTGGAGGTTGTGGTCCATGTTTCCGGGGATTGTTACCGTGTGGTCCGATATTGTACCGAGAAAAACATGGCGGGAGGCTAGGTCTGTTGAAAGGCTCAACAAGGCCAGGATTAAGGTTAACCGGGCTGTTGCGGGGTTTGTGTCCAGGAACGGCGGTGTGTGCGTGCGGCACAAGGAGTTGGAGTCTGGGGAGGGGGGAGTTTTGGTTGCGGGACGGGGTCCATCTGAATGCGGTGGGTATAGATTTGTGGACACTAGGTATCCAGGAGGGTGTTGAGAGGGCCCTGGAAGTGTGGCGGGTCTCTCACGCTTAAGGGATTAAGGCGTGCTCGCAGTGGCGGGTGGGGTCCTTGGAGTTGGAGGTCAATTGGCTAAAAGGGTAGAGTCAAAGGTAGGCTCCACCTATACATTTGGTGGTAATTGCACATTTTGGTGGATGGCCTGGCGCACGGTGAACGGTTACAGGGTAAATTGGCCCTGGGAGCTGGTACATGGAAGAAGGAGTTCGTCTTTATTCATGGTGCCGCCGAGCCGGTGGTCGCGGCTGGTGGTAAATTTATGGTGTGGTTATGTTAGCGCCAGGCCGGGGGATTGATAGTTTTTTGTAGCTCCAAGGACTCTTACCCAGGTTAAGCGTTTATTGTTAAATTATTTTAAGTTATGCAAATTATAATAAG
The DNA here is from genome assembly GCA_947044405.1 of Leptodactylus fallax. Taxonomy (NCBI): domain Eukaryota; kingdom Metazoa; phylum Chordata; class Amphibia; order Anura; family Leptodactylidae; genus Leptodactylus; species Leptodactylus fallax. The sequence goes on from CAMRHE010000142.1 coordinate 3,131,178, forward strand.
TTATACTTGTTGTTATTTATTTGTTGTTTGTTAATAAATACGGCTGCTGTGGCCGATTTAATCCAACCCTTTAGTCTTGGTTTATTTCTAAGGGGTGGGGGGTTTGAGAGCTGGGGGGCAGGGGTCAAGGCTGGAAAAGAGGGGGAAGGCATTTAGGCCCAGCAGTTTGGGTATCAAAGGTGGTGGTGGGGTTCATAGGGGGACCCCGTTATCAGCAATGCCCAGTCATGCATTTAAGGCCCCAAGAACACAGGGTAATCTGAGCTGGAAAATCCATAGATCACTATGATGCAGGGAGTCGGTGTCCGGGATTTCCTGGTCTGGATTCCTCCACGTGCTGGAGGCTGGAGCCTTGTCATACTGCTGCACTTTATGAACTACCAACATTAGTTTAGAACTCCCTTAAGCCAAGGCCCCACGTTGCGGAAACGCAGTTTTTTTTTTGTTGCAGATTTTGCTGCGTTTTTTTGAGCCAAAACCAGGAGTGGATTGAGCAAAAGGGAGAAGTCTAAGAACTTCTTATAGATTGCCCATTCTTTTTGGAGTCATTCTTGGCTTTGGCTCAAAAAACCGCAGCAAAATCTGCAACAAAAAAAAAACTGCGTTTCCGCAACGTGGGGCCTCAGCCTTGTGTTCACATGAAAGGGATTTTGTATAACAAAAAAATCTGCAGATTTCTAATATATCATTCTCATATGTATATAGACCTCGTATTACAGAGATGCCGTGTCACAAGTATTGCCCGTCTAGATACATTGTAACAAACCTTCACCTGTGTGTGATTAAGGCTCTGTACACATTTTTAGCAAGCTTTCTGGGGGGGTTTTCGGCTTCGTCTAAAAGCAGCAAAATAAACCTTAACAAGTTATCTCCTATTCATAGGATTGAGGGTAACCTGTAGATCATGGGGTCCGGTCCGACCGTTCAGACCCTACTGATCAGGTGACCTGCGGGGAGTTGTGTTTCCAGTTCTGAATGGAGCAGTGGTCGGGCAGGGTGCACCATTCCACTCCATTCAATGGGAGTGCCGGATATAGCTGATGTACAGGGCTTGGCTGTCTCCAGGACTACCATTGAAATGAGTGGAATGGTGCGCCCTGCCCGACCACTGCTCCATTTTGAATGGAGGACAAAACTCCCTCATTTTCCTAATTGTTGGGGGCCTGAGCGAGTGGACCCCCACCAATGTGTCAGTTGTCTATGGATAAGGGATCATTTTTTACGATAGGAATACCCCTCTAAATCATTGTAAAGTCTCTCTGACACTGAACTGACTTGGTTGTCAGATTGGACGTTTTCCAAACCTCACCGCTCCGCGCTGTTATTATCAGATTAACTAATCCAGGGAGAGTGAGCGTAATCCCTGGCTGGGAACAACACGTGTGCCATTGTCCTGCGGCACACCCTAATCCTTCAGTACACAGTGTATGAGAAGATAGCACTCCCAGCGCTCTGGCTGTATTCACACATAAATATACCCATCTGACACTGGTAACGCCCAGTAATTACACATTCAATGCGGTGGTAGAGGGCTGTCTACTCCAGGGGGTCCCAAAATGGGCAGATTTCTCAAAGGCCACATGGAGCAGCACCCATCTGACACCATAGAAGGCAGGTGCGGATGGAGAGGGGGGGCATTAGACTCTTGACAGCTGCTTGACACCACCACAACAAGTGCAACAGAGGGTCCTGGTGCTCCCATTGTTTCTATTTTCATGTCCCTAAACAGGTTTTCGCCACCCATTAGAATGGGGACAAACCCTCTCTAGCAGCAGCTGCAGCATGGGCAGTCTCTATAATATTTAGGTGGCCATGCACATGAGATAAAGTCAACCAAAATGGCCTTTTCGGCCCACAATTGTTTAAAAAAAAAATTACCTCAAAGGGTGATGGCAGAACGCTGCCAAAAAACTCACAATGATCACGAAAACAGGGGCCACCCCAGTTTGAATGGAGCGAAGGTCACACACAGCCATTGTACTCTGCTATATCCATCAGACCCATAGAGATTAATGGACCTGAATGTGACTGAGCTGCTGCTGTACCATGTGACCCATGAGTGTGACGTCATCGGCCTAGGGAAGAGGTCGGGAGTCTCTTCAGGCAGCTGATTGGCTGGGGTCCTGGATTTTGGACCCCCACAGGTCACATATTGATGACCTATGCGAAGGATCGGTCAACAATATGTAAGAAAACCCCTTCAAAGGAAACATGTTACCAATTTTTAAATTTTTTTAATTTAATTTATTGATTATGGGGGCGGCCATCTTTCCTGAGCTTCTACTCTACTCTATTAACAGCATTTAGTGATCTGCTTTTCAGCATAGTGACGGCCATAGACAACAATAGTGTGGAGTTGACTCATTGATGTCTATGGGAGAGTTTTCTAGACATGCTCTGTGCAGGGAGGGGGAGGAGATAAGATGTGACATCATCTATTGTCAGAGTGAATGGTGACTCAATGGTGTTATCTATACAGGTGTTATCTTTTATTGTAATCCTCTCTGTGATGTAAATGGAGTGACTGCTGCAAAGAAAACCCCTAAAGAATTGGCAATTGTCATTATATTATTAGGCTTAGTGGTCAAACAGAAAAGAAAGTGACATGGAAAATTCTTTAAAATATTATCAAAAATTTTTTATAAAATATGATTAACATGAAAACTTGCTTAATAATAGGTCATTTTCTTTAAGGAACTTGGAAATTCCAATGCTGCGCTTCCAAAAAAATCTGAAATGAATTGTGAAATCTCAGATCAAGGCCACTGTCTAAGCTTTCTGCACATCTTACCAAGTGCTATGGTCGCTTTGTTCCAGAAATTGGCCGGAGACTAACCGATGTAGTTAGTGCGGATCCCAGATGTGGTCGTGTTCAGGAGGCCTAATGTCGCTGGTCCTGAGGGTAGGGCAATAGCTAATGTGGATGACATTTGATCCTGGTGGCCTCGTCCTGTAATCCTGCAGCCATTATAGATGTCGGCAATTAATTGGCCTCTTGTCTTCCCGTGAACCGAGCAATTCTGCGTGACGTGATAACAGCTTGTAATAGTCGTCTGCAGCAATTGAGTAAAGTCTTAATCAGGAAGACAGAAGGCATTAAACGGCAAAGAGGGATACGCGAAAGACAGAAAACTGATCTCCGGGGAATGTGACGCTGCTGACGGAGAGACACTTTAATCAGCATGCTAATAAGATAAGCCTGGAACGAGACATGTAACCTGTGAGCGCACTGCTGTAGGGATAGTCCTGGTGCCCACAGTCTACCCATTAATATCCATTATATTCATAGATCTAGGGGCGCGCTCGCTTTAAGTCGCAGTTGGCATGCACAACTGGCCAAGGTAAGCACATTGGATTGAAATTTAGGAATTGGTTGTCTGAGATTAGTAAGAAGGGTCTCTTTTTTTTACGAACAGCGCCACTCTTGTGTATAGGAGGTGTCAGGTATTGCAGCCGATTCCCATTCATTGTATAAAACAATATACAGAGTTACATCTTGGGACTCATTATCCAAGGAACCAGTTTCATCTCATACCACAGTGAATGCATCAGGACATGGCACATTAAAGGGGTTTGTCAGGACCTATCCTTAGGACAGGTCATCAATATGTGATCAAGTGGGGGCATCTGACATTCAGGATCCCTACCGATCAGCTGGCTGGAGAGGCCACAGTGTTTGGATAAATCTTCTGCCTCTTCACTGAATGCCAAGCACAGCTCCAGACTTTGTATAGTGGTTGTGCTTGGTATTGCAGCTCAGACCCATTCATTGAATAGGACTGAGATTCCATTATACCATGTGACATTTGAACATGATGGTCACCAATGAATGTGTGACCAGATTATCTGTAGTGGTCCTGGGTGTTGCACCCCCTCCGATTATCCTAAGGATAGGATATGAATTTGTAAGTCCCAGAAAACCCCTTTAAGTAAGACCTTCTAAAGCTCCCTATATATAGGAGACACCCACTGATTTCAGCTGGAACAGACCTCCTGACTCTCCCCCATTGGGAGAATGAAGGGTCGGGCATGCTAACTTTTTATCATCCAATCCTGACTTCATCTGGGGTTTTGGGCTGGTTCCAATCATGGGTGACATAATTGGAACCAGCATCAGGCCCGCCCAGGTCGCTCGGCCTGCTCCCTCCTCTCCCATGTACCTAAAGCCAGCCGCCTTGATACAGGTAACTAGTGATGAACACAGGAGAGGAGGGAAGAAGAGGAGCGACTCGGCGGCCGGGGGCTGGTTCTGATCACATGACTCAGAACCCCTGGATTTGTCAGATACAAAACCCCCAGGGAAGTAAATAATGATAGACTCCATGGAGAACCCCTTTAAGAACAAAAGGATTAGGCTTGTTGAAGTCCAACCACCCAACCCTTCTTTCCCAATATCTACCATTGGGGGAGACTCCACCAGTCGGCTGCTTGACTTCTACGAGACTAGTGGTTTCGGTTGACATATATCTACTGTGTGGGACCACATTAAATGACCCAATATGGGGGTAGAGGAAATTTGGCAACAACTTTCTATTAAACAGGTTGATGTTCATGAGCAAATTCAGTAGCCTTCGAGTGACCGGATATCTGATTGAGTCCCACGGAGAACATCATGGCGGCCATTCTTGATTTTGACTAGAAGTAACGTTCCTCACTTTGGTACAAACCCAACAAAAAGCTTTTCCAAGAAAGTGACAGCACAAGAAGAAGATCCCGAATAATAACTCATGAGTTTATATCCACCCGCTGACAACTTTAACTCCTGGAGAGGCGATAAAATGAAACGGTCCCGAATCAATCAAGGTTTCTTCTGTACTGAAGCACCGATGGGACCTCCCAGCCGTAAGAAGAGATCACATAGCAGGCCGATGCTGCGAGCGAGAGGCTTCCTCTGAATATCTGCCAAAAAAATGGCTTACTCTGTTTAATCAGAGCTTCGCTTGTCCTCCCGTGATCCCTCAACAAAGCACACATGCTGAGGGTTGCGTACGCACTTTAATCCCTAGATGTTGACATTCTGCGGTTAGGATCATCGGGCCTGGGCTAGAAGTGACTGCACGTCTGGAAGCGCGTTAGCTTGTTCACCTTGAATGAAGAGGGTTAATCGTCTTGGAGAGATCCCAGGGGTGCGCGGAGAGGAAATGACTAATCTGCAGGACCGGGGACTATGCTATCATGTCATGGCTGCGGGCCATCCCAGGCTCTTGTTTTCCCAGTTGTTTCTTAGCCGTAATTATCACCTTTCTTTCCTCGCAAATGCCAATTATCGTAGGTTTTGTCAGTCCCCGACAGGTTCATTTTGCTGTTGTTGAAGGGTAATTTCTTGCATAAGAGATTGTTATCTTGTATGGCTGGAAAAGATCTATGCTTACGTGCATGCAACAAACAGAAATTTTCCAAGCAATGACGCCAAGTGGTCAATGGAGACCATTTTTTTTTTCAAAAGCAGCGCCAAACCTGTTCACAGGTGGTGTGTGGTATTGCAGTTCAGTTCCATTGTCCTGAACATGCCTGAGCTGCAATACCAGACACGACCTGCGGATATGTGTGGTGCTGTTTTTGAAAGAAAGAGGCCATGGACATCAATGTATATCACCTACCTATTATAAGTCGCCATCTTAAGTGGCAGAGGGTTGCACCCCCTATGGCTATGTCATGAAATATAGCTCTACATTCAGTACACTGAGTACCCATAAACCATACAGCAGCCAAGAATAATTTATAGGGGCTGTCCAGGTAGATAAGTCACCACCAGAGTTGCCTGGCAGTAACTAGCACCACTCTCCCCATTGAGAAGACATGCACCCTCAGCCAAAAGCTATATGAGGTGTCAGAAAGTTACTTTTTGGGTTGTTTTCTTTTCATGTTATGATCTAAATTGCTCCTAAAATCTACAGTATATTGCTCACCTTTAAACTCGGACTATATCTACAAGATGATCAGATATACTGTACAAGGCTTGGCACAGAGAATGGATCAAAACACTGGAAGTTCCTGATCTGATTCATCTGTGCATGCAACACTGGCACTTAAGGGGTTAAACAGACAATGTTCTCCCGAAAGCTGGTAAATAGCGGCCCGACTTTCTATGATATACCACCTATTGACACTGGTGTCGTGCTATGTGTCACACATGGGTGGAAGCACCGACTTAGTAACTTTGATAGCTCAATGTAAAATGTTCTTGGTTTTGTGCCAACCAACTAACTAACCAACCCACCAACTAACTAGTGAACCAACCAACCAGTTAACCAATGAACCAACCAACCAGCTAACTAATGAACCCACCAACTAACTAATGAACCAACCAACCAATTAAAGCTGGCCATACCCATTACAGTTTTGCTGTCCAAAATGGCCAATTTGCCCATTTTGGCTGATGAATGTCCAGATCTGATCGTCTTGACATTATCCAACTTGTGCCGATTCACTGCACTTCTTTTTTTTTAAACAACTAAACCACTGATAGGGCAGTTTAGTTGTTAATGTTGATGTTCATACAAACAATCCCATCATCAGCTGGATGGCCACCATGATAGCTGTACAAAATCTAATGTGTATGGCTAGCCTTACTAATCAACCAACCAAGTAACTAAATAACTAATGAACAAACTAATCAACTAACCAACTAATGAACCAACCAACCAAGTAACTAATGAACCATCCAACTAACTATCTAATGAACCAACAAACTATTAACTAATGAACCAACAAACCAACAGACTACCTAACTAATGAACCAACCAACAAACTAATGAACCAACCAAGCAACTAACTAATGAACCAACTAATGAACCAACCAAGCAACTAACTAATGAACCAACCAAGCAACTAACTAATGAACCAACTAATGAACCAACCAAGCAACTAACTAATGAACCAACCAAGCAACTAACTAATGAACCAACCAATGAACCAACCAAGCAACTAACTAATGAACCAACAAACTAATGAACCAACCAAGCAACTAACTAATGAACCAATCAATGAACCAACCAAGCAACTAACTAATGAACCAACAAACTAATGAACCAACCAAGCAACTAACTAATGAACCAACAAACTAATGAACCAACCAAGCAACTAACTAATGAACCAACTAATGAACCAACCAAGCAACTAACTAATGAACCAATAAACTAATGAACCAACCAAGCAACTAACTAATGAACCAACCAATGAACCAACCAAGCAACTAACTAATGAACCAACCAAGCAACTAACTAATGAACCAACCAAGCAACTAACTAATGAACCAGCCAAAAAAACAACTATCCAAAGGTTATAAAGAAAACTCAACATAAAGTTCAAGAATCATTGAAAATAAATCATATTTATTAATGATCCACTAATAATAATAATAATAATAATAATCAATTTTATTCGCTTATACATCAGATCATAAGGATATGGACACCAGATCTGCCAATCATACACGGCAAAACTCCACCCACTGAAGTATTACGTCCAGCCATTGACCATGGATGGGCAGATCTTCAGCTAGGTGCGTTTTCTGTGTCCTTGCCAATAATTAGTTCATTATTTGGTTAATTGGACTTATTGAGGCCCGATCTGCATTGCAAATATTCAGCATCATGAAAGGTTTGTCAGAAATCTGTTCTTTGTAACAATAATCCAGTACATTACACTTTGTATGTTGTATATGCTCTACAGCGCCCACAACTGGTAAAGAGGTAAAATGCAATTGAATTGGTCCTGAGAAATCTATAAGTTACTATCAGAATCTAAGTTGTCTATAGCCATAGGTCTAGAAAAACAATGAAGGAACCCAAATAACATGACTGCTTTCTTCCAGATAGCGCCACAGCTATCCAAAGGTTGTGTCTTGTATTGCAGGCAGGCTCCATTGAAGTGAATATAGCTGAGCTGCAATACCAAACACAACCTGTAAGTATGTGTGGAGCTGTTTTCTAAAGAAAGCAGACCTATTAGTTATTTAGGTTGTGTATTATTATGGCTGGCCTACAGGTCATGAACTGTCATGGAAGGAGTCATTGCACTGCACTGTAATGTGTGCTCAATGGGACAGCTCTGCAAGGCCAAATCCACCCGGATCAGCGAGGAAGCTGCAGACTAACATTGATCTAAACCAAAATTTCTGCACCAGTATTTCTTCCAAAACATAATAAATTGATATAAAATTCATTGGTATGGTCCACATTGGTGAATATATAGTCTATGGCAAATCCATTCATTTAAGTCTTCGAAAAAAAAGTGGATGCCATAAAGATTATGGCGGCCAAACTTTGTCGAAAGCTCCTGGTTTCCTTTCAAAAACCCGAGGTAAATTGGCCCCCATTTTTGAATGGTTTTGGTTGATCTCATAGTTCTTCACAGGTGTGGTTTGGTCTGTACCATGAAGTTCCTCGGGGTTATTTGCTTTACTTTGATTAATTTTGAGCAAACCCAGCTTTTGTAAAGCCTCTTGTCTGGGGGACAGGTTACGGGCCACCTGGGGTAGCTGTTTAGAAGCCAAAGAAAGCTCTGTTCCCTTGGTGGTGTCATCAAAAGTATTGCCTTGTTGGCGGATAAATCGAGCTCTTAGCTCCTGGACATTCACACCAGACCTCATGATGGTGTCAAACTTCCTCAAGTGACTTGGATGAGAGCTGGTGGTCTTCTGTCCTGTGTCTGGAGTAACAGTGATGGACAATCCTGGACAGTCTTCAGAGAAGGATTTAATGATCTTCATCTTAGATGTTGTCGGAGGACCATGCTCTGTTTTGTCGGATTGTTTTACGCCTTCAGTCAAACCTTTCCGGCTTCTATCAAGATCTTGGAGTCCTGTAGAATTCCTCAACTGTTCATTGGTATCTGGAGAAAAACGAAGACCAGTAGTTAGATGCTATGACCAGGTTTAGATAGACTTTAATAGGTCTCCACCATCGACTTGATCAGTGTCATGTTGGCCATCAATTTTAGATGGTCAAAATGGAGTCAACCTGTCAAAGGTCTCCTTGGTTTGGATGGATGTGTGTTGCTAGGAAAATTGAGATGACCAGAGGATGGCCTCAGCTTAGATCTATAGACCACATGAAATCTGTGAATTTTATGGGATTAAAACATCCATGATTATCCATCATGGTTGGCCATACTTATGTATGGACATCTTTCGAACATCTAAATTCAAGGTGGTTATGGGAACATGCCTTAGTGTAGGGTATTTGAACCAGTCTGGTATGGAGAACAAGACCATAAGTTGATGGGATACTTCTAGAATATGCACTTTATGACTCTGGGACCCTCACTGATCCCGTGTACGAAGTCTTTTCCTACACATTGGTTCTCTCAGCCACACGGTTGTGCGAGCAACTACAGCTGGCTCCATGAACATGAATGAAGTTCTGCTGCACATCCCCATGGAGCCAAATGGCTGGGGCACCTCTGTATATCTGCATAAATCATCACCGCAGACCCTTCATTCTCAGGAGCAGTGGGTATCCCAGAGGTCGGACCCCCGATTATAACGCAGGTGTGGAACCTAGCCTTAGTGGTTAAGGTGGTGAAGGGCTTCATCGTTTCCTGGTGGTTCTAGGGTGTTGAGGGGATCAATGATATCTTCATGTTGCTTCTGTGGGGTGTACTGGATGGGGCACCTGGGCCCCTACCACCTCCTAAAACAAGACGTCAACATAGAAATATCTGCTTCAGAGGTCGCAACCAACATTGAGAAAGGCTGAGACATATGAGGACTATATAGCATATATTGCCCCTATGTCTATACAACTGCCTATACCTTTGCCCCTATAATTTTTTTATTAGACAGTCATTTCACCACTTTTTTACGCTTGCTCCATTACTGACACCTTTTATACTAGTACTATTTTTAGTGTGTCATCTGGTGGAGGGTGAGGACTCTATGCCAACACCCCTGCAGTAAACCTGGTAGTGCAAGCACATATATAGCCATATAACGTGGCTTTAAAAGCTTTTATAGTTTTCTACACGGAAGTTCCTCGAAGCGGACCTTACGAGTACATCATTAAAGGGAAAGATCTGATATTGACGGGGGAGGGGTGTTTATAGATAGAATAGAACAAGTGATTTTATCTGCCTGGAATTTCCTGGTAAACCTAACATAATCATAAGACAGACTATGGTCAAGGGTCGAATTCACATGCGGCAGATTTGTTTCCACTGATTTGAATGGAGTTTCTCTGTAGCAAGTACATGGATTTCTGCAAGCCCCAATCAGACGGCTGGACCGGTCCCAGAAATTTCCAAAATACATCTGCTTCACCCTTGGGCTGTATGGATGAGGGGATGGATGAATCTGACATCTAATTGAAAGTACTGGTCGAAAAAAATCATGTGTGCATGGACACATTGGACAAAATGAATCGGATCTAAAACAAAAATTATTTCTGGTAGTAATAAAAAAAAAAAAAAAATTCGTAAAGTGCAATACTGCTCTTTACCTCAGGGGGCAGCAAACCCTTTCCATAAACATCTACCTGTAGAAAATGTAAACCATTGATCGCAGGTGATCTGTGTTATTTTATCATCATTTTACATCCGTGACCCTTTGATCCCGCTGCGTATTTTACAGACTATTGGTGCGGAGGACGTGTATCTGCCGCGTACGATATGCAGCTGCCTAAAGATAAAGACACAAAGGCAGCGCGAGTGTTGGGTTAATGTGGCCTCTGCCCTGAAAATATTCCACAGGAGCATTCAAATTGTCAAATAATACCCGTAACATCTGCTGCCTGGAGATGAGCGGCTCATGTTACATGGAGGAAAAACCTGAGCGACGGCTCGAAAAACATATCCTAAGAAGCCGAGGCCTGGGCAATGGAGTCCGCGCTAGGGGGAAATTTTTTTCAATTTTGATGTAAATTTTTTTTTATTAATGTGAACAATGCCTGAGGCTTTTTTTTTTTTTTTTTATTATTTATTAAAGCTACATTCACCTGCTGGTGTGAGACGTGCCCAAAGTATTAAGAGGCTCTGGTTTCTTAAGAATTCCTGCTCTCTGCGGGAGGTCGTGTGCGTAGATTTCTAATATAACTCAGTTTTCTTACAGTAGATGTGATGGTCAACTCCCTGCCCTGGCCCCACTTAAGCCTCTCCTGGCTCCTCCCACTTTCTTAAAAAGTCTTTGACACCATGAGCTAAAGACGTGCCACATCTACCCAGTTTTTTTGTAATATCCCTCCATTGTGTCTCCTACCCACAAGCTCGGTGTGTTTTGCTGCAGGGATTGTCACAGGTCTCCCGCAGCTGTTAAAGGGGTTTCCAGGATAAAGGCTTTTTTTAATATGAGGCTGTGGAAGGTGACAAAATTTTTTTTAAAAACCCAATACCCACATGTCCCTGGTGCTCTGGTGTCTCCTAATGTGTGCCGGTCCTGCTGCTCCTGGGGTTTTCTTCTGGCAGAAGTCCCCACCGCACGTGATGGGCTTCAGCGGCCTAAGGAAAGGGACACGGGACCTAAAAATGTGATGTATGTAAGTGACGTCCTGTGTCCTTTCCTTCACGTGAGGCGAGGACTTCTACCAGAAGACAACACCGGAGCAACAGGACTGCACAAACAATTACCATGCGGCAAAATCGGGCACATTTCACTGTAAATTGCCAAAGTTTTGCACTAAGTTTACCAGCTACTTGTTTTTTACAGGCTAAGCATAGCTCCCAACCGTCCCGCATCTAGCGGGACAGTCCCGATTTTACACTGCTGTCCCGCGGTCCCGCATAGCTTACAGTTTGTCCCGCTATTCCCCTGAAGTGTTTTGCTGTTAAACTTTATTAGAGTAGGGTAAAGGCTAAATGGTAGATGCTAAATCGTAATGGCTAAATGACCTTTGATGACGTCATGAACATGTGATCAGACTCTTGTTTGGGCAGAGCTATTCTGGATACTGCGGGACACTGTGATGTTACACAGAAAGCTGGGAACAGAGAGTGATCGAAGATAAGTAGGAGAGAAGGTGAGCATGTGTGAGCAAGAGGGGGGATCTGGGGGCAGATGTAGGGGGCTGTTAAATTGAACGCAGATATAGGGGGCAGTTAAACTGAAGGCAGATGAAGGGGGCAATTAAAGTGGGAGCAGATGAATGGGCAATTAAACTGAAGGCAGATTAAGGGGGCAATTAAACTTGTGGCAAATAAAGGGGACATTAAGCTGGTGGCAGATAAAGGGGGACATTAAATTGGTGGTAGATGGAGAGGGCAATTAAACTGGGGCAGATGAAGGGGGCATTAAGCTGGTGACATGATGGGGGAACATTAAAATGGTGGCAGATAAAGGGGGACATTAAGATGGTGGCAAATAAAGGGGGACATTAAACTGAGGGCAGATGAAGGGGGCCATTAAGATGGTGGCAGATGAAGGGGGACGTGAAGCTGGTGGCACATGAAGGGGGACATTAAACTGGGGGCAGATGAAGGGGGGCATTAAGCTGGTGGCAGATGGAGGGGGGACATTAAACTGAGGGGGTAGATGGAGGGTGACATCAAACTGGGGGCAACTGGAGGAGGACATTAAACCATGGGGGGTAGCTGGAGGGGGAAATGTCTGCCTCTAGTTGCCCCCAGTTTAATGTCCCCTCCAACTACACCCACTGTTTAATGTCACCTTCCAGCTGCCCCATAGTTTAATGTCACCCTTCAGCTGCCCCATAGTTTAAAGTCACCCTTCAACTACCCCCGCTGTTTAATGTCAACCGCCAGCTGCCCCATAGTTTAATGTCCCCCTCCAGCTGCCCTAGTTTAATGTCCCCCTCTAGTTTCCGCCAGTTTAAACTGGGGCATAAGGAGAGGGACTTAGTACTGTGGGGAAATTGGAGGGGACCATTATAATGTGGGGGCATATACTGTAATGTTAGGGTGACTTTAGGAGCATTATACTGTGTGGGGGCACATGGAAAAATAGATGAGAATGGGCGGAGTCAACATAGAAGTGGGTGGAGCTAAAATTGCAGCGGTGCGCATAGCTCGCCGCTTATTTTGTCCCTCTTTCTGTCCTTTGAAAGTTGGGAGGTATGGCTAAGTCCCCATTCAGCAACCAGGTGCTTTGTCAGTGACCCATTATTTTGTTTGGGCACCATACACACATTATAAGGGGACCGTGTAGGGGCCATGAGCCCGGAGGCAAAACTCAGGACGGGTCCTATTACTGTCTGTTTTGTGGTCCAGACCCTTACATGTAGTGGCGTAGCTATAGGGGGCGCAGAGTTGCTACAGGACCAGTATAGTCATCAGTATGAAAGTTTGGTTTGGGGCCGGACACCCCCTTTAAGCTGGTTTGGAAAAATGAAAGCAGTGCCGTGATTGGTTGCTAGGGGCAACAAGGCCTACACTGATAAATCTGCTCACACTGGAGTCTGATAACAGTATCAGCAGGAAATAATGTAGAATATTGTAAATCGATGGTCAGAGGGCGAGGTGCACGCGAATGGTTAATTATTTTACTCTGGTCAATACCGAATCCTGTACCCGCAGTGTTTAGTCAGATTTAGTCAGCTTTTCCATTTAGGGGTGTGGCCTAATGGCTGTCCCTTCTGATCAGATTGGTGTCGCTCTTACCTGGGTCATTGTTTGCATTTTCGTCTTCGTCCTGGTCTAGGGAATCAATGGTCTCCAGTAGATACTGCAGACACTCCTTTTCTTCATCGGTGAGCCGAGAGAAGAAATCTTCACCCTACAAGATCAAAACGTTACTGGACCAAACTGTGTTCACATTTTGCAGAAATCATGTTTATTTTTTCAGTGAATTAAAGGGAGTGTCACAAGAACCAGCATATTACCCCAGCCCCACAGATAGATAGGTTAGTGTCACCAGACCCAGCATATCACCCCAGCCCTGCAGATAGATAGGTTAGTGTCACCAGACCCAGCATATCACCCCAGCCCTGCAGATAGATAGGTTAGTGTCACCAGACCCAGCATTTCACCCCAGCCCGCCAGATAGATAGGTTAGTGTCACCAGACCCAGCATATCACCCCAGCCCTGCAGATAGATAGGTTAGTGTCACCAGAACGCAGCATATCACCCCAGCCCTGCAGATAGATAGGTTAGTGTCACCAGACCCAGCATATCACCCCAGCCCTGCAGATAGATAGGTTAGTGTCACCAGAACGCAGCATATTACCCCAGCCCTGCAGATAGATAGGTTAGTGTCACCAGACCCCAGTATATCACCCCAGACCTTCAGATAGATAGGTTAGTGTCACCAGAACCAGCATATCACCCCAGCCCTGCAGATAGATAGGTTAGTGTTACCAGAACCAGCATATCACCCCAGCCCTGCAGATAGATAGGTTAGTGTCACCAGGACCAGCATATCACCCCAGCCCTGCAGATAGATAGGTTACTGTCACCAGACCCCAGCATATCACCCCAGCCCTGCAGATAGATAGGTTAGTGTCACCAGACCACAGCATATCAACCCAGCCCTGCAGATAGATAGGTTAGTGTCACCAGACCCCAGCATATCACCCCAGCCCTGCAGATAGATAGGTTAGTGTCACCAGGACCAGCATATCACCCCAGCCCTGCAGATAGATAGGTTAGTGTCACCAGACCCCAGCATATCAACCCAGCCCTGCAGATAGATAGGTTAGTGTCACCAGACCTCAGCATATCACCCCAGCCCTGCAGATAGATAGGTTAGCGTAATCAGAACCAGCATATCACCGCAGCCCCACAGATAGATAGGTTAGTGTCACCAGAACCAGCATATCACCCCAGCCCCGCAGATAGATAGGTTAGTGTCACCAGACCCCAGCATATCACCCCAGCCCTGCAGATAGATAGGTTAGCGTAATCAGAACCAGCATATCACCCCAGCCCCGCAGATAGATAGGTTAGTGTCACCAGAACCAGCATATCACCCCAGCCCCGCAGATAGATAGGTTAGTGTCACCAGACCCCAGCATATCACCCCAGCCCTGCAGATAGATAGGTTAGTGTCACCAGAACCAGCATATCACCCCAGCCCTGCAGATAGATAGGTTAGTGTCACCAGACCCCAGCATATCACCCCAGCCCTGCAGATAGATAGGTTAGTGTTACCAGAACCAGCATATCACCCCAGCCCTGCAGATAGATAGGTTAGTGTCACCAGGACCAGCATATCACCCCAGCCCTGCAGATAGATAGGTTACTGTCACCAGACCCCAGCATATCACCCCAGCCCTGCAGATAGATAGGTTAGTGTCACCAGACCCCAGCATATCACCCCAGCCCTGCAGATAGATAGGTTAGTGTCACCAGGACCAGCATATCACCCCAGCCCTGCAGATAGATAGGTTAGTGTCACCAGACCCCAGCATATCAACCCAGCCCCGCAGATAGATAGGTTAGTGTCACCAGACCCCAGCATATCACCCCAGCCCTGCAGATAGATAGGTTAGTGTCACCAGAACCAGCATATCACCCCAGCCCTGCAGATAGATAGGTTAGTGTCACCAGACCCCAGCATATCACCCCAGCCCTGCAGATAGATAGGTTAGTGTCACCAGACCCCAGCATATCACCCCGCCCGCAGGGGGGGGGGGCCCCAGGGGCCGCAAACACCCCAGCCCTGCAGATAGATAGGTTAGTGTCACCAGGACCAGCATATCACCCCAGCCCTGCAGATAGATAGGTTACTGTCACTAGAACCAGCATATCACCCCAGCCCTGCAGATAGATAGGTTAGGGTCTTTGTGAATCGCTGTCTCCATTGCTGAAATATTGGCACTTTTGTCAATATGCAAATGAGCTCTTTGGAGCAATGAGGGGGTAACTATTGCTCCAAAGAGTTAAATGGTAACCATTTGATTCTGGTGACCTGGAATCAAACCTGCAGGGCCTTCATTTTTTTCCTTCATGTCTAAGAATCTTTCTATCCATAAACCCTCAGCTTGCCTTACTTGAGGTCTCATGTAAAAAAGACATTTACATTTCTGTCAGGCACAAAAATAACTCGTGGAAAAATGGAAATGCAGCAAAATTCTGTGGCTGATGATTGTATATTATGGTGAGCCAAGAAGGTGAACATGCAGGGAGCGTCTGAGGTCCAAGTGAGCTCAGGAGATACTGAATACAGTATATACAGTGAATGCTATAATAACATTGTATGCAGTAACCCCCCCTTGTGGTGGTTACTGGTAGTCAGAATGTTATCAGTTAACAGACTAATCAGTATTAACTTTGGTCAGTGCTATCATTTTGGGAAGTTTACTCACATGAGTGTGTCTTTTTTTTTCCGTTTTGTGCAGCGATGTGCATTCAGTGACATCAGGTATATATCAGTATATTCATATACTGTACATACATGTAAATATATATGTATTTATATACAGCCTGTGCACTTACAGGAAATATCTGGGAATGAATGCGGTGCTCTTCTTTCTCTCGGACAATGGAAACCTTCAAGCAACCCACCCATTATAAGTCAATCGGGTGTCATTTGATGGATTCATCACAGCCTATTACAATCCTGCCAGTGTGAACAGAGCCTTAGACACTGCATAGACTATCTGTTCTTGAAGCCACCAGAAGCTGCTGTAGAGGATGGGGAGCACGTGCAGGTTGCTCCTATTCGGTTACCCACAGAGCACATACTCATGACTTACCCTGAGGATATCCTCATCAGTATAAAACCTCCATTTGGTGCTGGGAACCCCCTTTAAAGTCAAAAAGGATTCCTTACCCTAGGTATGATGCTACTGTGAACAGAGACTTAGAAAAATTTTATGTTTAAGATCTCTGTTTGTTGTCAGTGAATGGAATCAGTAGTGTTTACATCCAGAAGCTAAAAACTTGCCCTGACCTAGTCCTGCCCACACAGGTGCATGGCTCTGTCATTGAACCATGGGATCTCCCGGGATCCATTCATGATGCTACAGTCATGACGAGTGACCAAGCGTTACATTGCATGTATGGTAACATTAAGTCTCCGACTTACCTCCAGATTACTCTCATCATCCAATGTCTCCGTCTTCTCACCTGCTGCATCCATCTTGCTGGGATCTGTAAATTTGCAAGGACCTTACTCGTGGGAACGCTGCCTCTTGTCGTCTCTACTCTCGAGTTGCCAGGAACACCTGCAGGAAACACAAAGCACTCTATGTAGACACATGACACATCTCAGGCTTTATTCCGCCTATTGCCTGGGCTATATGACGGAGCAGAGGACAATGGCACATTCAGGGCTCCTGCTGTTTTGTATGATAATAGTAGCTGTGTTTACCGTGGCTGTGTCACGTGCTGCACTGTACACACATGATGCTGTAGTGCACATTGTCTGATTCTGCTACAGTCTTGGTGCAGCTTCGGCCGTGTACACAGGAAAGCGGAGAGAGAACATAGTACATACAAGTAATGCACCATGGTGATGGATGATCTCAGAAGGACACAGTAAATCTTGGGGGGGGGGCTTAACTAGTTTTAGAAAGGGTCTACTTACCTGGTTTTGCATGCAGGTGAAAGTCTGAGCTGTACGTCAATAGTAAAGATGTCGGCGTTGTAAAACTTTTTACATAAAGATCATTATATTATATTTGGTGGTGGATAAACTAAACCAGACCCATTATTTAGGCCCCAGACCACTAAGGCTGGATTCATGTCTGCTTTGGAGTCGCTTAAAATCAGCGGAGAGAAAAGTTCTGCAAGGACTACAATGGGGTCCGCTAGGCGGAAACCCGGTCTATGAGGTGTGCGGGTATCTGCAGGTAACCACTTTTTAAGCGGACAGGGTCTCTGTCTTTCAGGTCCACATGGGGACGGAGACATGAACGCTAATGTGAATCTAGCGTAAAATTAATTCAGAACCCACATCAGTCCTCTAAACACATCCTAACCCCAGATCAGACCCCTAAACATATTCAGGCCATAAACCAGATGCCAGACACGGATCCTTAAGGTTAATTCAAACCCCAGACCAGATCCTAAAATTAATCCAGACCCCAGACCAGTCAATGAAAACAGAAAATTATATACTTTATATACTTCCCCTTCTTGGGCCTTCTTCACTCCAAGACACCCTACACACAGTGCCCTGACACCGGCCAATGCCAAGGCCTCGTGTGCCGCACCTCAGCAGAAGTTTTGCTCCTGATGGCAAATCTGCCATCATAGATTGGAGGAGAACTCTGAAGGGTCTGGAAATTTGGTATCTTGGTCCAGATTTGGGTCTCAATCCCCTGGTATATTCTATGTGCTTAATAACCTATAGTCCACTATGGAAACGATTTGTTCCTCTTGAGAATCCCACAAGCACTTTATTGTCTAGAAGATGTTAGTAGTGATTTGGACCTATGGTACCTGCATAGCCTGGGTGTATAGCTAGATTCGTCCAGCTGGTAGCCTCAGGGGTCCCGTCCCGTCCTTGTATGACATGGACCACTGTTCATTTGTGCAGTTAGCAACTCCCCTCTATGGCCATCCAGAGTACAGCCCCATTAAAGCTGGATTAAAGGGACTGAATGGGATAAGAAAAACTTATCTTTCTTTCAAAAACAGGTCCACTCCTGTCTACAGGTTGCATGTGGTATTGCATCTGAGCCCTTTTCACTCTTCTGAGCAACAATACCAGCCACAACCCATGGACAGGTGTGGTATTGTTTTTGAATGAAAGCAGCCATGTTTTTCTAATTCAGGACAACCCCTTTAAGGAAATGTTAGCGCGCCATACTTTGTATTGTCTGATGGGTACACCGAGACGAGGCCTGATCTTTGTCTACACCTTCTTGATCAACATAGTCAAACAAAGGCACAATACCCCCAGTGTTCCCACTGACGGAGGACATCGGAGAAGCGGGCAGCAGTTCACTCGCAGGTGACTTCTCACAGTGGCTTAAAATAACTGAGCGCATAATAAAGGATGAGCAGAAGTCATTTCCCAGGACCGGAGCTGACAGAGCAAACACTGGCGTATTTACTAGTCTGCGCTCAGCACTGCTGGCTGACCTTTACAGGGGCTTAATAGACTCCTCAGGAGATCTCAGGCCTCGTACCCGCAGCAGGCAACATCTCGTCCCGCAGCAGAACAGACAGTCATTATTCCTGGTCTCCAGTAATGGAGGAGACGTTATACAATATGTGGGAACCTAAAGCTCCGTGTCCTGTGTCTCATCCTCTGCCAAAAAAATTAGCATTGATACCATCAGCATCCATGTATTGTTACTGCGCTCACTGATATAGTGGCAGCTCTGTGACGCAAACCATTTGGTACTGGCTAAACTAGGGCACAGAATTTCAAAAAGCTTTAAAGGGGTATTCCTCTTATTCGGTAGGATGTGCCATTACTTTATGATGGGCGCCCAACCCTTGAATCTGAGAATGAAGGGGCCGCCATGATCCCGGCCACCTGACAGGGACCTGCAGTCGGATACCTTGACTTGTACACCATGAGTGTGGCTGTGCTGGGGAATGACATGAAGGGGGCGCCACCGCACTACCCCAGTGCTGAATCCCCTTTATTCTCAGGATCAGTGGGTACCCCACAGGTCTCCCCCACCATTCATAAAGCAATGGCATATGCTAGTGGTATACTGTACAGAGTTTTATTTCCTCACCATTTTCAAGATCTCTGCCTGCTGTCAGTGAATATAGAACTATCCTATTTACATCTAACCAGAGTCATAACTGGAAACTCCTGAGCCCTAATGCAGAATCTGTAATGGGGCCCCAATCTACCATGTGGTAGAGGAAACTTTGGGGCACCTCAAGGTCCAGGTCCCAGTAGTTACTTCTACCGCTGCCCTCTTTATAGATATGCCCCTCCATCCAACTTTGAAACCCTGGCTAGACCTAAGCTGAGCTTTTGTTACAATTGTATCCTGTTAGACAAAGTAAATACATTGCCAGCACACATCTCTGTTCTGACTGATAGTTTGTTACAATGTATCAGCACAGGGGGCCAGACTGTTTAGCTCACAAAGGATACAATTGTAGCCGTGAAAAAGTATTAGGTCTGTACAGGTGTTAAAGAGGTTTTCCAGAGCTTACTTGTGCCCTTAGGTCATATGTTATGGGTGGAGGTGTGGCACACGGGACCTCCGCCGATCAGCTGTTTGAAGAGACTGCAGTGCTCACAAGTGCTGTGGCTTCTTCCCTGTGCCAATGATGTCATGTTGATTTTTTACATGGTACAGCAGCAGCTCAGTCCCATTCAAGCAAAGTAGGCTGGGCTGCAATACCTAGCACAGCCACTATATGGTGCTGTGGTTGGTATTCAGTGATGAAGCTGCAGCACTCAAAGCTCCGGCCTCTTCAACCAGCTGACCTGTGGGGGTCCCGTTTTTTGGATCCCTACAAATCACATATCAATGACTTATCCCAAGGATAGGTTTTCATTATATAAGTCCCTGAAACCCCTATAAACCTCTGGATGTAAAGGAGAATGTCCCCATTCACTGACAGCAAGTGGAGATCTTAAAATGTGACAGAAGTTTATTAGAAAGTCACATAACAGGTTTTACCCAGAGTGACTCTTTACACAAGACTGGGAATGCCTGCAGGATACGTCATTTATTACTTATACTTTTATGATCCTAGAGATGACCCATTAAGATAAGTGGTTTATGGGCACTATAGGGCGACTTTATGGGCTCCAGCACTATTGTGTCAGCCACGTCCACATTGTAAGGTTTAGTAATAGGAGACCTTCCTGTATGTTCTCTAGGAGTCACCAGGTCTACTACAGTAGAATGAGCAAATATGGAAGTAAACAGCAGGTAAAGTAAAGTAAAACTATGTCGCCGTGCCAAAGGACAAACATTGTTACCAGGAAAAGAGGAAGGGGATCAGGGACGTACATCACATTCATATACAGTATGGAAAAGCCGAGCAAGAAGGAACCAGAAAGGTTATATCATATATACAGTGCACAGGAAGTATAAGGAGCTCCAAATACCAAAGAGCCATAGAACTCAATGATAACATTCTGGCTACCTGCAGAGGAGGAGAAGCTCAAGATGTCCCAGGTTATACCAGTCTTGTCCATATAAGATAGAAAATATATAACATATACCAACTGTACATGTATATAATTATATACAGGAGATACCCAGGTTATACCAGCCTGTACATATATATTATATACAAGGAGATGCCCAGGTTATACCAGCTGTACATATATAATTATATACAGGAGATACCCAGGTTATACCAGCTGTACATATATAATTATATACAGGAGATACCCAAGTTATACCAGCTGTACATATATAATTATATACAAGAGATACCCAGGTTATACCAGCTGTACATATATAATTATATACAGGAGATACCCAGGTTATACCAGCTGTACATATATAAATATATACAGGAGATGCCCAGGTTATACCAGCTGTACATATATATTATATACAGGAGATGCCCAGGTTATACCAGCTGTACATATATAATTATATACAGGAGATACCCAGGTTATACCAGCTGTACATATATAATTATATACAGGAGATACCCAAGTTATACCAGCTGTACATACTGTATATATTATATACAAGAGATACCCAGGTTATACCAGCTGTACATATATAATTATATACAGGAGATACCCAGGTTATACCAGCTGTACATATATAAATATATACAGGAGATGCCCAGGTTATACCAGCTGTACATATATAATTATATACAGGAGATACCCAGGTTATACCAGCTGTACATATATAATTATATACAGGAGATACCCAGGTTATACCAGCTGTACATATATAATTATATACAGGAGATACCCAAGTTATACCAGCTGTACATATATATTATATACAGGAGATGCCCAGGTTATACCAGCTGTACATATATAATTATATACAAGAGATACCCAGGTTATACCAGCTGTACATATATATTATATACAGGAGATACCCAGGTTATACCAGCTGTACATATATAAATATATACAGGAGATGCCCAGGTTATACCAGCTGTACATATATATTATATACAGGAGATACCCAGGCTATACCAGCTGTACATATAGAATTATATACAGGAGATACCCAGGTTATACCAGCTGTACATATATAATTATATACAGGAGATACCCAGGTTATACCAGCTGTACATATATAATTATATACAGGAGATACCCAGGTTATACCAGCTGTACATATATATTATATACAGGAGATACCCAGGTTATACCAGCTGTACATATATAATTATATACAGGAGATACCCAGGTTATACCAGCTGTACATATATATTATATACAGGAGATGCCCAGGTTATACCAGCTGTACATATATAATTATATACAGGAGATACCCAGGTTATGCCAACATGGTCCATATCACTATATACAAGAAGATGTATAACTTATACCAGCTGTACATATATAATTATATACAGGAGATACCCAGGTTATACCAGCTGTACAATAAAAAATATATAATTATATACAGGAGATACCCAGGTTATACCAGCATGGTCCATATCACTGTATACAAGAAGATGTATAACTTACACCAGCTGTACGTATATACAATCTCCTTATCAGTATATACAAGGAGCGGCTTATCAGTGACACAGCTGATATGTATATAGTATATATAAGGCTCCACACACACTATTACATTTTCATCCATATAGTTATTGTTTGGTTACCTGATCCATGTAGAGATAATGGCTGATCTGTTCTCAGCGGCCTCACGTCCATAAGGCCCATGACTACTTGTGTTGCTTTGTGGGTAATTTTGTCATACAAGTGCATTGCAGAATGACCCCCACAAGTCACATATGGGTAATGTATAGAAGTCGTAACCTATTAAATCCTAATAGAATACACCATCTTATATCTGTGAGGTATAGAATGAGTTAAAGCTCAAATCGGTAATGGGCACAACTCCTGCCATTGATACTAACCCAAATCCAGAGAGTGAGGCCTGTATAGGAGTGCTTGGCTATCTCCGCCAGTGCCATGGAGCTGACCATGCATGTGTGACCTGCCATTCCGTTCAATTGGGGCTACTTGGATCCCCATTCTCATGATCGGTGGGTGGCTCCAGAGGTCGGACCCCTCCACCTATCAGTCACCTGTGGATATGGGATAACTTATTCATGGTACAACCCCTTTAGTGAAGTCAGATCCGTCATACAGATAAAGATGTCTCACAGGTCGGCACCTCTTAGATTAAGGGTAGAAGTGTATCATAACTAGATGTATGGAAATAAAGGTAAGGAAGACAAATCTGGGTTGTACTTTCCTTGACACAGCAAAATCTCTCCTAATGACCATCCCCATATCCACACCAGATTTCCTGTGATTTCAGTTCCACCCTATATTATCCATATAGCCATCATCTCGGAGAAGACCGCCCTCTAGAAGACCTTCTAAATGCTGTGTTGGGTGTCATCTCAAAGAAGTTTAGTTGATCCTATGTGAGTACACACACAGCCCCGTGCCCATACTTCATACCCACCTTCAGCAGCCTCGCTCCTCATACACCTCCAGCATGCTGCGATCTGCCGCCTTCCTCACACCACTCCTTATACCTCCAGCTGGAGCAGCTCTCCTCTCTTCCCGGCCTCCAGGGACGGATGTTCCCCACTGACGGACCCTTTTGTGTCAGGATCTAAGACAAAACAACACGGCAACTGTATCTGCTACCAAGGAACGGGCCGGGCTGTTACTACAGCAAAGTGAGTGCCCTTCAGAGCCTCCAACCTGCTGGGGTTACATGTGTAGAGTAACTTATGTGCAAATAGAAGGGAAGACAAGGATAAACTGTGCAAACAGAGGCGTTCCCTGCTCAATGACCGCTGCTCAGCATGGCCCGGACTACACAGGTGAATGCCACACTCTGCACGCTCCTGCCACTGCCTTACAATGAGAAAGCAGTGCTGCAACAATATGTCTATCTCAGAAACAATAAAGTACACAAGGAATGTGATTTCTTTTATTATATTCCTTGCTAAATCATTTCCTACTAGATCTTTATAGGGTGCTGAGAACTTTTTTGCTGATACAGAGCTCCAAATCCCCTGCATAGACAGTTACATGGTAAAATACTGCATGGAGGCACCACTAGGGGAGCTGAGGAGCTCACTGCATACAGTTTATCCATTCAACTCTACTATAATACAGTATGCAGTGAACTCCTGAGCTCCCCCTAGTGGTGACTACAGGAATCCAGAATGTAGTCAGGTAATTCAGTGGGAATTTATCATGACTGGTGCTACCCTTGATCCCCTGTACACCGGAGTAAGTTAGGTGCCCTTCATGCCCCAGAAACTCAAATAATTTAAATATACAATATAGATTTGAGATATAATTCACACTTGTTTTCTATTCTTCTCTGCTGTCATGATCACTTGTCGGAAAAGTGCTGTATGGGATGCACTACATATATTAGTCTATGAAGAGGAGAGGGTTAGGGTGAACCTCTAGAAAACATACTCAAATAATTGCTGCTCCTACACTCTGCTACTCTGTTCTCTTTTAACACTACTAGGTTGTAGATAAGAATCTACCAGTGCACAGAATGAGGCAATAAATTAATTAACCATCCAGCAGCAGCCTCCAACTCCACCCCTCCCTTCTCTATAGAACGCTATGTGTGAAGCTGAAAACAGACAAATATAATATAAACAAGCAGTCAGAATGAAGATAAGGAGGAGGAGAACAGCTTAATACTGTAAGTGTAGACGGAAACAGAAATCCTTAATAAGATATATTACAAAGTTTCTTATATTCACATATACTATTCATTTATGGAAAGTTGCTTATAACTGGAAGTACGCTTTAAGAGCTGGGTTGGCTTGTAATTTGTCAGTTCCTCTGTTACTTCCAAGGCAGTGTCTTTTCTCTTTGATTTGCAGCTACTTACTGATGTAATAAAGCAGAGTTGTTTATTATTGCCTTAGGATAGACAAGCATTGCTGCGCTCCCTGCATCCAGTACATGAGTATCCAGACTCCAGAGCGTTGTCCAACCCCAGGGCTAAAATCATAAACCAGTCTATCTAATAATTCAGCTACATGGGGAAAATGCAGAACAGAATATTGATGTATGTAGGAAATGTTTCAGGACAAGATGTAAAAACCAAAAAGTCATCCAACTGTGATCAACCCTTCAAGGGAATTTTAAATAGAAATGAAAATTTATATAGAGAAAGTTAAAGGAAAACTCCAGTCAAAACTGATATACTGTATTATACTCCAGAGCTGCGCTCACTATTCTGCTGGTGCAGTCACTATGTACATACATTACATTACTGATCCTGAGTTACATCCTGTATTATACTCCAGAGCTGCGCTCACTATTCTGCTGGTACAGTCACTGTGTACATACATTACATTACTTATCCTGTACTGATCCTGAGTTACATCCTGTATTATACTCCAGAGCTGCGCTCACTATTCTGGTGCAGTCACTGTGGAAATACATTACATTACTTATCCTGTACTGATCCTGAGTTACATCCTGTATTATACTCCAGAGCTGCACTCACTATTCTGCTGGTACAGTCACTGTGTACATACATTACATTACTTATCCTGTACTGATCCTGAGTTACATCCTGTATTATACTCCAGAGCTGCACTCACTATTCTGCTGGTGCAGTCACTGTGTACATACATTACATTACTTATCCTGTACTGATCCTGAGTTACATCCTGTATTATACTCCAGAGCTGCGCTCACTATTCTGCTGGTACAGTCGCTGTGTACATACATTACATTACTTATCCTGTACTGATCCTGAGTTACATCCTGTATTATACCCCAGAGCTGCGCTCACTATTCTGCTGGTGCAGTCACTGTGTACATACATTACATTACTTATCCTGTATTATACTCCAGAGCTGCGCTCACTATTCTGCTGGTGCAGTCACTGTGTACATACATTACATTACTTATCCTGTACTGATCCTGAGTTACATCCTGTATTATACTCCAGAGCTGCACTCACTATTCTGCTGGTGCAGTCACTGTGTACATACATTACATTACTTATCCTGTACTGATCCTGAGTTACATCCTGTATTATACTCCAGAGCTGCGCTCACTATTCTGCTGGTACAGTCGCTGTGTACATACATTACATTACTTATCCTGTACTGATCCTGAGTTACATCCTGTATTATACCCCAGAGCTGCGCTCACTATTCTGCTGGTGCAGTCACTGTGTACATACATTACATTACTTATCCTGTATTATACTCCAGAGCTGCGCTCACTATTCTGCTGGTGCAGTCACTGTGTACATACATTACATTACTTTTCCTGTACTGATCCTGAGTTATATCCTGTATTATACTCCAGAGCTGCGCTCACTATTCTGGTGCAGTCACTGTGGAAATACATTACATTACTTATCCTGTACTGATCCTGAGTTACATCCTGTATTATACTCCAGAGCTGCGCTCACTATTCTGCTGGTGCAGTCACTGTGTACATACATTACATTACTTATCCTGTATTATACTCCAGAGCTGCGCTCACTATTCTGCTGGTGCAGTCACTGTGTACATACATTACATTACTTTTCCTGTACTGATCCTGAGTTATATCCTGTATTATACTCCAGAGCTGCACTCACTATTCTGCTGGTGCAGTCACTGTGTACATACATTACATTACTTATCCTGTACTGATCCTGAGTTACATCCTGTATTATACTCCAGAGCTGCACTCACTATTCTGCTGGTACAGTCACTGTGTACATACATTACATTACTTATCCTGTACTGATCCTGAGTTATATCCTGTATTATACTCCAGAGCTGCGCTCACTATTCTGCTGGTGCAGTCACTGTGTACATACATTACATTACTTATCCTGTACTGATCCTGCGCTACATCCTGTATTATATTCCAGTGCTGCGCTCACTATTCTGCTGAATGGGTCTTGGACCAAATTAGTCCCTTCACTTATAAGAATAACTGGAGTCCAACTACAGTTGCTCAGTTCTGGATACTGTCAGCAGTGAAGGGGTTACTTCTTTTTACACTATGTCTCAGGTATGTAAGGCATCCTTGGCTCTCATGGCTTATCTCATTGCACTTACGTCATTGCTGATCCTCTGGACCCTTTTTCATAAATACAGGTCAGATCTTCCAGCGATGATAATTTCTGACATGTCGGCTTTTCTATTTCTGTCATTATAGGAGATCCAACTAATCCAAATCCAGTAGATCCTCCAGAACTGGACACACACACAGTATACTTGGATGTGGCTATATGTGCACTCAGGTGCAGGGTGTCATCCTCAGGATAGCATAGAAGTAATGATCCATACTTAAAGAGGTTGTCCAGGATAAAATTTATTTTTTATATCAGGCCGGAGAAGGTGAAAAAAAATTAACCCCGCCCCCCCATACTCACCTGTCCCTGGTGCTCCGGGGTCTCCCAGCGCGGTCTGGTCCTGCTGCTCCCTCCAGCGTGTGACTGTTGAGGCTAATCAACCGCCTAAGGAAAGGGATATGGCCGACACAGTGCGGTGGGGACCGCCACAAGAAAACACCGGAGCAGCAGGACAGGTGAAGGGCCAGGATTATGTGTATTATATGTGTATTATATTATGTGTGGATTATACTGTAGGAAATATAAAAAAAAAGAAAATATGAAAAATGTGAAAAAAAAAAACAAAAACAAAAAAACATGAAAAATGTGAAAAACTCTTTTTTTTTCTTTACATTTTCTTGCATATTAAAATACAGAAAAAACATGGAAAAATAAAAAGCACAAAAAAAACCCCATGAAAATAAAGCTGTATTTGTCAACAAAAAATCTGCAAATCCACATGTACGAAAAAAAAAACCTGAAAATGTGTCTGGTCCTTAACCAGGGAAAATAGCCTGATCCAGAATCAGTTAAAGGGCCACACACACAATAAGGGCAATAACACCCAGAGGGAATATTGTTAACTTATTATTATAGTGATACGTATACTATTTCTCAGGCCCGATCCTTCCAATGAAACCAAATAACATTGTAGTAATATGGCGGCTGACACTGTTATGGGGGAACTGCGGGGGTGACTACTATGCCATTATGTGCTGGTGGCAGGGGCGTAACTATACGGGGTGCAAATGTAGCCCCTACCCAGGCCCTTAAGGATAAGGGGGCCCAAAGGCCTCTTTACAGCATTATACATAGCACACAGTATGTGAGGGCCCTGTGTGCAGGAGCTTCTGGCTGGTGGGATATATTTCTAATGTGTTAGACACAATTTCCATCACAACCTGCCCCTACAGTCACACTGAGGCACAGTCACATATAGGCCACTAGAGAAAATACCGAATCTGTCTCTTTAAATTGCTTCATATCACTTGTCAATAAAGTTTGATGATAAAAAAAATAAACACCAGCTCTGCCACTTCCTTTGATCTCGCGGCTCTGTGGAGCAGAGACCGGAAGTGTGTAGCCGGCTCCTGTCAGTCTCCGGGGAGCAGGGACGGTCACCCAGCAGGGCCAAGAAACCGCATCCGGGGGCTGCTGCGGCGTGTCTGTACAGGGCTGCAGGCAAGGACTCCTTGTAATTAACCCCCTCACTGCCGCTTAGAGCTTCTACTACTGCTGTTTAGAGTCATTAGCTCTTAAAGGGGCAGTACTTGTGTATAGTTGTGATTATAAGCTATTGTACCCTGGTGTCAGGCTGCTGCTAAACTGAAAATCTGCAGCATCCCCTAATCTAGTGGTTGTCAAACCCCAGCCAGACAGAACACGTTGGGAGTTGTAGTCTCTTAGTATTGAGGTGGAACTTGGGCTTAAATGGGTCTAATGCGGCTTCTGAGCCCTAAGGGTGTATTCAGACAGTGCAGTTATAACAGTTTAGCAAACACACTGTCTGAATATTCCCTAAAGCCATCACTGCCATCTCTCCTGGAGTGTTTATGAGGCCCCTGTCAAAAGAGGAGAGACGTCCATGACACCCCGGAGATCTGGAGAAGCCTCTGGGTCAGGAACACTTTGTGTATACATTACTGTGCAAAAGTTCCAGGCAGGTGTGGAAACAAGGCAGCAATGTAATAAGGATTATTGCTAGAATTATATTCGTCTAGTAAATTGAAGTGAATGAAGAAAAGAGAAATGTAAATCCCATCAGTATTCGGTGTGACCTTTGCCCTTTCCCTTCCATCAGTTCTTCTCGGTACTTGCAGACTCGGCAGGGAGGTTGTTCCCGCCGCCATCTTGGAGAAGCACAGATCTTCTGTGGATGTTGCTTGCTCCAATCCGTCTGTCTCTTCATGTCATCCCAGACAGACTGGAAGATGTTGAGACATTTCTCATGATGCATCTGCCAACTCTCATTCTGTGTTTGCTGCTCGGGGGGGGGGTGGTGAGCTTGTGAATGAAACATCACAGCATCATGTGACCTCCGATGTGGGCGTAATTTTTTACCTGTGATTTTATTTCAGTGGAGAAGGGAGGGCTACATAGAGAGTGAGAGCAGGCAGATGCATCATGGGAAATATAATTTGTTCACAGATTCACTGCATGTCAATAACAGTGATACACGGAGCAGCAAGTAAAATACAGCCAAGCAAAGGAAGAACAAGGGAACAGTGAGGATTAAGCGCTGTTGTGGATGCATTTGCAGATAATTTTTGGAAGCTGGCTAATCCCTTTAACCCTTCTATTTCTGAAAGCATTCTTACACTGCAGCATTTCTTCAATAGGAGTGGTGCTGCACATGCTGTGCACCCAGTAGCAGCTTTCCACACCCCAAGGCTGCTGCAACAGCTGATCTGTGCAGGGTCTGGGTGAAAAATCAATCTGGTGCTGGAAATCCCCATGTATTTTCAATGGTGGAAAGTGGATAATTGACTGCCAGACACCTATAACTCTACGTGTTCAATTCTACCAATTCTTGGGGTAGAGTTGGGACACCCTCATAAGCTGTCCATACATGATTGTAGCCTGTCCTGCCATTACCAGCGGGACCAGCCAAATATGTAATGTATATGGGGCTTTCTGACAACAGATATCCGAAGATAACGATTGAACAGTTGGATTTCAGCATGGGAGAGAGGTGTCTGGCACTTGCTTATTACCCTCGCCCTATTCAGAACACATGCAAGCACTGCTTAGTATAGGGGGTGGGGAAAGGTAGCGGACAGCAATCCAGCCATATGTATTAGGCTAGGACTTTATGGCGATTTTTGGACGTGCAACACTAACAGATATAGCACCTCCAGTTGCAACTCATCATGAGTGTAGTCAGGCGGAAATCCAGCAAGTGACTGAGGCAACTTGCAGGTGACAGCGTGACCATATGTACGATGCAGTAGCGCGACATTGTCATCTTACATTGTAGCCTTAGATCATCGTCCTATCATTCAATGTGTATGGACACTTTAAGACTTCATTTCCAGACCGGAATTTATGCTAATTTCTCCTTTTTTTTCCATCTTGTTTTACAGATTCACCAAAAGGCTAAAAATCACCTTAAATCTGCTGCCGCCTCTCACTGAGTCCTAATGACTAAATAAAGTTTGTTGCTTAAACCCACTTAATCCGCAGCTGCCTGCTGGTGCGAGTAAGGAACGCTATCGGCTAATTCAAAGGCTCAGAGATTTAGGAAAAAAAAAAAATCACCCATGCGGTGCACAGAACTCACAGGACGCAGAGCAAACACAGCGTCGCCATAGTATCGGTGGCTGGCGGCCAACTCCCCTGCCGCATTAATGAACACTCGGCCAGATTATCTCCTTCACACCAGATAGGATTTACACTCCTCATACCTGTTATGTTATACGCTCCGATCTCAGAATTAAGATTTAAGAATTCCTATTTGTATGTAGGAATTTATATTATTTTTTTTATTGTTACATTTTATTCTTCTTAGTTTTTGAATTTGATATTTTTTGATCATTTGAACTTATTTTTAATTTATTTTTCATATTTTAGGATTGTTTATAGAATTTTGGACATTAGTTAGGTCATCATATAATACTGAAAATTATTTTTTTAAAAAATAAATAAATAAATATATATATATATATATATATATATATATATATATATATAAGCATGGCAAATGTAAGTTGTCACGTGGTCACTAATGGAAGTGAAGAAGAGGATAACCAGGCAGGGGATGGCGATATTCAACCATGTTTTCCGGTTCTGTTACCGAAACAGAGGAAGTTAATCCTTCACCTGGACTTGAATAACACCATCCTGGTATCGGACGCCGCCACAGGTCAGGGCCCCAGAACCGCTCTTAATTCCTATCTGAGCACAGTTGCCTGGGGACGGATAAGTGACTCTGGTAAGTACCCTCCATGCCGAGGACTAAAGACCCCATATCTCCAGCTCTTCTCTGACAACCCCTATGGTTTATTTATAGGTGAGTGGCAATTGGTCAGCGACCAACCCTTTGTGAAGCCTCCATGTGAAGACACCACCAACTACTACACCTACTTTGGTCGTGATGGGAACTTTATTGATGGGAAAATAGGACAGCACTTCAAAGGGGTCTTTGATGATCACATGAGGCTGCTGGAGTGGTCGGGGGAAGCGGATGAGAAATTTGCACAACAGGGTGAAGATGGGAAGCGCTATAACTGGATCCTCCCCTCCTTTTTCCACCTGCTGGAGAGTCTGTGCCTACAAAAGAGACAGTTCTGTGTCATACTACGGACCTTCGGCATCGATCTTCCTCCTGTGCTACGATCCATCCACGCTGCTTTAAAGGGGGAACACCCACACTTCCCTCAGCTGCAGCAAATGCCGGTAAATTCTGGATTTTTTTATAATCTCAAGCCTGTAGTAATTTAGCGCCTAGTCATTAAAGGTTTTCTGCAGGGATCCTTTGTATAGTTACTTACTTTGGGGCCTTTAGGCATCGAACCCAGGGGGACACCTGGCCCCTGGGTCGTTCCGCCTCTTCCCACCTCTCTTGTTTTCACAGGTAGTTAGTTGTGCTATGGGTGCTAGCAGACTATAGTAAAGCCAAACTTATAGCACAGGTAACTAGTGATGAAACCAGAAGAGAAGGGGGTGCATAGTAATCGGGGGGCCTGGGACTCATTTTGATCATGTGACCCAGGGCCGGAACAGTCTGAAAAGCCAAAGATTTGTCATATCCAAACATCTTATGGTAGAAACAACTGTTAAAAGGGATTTTTTGGATACTGATCCTATCAACAGGATAAGTCGTCAGTATCTGATCTGTGGGGGTCCAGGTGTTGTACCCCACACAGGTTAGCTGTTCCAGAAGCCACAAAGTGCTGGAAGTTACAGCAGTGGGTGTAGGCTGGTGCTATTCAAGTATAGCAGTGGTTTTGGGGAATTGCAGTGTCGCTCCTGTTACATGAATAGAAGCCTGCACGCACTCCCCATCCACTGCTATAACTTTTCAGGACCTGGAGGCTGCCAGAACTGCTGATGTGTGCGGGTCTGGGTGTTGAACCCCCTACAGATTGGATACTGTGGAAAGGTGATCAGTATAAAAAATCCATTTGGTGCTAGAAAACCCTTTTTAAGGTACCCACCCTGCTTGGGATAGGCTATCCATTTGTGATCAGTCAGGTTTTAATGCCTAATACCTCCATCCATCCAGTGCAGCACCAAACATAGCTCCGGTCTTGTCTATACAGCTGTCCACGTGGTGCAGCTCAGTAAGTGAATGGGATTAAGCTGCAGTACCAGACACAGCCACACGGCAGCATGGCGCTGTGTTGATTGCTTAATCTACAGCAGTTTGTTTCTTCATTAATAGATATGTATTATTCACATTATAATGTATTATTCCCAGCTGACTGCAGATCTCACTCCAGGAAGAATACGCTGCAGCAAGAGAGACATTGTGCTGACCCACGGGTCCGATCGTATATCGACCAGACCTAAGGAGAGGAACGTCTACCAGTATTTCAGCTGCATGGATGGGATTGGAGGCTTTCAGGACCACTTTGATTGGTAAGAGGTATCATAAATCAAAGCAGTGTCACTAGCTAGTCCTCCGTTCAGGGTTCGTACCTCTAGGTCAGAGTGGAGAGCACTTACAATTTTTTTTCATTTCTAGGTGGGCAAGAAATAATTTTACAGCCTCTGGAGGGAAACCGTTTTGGGTTGACCCGACTGACTGTAACACCCAGCACATCATCATAGATGACAACATCCGGCTAACTGAAAGCGATACCATTGTAAATTCTCGGGTATGTGCATAGACTTTTCACAGTGTTATTGAGATGGAAATATTACTTGTACATACTGAAGCTGGGCATCTACTGCTGTGTATGGGGCCTCCTCACTGTCCCCTGATGGCAGATTTTAGGGGAGAAGGATTGGGTAGTCACCTGCTCAGTCCTTTGTCCTCGGGGAGATAAGCCATTGTCAGAGCTGTCTGGCAGTGGCTTCCTTCTTTTCTCTATGCAGGGCACAAGGATGCTTGGCCAGTCTGAGCATGCAAGTTCTGGCTTCTTGTCACACTGCATACTTTCTGTGATTGGTGTACAGAGTATTGTGTGTTGGTAGCGTATCACTAGGATATGATATTAATGTCCAAATGACAGGGTACCCCGAGCTGTCAGAAGATGAAGAGGACGAGCACTTTTATCACTGCTTATAATATCCATACAGCAGGGTAAGGCTAAGTTCACATCTGCACCTATGTCTGCCTGAAATCGGTGGCCAAAAAAGTACTGCACGAAGGTCTTTCCTCTGCTGGTTTCAGTTTTAAAACAAAGGCCACCGATGGACTCCATTATAGACAATGGGATCCGTTGGACTCTGTGTGTAACCGCTATTTTAGCGGTCCATCCTCAGACGGACCAGAACAACCGATAGGACAACACTAATGTGAAGCTAGTATTAGGGTATATTTACGTGATGCAGACATTTTTTGTAGTTTAACATCTAAATGCAGATACTTCTGCAGCATAGGTGACCTGCAGAAATGTCTGCAGCAGATCTGCGTCATCCATGTGCCTTAAAGGATGATTTACATGTGGCAGATTTTGTTGTAGAAACTTCTGCAGCAGACTCATCTAAATGGAAGTTGCCGGAATCCATATGCTTACAGCCCAAACTACCCTATTCAGAAGAATGGGACTGATTTTCAGTTGCAGAAATTTCTGCAGGAAAATTCGCAACGTATGAATTTACTGTCAAGGAGCACAGAAAGGGCTTGTCCTGATGACACTACTACTAGGGCCCTTGTACATGACTGTGTGCTAGTTCAGTGTGCTAGCCGCGTTTTTCCCCGATAGCACACTGACCCCATTCAGTACAGTCCAGGCCACAAAACTCAGGACTGGTCCTATTCCTGTCTAAATGAATAGGGCCGCAGGACATCCGTGTGCCGGCCGTGCACTGACTGTGCCTTTCAATGACGGCCAGCGGCTGCACACAGTATTGGGCAAGGGGCCTTAGAGGGTTATTTTCATCTTGTAAAGTCACACATTGCTAGGATAGGCCATCACTTTGGTGAGCGTCTGACCACCAGGACCCCTGTTTATCCTGAGAATTTCGGGGCAGTGTGGCTGATTTAGTGTCCCATTCTCTAAGATTTGCCGTCACAGGGTTGCTTCCCCCCTCCTGGTTGCGCAGGAAACTACTGAACTCATCCACTTGAATAGGGCTCTGCTGTAGTGTCCTGTATAGGGGGGTGGTTGGAGCAACGCTATGTGGGAGAAAATCAAGACACTTACCATAAAATCAGGACTATGACCCCTTCATTGTTCAGTGGGTGGCAGTCCCAGGTGTTAGACACCTACCTGTATGCCATCACTTCATAAGATAGGAGTGTCCCTTTAAATGTCTGATTGTTTTTCAGCCAAGCCTAATAGAGCAGGATTCTGGAGCTCAGAACTGATGTGTCAATTTTTATTTCCTGTGGTGCCAAAAGTTTATCTTCTGCCTTCACAGGTGCTTTTGGATAAGGAGAAGGGGAAGGAGTCCAGAAAGGCGCTGACCTCAGAGCTGTACGACATCTGCCTGGTGCAGACCGACCTCCTCAGGGCCATCGCCCAGAAGGATTATTTTCTAGATTGTATCAGACTCTGCGAGGAGAATTATGAACAATATCTCAGGAGCTTTCAGGTGGAATAGAGGGAAGGTTTGGTTATAAAACATTAGACTCAGCTCTTTGCCTGCAGGTGCCTGTGAACGGTGAGATAGGGGCTGCACTTGCTTTCACTTAAAGGGATCAGCTG
Source organism: Leptodactylus fallax (assembly GCA_947044405.1). Taxonomy (NCBI): domain Eukaryota; kingdom Metazoa; phylum Chordata; class Amphibia; order Anura; family Leptodactylidae; genus Leptodactylus; species Leptodactylus fallax. The sequence goes on from CAMRHE010000142.1 coordinate 3,166,250, forward strand.
GTAGAAGAGGCTGCAGTGTTCAGGTCAGCACTGGGGACGTTTCACTGAATACCAAGCACAGTGCCGTACATTGCATATGGGATTGTGCTGGGTATTGCAGCTCAGCCTTATTCACGCAAATGGGATTAAGCTGCTGCCGTACCATGTGAATTATGAACGTGACATCATAGGCCACAGCGATTGTGAGCCTCTTCCAACAGCTGATCTGTGGAGGATCCGGGTGTCACATCTCCACAAGTTGCATATGAATGACTCAATATATGTCCCTTTAATACTCCCCGTAGTGGGTATGTTAATGCAGGAACATGGCATACAGAAATCCGGGGAGGCCTTTACTAAGTGCAAGTGCGCCCTCTATCTTCCTAAAGATGTCTGAAAAAGAAGAGCTCTAGTCACAGATGCAGTTTATTTATTTTGGGAATTTAAAGGTGTATGCCCACTAAACTGCCCCCAAAGTGTCTCTGTATGACTCTTACCACCTCCTATTAGTTCTTAAAGGGTTGTGGACACTTATCCCCTATCCACAGAGCTGGTCCATTCGTTTTCAGTCCCCCATCCTCCTGAACACTGGAGTACTCGGTGATCGTCCCCCCAGAAATCAGACACTTATCCCCTGTCCTGTGGATAGGGGATAAGTGTCCGTAATGGGACAACTCCTTTAACTTAAGCAGCTGATTATTACCTTGACATATTTTGATAATTTAAGGGGGGTTTAGAGGGTGGGGGGGTTAGTTTATCTATTTTAGGGTGTCTTATAGATACCTGAGTGGAGTCTCTTGACTTGTTTAGACTGAAAGTGATGATCTTATGTATAGTAAGAGGGACTTCTGCGTTATAGACTTGGTTTGTTACACACTAGCTTGTGTGTCATTTTCTCAGGGAATGTTTTCTGGATACTTCAATGTCCTATATGTTATGCTGCATCACGTGAGATAAGTGACCCTTCACTGTGCAGACATACAACTTAAAGTGTAACTCCCATTTTATTTTATTTTTTGCTATTGTGTCGGGGGATTTTGGTGAACATTTTTGTAATATACTTTATTAACCTATCTAACTTCCTTTTAATAGAAAACAGGCTCTACAATTCACCAATGTTCACCAAACACCCCCGACACAATAGTAATAAAATAAAATGGGAGTTACACTTTATAGGTCTTGCCCAGCCCTCATCACTCCCGTTCCAGCTTTTTTTGGGTATCCCACTAGCCTCTGGTCTTCATGCTCCAGCAGGTTGCCCTCATAACTACACAGGTCACTTTGTGTTATTAAAGGGGTTTTCTGGTACCTATAGATCAATGACCGATCGATCCTTAGGATTGGTCTTCAGTATGTGATCGCTGTGGGTCCGACACCCAGGACTCAGGACTGTGGAGTCAGAGGGCCAAACCATCGCCTTCGACTCCTCTGTTTTTTTCCACAGTCCAACTCTGTGGTCTCCTCCCTTTGCCGTGCTTGGTATTCATTAAAGAGGGGCTGCAGCCTCTTCATCCAGCAGGGCCAGTGGTGTTGGATCAACACCTATCACATGTTGATTGCCTATCCTAAGGATCAGTCACCAATAAATAAGTCCCAGAAAAAAACCTTTAAACTTTTTTTTTTCATTTCTTCTCTGTTCACATCTAAAGCTTATTGTAGATTTCTACCAGTTTCTGGGTACCATGAATTGTTCCAGTGACGGAGCTCTCAGACTGTTACACAGGTAAGATGATAGGTCACGTGACTGGTAGTAGGTGGAGGTGGTCAATTGCCACAATCATTTGCGAACTGCTTGGGATGTGAATAGAGAAGATGTCGCAATACGCAAAATTAATCTCTAAAGCAAAATGTCTCAACCTTATCCAGAATAAAGCTGGATAAGGGAGGTCTCCATATATTAGTATATTAATCTTCGTTCTTTGTATAGCAGTACGCTCAGTGATGTGACATGTATGTAATAAAACATTGCACTAATAATAACCGTGCGGGCGTTATAGCTGAATATGGGCCAGCCCGGGAGACAAGTGACAGCCCCAGTTACCTGACCATTAACTATTTATACCTAGGGTCATATGGACTGTAATACTTGACATGGGCATGAGAAGGAAACTGCCGTGGAGGTCTGTACCTGAAAAAATGGAGATCTGACCACTATAAAGATATATTAAAGGGGTTGTCTGGGGAGTCTTAATCTACTTACCTGGTCCCGGGGATCCTGGCTTTACTATAGTCATCAGCTCTCATAGCATAATGGTGATGTCACCAGATCCCTCGGGTCCATCTCCAGCATCCCCAGACCAGGTAAGTAAATTAATATTCCCTGGACTGTCCGACTCTCCCCCCTCCCACCCCCCATTGTTTAGTAGGGTTGCTGAAGGGGCAATAGACATAAAAACCTTTACTCGCCTCTCCCTGGACATCCAGGCTCAGCAGCGGCAGCTCCAGTCTTCAGTTTACAGGTCCAATCACTGGAACACCTCTTTAATAAATTAATTTGCTCAGGACCTAAAGACAGCAAAGAAACTTTGTAATATATCTTATTAAAGAAGAATGCTTCCCTCTCTACTTATTAGGCTGCTTTCCTCCTCCTTATCTCCAAGTAAATATATTGTCCATCCTTAGCCTTATACAGAAGCCTATGGAGAGCGGAGGGGGGAGGAGGAGACTGTTCATTCTTTTGTTGCCTCTTTATATGCAGTGGTAGAGTCTTATCCTGAAGATACAGCAGTATCAGAAGCGTTCCCTCACTCAGAGTAGCTGCAGTTGCGTGTGTGTCTTTTCCAGCAGTCCCCCCTCCATAGACTTCTATGTAAAAAGTAACTGAGCCTTATAAGTGAAAAAGAAAACCAATTTCTTTAATAAGATATATTACAAAGTTTCTTACATTCACCTGCACTATACATTTATGAAAGGTGGTTTTATACTTGGAGGTCACTTTCAGGACTGTACAGAGTGAGAGATATAAGGGCCTCCGCTTGTGCATTTTATTTATATTTGTCAATAAAGAATCCTCAGATTTTTGCTTAGTTCATTCGGTTGTTCGGTACAAGCTGATCCTTTGGTATCTGTCTATTACCTTCCTGCAGTGCATTGTGGGAGCTCAGAAAATATATCTATGCTGTCTGTCCGTTCCCTTTTGCACATTAAGACACAAGCCGAGCGCTCAGGGAATACCAGATGGAGATTTGTATCCCTTGGTAGTATGGAAGGTAGTGACATTGTGTGCCCATAGTCTCTGCATTGCAGCTGCAGCCAGCAGGATGGCCCCTGGCATTGCCCTCTAGTGAAGCTACTGCCTGCAAATATCTAATATAGCCTTAGATAGATGTAGCGGAGCTCACTGGGTATTACTGCACATACATCAGGTAATTCATTTGGTTTGGATTTCTTGCGATTGTCGGGATGCGGTAACTTTTGGCTGCAGTCGCCTTCATTACTTGGAATGAAAGCAACGCAACCTCATGCAGCAGCCATGGCCGTGTATCCCTAAGGCTGCATGCACATGACCGTGTGCACGTGCCGTGTCTGTGGTTGAATGGTACAGATGGCTCATGGATGATATCTGTGTGCGCCCGTACCTCCACGGACCCATTAATATCCTTCAGTCCTGTCCTGAGATTTGCCCCGATACTACACAGGTATGTACATGGGGCCATAGGATATAATGGAGCGATGTCCTAGCCATGAAGGGCATTTTGCCATCTTCTGTTCCCTATTCTCCACCTTGCTCCCTACAATCACTTTTGGGGCACTTCTACATCTGTCTCTGCCATCTGTAGATCTCCGCTGTCAGACCGAGGTGGAAATCTCAATCTTTTAGTTATTGCGCCCCCGTTGACACTGTCATTCTGCTTTATGAATGTGCCGCGGAGCAGATGGCTTACAGGCGGAGACGCCGCACTTGGAAAAACTATTTTGACAGAAAGGTCAGAAAAATCAATAAAACGTGAAATAAACAGAAGGTTCCAGAGAGCGGCGAACAAGGATCTTCATGTACCGCAGCCACGGCAATGATATTAATACACTTGACTCCTGTTGGTCCTTCAGTGCTGCAGAGCGAGGGCGACATGAGAGGGAAGAGGCAGCGTGAGGACAGATCGGCCCCAGGGTTCTGCTGTGTATAGCTATATATAACATAAACTACATCTTATATTCTACAGTCTCTTATTCAGCTTTCCCAGACCCCTGAACGGCATATTGGAATAGTTATGCAATTATACATCACCCTCCCATATAGTACGCATGTACATTAGAGCAGTCTGCAATATTGTTTCTATAGCCCGCTATGGGCCCATACCGAACCTTCTTGTTCTACTGTGAAGGCACCATATGGCGGCACATGCAGTGCCTATAGGTACTTGTATTTGTAAAGACTATAGGGAATGTGTCACCAATAATGATCTTTTTAAATTACATTTTTATGTTAAAATTAATTTTTTAAAGAATTTTTGATGATTTTTTTTTTCCATGTCATTATCTATATTTAAAAATAAAGTACGACATCCTTCAATTTTCACCCTGGCAACTAAGCCTAATAATAGACTGACACTTTCCCCATTTACATCACAGACAGGATTACAATAGAAGATAACACCTCTATAGATAACACCACTGAGCCATCATTACATCACTACTGACAATAGATGATGTCACAGCTTATCTCCTCCCCCTCCCTGCACAGAGCATGTCTAGAAAACGCTCCTATAGACCTCAATGAGTCGGCTCTGATCTATTGCTGCTTATAGCCATGACTGTGCTGTAAAGCAGATCACTAAATGCTGTTAACAGGGCAGAGGAGAAGCTCAGACAAGATGGCAGTATGGCGGCACACAGTATGGAAGCACTTGGTCTCCATGCGCCCCTATACCGCCTCCTACACACAGCCATGCAGGGATCGTCTTCACTAACATAATTATATAATACACCTGTAATAGGGAGAAAATCTAAGAGTGCTATATAATATACTGACATACAGTGTGCCTATAATAAACCGCCTTCTCATCTCAAGGCTTTAGAATTGGCCCACAATGAAAATATAATACAGGGGAAAATCTGTACCAATCTGCACTGTGTGAACAGGTCTCCCTGCAGCAGAACCTTCTAAAGGTCACATGATCAGTCCGATGCGGCTCTTATCTTCTGGCACGATAGATTATTCCTTCTGCCGCTCTCTAAAGATTTCCTTTTTTCCAATTACGGCTCAGGAGACGGAGGTCCGGCGTCTCTTTATGTGTAAGCCATGACAGAAGCTATTTATCTGCCTGTGAAATCCTGCAATGAGAGGATATAGCTGCCCGACCCGCCATTACTCCGCCTGTAAGCCGCAATTCACATATGTGGAGCATTTGCAGTACATCTACATTTTTTCAGTATCGTAAAAGCCAATACTAGAGACAATTTGGTATTTAAAGGGGTTGTCCAGGAGAAGAAAAACACAACTGTTTTTCTTCTAGGTCATGTCCTGTTTTGGGTGAGGGATTCATGAAAACAGGGCGCCCCTCGGGTGCAAAGCGGCCGCAAAAAATGTACATTTTTTTTACAGCTGTTTTGTACCACGGTCATGTGAATCTAGGCTAACATAGCCCAATTCACTTCTTTAAAGTCAAGCTGCATTACCAGACTCAACCTGTGGACAGGTGTGGTGCTGTTTCTGTAAGAAAGCGGCTGTGTTTGTCTAATCATGTGAATATCTTAAAAGGGTTTTCCGGGATTATGACACTGAGCTCCATGTTCTCTAGTGACATTATGCCCATTGGTCACGTGGTCATGCTGCAGCTCAGTCCTATTCAAGTCAATGGGGTTAAGCTGCAATACCAAGCACAGCCACTATACAATGTAAGGGGCTGTGGTTGTAAGTAGTGAAGAGGCCGCAGCAATCAATATTATATGGACAACCCCTTTAAAGGATTTGGGAATCTCACAGATACAGATTTTAGCTAATCCTCTAACAAGTACCATGTGATTGGCTGTAGTTCTGGACATGACCAGTAGAGGGGGCTCCTCTCTGACTTGCACTCAATCTCAAGGGTTAATGTTTTATTTCCTCCCCTCACATCATGACTCTGCCCCTCCTATATACAACCAACTTCTCAAAATCTACACACTCCTCTCCTGAAATACTCTGTGCTGCTGTGAGCATTCCCATGAACATTCCCATGGCAGATGGCTAAAAAGGATTTGTCTAGTTTAGTCAACTCCCTTGTAATAACAAACTCACAGTGCATCATCCAGTTGGTATTCTTTCTTTTCGGGTGAGATTTCATGCCGCGGACAAATAGGGTTGTCTTAATCAGTTGGCCCTTAAAGGGAGTGTGTCACCAGAACCTGACATATCAACCTTACCCTCCAGATAGATAGGTTAAGGTCTCCTGAATCATATAGTGTTTTCCCCGTGTGAATCGCTGCCTCCGTTTCCGAGATATCTTTGTTTTTGCCAATATGCCAATGATGTCTTTGGAACAATGGCGGCGCCCATGTTACGTCAAAAGCTCATTTGCATATTTAAAAATCAGCGATATCTCAGCAATGGAGGCTCCGATTCACACGGGGAAAACACTGTATGATTCAGGAGACTCTATCCTATGTATCTGTAGGGCTGGGTTGATATGTTAGGTGCTGGTGATACACTCCCTTTAAGACATGTTGCTATATCGTTCCTCATAACTGCTCAGGCTACAAGGCAGTATTATATTATCTCTGAGAGATGTAATCGAGGAGTCTCCTCTCCATCTTGTCTCGTTCCCCACGGACCCCAGTCATGGCAGATTCAATAGTCCCTGAATCTGTAAGTGGCGAGCCGGATCAGCGAAGGCTTTAATGACTGATCACTGGCCTGACTGTAATATACTAATGGCAGCGATCGTGTAATCCTCCAAGGTCCCTTACCCCCCATCGCCCTGACATTAGCTCATCTCTCCAGCTGTTTCTGCACTACATATCCCAGCATGCACTGCTCATAACCTTCAATCAGGTCAATAAACATCACACGTTGCAATGATGAATGTGATTTATAAAGGTCCCCGGGGCTTTTCCATTAGAAAACAGGAGTGATGAATGATGTGATATCGAGTGAATGTCACCCGTAGGATTCGCGAGCGCAGCGTAGATCAGTGTAATATAACGCTGTAATAAAATAAAATATATTCTGATATATTTTATCTCCATTCAGGACCCTCATCCATCAGCCAGAGAGGAAAAGACTAGTGTCCCCGTGTCCATACATTACAGGGACAGCCCATTGATTTTAATAAGAATTGTGTAATACTTTGTTTCTCCTGTGGTGGCGCTGCAGGGTTATATGAGATCACTGAATGTTCTAGCAGCAGAACACCCTGTGATCAGCTTATCGAGAACGCTTCTAATAAAAATGGCTAACCCCTTTTAATTGTTATGTCAGAAATTCTCTACCACGGTCTCTATACGCATCCTCACAGTGATCTTCCTCAGACCCACAATGATTAACTGTAAATAATTATTCAATTTCCCTGCAGCGCCCCCACAGGGGAAACAAAGTATTACACAGTACTCATTAAAATCAGTGGCTTGCCTGTGTGATTCATGGACATGCTGAGTCCTCCAGAGCAATAGAAGCTCTTTGTAGCGGCTTTCTAATAGATGGCGGGGTCCTGAATAGGGGACCCCCCATTAAAGGGGTTATTAATGGATGATCACCCCTCAGGATACTTGCGACCCCCCCCCCCCCAATCAGCTATATGAACCAGGCCATGTGACATCATGTTCATCAGTCATGTGGCCTGATAGCAGCTCAGTTCCATTCAAGTGAATGGGCTGAGCTGCAATACCGAGCACGGCCACTATACAAAGTATGGCGCTGTGCTTGGTAGGTAGTGAAAAGACTACAGCCCTCACCTGAATGCTGCAGCCTCTTCCAAAGCTGATTGGCTGGGGGCTCGGATGTCGGACCCCTGCCGATCTTCATTTGATGACCTATCCTAAGGATAGGTCATCGATTATTAACCCTGAAAACCCCTTTAACGCTCAATTCTGGTTTTCCAAACCAGACATCCTCTAAGATGAAGATAGATTCTAGGGCTGGACCATAAGGAATAAAATAGGACAGATACCCAGGGTCCCTATCGCCTCATCCCTATCTGCGGTGAAAATCATGCCATGAATTGACTTGCTTTGCAGGTATTACAATATGCTGTATATATTGTGCCTGCAAATCCAGGTGTGAAATCCATCCAATGGGGCGGCGAACTGCAAATCCCTGATGCCAATCCGGAGCCCCCAGGGCAATATATGACTATATTGTGTACCATGATCTTGTGATGTTTTGGCTTCTATAGCAGTATACACTGATTCATCTACTACATGAGTACAATATGTGACCCCGCCATACAGCGCCTCATAGCTCAGCTTCCTGGACCGCTATGAGTGTGACAGAGATTGACCACCCTCAATACAGCAGTTAAACCCGATAATTGACACTTGACTTCTAGATACAGTAGTCGACCACTAGAGGGAGCCACAGGGCTAAATGTACTGTGAGGGATAATTTATGGAGCAGGCGGTGACGGGTTTATTGCTGGTCTGGGGATCTGATTGACATTGTGTAGTAATATATATGAGATCTATATCCGTACATCTATGTATTCCTCCTCTCCCTGGTGATCTCCTTGTCAGATATTGTGCCGTGCACTTGAGATGTTGATGTACAGTATAATATAATCTATACGTCGTCATATGGCATATTTATGGTACCTATGGGATCAGTGCAAGCTGATGGGATGCAGAATACACCAACATTACATTGTAGGGTAAGAAATGGCGCAGGCGCTTTTGTGGTAGAGTAAGCAATTTTGGCCTGCACATATGATAGCGGTAGAATGGTAAAAGTAGGTTCTCCTGGTCTAGTTACTACTTGGACCCCTCTATAAGAACAAATGCCAGGGTGGAGGGTGTGTTAGGCCGCACAGCTAGTACACCCAAAGCCAAGGCTTCGACACCTTTTGGATCCACGCCATTCCAGGGAGCGCCTACTCTCTACCCTGGCGCATGCGCAGGGCAACAACTGATCACTGTGCTAAGGGCAAACACTCTGCACATGCAGCAGTTCTTTGTCAGTCAGTGGACCAGGGGTGGGCTTAGTGAAGATCGATCAGGACACTTAGATGGTCCAGATCTGCCCAGTGGACACTCGGGCCTATATTTGCACAGGGGAGTTTCTCAGAGTACTTTTTATAGGACATACAGCCTTATAATTGCTTATGGATATAATTTTAGAAAGATCTTTTTAGGTCATAAAGGGAGTGCTTTATAGGGTTAATCCCTTCAAAATTCTGGTGGTGTGCTGCCACCACTAGGGGGAGCTCCCTGTCTACAGATGAATACGGCTCAGCGTGAGCTATATAAGGCTACACCGTGCCATAGATTGCAATGTTGTGCTGCTGCATTGCACCAAATGACAGTAGATACCTAAGGCTCGGGCTGCGGGATAGTTTTGGCTGCTGTCGTGTGACCACAGATTGCTGTGTCGTCCTTCAATTCCTTCACTAACGTAAGTGAATGGAGTCACATGGTGACCCCGAGGATGCTGCGACTTCATTCACAAAAGGATTGAGCACTGCTGGAATCTGTTGCCACTAGTAGTTGCAGTCGCAGCACGCTGGCGGTTGCACTTACATTAGCGGACATGGTGATCTTTGGTTGTATGACGAGAATCGGGGCCAAAGTTGCCGTGTAACCTTAGCCTAACATCAGGTGCAACATTTGCAGATGTAACGAGACCAAAAGTCGCCATGTAGCGCTAATATGACTGCAGCCTAGCTGTCACCCTGAAGCACACACAGACAGGGTAACCTGCGGTGATTGTCTGATTTGGGGAGGGGGGTGTTACGTCCTTGTTGAGATCACTTCATCACTGGGTTAATGTCTTTTCCTGCAGAGTCTCGCAGATGTAAGGAGCCGGCGCTGCAGACATCTCTATAAATTTTGGATACTCTGGCACCTTCATAACTGGGCTGCATTGCAGAGAGCGGGCGCTGATCCTACTGTAATCAGGTGATCTCTCCAGATGAAGCGGGGGCAGGGAGCCATCAGACATCCACTCCTGAGGGCTGCATTCTGCACTGTCTATTGTTTTCTGTTATCAGCTCATTTGCAGAAGGTTCATGAACCTCTGAGCTGGAACACGTGCATTACACAAGACGAAGGAGACCCTGGATCAACCCTATGTAAAATGTCAGAGTGGTCTGCCAGAGGGCGAGAGGATCCCCCAGTGGGTGCAGACCCTGACATGGTAATGGGCCCCATCTACTAGAGGGTCCAACTGAGGTTAAAATGCACTTAAAGGGGTTTTGCCATTACATACACTTAGTCACAGGATAGGGGATGTGTCAGACTGATTGGGGTTTGACCGCTGGGACCCCAGTGATAAGAAGAACAGGGTCCTAAAGTCCCCCTGCATCCTCCCTGTGAATGACGCACTAGCGCCCTGGGATGGGGCTGCTCGCGACTGCGGCCCTGGAAGATCCATAGGAGTGAAAGGAACACCGGTCACCCAAGGGAACACAGGGAGGATATAGGAGGATTTTCAGACCCCTGTTCTCCCGATCACTCTTGGTCCTAGTGGTCGGGCCCCTGCAATCTGACACTTACCCTTGTCCTTTGGATAGGGGGTAAGTGTCTGTAATGGCACAACCCCTTTAAAGTAGCATGCTCCTGTTTTATTTAGATGCATTGACCCCCTCACCTTCGGTCTAGGTGGCCCAGCCAATCCTGCATCGCCATATACACTCTGTTATGTATACCATGAGCACAACTGCTGGAGAAAATCCAGAGATTGTATTGGCTTTGCTATTTCAGCTCCATTGTAAACTTGGTGTTAGGAGAATATTTACAGAGCTCCAAACCCCCTGCATAGACATACACTAAAGGATAAAATTCTGACTGCCTGCAGCCACCACTAGGGGGGGCTTACTGCATACACATATACTAGGTATTCAGTGGGAGTCGGTATATAGTGCGCTCCCCCTAGTGGTCACAGGCAGCGGCGGAAGGTTATGTTTTAACTCTGTCAGCGCCCCAACCCCATCTATAATTGCATATCTTGACCCAGTTTGGCATCTATATTGATTTCTAATCAATACCAAGCAGGAGGAGAAGCTAGCTACTTCCTCCGTCACTGATATCACCTGTGATCTGTTCCACCTAGTATTCCTTGCTGGAAGGAAGTAAGTGTTATAGTGTTGGAGACCATAATTGACTGCCAGGATGAGCTAAGAGTGGGATGTGTGAATTTTCTAGGTGACATTAAAAGTAGATTCATAACAGCTAATATGGCTGACAATGGTAGCTGCCAGGAAGAGCTAAGAGAGGGTTGTGTGAATTTTCTAGGAGACAGCTAATATGGCCGACAGAAGTAGCTACCAGACGGCTACTTCCTGTCTGAAATACTGTCAGCCAAGGAGTCATCTGAGCGTACATGGAGACTGTATACTGTGACTAGATGTATATACCAAAGGAAAGCTGGGTGACCATTCTGGCTCCATGATGGCAGCCCCATGTTATGTAGTATTACAGAGAGGAGTAAGGCTCTTTTCTCTAGGGGGCGCTGTTTAGGACATGCATTGTTAATGAGTACATTCCGGCGTTCCTCGGGGACATCTTAAGTTTAGCATCGCTCCTTGGAAACATTTCTCCTTGCAACGCCCTTGTCTTTTTTTAGAGCATCCAAATGCAGCGAATGCTTCAGATCGCTATTAATACGCTGTAAGTAAACTTGTAGAGAGCGTCATAGACCGTGTTATGTTCCTGCAGCTTCTTAATTATATCAGCTCCTGGGAAAGCTGGGTGACAAGCAGTTCAGCCCTCGCAGGGATCACACCCAGTATTTCTGCAGTTATGTTAGAGTTGACACTGACACTGGATCACTAGGCAGGATTGCCATTCAGGAGTCTGGTAAAGCTGAGTGACAACACTCTATGTTAGTTGTAACTCAGCTTTCCTAGATACCTGACTGTCATTCGTGGCAATAGGGATATGTTATTGGATCACTAGGCAGGTCTGCTGTTCAGAAGCCAGGGAAAGCTGAGTGAACATCCCATAATAACAGTCAAGCTAGTCGTTATCCAGCTTTCCTAGACACCTGAATGTCACATCTGTTTAGTTATGTAGCAACATGGCAATTGGGATATGTTACTTGATCAGTAGGAAGGTTTGCCTTTCAGGAGTCTGGGAAAGCTGAGTGACCATTCCTAAATGACTTCCTTATTAGTTGTCACCCAGCTTTTCTAAACACCTGAAAGTCAAATCCATCTGGTTATGTAGCAGTATTGGAGTAGGGAGATGTCACTTGATCACTAGGCACGCTTGCCATTCAGGAGTCTGGAAAAGCTATGTGACAACTGCCTAATGACAGCCATTTTGCTTGGCACCCAGCTTTCTTACACACCCGTATGTTCAATCGACCTGGATAAATACAAGTGAACAGATCTCAGTGGGTGTATATCACTGGATTTACCATTCAGGAGCCTAGGAAAGTTAAGTGATAGCCATCTAGTGATGACCATATTGGTCGTCACCCAGCTTTCCAAGACACCATGTATGGAATCTATCAGTTTCTCAGCCATATATGACTAGAGGTTTCTCACTGGTTCATTAAGCAGAATTGCCATTTAGGAGTCTAGGAAAGCTGAGTGACAACTCCCTCATGACAGCCATATGAGTTGTCACCCAGCTTCCCCAGAAACAGGAATTCCCAAGAACTAACTATATAGGATTTATAACCAAAGACTCACATTTACTGGGATTATTTTGAGTATTTTAGGGGTAAATTCCCTTTAAATATCAAAATGGGTCCAAAAAGCCCCAAAACTGAGTATTTGTGGTGGGAGTTCGGGTGTCATATTTTTCTGTCTTTCTGTTCGGCTTGCAGGGACTAGAGAGACAGAGAGAGAGAGGAAGAGGAGGGGGAGGAGGAGGAACAGAGCGAGTCAGATAAAACGTGAAAAGCAGCGGAGGCACAACATGCTGGATGGAGTCTCTCATCCCTGGCACCCCTGAACCCGGCCCGCTGGACCAGCGCCGCAGCCATAGCAGCGCCCCCTCTGGACACCCCCCATCAGGAGGAAGAAGTTCCTTATATCCAAGTGAGCTCTGAAGTGCTGGCAGACCGGGCACACGAATCCCTGGAGGTAAGAGCTGCTGGCTTATTCTGTGGGGCAGAGGGGGCAGATGTGGGCAATGCCAAGGTCCAGACCTGACCGGTCCCGGGGTGTGGCGGCGCCGGCAGCGCAAGAAGACGCTTATATCATTCCTAGGATCCAAGCTGAGGTGTATCGACAAGACTCCGGCACACGTAGGACCCACCTGTAAGCACAACAGGGAGTCTTTATCCGACCCAGTGCCCCCCAAAAAAGTGACGATTTTTATAGAATTTTTTTATAAAAAGCATTGAAGGTCTGTGGCTAAATTGCTCGCGGTGATTCCGCCATCTTATGTGTACGACGTAGTGCGGTGTAATGTATAGTGCGCCATATTTGGCACAGCTTTGGCGCATGTTCAGATTGGCAGGGAGCCATGCTGTATATGACTTGTCGGTAACCATGGCATGCTGATGGTTGTAGTACCACAGTCAGCAAGTCGCATGATTGATAGGTTTCTGACTAAGCATGCTGATACTTGTAGTTCCTCAATCTCTGCGAGTCTCTGGATGCATGCCTCTCATCTACAGAAATCTGACTATCTATATATGCTGATACTTGTAGTTCATCAATCTCTGCGAGTCACTGAATGCCTGCCTCTCATCCATAGACATCTGGCTAGCCACACATGCTGATACTTGTAGTTCCTCAATCTCTTCGAGTCACTGCATGCCTGCCTCTCATCTACACACATCTGACTAGCTATATATGCTGATACTTGTAGTTCCACAACCTCTGAGGAAGTCACAGTAAGTCTGCTTGTGATGTATAGAGATTGCTGGCACTCGTAGTGCTATAACCTTCAAACAGCCTGCTGCTTATCTATATAAATGAAGCTAACCAAGAATGCTGACACTTGTAGTGCTGAGAGTCCAGAATGTCTAACTATAGTCTGTAGAACTGACCCGGGGGCATATGGGACTTGTAGTGCTGCACAGCTGGGCTGACAAGCCTCAGTGCCTTATAAGATATAACCTATTGGACTCGTGTGGTCATGTCCCTCAAGGCTATGTGGTGCCAAGTATGTTAGTAGGAGGGTCATAATCATATTTCAGCCGGCAGTATATTGGGGCATAGAAAATGCTGAATCTGAAACTGTACATGGCATTTTGACTGTCGGTAAGACAGACATTGTGTGGTGTATTGTAACTGGGCAATATTTCTGTACATTGGGATTGCCATTTTTTTGGCCATTGTGGCTGGGCTGGGCATCGAGGCTGAGCTTTGTTACTGGCACTGTATATTGTGGTTGGCACCATTTGGAGTCCATTGAGACTGGCATTGTAGCTGGACAACGTTTGAGTGCATTGGGGGTCGGCACTTTTTTCAGGCATTGTGGCTGGGACTGGGGCATTGAGGCTGACACTTTATAGAGCTTTGTTACTGGGCATTGTGGCCAGCACTGTGAGTGACTCTGTTACTGGGCATTGTGGCCAGCACTGTGAGTGACTCTGTTACTGGGCATTGTGGCCAGCACTGTGAGTGACTCTGTTACTGGGCATTGTGGCTAGCACTGTGAGTGACTCTGTTACTGGGCATTGTGGCCAGCACTGTGAGTGACTCTGTTACTGGGCATTGTGGCCGGCACTGTGAGTGACTCTGTTACTGGGCATTGTGGCCAGCACTGTGAGTGACTCTGTTACTGGGCATTGTGGCCAGCACTGTGAGTGACTCTGTTACTGGGCATTGTGGCCAGCACTGTGAGTGACTCTGTTACTGGGCATTGTGGCCAGCACTGTGAGTGACTCTGTTACTGGGCATTGTGGCCAGCACTGTGAGTGACTCTGTTACTGGGCATTGTGGCTGGCACTGTGAGTGACTCTGTTACTGGGCATTGTGGCCAGCACTGTGAGTGACTCTGTTACTGGGCATTGTGGCTAGCACTGTGAGTGACTCTGTTACTGGGCATTGTGGCTGGCTGTATGAGGTACTGTGGTTGGTACTGCTATGGGGGCATTGTGGATAACACTGTACAGGGCATTATGGCTGGCACCGTTTTGAGGCCAATGAGACAGGTACTGTATAGGGCATTGCAACTGGACAACATGTGTGTTCATCGAGGCTGGTGTTATTTCGGGCATTGTGGCTAGGACTGGGGAACTGAGGTTGACACTTTACACATCTCTATAATGGTCATTGGACTATTATCTGAGCACTGTATGAGGAACTGTTGGTACTGCTATGGGGGCATGTGGAGACATTTTGGGGCACAGAGACTGGCACTGTGCGTAGGGCATTGAGACAAGTATTGTATGGGGCACTATAACTGGGCAGTATTTGTGCACATTGAGGCCGGCATTATTTTGGCATTGTGGCTAGGACTGGGGCACTTATACTGTATATAATAAAGGCCATTACAAGTCACCTTGGGTCACACCTGCAGCCCGGGGCTCCCCTAGTGTAATATCCTGTATATTACACCCGCTCCTGGTTTATGCCTGGTTTAGGGCCGGCACAGTCAGTACACCAGGGGGATTACTGTAGGCATTATTATAATGAAAAACAATAATAACATAAATCTGCCAATAATCCTGACGCCCCCAGGACACAGCCTTCCTAGGGGTGCAAGGGGCCTGGGGGGAGACGCGGCAGGTTTGACCCTTGGATGCGGTCAGGATCCTGCAGCCGTGCCCCATGTGACAGGACAATATAATTACTGCTAATATATCATGTAAATGGACGCCATGGGGGATGGGAGGGTGGTGGCATTATAGGTAATAGCGCAGCACAGCAGAATGACCTTTAGTGCAGCGACGGTCTGGTGGAGCTAGTCAGCAGACCGCAACTGGACAGAATCTATCCATACATGGAAGGTACGTGGAAAATTCTGGATCTTAGTACTGGTTGGAGCTTGGCTTTTCCCATTCAACACAGTAAATCTGTTCTCAGTCACCTCCATAGCGCCCTCTATTGTTGGCGATTAGACTAATGTGTGTGATCTATCTCTGTGCTATCCATCCATCCTATTATCTATCTCCTATCTACCTATCTATCTCATATCTATCCATCTACCTAGCTATCTATCTTTCTCATATCTATCTATCTATCTATCTATCTATCTCATATCTATCTATCTATCTCATATCTATCTATCTATCTCATATCTATCTATCTATCTTATCATCTCTCTCATATCTATCTATCTCATATCTATCTATCCTCTATCTATCTATCTATCTATCTATCTATCTCATATCTATCTATCTATCTCATATCTATCTATCTATCTCATATCTATCTATCATCTATCTCATATCTATCTATCTATCTATCTCATATCTATCTATCTATCTCATATCTATCTATCTATCTCATATCTATCTATCTATCTATCTCATATCTATCTATCATCTATCTCATATCTATCTATCTATCTATCTCATATCTATCTATCTATCTCATATCTATCTATCTATCTCATATCTATCTATCTATCAATCATCTATCTCATATCTATCTATCTCTCTATCTCATATCTATCTATCTCATATCTATCTATCATCTATCTCATATCTATCTATCTACCTCATATCTATCTATCTCTCTATCTCATATCTATCTATCTCATATCTATCTATCATCTATCTCATATCTATCTATCTATCTATCTATCTATCTCATATCTATCTATCTATCTATCTCATATCTATCTATCTATCTATCTCCATATCTATCTATCTATCTATCTATCTCATATCTATCTATCTCATATCTATCTATCATCTATCTCATATCTATCTATCTATCTATCTATCTATCTATCTATCTCATATCTATCTATCTCATATCTATCTATCTATCTATCTATCTATCTATCTATCTATCTCATATCTATCTATCTAGCTATCTACTGTATGTATCACAGATCTCACATGGGGATCTTGCAGCTTTAAAGGAAACTTGCCACCATGTTATAGGGCGGGAGGATCCTTTATTTTCCCCTTCTCTGCCTAGGAGTCCAGTGGGCGGTCCTCCTTAGTGACTCACAGCTATCTACCTGCACAGTTGGCCACTGATTAGGACCGCCCACTGGACTCCTAATCCCAGAATGAGCAGTGATGTACATGAATACATTACAGGTCCTGCTGAATCTTCTCCCATACACCTATATACCAGTCTGCCTATAGATTTGCTTCTGTAGAGATGTGACAGATAACATGGAGGGTGCGGCCTCTTTCCAGTCAATATTACAATGAGAGATGCCGGTTCTGTATACATTATAGCTCCACCAGCAGCAGTGTCGTCACTTATCGCGTGTCATTAATACGCTGCCACCTCCTGTATAGAAACATCTGTCTACAATAAAATATGGATTCTCGGATTCCAGTTTACTGCAACATCCTCATCCTTAAAGGGACAGTAACCCTGTATCTGGAGATTCTCAGTACTGGATATAAAGTAATGATCATGGGGGATGAGATATCATTAAACAACACTGTCACAATGAGTTGGCTGATAACAGGGAGCAGTAGATTACAATCACTGACACATCAACTGGAGCTAGGATAGACAGAGGGAAGAGAGTAGGATCAGACTACACTTAGGGCTTGTTTGTAGTCTGTAACCGTGGAGACTCATAGTTCTGCATGAAAACTGAACACCCAGGATCAGACTACTTGATCAGATCATACTGCAGGATCAGACTACATACAGGGCTTGTTTGTAGTCTGTAACCATGGAAACACATTGTTCTGCATAAGAGCTGCATACACAAAACGGTAGGACATTTTAATTAAAAATATGTGAAATGTTCTTAAATTTTTAAGCACTAAAGAAATACTCTTGACCATAGCTTATCATAATCATATTTCCTTGGCTCACTCATTATTTTTTGGATGGGGATAAGCGGCTGCAGACACACCTGGCACAGTTTATCCTACTAAATCTATAGTAGTGGATGGATTGAAATGGAATATATCCTATCCCAGGTTCCCGAGTTGGCAGATATCGGGGAACAGTCGGCAGTCCACATAGATGTAGAAGAAAAGAGGACCCGTGACTAGGTGTCTGGCAGTGTGTACTGACACCTATACACACAGATGGTATCTGCAGGCAGAACCTGGTGTGTAGGCAGCTTTCGCCAATGACCAGGGTCTCCTGGTGAATTCACAGGCTGCAAAGTCACAAATAGTTCAGCTCTGTGAACGAGATGTTAATGATTTGATTCCTGGAAGATGAGGAGCATCATAGAGAGTAACATATTGGAAGAGTCTCTGTTATCAGAGGCGCGGGGACGCTTTCTGATGCCGCAAATTAAAAAACACAACCAGGCTTTTATCTTCATATGAAAGAGACAAAAATAACATCAGTGAAGATCCTGCTGTGAAGTAAAGCGGGAGACGGTCAGACTTTGCGGTTTGAGAAATGACTCAATTAGTCTTAAAGGGATATTATGCCTCCGCCAATTAAAGGTTAATATAATGTTAGAAGTTCTTTAATCTTCTTATATACTTATGGTATCGATTCCTGGCAGAGTTTAAGATCTCCCATGTGGACTATCCCTAACTGTAACAAGCCATGCACCTGAGCTTTGCAGCAGAATGATGGAGTTACACTTTACTACCCCAGACCACCAGGGATGTACCTATTAAAGGGGTTGTCCGAAGAGATAATATTTTTACAAAAAGGGGAAGAACGGGTTAAAAGATAGAAGAATTGATCCCGCACTATTGCCTTTCTGACACTTCCCACGCTCCCCGATGCTCTCTACTTCCTGACTGAGGCGGTGACCTGCCTCAGCCAGTGATGGCAGCAGCGGGGGATCAGTAATCTTTTATTTTTTAACCCATTATACCCCCTTTGAACCTTGAGTTCTTCTCTCACCACTGTGAGATGCACATAGCCCCCCTAAAAGTTAGGATTGAGCTACTTCTGATGAAGCGCCGTGCATTTACCGTACTCTCCAGATAACCCCCTGAGGAGCTTGAAACGCGTCGGGCGGAGACACATTAGGGCTCTTTTTGCGACATCTATGGGACTGCCTTTGTAAGGGCGGGAGTCTTATTTTGTGGTGCGTTAGGACGATGTATAGGGCTATTCCGGTGCCAAGCCTACCCATCTGACTCACTGGAAGTGGGAAAATGACCCAATCCCATACTGCCCTTTGAGATTTGACTACTTTGTTAGTAAGACGCTTCCATCCATTTTTTTCTATATATTGGTTTTAAGACTAAGATTGGACTCCGATATTTAAAGTATATCCAATAAATGTTACGTTTTATTAATTTAGAGGGATCAGGTAGTGTAACTACCGCCATAGCGGCCCCTGCTTCTGCTTTTTTTTTTTTAATAGGCCCCAGCAGGAGCGGGCCCTATTTACTTACCGATCACTGTTCCTGCTCACAGCCGCCCATTCGGCGTCAGTAACATTATATGGGACACACGTTTCCCCTTCTGCTCTCCAGGGGGCCCTGTGTTCCGTATCACATCACTGATGCTGTACAGCGTCAGGACTTTGCTGATAGCGACATGATACGCGACACACAGGGCCCCCTGCAGGGCAAAAGGGGAAGAGGAGGCGGCCGTAAGCAGTGAGTGAGGCCGCGGGCCCGCAGAAAGAGTATTTGTTGGGCGAACAACGCGAGATACATCTCACCAGATTTGCCTGGCAGGTTCCATTCTCTTCAGACCCCTGAGTATAATGATTGGAGGCCCAGGGTAGGTGGGCAAACATAAGAAACAGAGTCCGGTGTCCCTGCTGTCTTCAGCCCTCTTTAGTGACGTCACAAGCATCTCATGGGTCAGGCCAGCATTACAATGCATAATGACGCCGGTGCAACCAATGTCTGTGATGTCACTGAGAAGGAGTCACGCTGGAGCCCAGGAGAGGTAAGTACCACTGTATTTTATGTTTGTCACCTCCCCTGGGCCTCCGATCATTATACTCTGGGGTCAGACCCCAGAGTATAATAATTTGTGGGTGGTGTACCCCAAAAAATTTGGATTCTGCCGAACCAGAAATTTTTGCAATATCTGTAATGAACACCATAGGGGCCGCTATGTGACATTTTATTGTCTGGAGGGGCCGCTATGGGACATTATGCTGTGTTGATGGGCCACTATGGGACGTTATACTGTATGGAGGGACCACTATGTGACGTTATACTGTGTGGAGGGACCACTATGGGACATTATACTGTATGGAGGGACCACTATGTGACGTTATACTCTGTGGAGGGGCCACTATGGGACATTATACTGTATGGAGGGGCCACTATGAGACATTATACTGTGTGGAGGGACCACTATGGGACGTTATACTGTATGGAGGGACCACTATGTGACGTTATACTCTGTGGAGGGGCCACTATGGGACATTATACTGTATGGAGGGGCCACTATGAGACATTATACTGTGTGGAGGGACCACTATGGGACGTTATACTGTATGGAGGGACCACTATGTGACGTTATACTGTATGGAGGGACCACTATGGGACGTTATACTGTATGGAGGGACCACTATGTGACGTTATACTGTGTGGAGGGACCACTATGGGACATTATACTGTATGGAGGGACCACTATGTGACGTTATACTCTGTGGAGGGGCCACTATGGGACATTATACTGTGTGGAGGGGCCACTATGTGACATTATACTGTGTGGAGGGGCCACTATGGGACGTTATACTGTATGGAGGGACCACTATGTGACGTTATACTGTGTGGAAGGACCACTATGTGACGTTATACTGTGTGGAGGGACCACTATGGGACGTTATACTGTGTGGAGGGACCACTATGGGACGTTATACTGTGTGGAGGGACCACTATGGGACATTATACTGTGTGGAGGGGCCGCTATGGGACATTATACTGTCTGGAGGGACCACTATGGGGTATTATACTGTCTTTTTTATATGGAATATATGGTACCATTATCTGTTTGTAGAGTACAGCAGTGTTATTCATGTGTATTATACAGAGACGTTATGTTTATACAGTATAGCAGTATTATTTATGTGTAGTATATGTCAGTATTATATTCTTGTACAGTATATCAGTGTTATTTATATGTAAAGTATACTGGTATTATCTGTTTGTAAAGTATAGCAGTTATATTTATGTATAGTATATGGTGACATCTGTTTGTGCAGTATATCAGTGTTATTTATGTGTAGTATATATTGGTGTTACGTTCTTGTAAAGTATAGCAATGTTATTTATATGTAATTATCATATATCATACAGTCTATACAGTATAGCAGTGTTATTTATGTGCACTATATGATGACATTATCTTTTTGTACAGTATAGCAGTGTTATTTATGGGTAGTATGGCGGCAGTATCATTTTGTATTTATTTATTATGCTTACTTATATAGCGCCTTCATATTCCGCAGCGCTTTACAGACATTGACAGTCACTGTCCCATATAGGGCTCACAATCTACGTTCCCTATCAGTATGTCTTTGGAGTGTGGGAGGAAACCGGAGTACCTGGAGGAAACCCACGCAAACACGGGGAGAACATACAAACTCCTTGCAGATGTTGTCCTTGGCAGGATTTGAACCCAGGACTCCAGCGCAGTGCTAACCACTGAGCCACCGTGCTGCCCACGGTTATGTTATAGAATTGTTATTTATGTGTACTATGTGGTGGCATTATCTTTTTGTACAGTATAGCAGTGTTATTTATGTGTATTATATGGAGACATTACATTTTGTACAGTATAAAAGTGTTATTTAAGTGTACTATTCAGTGGCATTATCTTTTTGTACAGCACAGCAGTGTTATTTATGTGTATTATATGGTAGTGTTACCTTTTTATATAGTGCAGCAGTGTTATTTATATGTACTATTATGTGCCACTATCTTTTTATACAGTACAGCAGTGTTATTTATGTGTACAGTATGGTGTAATGAGTTATGTGTACCATATGGCAGTACCATCTGTGCAAATCCCAACTCTTTAAGACCCTGCAATCACTCTAATTAACAAATCATTAACTTATCAGCTCCATTCACTGGGGAGTGAGGCTGAACATAGTCAGCCCCATCAGATGCCCGGCTGTCGCATCCCGCGTCTCAGCAAGGTTCACAGAGCTGGATCTGCTGCCAACTTGCAGATTACCTACAGAATATTTTTGTCTTATGATATTTGGCACATGCTTGTCTTTTTATGTTTTCATGCATATGTTATAGCGGAGGATATTTGGAGCATAAATTCCTAAAATCCTGAATGCCTAGCGCTCTGTGATGCCATAATGATTGTTCCTTCACCGGTGGGTACATCTGGGGTTTGGGGGGGGGGGCACACCACCCATGTCTTCCCTATTTCCTTTAGTACTGATCGCTGGGAACAGTCGTTTAGGGGTCAATTTACCTTATATCTCTTTTACCGGTGATGTATAGCAAGTTACCATGAGGGCCCTATAAGCAAGGATAGGGCCACATCCCATTATAACCATGATAAAGATTTTGGATTCCACTGCTTCTCCCATTGACCAAGTCCTTCCAGTCTCCCTGTCATTCACAGTGATCAGTGACTACGTCCATAGCTATAGAGCCCTCAGATTCTGGGCCCCGAACTGTTACCATGGTTACTTATCCACATAAAGTACACAGTAATGAGCAAGATGGAGGACAGGAATACAGAACGGTCATACTTCTGGTAGCAGGTTTGACCCAAGGGCCCATAGCAGTCTGGTGTTGTATGGGTGTCAAGGACCCATATTAATCTGAGTTTATATGCTCTATGGTTGTCAGAGGGTAAATAGAGGGCCCGCTGTGATTGTGTTGCCCAAGGGCTGGTATATACCTGGAGCTGGCCCTGTATATGGCCCTGAGGGTGGAGGGGACACGTGCTCTCTGCTGTCTACTCCCAGGGGCCCTTAGCAGGCTGTCAGGCTGATACAGCTGTTGGTTCAGCCTCTCCTTGCTTGAAGTGATTTTGCAAGTCCTGGACGTCGTTCTGACAGTTCTCACTGTCGCGTTCCAGCTGGCTGAACATTTTATTAAGTGGATTTTCTGTTCCTTTATATTTCCATAATACCTCACCAGAGATTCCACACTCAGATGTAGGTAAAGAGAATATCTCAGCACAAATCTATTGTATTCTGCTATAGACCGGATGATCGCAGAAGATCCTAGACTCATGACCGACCATTACATCTATATCTTCTGTATAGGACACAAATAGTGACTCAGAATTCTCAGATAGGTAGATAGATAGATAGATAGATAGATAGATAGATACTATATATATATATATAGAGAGAGAGAGAGAGAGACTCACTTATTTCTTGAATGTTTGGAGTGCTGCCGTTTTTTCATTTTTACATATGATGGAAGTAGCCTCCTTCCAATTTGATTTGCACCCTTGACCTAGAGAGGTGACTGCTGTGTTGCTTTGGGTTTTACTATACTAGATAGATAGGAGATAGATAGATAGATGTGAGATTATATGATAGATAGAAAAATAGGAGATAGATAGATAGATAGATAGATAGATAGATAGATAGATAGTAGATAGGTAGATGTGAGATTAAATGATAGATAGATAGATAGATAGATAGATAGATAGATAGATAGATAGATAGATAGGAGATAGATAGATATGAGATAGATAGATAGATAGTAGATAGGTAGATGTGAGATTAAATGATAGATAGATAGATAGATAGATAGATAGATAGATAGATAGATCTGCTTTCCTCTATTACTTACTCGCTCCCTCTTATTTGCATAGTAATAGAGTACAGACATGAGATAGCCAGATGTGATGTGCAGGATAGATAGATAGATCTCTGAGGACACAATGGAGCATATGAGACCGGAAACATCTCAAGCAATGATTGATGGCTTTATAAAACCTCATCACACAACACTGTCATGTCTACATGGATGACTAGAATTATGTTCCTGGTTTCCTGAACATAAAATATTTTTTTTGCATTTGATATAGATAGCTATGAGATAAATAGATAGATAAATATGAAATAGATATGAGATTAGATGACAAACTGATAGATGTGAAATAGATTTATAGATATAGAGATAGATAGATAGATATGAGATAGATAGATATGAGATAGATACCTAGTTAGCTAAACAGATACCTAGAGATACCTTTCACCAATTTTTAGATAAACCACGATAGATAGAAAGATTACTAAAAATAAACAATATAGACCAGCAGCAATGTAAAAATACAGGTGCAAGTCTAAGTGAGGCCTAAGATAGATAGATAGATAGATATGAGATAGTTAGAAATAGATAGATAGATAGATAGATATGAGATAGATAGAGATAGATAGATAGATAGATAGATAGATATGAGATAGATAGATAGATATAGATGTTTTATTAGCATTTTGCACCTGTGCTTTTTCTATCACATACTGCAGTGAGGCCTGCTTGCATCCTGCACAGCCCTGTATCATCTGGTATTGGGTAAGTGTTGCCTTTTTTTCTATGATATGTTTTAGATAAAAAGATAGATATAAAAGATATCCTAATTCCTGCTAAAGTTGGCTCTAGAGATGAGGGGCTCTATAGCTATTTGTTACACCCGACATTAATACATTTATTTCTGGAACTTTTCCATTAGTCATGTTAAAAACTGAAGACTTAATGTAATAACTGCTTGTACCATCTTTGGCTGCAAGAATTTGCAGAGTAATATCAGTATCTGATCCCAAGACTACAGATCATGGCTGAGGAATGTTCTTCTTAGTAAACATTTCCTCTATCTATCTATCTATCTATCTATCTATCTATCTATCTATCCTATATATATCTAATATCTACCTATCTATCTATCTATCTATCTATCTAGATTATACTCGGGATAAACTTTACTGTGGTCAAAGGACACGTGTCTGTTTCATCAAAACCAGGGCAAACTTCGGCAGATAAGTGTAAGTTGACACTGGGTCAGATTTTATTGATAGGGTTGCAGATATACATAAAATAAAACAAAGTAGCAATATATGAAAATCCTGGCCTGTCTGGCACTTACTAAGCATTAAACAACACTAGCTAGCAGCTGCAGAGCTTCTCCCTGCCAGCAAGCTAACCAAAACAACATCCAGCAACCCTTTGCTCACATTTCTCTTGCACAGACTCCTTTTTGTGTCCCCAGGCAGAGAGAGCTGCCCTCCTAGACTCTCTTAAATACCCACCCTCTCTGAATTACAGATGAGAGCCTGTGCCTGCTACTTCACATAGGAGAGGAATCTGGGAGAAATATACCTCCCTCCACAACCAGTCCTGCACAAGTGTCACACTAGTTATCTATTTCCTATCTTCCTCTTTATCAAAATGACTGGTCAGAAGAAACCTTGGATTTGCACTAGTTTGTGGCCTTTATTTTAGCCTTCATATTTCTTTATTTTTCTCTCCTATCCTCTTCCCTCTTTCTTCTCTCTCTCCCCTTTCTGTTTTCTTTCTTCCCTCTCGCTTACTCAGCTCTGATTACTGTCTTCTTGGCTCTCTCCCTCTTTTTGTCCTCCCTCCCTTTTCTCTCTTCGCATTCTGTTCTGATTTCTTTCACCTTGCTTCTCCTCCTTTTCTGTTTCTTCTCTCTCTCCTTCTGATCTCTTTCTTTCTTTCTTTCTTTCTTTCTTTCTTTCTTTCTTTCTTTCTTTCTTTCTTTCTTTCCTTCTTTCTCTCCTCACTCCCCTCTTATCTGTTTCTTTTCTCTCTTCTTCCTTCCTTCCTTTATACCTTATTTTCTCTGTTTCTTTCTTCCCTCTCGTCTTCCTATTTCTTTCTCCACTCCATCCTTTGTTTTCTCTGTTTCTTCCCTCTCTCTTATTCCTTTCTTTCTCTTCTGTTTCCCATTTTTCTCTCATTATATCTTCCCTCTCTCCCTTTCACCTCTCTCTCTGCCACTTTTCTCTCTGTCTTCCCTCCCGTTCTTCTTCCTTTCTTCCTCTTTCTTTCTTCTCTCTAAACCTTTTTTCTCTGTTTCTTTCCTATCTCTCTCTTGTCTTCCTCTCTTTCTCATCCCTCTCTTTATTCTATGTCTTCCCCCTTTGCTCTTCTTCAGTTCTCCCTCTTTCTTGCTCCTCTCCCACCTTTTATCTCTCTGTTTATTTCCTATCTCTCTCTTGTCTTCCTCTCTCTCTTTCTCATTTGTCTCTTTATTCTATGTCTTCCCTCCCGCTCTTCTTCCATTCTTCCTCTTTCTTGCTCCTCTCCCTTTAATCTCTCTGTTTCTTCCCTTTCTCTCTTCTTCCCTTTCTCTCTTCTTCCCATCTTCCTCTCTTTCTCTTCTCTCACCCCCTTACCTCGCTGTACTCTCTCTCACTCTCTCTGTCTCTCTCTTTCTATCCCCCCTTCTCATATTTATGTATATTCAGATGGCAGGGCTATAAGAACACACAGAGGTTCCGGATGACCAAGTTTTAAGTACTTAATGGAACCGAATAAGGGACTTGTCGAAAAACCAGATTCTCCTCTGTGATCTGGTCTCCATTTGAGAAGGACAGAGTCCGGCGCTCGGGTTACCTCCTGGCTCCCAGCAGCTTCATGACACTTTAATGTGTGTCTGAGAACATCCAGCGTCTGCCAGTCTCCTCCACTTGTGTCCTGAAGACAAAACCACAGACAGTGCCAACCCCAAGTATGAGCGCACTAGTGATTCCCAGGCGGTAGGAGACAATATTGTCTCAAGGAATGACATACTGCTTATATTACATTGTAAATGGGGCTGAACTGCAGTACCAGACGCAGCCAGTGGATATGATTGGCGCTATTTACTGTGTTTGTGCTCACCTGCACGATATTGAGAAGAAGACTAGACACTTGATCCAGGCGCCTAAGACATTGTCCTGACATGTTCTCATTATCACAGGGGCCCTGATCACAAAGGAGGTCACCTAGGGCAGCTTAACCATGACTATGGGCATGTCTACAGCATTGTTCTTCCTGAGCCTCCTGGTTCATATCATTAAATAGTGGTATCGAAAAGGTCTATTCTGCACCAATCTTCAGCTAAACGCCCCCTGCAGTATAAAGAATGGAGGTTCTTATTCTGACCATGGCTACATCCTAGCTCATGTAAATACACGTTCTCCAATAACCTATCCTTGATATACTTTACATGTCAAGTATAGTTTTTTTAATGATATTTTATCCTCTGTTCACTCCGAAAGCTAAAGCGAAGATCCCGCTGGTTTCCTATTATTAGAGAGCAATGCATTAGAGGGGTTTAGATACACAGCTGACTATTAAGCTACATATTTTGACAGATGACACTAACCCACCTACTTAAAGGGGTTTTCTGGGCTAAAAATATTAATGCTCTATCCTAAAGATACGGTAGGTCACTCATATCAGAACGGTGGGGCCGTGACACCCAGCACCCCCAATAATTAGCTTTTCTTAGAGTATAGGGCAGGAAGTAGACAGCGCTGTTCTCTGTGTAGTGGCCAGACCAGGTACTGCAGATCAGCTCCCATTCATTTGAATGGGACCTAAGCTGCAGTACCTCATTCTACCACTACACGGAGAACAGAGCTGTCTGCTTCCTGCTCCATTCTCTGTGTATCAGCTAATCAATGGTGGTGCTGGGTGTCAGACCTCTGATATGAGTGACCTACTGCGTCTTCAGGACAGGTCATTAATATTTTTAGCCTGGAAAAGCCCTTTAAACCAAGCCAAATGTTTACTTTTGCTTTGGGTGTGACTAGAGAAGAACATGGAGTGTTCCTTTAAAGACTCATTATCTCAGCTCCGACCCTTCCTTGGAGGCAGAAGCAATGAAATCTCGGAGCTGGCGGACTCCGATGACAGCAGACACATCAGAAGCAGCAAACCTTAAATCCTACGAGGCTCCCGCTAATCCTCTTTCCAACTAAAAGCATCATGTACGTTTTACTCTGCTTTAATTGATTATCTCGTCCCCGGCTCCTCTGATACACTGCCAGGAAGTGCGCTCTGAGAGTCGCAGCCCCATTACAATATTGATAGAAATTTAACAGCTCTGTTCTTACAGATATAGATTTTTTTTTTTTTAATTTTTGGAATTTTTTTTTTCCCATTTCATAAAATTTATTTTTTTTTTTAAATTGTCAGGAACAAAGATCCATTTATTTGTCGCGCTGCACTATTACAGTCTTCGGCGTAGATGTAATATAAAGCTTCAGATAGGACATCATAGCGCAGGAAGCGGCGCATACGCTCGGGCCCGCTGAGATAATTGTAGCAATTTTCTTCCCCGAGAGACGTCATTGTTCTTTCTCGTCTTTAAACCACGTCAGTGGGCGATGAACTTTGCTGTTGTCGTGCTGCTGGCCCCTGTAGGGTCTCTGAGAGGCAGGCGGCGCTCTCGTGTACCTCGCACATATGTCGCCCCGGGGTCACCGCTTCCATCAGGCTGCAATACAAACCCCGTGATTAAGTCGTGGAGCGGAATTAAAGCGAGGACGGGCGGCGCGGGCTGTTCATATCTCCTCGTGTCTCTGTAGATACGCTGCAGGCAACAGATTGCTGTAAGGAGATCGCTCCGAGCTATGCATTGATCTCGACCGACGTTTCATGCTGGGGCCGTATAATACACTTTAGATTAAAAAATTTTCAGTTTTGTGTTTTTGTTATGCTTTCTGCCTGTTGCGTTAGAATGGGTGCAGTAGACCACAGAGCGACATAGTCCAACTGGTGAGGGTACCTACAGTGGACCTGCCACCGATCCTATGTAATAATATAGACCCCCTGTAACTGCGCACCCCCATCTCAGTAGTCAGATACAGATGTGTGCATTATTATCTGCATGTAATACAGTATAAATAATACTGCCATACAGTGTCCACACACCACTGCCGTTCAGTCACAAAGAATGAAGCCATACAATGGCCGCACAATACTTCCATTCAGTCACCAAAGAATACCGCCATGTAATGCCAACTAAATACTGTCGTTCAGTTGCCAAAGAATACTGCCATACAATGCTCACACAATTCTGCTATTCATTGCTGAAATAATACCACAATTCAGTGTCTGCACTATATTGCCATTCAGTGCCCAAACAATACCACCATATAGTGGCTACAAATACTGCCATTCAGTGCCCAAAAATTTCCTCTGTTCAATGCTTACACATAACTGGCACTCATACTGATATTCATTTCTCAAATAATACAGTAAAGTTCCTGGTGGCCCAGTATAGAGAAGGTTTCAAGCCCCTTGTGGTCCTTGCCTTCATTGGCCCAGTTTAGCACCCTCTAAAAGTGGCCCTGCCCACAACCTTATATAACTACTTTATAGGAAACCTCCAGCAGCATTATGTAACTTAGGATCAGTACAGAATAAGTAATGTAATGTATGTACACAGTGACTGCACCAGCAGAATAGTGAGCGCAGCTCTGGAGTATAATACAGGATGTAACTCAGGATCAGTACAGGGTAAGTAATGTAATGTATGTACACAGTGACTGTACCTGCAGAATAGTGAGTGCAGCTCTGGAGTATAATACAGGATGTAACTCAGGATCAGTACAGGGTAAGTAATGTAATGTATGTACACAGTGACTGCACCAGCAGAATAGTGAGCGCAGCTCTGGAGTATAATACAGGATGTAACTCAGGATCAGTACAGGATAAGTAATGTAATGTATGTACACAGTGACTGCACCAGCAGAATAGTGAGCGCAGCTCTGGAGTATAATACAGGATGTAACTCAGGATCAGTACAGGGTAAGTAATGTAATGTATGTACACAGTGACTGTACCAGCAGAATAGTGAGTGCAGCTCTGGAGTATAATACAGGATGTAACTCAGGATCAGTACAGGATAAGTAATGTAATGTATGTACACAGTGACTGCACCAGCAGAATAGTGAGCGCAGCTCTGGAGTATAATACAGGATGTAACTCAGGATCAGTACAGGATAAGTAATGTAATGTATGTACACAGTGACTGCACCAGCAGTATAGTGAGCGCAGCTCTGGAGTATAATACAGGATGTAACTCAGGATGAGTACAGGATAAGTAATGTAATGTATGTACACAGTGACTGCACCAGCAGTATAGTGAGCGCAGCTCTGGAGTATAATACAGGATGTAACTCAGGATCAGTACAGGATAAGTAATGTAATGTATGTACACAGTGACTTCACCAGCAGAATAGTGAGCGCAGCTCTGGAGTATAATACAGGATGTAACTCAGGATCAGTACAGGATAAGTAATGTGATGTATGTACACAGTGACTGCACCAGCAGAATAGTGAGCGCAGCTCTGGAGTATAATACAGGATGTAACTCAGGATCAGTATAGGATAAGTAATGTAATGTATGTACACGGTGACTGTACCAGCAGAATAGTGAGCGCAGCTCTGGGGTATAATACAGGATGTACAGTAACTCAGGATCAGTACAGGATAAGTAATGTAATGTATGTACACAGTGACTGTACCAGCAGAATAGTGAGCGCAGCTCTGGAGTATAATACAGGATGTAACTCAGGATCAGTACAGGATAAGTAATGTAATGTATGTACACAGTGACTGTACCAGCAGAATAGTGAGTGCAGCTCTGGGGTATAATACAGGATGTAACTCAGGATCAGTACAGGATAAGTAATGTAATGTATGTACACAGTGACTGTACCAGCAGAATAGTGAGTGCAGCTCTGGGGTATAATACAGGATGTAACTCAGGATCAGTACAGGATAAGTAATGTAATGTATGTACACAGTGACTGCACCAGCAGAATAGTGAGCGCAGCTCTGGAGTATAATACAGGATGTAACTCAGGATCAGTACAGGATAAGTAATGTAATGTATGTACACAGTGACTGCACCAGCAGAATAGTGAGCGCAGCTCTGGAGTATAATACAGGATGTAACTCAGGATCAGTACAGGATAAGTAATGTAATGTATGTACACAGTGACTGCACCAGCAGAATAGTGAGCGCAGCTCTGGGGTATAATACAGGATGTACAGTAACTCAGGATCAGTACAGGATAAGTAATGTAATGTATGTACACAGTGACTGCACCAGCAGAATAGTGAGTGCAGCTCTGGAGTATAATACAGGATGTAACTCAGGATCAGTACAGGATAAGTAATGTAATGTATGTGCACAGTGACTGCACCAGCAGTATAGTGAGCACAGCTCTGGAGTATAATACAGGATATAATTCAGGATCAGTACAGGATAAGTAATGTAATGTATGTACACAGTGACTGTACCAGCAGAATAGTGAGCGCAGCTCTGGAGTATAATACAGGATGTAACTCAGGATCAGTACAGGATAAGTAATGTAATGTATGTACACAGTGACTGTACCAGCAGAAAAGTGAGCGCAGCTCTGGAGTATAATACAGGATGTAACTCAGGATCAGTACAGGATAAGTAATGTAATGTATGTACACAGTGACTGCACCAGCAGAATAGTGAGTGCAGCTCTGGAGTATAATACAGGATGTAACTCAGGATCAGTACAGGATAAGTAATGTAATATATGTACACAGTGACTGTACCAGCAGAATAGTGAGCACAGCTCTGGAGTATAATACAGGATGTAACTCAGGATCAGTACAGGGTAAGTAATGTAATGTATGTACACAGTGACTGCACCAGCAGAATAGTGAGCGCAGCTCTGGAGTATAATACAGGATGTAACTCAGGATCAGTACAGGATAAGTAATGTAATGTATGTACACAGTGACTGTACCAGCAGAATAGTGAGCGCAGCTCTGGAGTATAATACTGGTATTGTTTTATGTGTCTGAGAGATCTTTGGAGACCGCTCAGACATCAGGCCCTGGTACAGCCGTTTGTACCCTCTAAACATTCCTCTAAAGTGTCCGTCAGGGACTGGAATCTATCACTATTGCTTCTAGTTAATGTAGACAATCTATGTATCTAATAGAATAAAGCAGACGACACATTTAAAGTAATAGAACATAAAGCAATGAGCTATCAATCTGTCAGCAGCAATTCCCTTACATACTGATATGACAGATGGGGGCGCACTCCTCGACTATAAAACTGACAGCTAACAGAGATTTTTTTTCATTAACTTTTTTTTTGTCATAAATCTCAGCAGGCGATTGTTTCAATAAAATCTGTAATGGCTTTAATGCAGTCCTTTCGATAAATTCACCTATTTGGCTCAGCGGTGAGCATCTGTATTAGCGTAAACTCAGTAAAGATTAGTCCCCCCTCTCCAGCTGTTTACTGAAAGCGTCACCCAGTGGGGGCTCCACCATCTAATCCCTCATGTATATTGTATGGACTCTTCTTGTAAATAATATATCTCTGGGCTTTTAAGCTGTTACAGCTCCTAATTTGGACTTGCTTGAGACAAATGAGATGGAAAATCCTTACAACGGCCAATTATCTATGATTTATATAGGTGTTTTATCACCGGCAAAGTTCTGGCTGCTGTCCCTCATAGCTGTGCCGAAAACAGACCTCCAGCTGTAGCCGCTGAGTGACTGATGTGTATCCAGAGCATAACCCAACCCGTATACCCCAGGAACACCCAGACCTATCTGCAAGACTTCATACTAAAACATGACTTATAGAACTAAAGAACAACTCTGAATTGTATTATAGTAGTTATATTCTTGTACATAGGAGCAGTATTATAGTAGTTATATTCTTGTACATAGGAGCACTATTATAGTAGTTATATTCTTGTACATAGGAGTAGTATTATAGTAGTTATATTCTTGTACATAGGAGCAGTATTATAGTAGTTATATTCTTGTACATAGGAGGCAGTATTATAGTAGTTATATTCTTGTACATAGGAGGTAGTATTATAGTAGTTATATTCTTGTACATAGGAGACAGTATTATAGTAGTTATATTCTTGTACATAGGAGCAGTATTATAGTAGTTATATTCTTGTACATAGGGGGCAGTATTATAGTAGTTATATTCTTGTACATAGGAGGTAGTATTATGGTAGTTATATTCTTGTATATAGGAGGTAGTATTATAGTAGTTATATTCTTGTACATAGGAGCAGTATTATAGTAGTTATATCCTTGTACATAGGGGGCAGCATTATAGTAGTTATATTCTTGTACATAGCAGTATTATAGTAGTACACGTACAAGGAGGTAGTAAAGTAGATATTCTTGTACATAGGAGGCAGTATTATAGTAGTTATATTCTTGTACATAGGGGGCAGTATTATAGTAGTTATATTCTTGTACATGGAGCAGTATTATAGTAGTTACATTCTTGTATATAGGAGCAGTATTATAGTAGTTATATTCTTGTACATAGTAGTATTATAGTAGTTATATTCTTGTACATAGGAGCAGTATTATAGTAGTTATATTCTTGTACATAGGAGGCAGTATTATAGTAGTTATATTCTTGTACATAGGGGCAGTATTATAGTAGTTATATTCTTGTACATAGGGGCAGTATTATAGTAGTTATATTCTTGTACATAGGGGGCAGTATTATAGTAGTTATATTCTTGTACATAGGACCAGTATTATAGTAGTTATATTCTTGTACATAGGAGGTAGTATTATAGTAGTTATATTCTTGTACATAGGACCAGTATTATAGTAGTTATATTCTTGTACATAGGGGGCAGTATTATAGTAGTTATATTCTTGTACATAGGAGCAGTATTATAGTAGTTATATTCTTGTACATAGGAGCAGTATTATAGTAGTTATATTCTTGTACATAGCAGGGTAGTATTATAGCAGTTATATTCTTGTACATAGGGAGCAGTATTATAGCAGTTATATTCTTGTATATAGGATCAGTATTATAGCAGTTATATTCTTGTACATAGGAGCAGTATTATAGTAGTTATATTCTTGTACATAGGGGGCACTATTATAGTAGTTATATTCTTGTACATAGGGAGCAGTATTATAGTAGTTATATTCTTGTACATAGGGGCAGTATTATAGTAGTTATATTCTTGTACATAGGAGCAGTATTATAGTAGTTATATTCTTGTACATAGGAGCAGTATTATAGCAGTTATATTCTTGTACATAGGAGCAGTATTATAGTAGTTATATTCTTGTAAATAGGAGCAGTATTATAGTAGTTATATTCTTGTACATAGGGGCACTATTATAGTAGTTATATTCTTGTACATAGGAGCAGTATTATAGTAGTTATATTCTTGTACATAGGGGGCAGTATTATAGTAGTTATATTCTTGTACATAGGAGCAGTATTATAGTAGTTATATTCTTGTACATAGGGGGCAGTATTATAGTAGTTATATTCTTGTACATAGGAGCAGTATTATAGTAGTTATATTCTTGTACATAGGAGCAGTATTATAGTAGTTATATTCTTGTACATAGGAGCAGTATTATAGTAGTTATATTCTTGTACATAGGAGTAGTATTATAGTAGTTATATTCTTGTACATAGCAGTATTATAGTAGTTACATTCTTGTATATAGGAGCAGTATTATAGTAGTTATATTCTTATACATAGGGGTAGTATTATAGTAGTTATATTCTTGTACATAGGAGCAGTATTATAGTAGTTATATTCTTGTACATAGGGGGCAGTATTATAGTAGTTATATTCTTGTATATAGGGGCAGTATTATAGTAGTTATATTCTTGTACATAGGGGGCAGTATTATAGTAGTTATATTCTTATACATAGGGGCAGTATTATAGTAGTTATATTCTTGTATATAGGAGGCAGTATTATAGTAGTTATATTCTTATACATAGGGGTATTATAGTAGTTACATCTTTTATAGGAGCAGTATTATAGTAGTTATATTCTTATACATAGGGGTAGTATTATAGTAGTTATATTCTCGTACATAGGAGCAGTATTATAGTAGTTATATTCTTGTACATAGGAGCAGTATTATAGTAGTTATATTCTTGTACATAGGGGCAGTATTATCTTAGTTATATTCTTGTACATAGGAGCAGTATTATAGTAGTTATATTCTTGTACATAGGAGCAGTATTATAGTAGTTATATTCTTGTACATAGGAGCAGTATTATAGTAGTTATATTCTTGTACATAGGAGCAGTATTATAGTAGTTATATTCTTGTACATAGGAGCAGTATTATAGTAGTTATATTCTTGTACATAGGGGCAGTATTATAGTAGTTATATTCTTGTACATAGGGGCAGTATTATAGTAGTTATATTCTTGTACATAGGAGCAGTATTATAGTAGTTATATTCTTGTACATAGGGAGCAGTATTATAGTAGTTATATTCTTGTACATAGGAGTAGTATTATAGTAGTTATATTCTTGTACATAGGAGTAGTATTATAGTAGTTATATTCTTGTACATAGGAGTAGTATTATAGTAGTTATATTCTTGTACATAGGGGCAGTATTATAGTAGTTATATTCTTGTACATAGGGGCAGTATTATAGTAGTTATATTCTTGTACATAGGAGCAGTATTATAGTAGTTATATTCTTGTACATAGGAGTAGTATTATAGTAGTTATATTCTTGTACATAGGAGCAGTATTATAGTAGTTATATTCTTGTACATAGGAGGCAGTATTATAGTAGTTATATTCTTGTACATAGGAGGCAGTATTATAGTAGTTATATTCTTGTACATAGGAGGTAGTATTATAGTAGTTATATTCTTGTACATAGGAGCAGTATTATAGTAGTTATATTCTTGTACATAGGAGGCAATTTTTATTAAAGTAAAAACAAACATAAATACAATTAAACAAAAATTCTTTCAGTAATTCCAGACATTTTGCATGTACAAAGAAGGATCAAACAAGAAAATACTTAAAGCAAAATCAACTTAAAGAGTCCACACCTGTTGGAGAAGAAAATTTAAAGAACATACAGTAAAACTAAATAGGTCAAACTTAAAACAGATCCACTTTCCTCCATCATAGATCAGAGTCAGAGCTGTCCTGGTGACCTACTGTTTCCATGTCTGATTCAGACTGCACCTCAGCTCGGCGGGGTCTCCTTTTAGTAGGAGGATCGCCCTCTGGTTCCTCATCGTACTCTGCCATCATTTGTTGGATCTTTCTATCTAGTTCCTCTTCTCCGTCTGACTCTGATAGGATATAGAACCTATTTGCCGTTGCTGTGACATCGCCCGTTCTATCTATTCTCATCCTAGTTGTTTTTTTTTACAGTGGTCCACTCACCCTCAGGCTTACGGCTGGAGCTGTCTTTCTTCCTTCTCTTAGTACTGGTGGGTGTTGGGGCAGGAGAAGAGATGGCCACTGAGGGTTGTACAACTTGGTCAACAACCTCCATGGTCGCCTCAATGGGTCCTGACTGGGCTTGGCCCTGGGTGGTATCACCTGTATCTGTTTGGGGCTCTGGCTTAGTGACTACTGACCCTGACAACAGCGCCTCCTCCTCCTCCTGTATGTCATCAGCCGCTGCCAGCAAGTCCTCATCAGGGATATCCCTACGGAGGTTATGCCAAGCATCAGGACAGTCCCTGTGGGGGTGACCCATCTTACCACATAGGTTACATCTAATGTTTTTGCAGGTAGCGCTCACGTGGCCCATTTCATTACACAAGTTGCACTTTACCATGGTGCACACACTCGCCATATGACCGGCCTTCCCACACCTAAAGCATCTGCGTGGCTGACCCGCATAGAAGCAGATGCCTTTCTCTCGGCCAATAAAAAATGAGTTTGGCAGATGTTGGGTTACGTTGTTGTTCTGACGCAACTTAACCAGGACCTTCCACCCACCAGTCCAGATCCCGTCTTCATCCCTATTCTTAGTCAGATCGGACATGAGGTCGCAGTGTCTCCTGAGCCAGATGACAATGTCCTGAGGGGGAACGGCCTCATTCCAGAATACAATGGTGACACTTGCGGTATCTGGCCTAGAGATGGGGATGAAGCTGAACTTATTCCAACCCTCAGTATCTCTGAACCTGGTGACATTAGCCCAGAAACGGTCCAGATCAGGCATCAGCTTAAAGCTGACATCATACCCCTGGCGGTCAGGAAGGTTTATCACTGCCAGGATGTCAGTCAGCAGGAAGGCCATCTGGGTACATAGGAGCCCTCTGACCACAAACCTTCTATCAGGCAGATCTTCCTTGGCACCTCTGTGCCTAAACCTGACTACATTCCTCCTCTTGAAAGCCTGGCCTGTATAGTTCGTGCTCGATGTAAAAGATGGAGCACCGCGGCTCCAGGCATTCCCAGAGGAGGTATGGCCAGATCCGCCATCTTGGCGTGCCTGTGGGCGCTGTGTGGGCTGCTGAGCACCTGCACTACGAGGTTCTGTTACTACATTAGTAACTAGAGGGGGAAAGTCCTGTACATTGGACTGTGCTGTGTCCGCCCTACCATCAACCTCTATGTCTGCAATATCAGCAGACTCCAGAGACTGGACTGTAGAGGGGTCTAATGTCATAGATGGTGAAGGATCCCCCCCAGAAAGAGAAACACTTTCCCCTGCTCCACCATTATTATATACAGGGTTATCTATAATATCAGACATATTAGATGGATAGTCAGTGGCAGCAGAGTCCTGCACAGCAGAGTCCACAATGTTATTATAGTCACTATTGGTGACTTGGACAGCAGAGTCCAGACTGTCCCACACACTAACAACCTGAGACCCCAAATGTGCTACTACCCCAGTACCTTCAGGTAACAGTCCACAGTCCTGATGAGATGACCTGCTTCCTGGGACTTGTGGTGTCTGCACAGATGCTACTTCAGGCAGGGGTCCATGATCTTGCTGTAAGGTGCTGGTTGCTGGGACTTGTGGTGCCTTGCCAGGAACTGCTGCAGGTCTTTGCTGTGGCTTGGCATTAGCTGCTCCTTCCCCATACAAATTCCCTTCCTTAAAAGGGAAACTTGCTGGCTGCAGAATAGGTTTTGCATGGGACTGCTGGCCGCCATCTTGAGAGGGTTCAGACCTAGAGCGAGATGACTGTGACTTCTGGTATTCCTCAAATCGCTGCTGGTTTCTGTACAATTCTCCCACCGGTCCCATTTGCTCCAGTACAGTCTCGGTCTCCTGTACGACATCGGCGAGCTCTTTCGCCAGTGCGCTCAGCTTCTTGTCCACTCCTTCCTCTAACCAAGGTTTAGCAGCCCTTATTTTGTAGGCACAGTCAATCTGTCTCTGCAGATATATTTTACCCGCCTTCAATGTCTCCAGTCTCCTGACCAGTGCTGG
Organism: Leptodactylus fallax; assembly: GCA_947044405.1. NCBI lineage: Eukaryota > Metazoa > Chordata > Amphibia > Anura > Leptodactylidae > Leptodactylus > Leptodactylus fallax. The sequence continues at coordinate 3,204,474 of CAMRHE010000142.1, forward strand.
GATCTCGTCTGCCAGGCGCAGTTCAGGTGCTCGCTCAGCGGCTGTGAGAGTCTGTGCATTATTGGGTAGTTTTGCCGGCTGGTTACTAACAGTATGGCTTCTGGTTGGTGTAGCCTGTGACTTCTGGCCTGCTGCAGCTGTTGTCACTGCCATGGGGCCACAATCTGCAGGTTGGGGACTATGTCCCAGTTTGTTCCCAGTGACCGCACTACTGGTACCATGAGGCCTCCCTGCTGGTCTCACTTTGGTCTCATCCACAGCCTTCACTACAGTTTTGCAGTTTCCACTGCCAGATCTTGGCCGCTCAGACCGTACCAGTACAGGCCGCTGCATGTTCTCCAGCATGGTCTGTTTCTCCAGGGACGTTCTCCTCTGTCTGCAGGAGGGTGGAGTGGACGGGACACCTGTAACCTGTAATGGCGTCTGCACAGGCTGCACGGCTTGCTTCTTCTTACATTCAGGCATTCTGTCTGGATGCTGCACAATTACATTGGTAGATTGTTGCACCGTACCTCTGCTTGCTTCTGTTACTGCTTTCTTTGCAATAACTTTCTTCCCATCTTGACTTGCACTGGGACTGCTGACACACTGGACATTACTTCCATTCCTGGAGACTTTGGGATTTTCATCCACTTTCTCAGTTGTCTGGGAATTGTTTCCCAGAGTAGGCCTTGGAGCCTGGGCCTTGCTAGGGGAGCTGCCCCACCCAGGGTGGCCCCGCCCTGGGCTTTCTCCAGACATCAGGAGACTCAGGAGAGCTACAGAAACACAACCTCACAGCAAGGAGGCAGTATTATAGTAGTTATATTCTTGTACATAGGAGCAGTATTATAGTAGTTATATTCTTGTACATAGGAGCAGTATTATAGTAGTTATATTCTTGTACATAGGAGGCAGTATTATAGTTATATTCTTGTACATAGGAGCAGTATTATAGTAGTTATATTCTTGTACATAGGAGAGTAAAGCAGTATTATAACAGTATATTCTTGTACATAGGGGAGTATAGTAGTTATATTCTTGTACATAGGGGGAGTACAGTATTATAGTAGTTATATTCTTGTACATAGGAGTAGTATTATAGTAGTTATATCTTGTACATACAGTATTATAGTAGTTATATTCTTGTACATAGGAGGTAGTATTATAGTAGTTATATTCTTGTACATAGGAGCAGTATTATAGTAGTTATATTCTTGTACATAGGAGCATAGGAGGTAGGTATTATAGTAGTTATATTCTTGTACATAGGAGCAGTATTATAGTAGTTATATTCTTGTACATAGGGGCAGTATTATAGTAGTTATATTCTTGTACATAGGAGCAGTATTATAGTAGTTATATTCTTGTACATAGGAGCAGTATTATAGTAGTTATATTCTTGTACATAGGAGTAGTATTATAGTAGTTATATTCTTGTACATAGGGGCAGTATTATAGTAGTTATATTCTTGTACATAGGAGCAGTATTATAGTAGTTATATTCTTGTACATAGGAGCAGTATTATAGTAGTTATATTCTTGTACATAGGAGCAGTATTATAGTAGTTATATTCTTGTACATAGGAGCAGTATTATAGTAGTTATATTCTTGTACATAGGAGCAGTATTATAGTAGTTATATTCTTGTACATAGGAGCAGTATTATAGTAGTTATATTCTTGTACATATTCTTGAGGGGCAGTATTATAGTAGTTATATTCTTGTACATAGGAGCAGTATTATAGTAGTTATATTCTTGTACATAGGGAGCAGTATTAGTAGTCTATATTCTTGTTATATTCTTGTCACCCCATTCACCCCAGGCACCCCAACAGACCAGTAAATCCAGAAATCTGTATTTATCTGACCACAGCGACCCCACACCGGCCCCGGGGGGAAGAAGAAAAAGAAAAAGAAGGGAGAAAGAAGAGGGGCCCAAAATCAGTAAGGCTAATTAAACTTGTGGGGACCAGCTGTGTGGTATAATTACATATATGTATAATATAGTAGCTTATGGAATTGTGTGGTACCAGTTACAAAGGAGCAGTACTTATAGACCTCAACGACACAGACGACAGACACCCACAAAGACGAGAGCAACACCCCCCAGAGCCCCCAGACCCCCCACACACGGCAGGGGAGAGACCACACCACCCTGCACAGGGCCGTCTCACCGAGAAACCAGGGAACACAGTGAGAATAATGTTCGATTTCTCCAGTGCTATTAAAAGCCAGAAGACCACCACCATAGTAGAACAATTATATTCTTGTACAGCCCAAGGAGTCAGGTACCTTATACGGACTCAGGTTATATTCTTGTACATAGGAGAATAGTATTATAGTAGTTATAGTCTTGTACATAGGAGATGGTAGTGACTCGTAAACACCCCCAAAACCAGGACACGTAGGTTATAGTCTTGTACATAGGAGGGCAGACAAGAGGCCCACAGAGGCCACACACCCCGCAAACGACTATTATAGTAGTTATATTCTTAATGGGGAAAGTACAAACCAGGGAAGGCAGTATTATAAGGGTAGTTATATTCTTGTACACCCCCTAGCAGCGCAGTACCGATTATAGTAGTTATATTCTTGTACATAGGGAGCAGTATTATAGTAGCTATATTCTTGTACATCTGTTTTTTTTTTTTTAACCCCATAAATTTTATTTTATAGGAGCAGTATTATAGTAGTTATATTCTTGTACATAGGAGGCAGTATTATAGTAGTTATATTCTTCAATATAGGGGCAGTATATATATTATACTTTATATAAAATGTTGAATCAATTTAGAACCAATTAAATCCGGAGCTTCCCTTTAGGCTCTTGCTACCCTTTTAGACCCTGAAGCCTCCTAAATCTTGTAGCCTGTTATTAGCAGCGAAGGACTTCTCTGGGGATCAGTTCTCTAAGATATACTGAAGGAGGGTCTAAAGTCCTACTTGTAAAAAACCTCATAGCCCTGAAACCCTTCCATCAATGACACCATTTAGGGGCGCACTTACCTTGAACTTGACCCCTTTGATGTCGGTGTAGGTGAGTTATGTCACTTTGTTGTTCTTTAAACCCCATAACATGCAGCTTTGTGTGTCATGGTCGGAGCTCACAGACCAGGTAGATCATAAGACGGCAGTCTACTAGGAGTGTGACGGCTGCTTAATAATTCATGAAGGAACCAGCGTCTTGGAAGCAGAGACATTTGTGTCACCTGAATAATGCAGCACTAGAACAACTTAGTGTAAGCTCTCCAGTAAAGCCCAGAAACTAATATGGGAAGGTATCCTATCTCTGGTGCTGGTAATGAGACAGAACTATGACGCTATACTACTCCATGTCCGGGGGCAAATAGTTACACATGAAGCCTTGAAAATGGAGCAATATCATCTCTGCAGCGCTCCATTCTGCTCCACCTTCAGCATGGGTTGTCCAGGTTTAGATAAACATGACTGCTTTCTTTTAAAAACAGCGCCCCTCCACAGTTTGTAGTGGTATTGCAGCATACAACACATGGACAGGTGTTTTTGGCAGCAATAATTCAGGCCCAGCCCTAGGACATCTTGTGTAAGGTTAGAGGCACACACTGCGAGCAAGATATTGTGCTCTAACCGAGTGTAAAGTTCTGGAAAAGTCACATGGCATCCATCGGTTGGTTATAAAAGTGGGAAGATTTCTTTCACGTTTGCAAAGAACAGAACTTTCATGTGAAATGACAGTCTCACCGAAACCATCTCCAGTTCACATTGGTTAAGCGCTTGCTTTATCTTCTTTATCACAGAGAGGTTCCAGCATATAAACAGTTACACTCACTTTAAGTGTAAGTGCTGGTTCACATATTTTTGTTTCTATTGTGTAGGGAGGAGTTTGGTGAAAATTTTTGTAATATACTTTATGCACCTATTTTACTTCCTTTTAGTAGAAAACAGGCTCTAAAGCTCTCCCTAGTATCTGCTCTAAGTGTTGCAAGCGAGGTCACTTCATATAGCTGTATCTCTGGTTTTATACCACCTAGAATAGTGGTTCTCATGCCATCTGAAAGCTAAGATTCCCATCCTTCATATGCTTCCAAGATTGCTTCCAAAATTCTCAGTTTTTGTAGCTAGAACTGTTATCTTGGTAGAGTATGAAGGCTGAGAATCTCAGTTTTCATATGGCACCAGAACGATACTGGCTGTACATAGTGGGTGAGACTCATTATGCCTTGTATTTCAGTTTCTAAATTGGGCAAATTCGTGCCCAATTCAGGTGTTTGTGCAAAAATTTGCAACTTTTTAACCACTCTTGACACTTTCCGGAATAGGGGCCTGGTGACGTAATATGGCATCTCCTGTGACAGATTTATGATTATGTATGCCATTATATGCATGTAAATGATCCCTGATATATGCTGGCACAGGACTGGGGGAGGGTGAGCCTGCTTTATGAGGAGTCAAGCACCCCTCGAGGTACACTCTCTGCTAGTGCAGAGGAGATAAAGACTGGCATTGAAAACACCAATCTTTATAAATCGGCCTCAGTGTTTACAGATCTCCCTGGCAATGCTTACAGTAGGTATAGAACTAGCTAGGGACAACTTTAGAGTTCTCTGTTTTCAACTAAAAGGAAGTGAAATATTTTAATAGAGTATATAATAAAAATGTTCACCAACATCCCCCTACCCAATAGTTGCACTTTAATGGCTGCAGGTCCCCACTTTTTATCCTGACTCTGTACAGCTGCTCCTAACACTCGGGTGAAATGATCTTATAGGTTTCCTAATGGCATATTGTTAGTGGGAGTCTGTGAGCCAAAACCTTCGCCATGCCTTAAAGGGGATATTAAGAAAACCGAGCTCCTGCCCTAATAATAAAAGGCATCAACGCTGAATGTTAAAGTTAATAAACGCACGTATTACCTGGCGGACATTCACGTTGGGTATGTGAAATTGCCCATTAAATCAACCTGGCTGGGCTATAGCGGACAGACTAGTCATGTGAATATAGTTTAATTTTGCTTATAGTTGTGGATCTGTCACTTTTTGCCTTTTCTCACCGAAATTTGACATTCAGCAGATTCTCTTTTATCATCAGTAACAAATAGGAGTCTAATAAACTGGGAAATGTGTCTGAGGGCTAAAACTCACAGGACAGCGCTGCAAAGCGAGATGCTGCAAATTGCATGTTGTTGAGTCACCACGGGCCAAGAGCAGCAGAGTTTCAGGGAGAAGAAGATAATTACTTTATGTAACTGTGTGAATTCAGGACGAGAATGTTCCGATGTTGGAAATGTTCAAGATAAGATTTATTGGCTGTGATAAGCCTGACTTTCTACTGCAACTTCTTATTATATTCAGTTCATTGCTTAAAGGGGTATTCTGGGAATAAAAAGGTATCACATGGTAACTCGATAGGTAATGACTACTAGATTGGGTTATGACCTGTGGGACCCTCACTAAATGGCATTTATCGTGAATGAGCAAGCGTGCTACCAATCCAATCATTCTCTATGGGACTGATGAAGATAGCCGAGTCCATAAAGTGTCGGTGCATGCTCAACCTTGTTCAACTCCTCCTAGCCGTGCTCTTGTGCATGTTGGACCATCACTACATTCAACTTGTCCTGGCTGCAGTTTTATGGGGAAATGGGGGATAGGTGATAACTTGAAACCCCCTATAAAGAAGCACTCCAGTAAAAACATTTTGTCCCCACATTTGAAAGAAAATGAGCCTGTGAGTTGTGTAATAGTTATTGGATAACTTACTGGCAGCTTTATTGTGAAGTTATGTGCTCTCCTCTGGAGCACTGACCTCCTCTCTGCTCCTTTGATGCACACAGTGTGGGGAATTTATTAAGATTGGCGTTTCCGATACCTGTATAAATCAATTCCCTGGCTGGTGCGAGAGGTGCCTGAATTATTAGCATGCTCTGGAGTAGTTTTCTGCTATGAGTTATAGTACATTTATAGGGCTGAGGTGTCCCTACCCCAAACCATCTTGGTCTTTGGCCAGTTTTGTAAAGTGGGATGCAGAAAGAGGGAAGTGGTGCATCTTTGGCGCAATAAGTATTCCCATCTATGACAGTTTTCTGGCATAGAGGGTATAGTAAATTCCCCCTCAGTTTTTCCTGTATGACCCGCAGGTCACACGCTTTTCGTGTCTCGATCTGACGCCCATAGACCTTCATTGTGAGTTTGGCCTCCTGCTTATGCAAGAAACACCGTGTGCATCAGAGGAGAAGAGAGAAGGTCAGTGCTCCAGAGGGGAACACTTAACTTCACAATAAATCCATCAGTAAGTTATTCCATAACATTACATTACACACAGGCGCCATATAAATCTACATTAATATTTAGAGACATTCCATATGCATATTTTTATGATATTCAGAACAGGCCGGGTAACATGAAAAGCCCTACTTGACTCCGTTCATACTTTCCAAAAATGCATCGTTCCTTGCCATCCACTAAAGTCTAAAAATCTGGATCTATAATATGTATTTGTATTCAAGTCAGTGGAATTATATGATGCATCTTTAGTTTTAGACTCCATTGACCTCTATGGGGTCAGGATTGTTTTCCCAGCAGCAAAATCTCAAATCTGTTTTCTATGCAATTTGAACTTTTCATAAAGTTGATCTTTTTTATTTTTTTTTCTAGAGTGAAAACAACTCAGTTGGATGTTCTGTCAGCTCAGTAATCTCCCAGTGAAGACTATGAGAATATGGGAAGTATCTGAGGTCCTCTTGTTGGCCCCTGATGTTAATGGGAAGTGACTACTGGCCATATGACGATACTGGATCTATAGATTCCTGCCAAAGGATCAACAGATGTTGAGTAATATCATCAACTCCCTAGAAGCCCTGGCTGGTAATCGATGGGATCATTTCCCTTGGCTGGCTGACCGGTATCACACATCTCTAGTTGTCTACAATGCCGGTTTCTATAATGGCCTCCAGCGGCATCACATCCCTCTACTGGGAAGTCTTTCCTTCGATGCCCACCTGTCGAGTTTATTGCACACCAGCATACCAAGATGGGCACTTGTATGTGATGGGAGGTTGTAGCAAAACAGGACTTCCTTTGGACACGGTGGAAATGTTGGATGTGGTGTCACAAACTTGGGCTGTGCTGCCTTCATTGCCAACCCCCCGAGCAGGTGCAGCGGCAGTCACGGTGGGGAAACAGGTTCTGGTGATTGGTGGTATGAACTATGAGCAGTGCCCTTTGGCAACGGTAGAGATCTACAACAGCGATGAGGGAAAGTGGGAGAAGAAGGCTCCATTGTGCCAACCGTCCATGGGGATCAGTGCCATTGAAAAAGGTGAGATACGGCTGTATCAACTACTTGGTGATTGGTTTGAACCGTACTGTTAAAGATGGTCTGAGAGTCTAATATGTATGTGGACAACCAACTGCATCCCAAATTCTTGGCAAAGTTGGAATAGGTCTGCCAAAAACAGCACCACTTTTGTCCATAGCCTTTGTCTGGTATTGCAGCTCTACCTTATCTTCTTCGTAAGAGAGTCACTGTATACATACCTTACATTACTTATCCTGTACTGATCCTGAGTTACATCCTGTATTATACTCCAGAGCTGCACTCACTATTCTGCTGGTACAGTCACTGTGTACATACATTACATTACTTATCCTGTACGGATCCTGAGTTACATCCTGTATTATACTCCAGAGCTGCACTCACTATTCTGCTGGTGCAGTCACTGTGTACATACATTACATTACTTATCCTGTACTGATCCTGAGTTACATCCTGTATTATACTCCAGAGCTGCACTCACTATTCTGCTGGTGCAGTCACTGTGTACATACATTACATTACTTATCCTGTACTGATCCTGAGTTACATCCTGTATTATACTCCAGAGCTGCGCTCACTATTCTGCTGGTGCAGTCACTGTGTACATACATTACATTACTTATCCTGTACTGATCTGTATTATACTCCAGAGCTGCACTTACTATTCTGCTGGTGCAGTCACTGTGTACATACATTACATCACTTATCCTGTACTGATCCTGAGTTACATCCTGTATTATACTTCAGAGCTGCACTCGCTATTTTGCTGGTACAGTCACTGTGTACATACATTACTTATCCTGTACTGATCCTGAGTTACATCCTGTATTATACTCCAGAGCTGCACTCACTATTCTGCTGGTGCAGTCACTGTGTACATACATTACATTACTTATCCTGTACTGATCCTGAGTTACATCCTGTATTATACTCCAGAGCTGCGCTCACTATTCTGCTGGTGCAGTCACTGTGTACATACCTTACATTACTTATCCTGTACTGATCCTGAGTTACATCCTGTATTATACTCCAGAGCTGCGCTCACTATTCTGCTGGTGCAGTCACTGTGTACATACATTACATTACTTATCCTGTACTGATCTGTATTATACTCCAGAGCTGCACTTACTATTCTGCTGGTGCAGTCACTGTGTACATACATTACATCACTTATCCTGTACTGATCCTGAGTTACATCCTGTATTATACTCCAGAGCTGCACTCACTATTCTGCTGGTGCAGTCACTGTGTACATACATTACATTACTTATCCTGTACTGATCCTGAGTTACATCCTGTATTATACTCCAGAGCTGCGCTCACTATTCTGCTGGTGCAGTCACTGTGTACATACATTACATTACTTATCCTGTACTGATCCTGAGTTACATCCTGTATTATACTCCAGAGCTGCGCTCACTATTCTGCTGGTGCAGTCACTGTGTACATACATTACATTACTTATCCTGTACTGATCCTGAGTTACATCCTGTATTATACTCCAGAGCTGCACTCACTATTCTGCTGGTGCAGTCACTGTGTACATACATTACATTACTTATCCTGTACTGATCCTGAGTTACATCCTGTATTATACTCCAGAGCTGCACTCACTATTCTGCTGGTACAGTCACTGTGTACATACATTACATTACTTATCCTGTACTGATCCTGAGTTACATCCTGTATTATACTCCAGAGCTGCACTCACTATTCTGCTGGTACAGTCACTGTGTACATACATTACATTACTTATCCTGTACTGGTCCTGAGTTACATCCTGTATTATACTCCAGAGCTGCGCTCACTATTCTGCTGGTGCAGTCACTGTGTACATACATTACATTACTTATCCTTTACTGATCTGTTTTATACTCCAGAGCTGCACTCACTATTCTGCTGTTACAGCTCATCGGGCACTTTTTATAAGGTGGCACTCTGCTCACAATGTTAATGGAAGGATAAATTTTCTTAATGTATTTTTTTTAACTCTTTCTTTCCTGAAGTGCCTCGATCAGGACATGACAGTAATCTCGCACCCTGATCTGAACAGATGGCGAGTAGTCAGATCATATTTAGCGCTGTTATTGTGCTTCTTATAAACATCTTGTTCCGTCTTTTCCCCATCAGGATTCATTATTCAGTCCTAAATGTCAGCCGTCTAATTACCAATTTCAACAATTGATCTTTAAAACGCCTTGGATTGAAAAAAAAATCCTCCCAAATGTCGGCCTGGTCCCTGACGTCCGGCAAGCTCCTAATAGCCGACACAATAACTAATTAAAACGTCTTGTAACGAGAGATGATTAATGATGAAGTTTTTGGGCTGTCAGTCAGCGGAGACGCCGAGGGAAAGCTGAGCTTCTATGATAAAATGTGCACACCAAATAAACAGGCCCCAACTGTTGCCCTGGTAACCGAGCGGAGGGTTGCCATGGAGGCCCTTGCACATACATTATACTGACCTGCGTATAATTAGTCTGGGTACCGAGGGTCTTATTAACCTTACTAAGGGCTGAGGACGGGTCGGCTTCATGACAGCGCTCACTTGTTGCTTGCGCCAGTAGTTTCTTTTCTACTTTCTATTCCTCCAAATTTTTGGAAATGGGAAAAACATTTCATAAATGCTGTATTACTGCATAATAAGAGATAGACATAGCGCCCCCATAATAGTGTCACGCCAGTGTCCTTGTAATGTCAGTCACAGCAGCCTCATAGCAGTGGCAACCCGAGTATGTACTCACCCAACTATGGCAACCACTGCCCCCATGCCAATAGCCATAGTACCCCCCTGACTATGACAGCTTCTGCCCCCCATAACAATAGCCATAGTACCCCCACAATTATGACAACCACAGTACTCCCCATAATAACAATAGCCATAGTACCCCCACAACTATGACAACCAAAGTACTCCCCATAATAACAATAGCCATAGTACTTGCACAGCTATGACAACCAAAGTACTCCCCATAATAACAATAGCCATAGTACCCCCACAACTATGACAATCAGAGTACTCCCCATAATAACAATAGCCATAGTACCCCCACAGCTATGACAACCACAGTACTCCCCATAATAACAATAGCCATAGTACCCCCACAACTATGACAACCACAGTACTCCCCATAATAACAATAGCCATAGTACCCCCACAACTATGACAGCCACAGTACTCCTCATAATAACAATAGCCATAGTACCCCCACAACTATGACAACCACAGTACTCCCCATAATAACAATAGCCATAGTACCCCCACAACTATGACAGCCACAGTACTCCTCATAATAACAATAGCCATAGTACCCCCACAACTATGACAACCACAGTACTCCCCATAATAACAGTAGCCATAGTACCCCCACAACTATGACAACCACAGTACTCCCCATAATAACAGTAGCCATAGTACCCCCACAACTATGACAACCACATTACTCCCCATAATAACAATAGCCATGGTACCCCCACAGCTATGGCAACCACAGTACTCCCCATAATAACAATAGCCATAGTACCCCCACAACTATGACAACCACAGTACTCCTCATAATAACAATAGCCATAGTACCCCCACAACTATGACAACCACAGTACTCCCCATAATAACAGTAGCCATAGTACTCCCACAACTATGACAACCACAGTACTCCCCATAATAACAATAGCCATAGTACCCCCACAATCATGACAACCACAGTACTCCCCATAATAACAATAGCCATAGTACCCCCACAACTATGACAACCACAGTACTCCCCATAATAACAATAGCCATAGTACCCCCACAATCATGACAACCACAGTACTCCCCATAATAACAATAGCCATAGTACCCCCACAACTATGACAACCACAGTACTCCCCATAATAACAATAGCCATAGTACCCCCACAATCATGACAACCACAGTACTCCCCATAATAACAATAGCCATAGTACCCCCACAACTATGACAACCACAGTACTCCCCATAATAACAGTAGCCATAGTACTCCCACAACTATGACAACCACAGTACTCCCCATAATAACAATAGCCATAGTACCCCCACAACTATGACAACCACAGTACTCCCCATAATAACAATAGCCATAGTAGCCCCACAACTATGACAACCACAGTACTCCCCATAATAACAAGAGCCATAGTACCCCCACAGCTATGGCAACCACAGTACTCCCCATAATAACAATAGCCATAGTACCCCCACAACTCTGACAACCACAGTACTCCCCATAATAACAATAGCCATAGTACCCCCACAACTATGACAACCACAGTACTCCCCATAATAACAATAGCCATAGTACCCCCACAACTATGACAACCACAGTACTCCCCATAATAACAATAGCCATAGTACTCCCACAGCTATGGCAACCTCTGCACCGCTATAATAATAATAGCTGTAGTACTCCCACAATTATGGCAACCATTGTCCCCTATAATATTAATAGCCTTAGTACCCCCACAACTTTGACAGCCACTGCCCCCCCCCCCCATAATAATGATAGCCACAGTACCCCACAGCTATGACACTTACTGTATCCCAGTATGACAGTTAGCCAGGACCCCTTTATATACAACAGTGGTAGACAAATAAATGAAGGCTTTTGGGGCCAAGTTTCGGGTCCTCTTTAACGGGGTTGTCCACTTTTTGGCAATTCCATATTATTAGAAGAGTCTACCATAAGATATCATTACAGGGTATGCTGAGACCCACTGGCATAAACTGTAATCTGTTAGCGTTACCTGGCAACAAGTGTTCAGTTTCCCTGCAGTGCCCCCACAGGGGACATAAGGTATTACATTAAAATCAATGTACTGCCCATGCAATGCACAGACATGCCAAGTCCTTTGGAAAGACTCTCTTTGTAGCTTCTCTCTGGTAACAGACGAGGGTCTCATTCTAAGCCAACCTACTGTAGTTTGACCATATGGCCCACCAGGGGTTAACAGAACTGTTTTACCTCTGTTTGCTCCTTTTTTTCAGTCCATTGGGCTTTGAGGTTAGACTCTCATTGCTTTGTCTTTCTGTACGTACGCGCACACTCATCTCTCCCAACCCACTGAGGCATTTGGCCTTTTTGATGTCAGCTAAAATAGAAGACAAAAAGTGATGGTTTTACTTCTGCGAGCAAAATGTCAGGATAAATTAGAGCGCACTGGGTAACCGAACCAGCGGGAATCAGCAATCGGCTGCGTACACAAATGTACTAGCACCTCAGCCCAGGCGCCTCCTTGTCTCGTGCTGTGTCCTCCTGCAGCCTTCCATGAGAAAACCGCCAAGAACGCCAACATCGACAGGCAGAACTAACATACTGTCTGCCGAAAATGTTATCAAAACAAATGACTAGGAAGGGATCAAATAACCCAAAGATATAGAGACAGGCAGATGGCACAAGCTAACGAATGTACTAATTAGATGTTCTGCATTGTCATTATTGGTAGGAGTCCATACAGATCTGACAGTGAAGAAGACGCTATTAGACAGTACAGAGAGCAGCTCCAAAAAGCAATTCTGGCTCTGGAGGACCCTGCACGTCCATTTATTACATAGACAGTACTTTGATTGTAATAAGAATTGCGCAATGCTTCATTTGCCCTGCGGAGGTGCTGCAGAGAAATTCAATGCAAAAGAAAACTGATCGTGCAGGATCAACCTACCTGGATAAAATCCATAACACTTAGTTCAGGTTATAATATGGAGTCTATTGAAATGGTGGTGATATGTCTGATCACTAGGGGTCCAACCCTGGGACCCTCAACGATCTGGAGACCATGGACCTGCAAATTCAGTAAATTTCCATCCAGTTATCCCACAGAAGTGAATGACGCAGTGGCTACACATGCACTCTACTGCTTCAGTGTTGGGCCCTGCTCATGAGATCATTGGGGGTCTGACAAATGTTATTAATGGAGGCAATCACCCCTTTAATAAATTTGGCACATTTTTTGGCATCTTTGGGGTACGACAGCAGGCATAGACTCATACCATAATGGATACCAATGTATGGTGTAAATTTTACTAAATCTGTAGGACTGTGGGAGGTTGATCCTCCTCTTGCTAAGCCCCTTCCACCTTTTTGAAAAGTGCTGTTAACATCAGTAAGGTGCAAAAAAAAAAAAAAAAAAATCAAAATTTTTGTGAAAATAGGACTAAAACTTTTAACACAAAAAACAGTGCACATCCCCCCCCCCCCCAAGTTGTGGTGCAGCTCCCAGAACTGGACAGGAATGTCCGCCATGAGAATACCCTTTTGAGGTTTCATTTTCCATAAATACTCTGGAACTATGGCTGCTGAGATAACCCGAGTCGTGACAGCTCTGGATCATGACATCATAGACTATTACACCTTCCATTATTATAAGTGTTGCCTTAAAGGGAGTGTGTCACCAGACCCAGCATATCACCCCAGCCCTGCAGATAGATAGGTTAGTGTCACCAGACCCAGCATATCACCCCAGCCCTGCAGATAGATAGGTTAGTGTCACCAGACCCAGCATATCACCCCAGCCCTGCAGATAGATAGGTTAGTGTCACCAGACCCAGCATATCACCCCAGCCCTGCAGATAGATAGGTTAGTGTCACCAGACCCAGCATATCACCCCAGCCCTGCAGATAGATAGGTTAGTGTCACCAGACCTCAGCATATCACCCCAGCCCTGCAGATAGATAGGTTAGTGTCACCAGACCCAGCATATCACCCCAGCCCTGCAGATAGATAGGTTAGTGTCACCAGACCCCAGCATATCACCCCAACCCTGCAGATAGATAGGTTAGTGTCACCAGACCCAGCATATCACCCCAGCCCTGCAGATAGATAGGTTAGTGTCACCAGACCCAGCATATCACCCCAGCCCTGCAGATAGATAGGTTAGTATCACCAGACCCAGCATATCACCCCAGCCCTGCAGATAGATAGGTTAGTGTCACCAGACCCAGCATATCACCCCAGCCCTGCAGATAGATAGGTTAGTGTCACCAGACCCAGCATATCACCCCAGCCCTGCAGATAGATAGGTGGTCCCCCCCACAAGGTCACCTGAATCAAACAGTGTTTTCCCCTTGTGAATCGTTGCCTGCGTTGCTGAGATATCCCTGTTTTGTCAATATGCAAATGAGCTCTTTGTTGCATCCAGGGTGCCGCCATTGCTCCAAGGAACCTGTTTGCAAATTGATAAAAACGGTGATATCTCGGCAACGTAGGCAGCGATTCTCAAGGGGAAGGCACCGTTTGATTCAGGTGACCCTAACCTATCTATCTGCAGGGCTGAATTGCTATGCTGGTTCTGCTGATACACTCCCTTTAAATAATGGCAGTATCCACTGCAGGTGAAATCATTTGTCCTATGAAATGTATGTATAATGCATGGTCACATGCGGATGTTTCCAGACCATGCCATATGCTTCGAAGGGCTTTTCAATAGGGGGCTAAGCACAACTAAGCTGTTTGGGCTCAGCTGGAATCCTTAGGAGAATTTTATTATCTGGGGCGCTGGAGATAGAATGGCTACGTGAAGACAACGCGTCTCTTATATGTGCTATGAATTCAAGTATTTTAATTTTTCACTTGGAAATAAGCTCAGGTGGGGCCTCCTGGACCTTGTCCTATGGGGTATGTAGCTGGCTCCAGGTGCTTATATATTTTGAGTGGTGTATAGATATATATATGTAGAGGGGGGGGATGGGTGTAGTCTTAATCACCTAAAGACCCCTTCATTGGCTGAGATCAGGGAGTACAGGCACTACAAGACATTTTGGATGCCCATGCTCCTTTTTCTTATGCTCCACCTCTTTTGGGGGAGTGGCATATTCTCATTCTGTGATATGATCTCACAATGTGTCGGTCACACCCCTTTTTTGTGACATGCCATTCTGCCAGGCCCGGGAGATTTGCCCACTGTTCCAGGATGCGGGGAGGTTACCCCTTTTTTAGTGGGTGCCTCACAGATATTTCAGGGGAGTTGGCAAGTATGGGCTTATGCGGCCATGGGATGGAGGGCACTAGGACCTGGATTTCATGGACATGGATTTCATGAGGCTCTTAGATCCCAACACAAAACCTGTAAATGTGCCCCTGCCTACCATGTGTCATTTATAGTACTGGTATCTTTTATGTGGCAGATTGGGCCTTTGGGATCCCTTAAAGGGATTTTCTAGTTAGATAGGGGATAACTTGCTGATCAGTTGTTGTCCCACAAATGGGACCACTGTTTTGCACCCCAGTTTTGAGTGACGCGGTTGATCTAATAGAGCATGAGGTCCATTCATTTGCATCAAGATAGCCAGTATAACTTGCTCTAACTGGAATACCCCTTTAAGCACCAAATACAGGGTGCACAGGCTTCCTCTGCATTCCCTAGCTTTGCCATACTTGCCAGGTCTCCCGAAATGTTGGGGAAGACCTCCTGGATTCTCAGAATACTCTCAAATCTCAATCTCTGGGAGTCTGGTAGTAACTATTCAGTTTCCCTGCAGCGCTCCCCGGAGGGCAAATGAAGTATTACACAGTGAAATCAATAACCTGACTTTCATAGAATTTTCTTATAGGGTATTTCAAAATGGGTTTTGTAAATCTAACAAGCCCTTTAGGACTGATGTAACGTTCCTCATACAAGGCTGTTGTGGATAAGATGATGTCCTCCGCCCCATGGAGGTGTCACGCCCGGTACAGTGCAGGTATTCTGTGTGCCGGGCCCTACCTGTGTATGTACAGCTGTTACCAGGAGAGATGAAAAAGTGTTCCCAGCGTATTTAATGCATAGTCACGTTGCCATGGAGTCTCCAGGGAGACGAGTGATTAAAATTAGATCTGATCTTGTGTTGTGTTTGTAGTATTTACGTGGGGACTATGGGGGGTTGGGGGGAGGCAAAGTTACAAGGCTGGCACGGCCGGTTCAGAGGAGATTTTGTGTGCATGAAATTCTATGTATAATGTATAGCGGATAACAAGGTGAAAAGTTCATGTACGGATTTACCCAGCGCCACCACCTAGCTGTGCCCGCAGCATCACATCACCTGGCGGCATGGCTGTGGAAAATTCCGGATGTCTTATGGGTGGATTAGGTGGATTTAGGCAACTCTGTGTTGGATATGGCAATGTGTCTCGATTGTTCCTGATGTCCAACACACGTCACACATGTCATACACGTCATACACATTACACACGTCACACATCACAGTCTCTTCTCCTGTGACAACTATTGAAAATACAAGTACAGTATTGCTGAAATTTCCAGTATAATCCTACTGCCTATTTTGACAACTATGTATCTATCTCCTATCTATCTATCTATCCTATCTATCTATCTATCTATCTATCTATCTATCTATCTCATATCTATCTATCTATCTCATATCTATCTATCTATCTCATATCTATCTATCATCTGTCTGTCTATCTATCCTTCTGATATCTATTTATCCATCCATCCATACATTTCTTATCTGTCTATCGTAGCTATCTATCTATCTATCTATCTATCTCATATCTATCTATCTATTTATCTATCTCATTTTCTATCTATCTATCTATCTATTTATCTATCTAAGGCTGGGTTCACACCAGTCCCTGAACCCGCTAAAAAAAATGTGCATTTTCTGCCATTTTTGGGCGGAAAACCAACGGACCCCATTATAGTCTATGGAGTCTGCAGGTTTCCGCGGGAAACCGCTTTTAAGCAGATTACGTTTCCGTTCGGGGGGTCCCCAAGCAGAACCCCTAAGGGAAACCCGAACACAGGTGTGAACCTATCGTAAGATCTATCTATCCCATATCTATCTCTCTGTCTTTCTATTTATCCATCCATACACCCATCCATTCGTTCATCTCATATCTATAAATCTATCTGTCTGTCCCTTCCCCCCCTTTTTTTTTTTCCTCTTTTATCTATCTCTCTATCTATCTACCTATCCATCTATCTATCTATCTATCATCTTCTATCTCTATCTATCTATCTATCTATCTATCTATCTATCTATCCATCTATCTATCCACCTACATCTATAATTCAGAAGTGTCTTTGAGACAATAGATAAGTGAATGTCATGTGAAGGTGACATCCTCAGTCCTTACTAGACAGTGTGAATCTCCTTGCTTGACAATCCACAATTACATTTTATTTAGCCCATTAAATATTAACTAGAAAGGATTCGGCCCAGAAGGTGCCCACTGAGTGCCAGGCCTGACATAACGCTTAATCAAATCTCAGCCGGGTAAATGTTATCTGCGGATATGTGCCAAGTGACCGCATGGTGCAGAGCGCAATAATGGCTTCTGTCTCTCTCGTCTGGAGATGTGAAATTAACAGGGCGTGGACAATCAACTTTCCTTGTAAAACTGTAAAGTCATCGCAAATGGTGGGGAAGAGATGAATGTTCTCATTGCCATGCCGCTCAATAACCAGCGCCGTGGTAATTTACAGGAGTGCTGATACAGCAGAGGGGATGCAGCAAGACATAATGCAGCTCTGAGGAGACAGGAGCAGGGGGAGCTGGAAGACATGCCAACCTTATAACTGCATTCACCTGCAATGAGGAGGGTGGAGCTAGAGAGTCCCACCAGCGGCACAATACGGTATAATACACATTGCAATGATTGCATAAATATTCACAACATTTCAAGGGGTATATCGAATTTTGAAACTTTGGTTTTTGTAGCTCAGGTGCTAAATACAATAAAAATGTAGCATCACTGCAGATAGTTTTGATTGAAAATCTCCCACCGTTTGGTGTACACAGCTCCCATGCCAACCTAAGCGTCTCCATGGTTACAGTGCAGTGTTTAGTCTAACTCTGCTGTCGTGTTACTCTCGTCCAGCTCTTCCTTCTCTTCTGTCTGTAGGTTATCAAGAAGAGGAGGCAGAATGAGTGTAGTAACACAGGACTGCAAGATCTGACTACACAGGATTTGATTGTAGTCTGTAACCATGGAGACGAATAGCTCTTGATTGAAAATCTCCTACTATTTATTGTACACAGCATCTCCTTGGTTACAGTGCAGTGCTTAGTCTGACCCTGCAGTCATGTGTTACTCTCTTCCACCTATCCCCTATTTTCTGTCTCTAGTTTTGTGTATGCAGCTTTTATGCTGATCCTCTCTCTGGTTACAGACCAGCATTTAGTCTGAATCTGTTGTCATGTGTTCCACCTATCTCCCCTCTTCTATCTGTACGGACTCAGAATCAGTATAGTAATACCTGTCAGCAGGATCTGACTACACAAGATTTGATTGTAGTCTGTAACCATGGAGATCCATAGCTCTTGATTGAAAATCTAAGCGTCTCAGTGGTTACAGTCCAGAATTAGGTATGCTGTCATATGTTATGCTAGGTTCCCACTAGCATTTGGCTCTCTGTTTTTCGGGTCCACATAGGGATCCAAAAGACGGAGAGCCCATTAGCTAAATAAGCAGTTACCCATGGATCCCATAGACTATAATGGGATCCGCCATGCAGGACTTTTCTTTCTGCCAATTCTAGACAGAATCTAAAACCTTAGTCTGACTCTCTTCTTCCTGTTTGCTCCCTTCTGTCTGTAGGTTATCAAAAAGAGGAGGCAGAATGAGTGCAGTAACACAAAACTGCACTGACTACCCAGGATTTGACTGTAGTCTGTCGCCATGGAGACGCATAGCACTGCATAACTCTTGATTGAAAATCTCTCACTGTTTTGTGCATATAGCTTCTATGCCAGCTTAGCGTATAAAATCATGCCAATCTTAGATACAATATTTAAGTACAAGGCTAGGGTACAACCCCGTCCAAGATGAAGGAAAGTCTAACCCAAAGACGTTGAATAACTGCCCAGCTCTGCATGCTATCTCCACGTCATATCGCTTTCCCAACCCTGCAGCCAGAAATCCACATGAAAACTGTTAATCTGAACACCTTTCACTTGTATAGGATTCAGATTTTAGGGCGATATTTGTGGCAAAATCAGTGTCAGATCTGACATGTGTGAACAGAGTTCTGTAGCTGCTTTTATATGCGTCTCGTTCTCCAGGCCATGAACGCTCTGACAGCAGCGACGCTCGTACAGCTGCAACATCTTTATCTCCATGTTGCCTAAAGAGTTTTCAATCCAGCAATTAACTGAGATTTTCGGTCAGGCGAGGGCGGGCAGATGGAGTCAGGGGGTTTACCGTGTAATATATTCAGATGTGTTAGCAGGTGTGGTGAACTCAGCGCCGTCACTAATGCGACCTCAGCGGAGACTGCTGAAGGGAAGAGCCATGAGCTACATATCTGCCATGGTTAATGTGACGTCTCAATCCAACGCCACCTAAGATCTATCTATTGGCACCGCATGGTAGTCTACTCTCATCTACTTCATTTTCTGCTGCAGATATAGTAGTACTCCCTCATTGTAGCAGGTGGTCCTAGTGGTGCGCAATGACATGACCTGTTGGTATCACCTTGGCTTGGCTGGAAATTCGACAGAGGTGGCATCTGAAAAGTGCAGGGTACTATCCGAAACATTTTTGCTTTGGAAAATTGGTTAAAACAAGTAGAGTCGAGTACAGTCAAGTCAGTACCATGTGGTGGAAAATTAGCTTTACTGTACAGCTTGGATGTTACTTGCTGACTATCCCAAATATCAAACTGAATTTACCGGGATCGGTTTGGAAAATTTGGAAAAATTCTGGCTTGCCCATCCCCACCAAAAATGGACGTTCCCAGACAGTTTGAGAGTGCTCTCGAGGGGCACATAAACAACCCCTGTCTATTTACCCAGTTAGGATATCTGGGGGTCATAGATAGGGTTGTAGAGCTGGAGTCGGGGCCAGTTTAGGTGAAGTATAAATAAAATGATTATTTTTAATTATATTATACAACTATTGCTATTGTATAATTAATTAGATGTATAGTTTGTTACAAATTTACTTTCATAGGAAGTCAATCACTAGTTTTTTTCTTTAAATTAGGAGAACGGCTTCTGTCTGTGCATGGCCTTCAGTTGGTAGTCGTAGTCAGACTGTGGAAAAATTGAAGAGTTTGGGTGGGTGGTTTGGCCTACTGATTCTAAAGCCTTAGTCATAGAGAGGCGGCTTCCCCTATGGACCCCACCTCAATGAGAAAGATTCTGCAGCGTGTGAACACTCTTCTGCACCCAAGGTGAATATGTATTCTAAAACTACATTTCCCCTGCTATGGCCACGGCGACGGCTCCTCAGGGGCGGACCTGGGCGATCATGTGATCCTTGGTCAGCTTCAATCAAAAAAATGCATAGTCCTTTGCACTCCTATGTAAAAAAACAGAGATAATTCTTAATGATATCACAACGAACTCGACTCTGCTACATCCAACACATTATTCATAGCAGTCCGCTAGGAACAGAAGTGTGAAACGCTTGCCAAACCGCCACACATCATAAATATCTGCCATTTAAACCGTCATTTACAGAAGACCCGTGTTGTAAATGTATTTCAAAGCAGCCAAACAATATTACGTCCCGCGTGCGGCTTATCTCCCGGGCAGCTGCGAGAAAATCAATTTTAATTAAGAACTTTCTTGTCTCCTTTTCTATTTTTTTCCCCCATCCTCACAGAGATTTCCATAAAATCTGCATTACACACAGCCGCCTCGTCTGCCGCATATTTCCCACAGGTACAACCTTCAGGATCCTTGGCAGTGAAATAAAAGTTGTATGTGTAATTAGTTTGAAGTACGGCGGCGTAGCTGTCCGTGACAGAACCTGAGATATCCAGGCCGCGCGGACCTTTGGGGCTGCCACTGGGAGATGAAATCACTGCAGTATTGTCACCGCTTATCACAAATAATTAACAAATCCGCAATCCCCGGAGAGGATAATTATAACGGAAAGGGTTATAATGAACTTCGATCGCTGCCGCTACTCCGAAATGACAAAGGATGAGAGGTCTGGAGGGCACAGGATAGATCCAACTTTCTATCACCCGTCACCAGTAATCGATTACATTGAAGTTAATTACTTGAGTAACAAGAACGAGATTGTCAGGTAGAAACGCCGTTTTCAGTAATGAAAGGGTGTGTAGACTTTTGCAACCGACCATTGCATTTATCGTTGCAAAGCATCTACAATAAAAAAAAAATAAAGCAACTTTGCAAAAAAAGTCTTGATTAGTTTTGTGTGTAGAGATCCAATGCGGACCTATGCGTCTCCATGGTTACAGACTACAAACAACCATGTGTGTAGTCTGATCCTACAGTCAAGTGTCTGTCCATCCTCTTCTGCTGTCTGTAGGTTAATGGATCACAATGGTGTAGGAGGGAGCCATCAGTTCCCTGCTCTGCCATTCACCCCCTGCTGCTGGCCACAGACAGGCAGGATGTAATGACGTCATCACATCTGCTGCGTCCGTTATACAGTGTGGAGGCTACAAGGGGGCATTATACTGTATTGGAGTCACTATGGGGGCATTTTAATGAGGGAGACACAAAGGGAGCATTGTACTATGAGAAATCACTAAGGGGGTATTTTCATGTAGGAATCTGACGCAGTGTCAAATATTTTTACTTTTTTTTGGGGTCACTAAATGGGCTTTGTACTGTGCCTCTAAGGGGGCATTACACTGTATGGGAAACACTAAGGGGACATTATACTTTGTAGGGACCATAAAGTGGACATGATAGTCTGTGGGGGACACTACGGGGGCATTATACTATGTTACACAAGAAAGGGACTGGGTGCAACTAAAGGGGACATGGGAAGAGTTAAGGTCCCATGAGTAAAATGTAAAATTTTTGGGCAGGAGTGCTGTAAAAAATATGGACAGGAGCAGCATAGGGAACCTGCAAATTACAGGCAAAGAATCGCAGCATGCCGCACTATTTTGTTCAGCTTTTCTTGAACTGTAAATGGGGTGTGGCATGTGAACAGGGGGTGTGGTCTGCAAAATTTTGGCAAGCTATACATGCCCCTGGCCTGCTTTTTCCTAAAGACAGTTTCCAAAACTTGGCAGGTATGTTCTGACATCCTCTTGGTGATATGGACAGATTCACATTTTGCTGCTCATGTAATAGTCACCTAGGGGTGGCTGATGTGCTGCTGAGGACGCAGGTAAGTAGATGGGACAGGCATCAGTCAATATCAGGAAGGCTGGCAGAGGTGGGAGATTTGGGATGTAGCCAAAAGAAGGGGACCACGCTCCAGCATTGAAGGCACCATGGGTAAATTCGAGGGGGGAGGCAGGAGCAGCACCTAGTGGTAGTTGTACTACAAGCAGTCAGGAACACTGACCTGGGTTTTAGGTAGTATCTGGATGGCCATAGGTCACCTATGATGATTGGGCCACCCAAATTGCAAAGGCAACCGGACATATTCAGGAGTGGAGGAACAGCAGATTAGTGCAGGAGGTGTAACTTGGGCAAAATCTACAACCAGGCCCCCACCTACCATGTACCTACCGAAGCCTTCTTATGTACCCTTTGGCACTAGGGCCCAGGTGTGTACCCCTACATCTACACCCCTTGCTATAGGCCATGCTGATGCTATTTCCACCATATCACACCACTGTCTGCTCTGTAAATTACCTTTGATCTAATAATATAATTTTGGCCCCAGCGAGCTCCCTGTATGAGAACGTTCAGTCAGGGCAAGTGGAGTGTGAACGGGAAATCTGCGATAAGCGGGATGAGACAAAGAAGCCGATCCCATTGGTGCACTCCGGCGGTGGCGAGGAGTAACGGTGCAGAAAACATTCATTACATCTGCTTGCACAGCTTTTATAATTACACACCGAGAAGACCGCCGCGGCCGCCAGGACCAGATGATTCCGCTATTGTACTGCCGAGGCTTCACTTTAATAAGTTAGAATATGTTACTATAGAAATATTCACAAATACTTCATTATTTGCAGATTACTCTGGAAAGATATCAAAATGTCGAGATCCGAAATAAATAATTCGAATAATTACTGATTAGTCATTTACAACTAGTTTTTATGTTCTTCATTGATATGGACAGATGTGCAGACAGTTACACTAAATGGTTTTACTGATACAAAGTTACAAATTCTCTGCATAAACATGAAGACAAAAGATACAATTCTGTCTGCCTGCAGGTGCCACTAGGGGGAGCTCACAGAAGACAGAGTTATTACTGAGTTCAGGGCCATAAAACCATAGGGCAAACAGTACACTAGCATTGGCCCTATAGTAGCAGGGGGCCCTAATAGCCATCCTGTCAGGGGCCAAAATTCTGAGTGGGTCCACTTAGGGGCCACTCAGTTTTCTGCATACAAGGCATACAAGTCACAATTTATGGGCAAATAAGATTTTTTACACAAAAAAAGAGCTGCAATACCAAACACATCCTGTGGACAAAAGAGGCAGTGTTTATGGAAAAAAAAAGAAAAACTCTATTTTTCATATACATAAAGTCAGCTGATTCCCCCCATCTACATGCATGATATGTCCTGGTGGGCTGGAGACCTATTTACTCCAATTCATTGTCTTACAGATGGGAAGATTTATGCACTTGGAGGAATGGGAGCGGACACCTCCCCTCAGGCCTTGGTGAGACTCTATGAGCCAGCTAAAGATAACTGGGTGCCGCTTCCCTCCATGCCCACGCCGCGTTACGGAGCATCCACTTTTCTGCGTGGAAACAGAATCTATGTCTTAGGTAGGTGGTGTTACTCATTATCTTATAGTAACTTTACGGGGACACTGACAACAGCCTGGTGAATATGAGATAGATAGATAGATAGATAGATAGATAGATAGATAGATAGAGAGAGAGAGATAGATAGATAGATAGATAGATAGATAGATAGATAGATAGATAGATATGAGATAGATAGATATGATATAGATGGAATCAGTAAATAGACGGATAAATAGATCGATATATATACATATTTAGTATGTAGGCATGAGATGATAGATAGGTAGATAGATAAATAAATAGATAGGAGATGGATCAAAGATACATGATAGGTTGAAGATAGAGTCAGTAGATAGATAGATATGAGATAGATAGATAGATATGAGATAGATAGATATGAGATAGATAGTAGATAGATAGATAGATAGATATGAGATAGATAGATAGATATGAGATAGATAGATAGATATGAGATAGATAGATATGAGATAGATAGATAGATAGATAGATACTATATGTATATACTTTTCTTCTTACAATGTAATCCCTGTGATTTCCTGCCTCCCCCCCTAGGACTGTGGCTCTGACCCTCTTCCTGGCACTGATATAGCTGCTACTGATGAAACATAGAGAGTTGTATACAGTATAGACAGCTGAGGTCTGCAGTGCTGGACATGTAACTACATTTTGCCAGATTTTCCGGCGCGGGGCCACATCACACTCTCCTACTTTATCTGCTCTTTTCTTCCTCCTTTTCCTCCGCACTCAGCTGAAGGCCAGTCTCAGCCCGGGTCCCACAGAGATTTCGGGGCCAAGCAGCAAAGCTCCATCCAATTACAGTGTAAGGTTCATATCAACATTAAACAGTCTCCGGGGTGGAGGTGGTAAACTGCTAACAGCAGCGACCTGCAGGTTGTCTTCAGGGAAAATCCTGAGAAATAGCTGAGACTGAGCTTTCCTCCATGTTTAATGGAGAGCAAAGATAAATGACTAGAGGCCATTATATTAGCTGTGCTATACATACAGAATTAAAGGGCCACACCACCTTTGTGGCACTGCATGATTAGATTAGATCTAATCTCGGAAACCTAGGACAGACATTGGCTATTTGCAGGTAGCAGCAGAGGTCTGACTTGGAAGTCTAGAGCAGTGAAGGGGTTAATGTCTCTATGCCCGGTGGACTATAGCAGTAAAGGTCTTAGTGTCAGCATCCCTGGTGATCTAGGGCAGTTAAAAAGAACCTTTCACCACCTCCACTAACTTGAGTCCTTTTCTTCATTTAATAGCCACTCCTCCACTGATTCCAGCACAGCTGGAATTTTTTCTGTAGCCCTCACCATTCCTGAGCAATCAGTGCAGTTAGTTTTGTTGCCTGATATGCAAACTAGACTCCCTAATGTCCAGAGGGTGGTGTCAGGCAGGAGCAGCCAATGGGGTGTGATTCTGAACTCTAACGCTGTCTACTTCTGATGGGAGCTGTGAGTCATGCCCCTTTCCTACTCCTGTCTGACACCACCTACTGGACATTAGGGAGTCTAGTCAGCATATCAGGCACTAAAACTTACAGCACTGATTGTTCAGGAATGGTGGGGGCTAGAGAAAAAATTCCAATTGCACTGGAATCAGTGGAGGAGCACCTATTAAATTATGCAAACATGCCAAAATCTGTGGCGCTCTATGAAAATAGGGATTAATGTCAAAAGAGGTCTAGGGCAGTAAAGGCATTAATGTCAGCATGTCTGGTGGACTAGACATGGAATAGGTTAATCTAAGAGTGTCTCTCTCTCTGGAGGACTCGACATGTCCACACTTCACATGGACAGCCTATTGATTGCAAGGAATCCGTGTAATGCTTCACTTCTCCTGTGGTGGCGCTGCAGGGAAATTGAACACTTGCTGCCAAGTTACCCTACTTATTACAGCCGATCGCAGGGGACTCAGACATCCACTTTATTGAGGAAGGGCAAATCCAGTATCTGGGGTCACATATGGGGAAAATTATTGAAAACTTAGATTTTTTTAAATTTTACCCCACATATATGTTACTAATAGAAAGGATTAACCCCCGCCCATATAACTTACATTATTATGTAAATATTCACAGAATCAGTCCCATGTAAATTTACACCAAGGCCTTATCAACAATGAATGATTGCCGGGCGCATTTATAAGAGCGCTGGCTCTGAGCGTCACCGGCGTAATACGATATATATAGAATAATGTATTCATGAATGGCGCCCTATGGGACTCATTGGTGGATAACAGAGGAATAATGTAAGGAACTCATCTGACTGTAGAGGGGATATTAACCTTGTAAATAACATAGACCCCGTCACCGCTCTGATAAATGACTAGGGCCCGAGGGCTCGCTCAGAATAGCATCACTGACTATATCTATAGAACTATCTATTATTATGTCTATTACTGTATGTAGATACGGAAGATTTCCATGTCATCTGGAAAATGACTATAATGGTGACAGTTCCTGCAAGACGCTGAACCTCCAGGAACAGACGAAAATATTCCCAGAGCTTTTTCTGGATGTCAGGAAATATGCTCTTAAAGGGGACATGTCACACAATAGACATCTAGGCACTAGGGAATCTGGGATATGCTGAAGAGGGAATGAACAGGTAAACTCTAAAAATGTCCCAGTGGGTAAGATGAAGGCCCTGGATCTGTAAGAACAAGCCTCTTCCCGTTTTTGCAACCCTTTTTGATTGAGAGGATTTATAGAGGGAGGAGCATCTGTACAGATTTAGCAGAGGGGTTCACTTATATATGACCTTCCTCTATTATGCAAATAGGAGAGTAGCCTTAAAGAGTGACTCTCTCTCTAGAGGACTCTGCATGTTTGTGTATTACATATATAGTGTATTCATTTCTATGAGATCTGTGTAATTCTTCTTTTCACCTGAGGAGGTGCTGTAGGGAAATTGAACACTTGCTTCCAGGTTCCCTCATACATCACAGGTGATCACTGAGGGTACCAACAACAGGTCACTCTATTATAAGTCTGTGGGACCCTTTGCTGTACTCCATACTTGAATATCTGACATCTTCTAATATTCATTTCATCTGTTTTTGAAATATCTTGGCAGCTCAGGGGCCCATAGGGGTTGTTCATGTTAGAGACATCTTTTTGGAAATTGAAAGAGGTCATAGTATTGCTCAAAACATTTTATTTTTTATAGGGGGCAGGCAAGGTAAACTCCCGGTAACAGCCTTTGAAGCCTTGGACCTAGAGGTAAAGAGCTGGACTCGATATCCCAGCATCCCAAGCAGGCGTGCCTTTGCCAGCTGCACCATGACAGAGACAGCTTTCTTCAGTCTTGGTGGTTTACAGCAACCCGGACCCCACAACTTCTACTCCCGGCCACACTTTGTAAACACTGTGGAGATGTTTGACACTGAGCAAGGTGAGTGCAAAAAATAATACTGCAACCTGTAATGCCAGACAAAAATGTCCTCTATGGAAGAGTACATAGGAGCAGTATTATAGTAGTTATATTCTTGTACATAGGAGCAGTATTATAGTAGTTATATTCTTGTACATAGGAGCAGTATTATAGTAGTTATATTCTTGTACATAGGAGCAGTATTATAGTAGTTATATTCTTGTACATAGGAGCAGTATTATAGTAGTTATATTCTTGTACATAGGAGTAGTATTATAGTAGTTATATTCTTGTACATAGGAGTAGTATTATAGTAGTTATATTCTTGTACATAGGAGCAGTATTATAGTAGTTATATTCTTGTACATAGGAGGTAGTATTATAGTAGTTATATTCTTGTACATAGGAGCAGTATTATAGTAGTTATATTCTTGTACATAGGAGCAGTATTATAGTAGTTATATTCTTGTACATAGGGGGCAGTATTATAGTAGTTATATTCTTGTACATAGGAGCAGTATTATAGTAGTTATATTCTTGTACATAGGAGCAGTATTATAGTAGTTATATTCTTGTACATAGGGAGCAGTATTATAGTAGTTATATTCTTGTACATAGGAGCAGTATTATAGTAGTTATATTCTTGTACATAGGGGGCAGTATTATAGTAGTTATATTCTTGTACATAGGGGCAGTATTATAGTAGTTATATTCTTGTACATAGGAGGTAGTATTATAGTAGTTATATTCTTGTGCATAGGAGCAGTATTATAGTAGTTATATTCTTGTACATAGGAGTAGTATTATAGTAGTTATATTCTTGTACATAGGAGCAGTATTATAGTAGTTATATTCTTGTACATAGGAGCAGTATTATAGTAGTTATATTCTTGTACATAGGAGCAGTATTATAGTAGTTATATTCTTGTACATAGGAGCAGTATTATAGTAGTTATATTCTTGTACATAGGAGCAGTATTATAGTAGTTATATTCTTGTACATAGGAGTAGTATTATAGTAGTAATATTCTTGTACATAGGAGCAGTATTATAGTAGTTATATTCTTGTACATAGGGGGCAGTATTATAGTAGTTATATTCTTGTACATAGGAGCAGTATTATAGTAGTTATATTCTTGTACATAGGAGCAGTATTATAGTAGTTATATTCTTGTACATAGGAGGTAGTATTATAGTAGTTATATTCTTGTACATAGGAGTAGAATTATAGTAGTTATATTCTTGTACATAGGAGTATTATAGTAGTTATATTCTTGTACATAGGAGCAGTATTATAGTAGTTATATTCTTGTACATAGGAGGTAGTATTATAGTAGTTATATTCTTGTACATAGGAGCAGTATTATAGTAGTTATAATCTTTTACATAGGAGCAGTATTATAGTAGTTATATTCTTGTACATAGGAGCAGTATTATAGTAGTTATATTCTTGTACATATGAGCAGTATTATAGTAGTTATATTCTTGTACATAGGAGGCAGTATTATAGTAGTTATATTCTTGTACATAGGAGCAGTATTATAGTAGTTATATTCTTGTACATAGGAGCAGTATTATAGTAGTTATATTCTTGTACATATGAGCAGTATTATAGTAGTTATATTCTTGTACATAGGTAGTATTACAGTATTTATAGTCTTGTACATAGGAGCAGTATTAAAGTAGTTATATTCTTGTACATAGGAGTAGTATTATAGCAATTATATTCTTGTACATAGGAGCAGTATTATAGTATTTATAGTCTTGTACATAGGAGCAGTATTATAGTATTTATAGTCTTGTACATAGGAGCAGTATTATAGTAGTTATATTCTTGTACATAGGTGCAGTATTATAGTAGTTATATTCTTGTACATAGGAGCAGTATTATAGTAGTTATATTCTTGTACATAGGAGTAGTATTATAGTAGTTATATTCTTGTACATAGGAGTAGTATTATAGTAGTTATATTCTTGTACATAGGAGCAGTATTATAGTAGTTATATTCTTGTACATAGTAGTATTATAGTAGTTATATTCTTGTACATAGGAGCAGTATTATAGTAGTTATATTCTTGTACATAGGGGGCAGTATTATAGTATTTATAGTCTTGTACATAGGAGCAGTATTATAGTAATTATATATATATACAGTGCTGGACAAAAGTATTGGCACCCCTGCAATTCTGTCAGATAATACTCAATTTCTTCCAGAAAATGATTGCAATCACAAATGCTTTGGTAATAATATCTTCATTTAATTTGTCGTCAATGGAAAACCACAAAAAGAATTGTCAAAAAGCCAAATTGGATATAATTCCACACCAAACATAAAAAAGGGGGTGGACAAAAGTATTGGCACCCTTTGAAAAATCAGGTGATGCTTCTCTAATTTGTGTAATTAACAGCACCTGTTACCTGTGGCACATAACAGGTGGTGGCAATAACTAAATCACACTTGCAGCCAGTTGAAATGGATTAAAGTTGACTCAACCTCTGTCCTGTGTCCTTGTGTGTACCACATTGAGCATGGAGAAAAGAAAGAAGACCAAAGAACTGTCTGAGGACTTGAGGAGCAAAATTGTGAGGAAGCATGAGCAATCTCAAGGCTACAAGTCCATCTCCAAAGACCTGAATGTTCCTGTGTCTACCGTGCACAGTGTCATCAAGAAGTGTAAAGCCCATGGCACTGTGGCTAACCTCCCTAGATGTGGACGGAAAAGAAAAATTGACGAGAGATTTCAACGAAAGATTGTGCGGATGGTGGCTAAAGAACCTCGACTAACATCCAAACAAGTTCTAGCTGCCCTGCAGTCCAAGGGTACAACAGTGTCAACCCGTACTATCCGTCGGCGTCTGAATGAAAAGGGACTCTATGGTAGGATACCCAGGAAGACCCCACTTCTGACCCAGAGACATAAAAAAGCCAGGCTGGAGTTTGCCAAAACGTACCTGAGAAAGCCAAAAACTTTTTGGAAGAATGTTCTCTGGTCAGATGAGACAAAAGTAGAGCTTTTTGGGAAAAGGCATCAACATAGAGTTTACAGGAAAAAAAAGAGGCATTCAAAGAAAAGAACACGGTCCCTACAGTCAAACATGGCGGAGGTTCCCTGATGTTTTGGGGTTGCTTTGCTGCCTCTGGCACTGGACTGCTTGACCGTGTGCATGGCATTATGAAGTCTGCAGCATAATGTAGGGCTCAGTGTGAGAAAGCTGGGTCTCCCTCAGAGGTCATGGGTCTTCCAGCAGGACAATGACCCAAAACACACTTCAAAAAGCACTAGAAAATGGTTTGAGAGAAAGCACTGGAGACTTGTAAAGTGGCCAGCAATGAGTCCAGACCTGAATCCCATAGAACACCCAAGGAGAGATCTCACAATGGCAGTTTGGAGAAGGCGCCCTTCACATCTCAGGGACCTGGAGAAATTCCAGCAGAGCATTGTAAGAAACTCATTGATGGTTACCGGAAGCGGTTGTTCGCAGTTATTTTGTATAAAGGTTGTGCTACCAAGTATTAGGCTGAGGGTGCCAATACTTTTGTCTGGCCCATTTTTGGAGTTTTGTGTAAAATGATCAATGATTTGACTTTTTTTTTCATTCTCTTTTGTGTTTTGTTCATTGCAAGCAAAATAAATGAAGATCTTATTACCAAAGCATTTGTGATTGCAATCATTTTCTGGAAGAAATTGAGTATTATCTGACAGAATTGCAGGGGTGCCAATACTTTTGGCCAGCACTGTATATATATATATAGAGAGAGAGAGATAATTTTTGACAGAAAATGGTTAAATAACACTTGGTGATGTGGGAGGTAAAGTAACAATATTTCAATTATCGCCTATAACAACTATTTTTCCTGATACTGCTGTGTTCCTCAGAAATGAATAAGTAATGGTGCCTGGGCAAGTGATGCTCTACAGAGAATTGAGAACTATTTGTGGCCTGAGGTGACCAATCTATATCCTATCTTCACGCATCAAGCTTTAATAAAGAACATCTCAGACTCCGGGTGCTCGCAGCTTAACTGTTTCATCTCTTCCATGACAGGCAGGATTTACCAAGACTATTGTATTGTAGTAATAATATGTAAATGTCAGTGTCTGACTGTCCTCGCCCAGTGGTCATGGTGGTTACCATTACAGCATACTGTATGAACAATCTGTAGGAAAACCCCATTGGTGGAAGGATGGGGACTTATTTTGAAGGAAAAAAAGTAGCAAAAATATCTTCTTTGAATTCATGCCCCCCGAGTCACTGCTGAGGCCTGTGATTGGACTTCATTGGTCATGTGGGGAGCTCCAACATCATGACACTTGGTCCCAGTCTTGGCACACCCAGTGTGACTGCTGTGGCCCAATCACATGCCTCAGTGGTGACCCCAGGGCACATGATGTTGGAGAAGAGGCCATGGGTGAAGATCGGACGATGGGAGGGAAGTTGGACGCCTAGGAGAGGTATGAAAAGGTGAATATTAGTGTTTTTTTATCTTGCCCACACCTCCCCTGGGCCTCTACTCATTTCAAGTATGGAGATGTTTCTGGAAGAAAGCAGTCTTATTTTTCTAACTCCGAACAATCCCTTTAAGTAATAGGGACCCCAAAGTGTTGCCTATGTGAGTAGTAATGTACACAACCCACACTCTTACAAGAGACCCATCTTTTGTCATCTCCATTTAGAAGTACCATTTAAGTAATGGCCAAGAATCTGCAACAAACATTTTGTGTATCCAGAATAAGATCAGCCCCTTAGATGATAATATTGCCTATACCCCAGGGGCACAACCTACACTCTTACAGGAGACATATAGTCTATCGTCTCCATTGATTAGTCCCATCGAAATAATATCCAAGAATCTGAAACTAAATTTTTGTGTATCCAGAAAAAGTTTGTCTTGATGCCTCTGTTTTTGTATACTCCAGTCCCCCGTTTCTTCTTCATTTCCCAGTGGTTTATTATTTTGCTGTGTTCCAGGTAGATAAATGCCCGGACAGCTCGGTAATCACCATGTAATTTTCTGTTAGTACCATGAAAGGTTGATGCTGTCAGGAGCATTAATAGAAGCCGGAAGGGAAGCGCGACTCCCTGTACATCGTGAGGAACCTCATCGATGCCTGAGGACAGCGGCTGTCCGTCACCGCTTATTAATAGTAACAGTCTCTTCACATCACTATTCAATCCGTTCCAACATAATAAATTATCAGAGCAGAACAGTAATAAATCACACAGTGGTGTAGAACAAGTATATTCCGCCTGCTGTCTGCCGCTAGGATTTACTAAATATCCTACTGTTATACTGGATGAGTCTATGGCAAAGTCTTCAAGAACATGGCCAGAACCCTGCCGAGATCTCAGACCAGTCCATTTCTACTACTACTTGTATTTGCTGAACCCAAAACAACCTTGTCCAAAGTTTTGGAACTTTTCAGTTGCCAAATCTATACAAACTATGATGTGTCAGATTGGGATTCTTTAGACCCACCAGAAGAAGTTTGGTTCTTTGGACCCACTAGTTGAAATTTGGGCCTACCATCAAGAATTGTTAATAGCAGCAAGTGGTCAACTCCAAACCACCTTCAAATTGGGTTTTCTTCTGCCAGACATTTAGGACCCATTACTGTGTCAGAACCAATGGGCAATGGAGAGTTGTATGATACTCTGGTGGGCCAGTTGGGGCCATCAGTCAAGCCTACACCACCAATAACCTAATAACATAACTCTACGTATATGTTCCCAAAGCTGTGATGTATGCTATGGATCATACATGTCAACATTTGGTGCTAGTTGTCCGTTAAGGACAGTGTGTCGGGGTGACCACACCCCTAACAACAAGACCATGCTTATTTTTGGGATGTGCCATGCCCCTTTTTGTGACATGACTGGTTCAAGCCTTGCCCACATCACATAGAGAGCTGGCCAGCTTGTCTATGAGTCCAGGATGTCTTCCAAATTTTGGGAGCCTCCTGAACATTCCAGGAGAGTTGCAAGTATGTTATAGGGTTCCATTACAAAATATGTAGTGGGTCCCCTACTATTGCATGTTATTCAGAGTTCGGGTCTTCCCATTTGGAGAGAGACATTTTAGGCCTTGTTCGAACAGAAGTTTTTGCTTCTTCTCTGATTACGCCCTGAAGCCTTATTCAGCTAAGAGCTAGAGCTTTTCTTGACACCATTGATGCCACGGCCTGAAATCTTCTAGTGATCATGTGATTAATGTTTTACGTATCACACAACCATGTGTGACATCATCAGCGTGTGACATCATCCCATAAATGACACCTCCTTACAGATGGATTTATCAGTGATAGTTTACATTGGTCTGACAAGGTCTCAGATCTCAGGAGACGTCTCCATTACTTCACTTATCTTATATTTTATGTATCTCCATTCAAGGAAATCAGGAACATAATTCTAGTCATCCATGTAGCCATGACAGCCTCGTGTGATGTGCATTTATAAAGCCATCAATCATTGCTTGAGATTTATGGCCTTATGCGCTTCATTGGTTCCTCAGAGATCTATCTATCCTGCACATCACATCTGATATCTCATGTCTGTACTCCATTACCATGAATAAGAAGGAGGGTATAAGTAATAGAGGACACCGTGATGGAAACCGGATCTATCTATTTATCTGTCTCATATCTGTCTATCTCCTATCTATCTATCTATCTATCTATCTATCTATCTATCTATCTATCTATCCATCCTATTATCTATCTCATATCTATCTATCTATCTATCCTCTATCTATCTATCTATATATCTATCTCATATCTATCTATCTATCTATCTATCTATCTCCTATCTATCTATCTAATATCTATCTATCTATCTATCTATCTCCTATCTATCTATCTATCTATCTATCTATCTATCTATCTGTCTGTCTATCTTTACCTCTTTATCTATCTGTTTATCTCATCTAATATCTGTCTGTCTATCTACCTTTCTATCTGTGTGTCTCTGGCCAAATATCCCACATGTTATTTCACCAATAATTGCACATTTATTACTATTATTTGTAAATTCCAGTTTCCCTGTTTGTACCTCCCATTAGCTGTATTCTGCAAGCTGTGCTACGTCCTGTTGCCTAGCAACCACACAACTTCCTGTCTGGGTGACTACCATTTAGTACATGTATGTACACTTATATAAGTAGTCACTGGAAGTTTAATCTGCTCCAGTGTTCCCTCCAGGCTGTGCATTACTGGACCACCCCTTAAAGGATGTCCTAAAGCAGTTTTACAAATAGTCTTGACTAAAAATCTTGTTTTACTTTGTGTCTTCAGTTCCAATGCAGGCCTATTTGTCTCCATGGTTACAGACTACAGACTACAAATTTCCATATGGTGTATACCCCGCTCTCTCTGCCTCAACTGGGTCATCAAGTCAGCTCACGCTTCTACCATTTTACAGGGGGTGAATTTTTCTAAGTTTTGAGATTTGTGACCCCCAGAAGAATACATCATGCTATAAAACTTTCAACTCTTTTATGGGGGTCCGAAATCAACTCTAAGGAATCATTTTAAGAGTCTTTTAAGAGCAGATTGGTCTGTGTCAGTAAATACTGGGGCACCTATACTTCAAGTTCTGCATTGTGATAGCCCTCTGTTATTCCTCCTGCAAATATCTCTATGTAACACAATGTAAAGTTTTTAGGAAAAGACATGCCAGAATTGATTTTGTATGTGGAATACAAGCATTTACTAAAATAGATATATCAGGAGGGCAGACATATTCTCTTTCACCAAAAGTCCAAAATGTCCAAAAATTTGCACAGCCCATAAGACTTGTAATTCTGGTCTGTGAAGATTTTTCTGCATCATAAATGCTTGGCTGTATTTCCTGGCCTGTCTCTGCACTATTTGATCAGACAAAGAGTATTAGACACTAGGACACCCCGGCTATACTGTCACGGTGACCCCAATACTGTAATGATGGGGGGCCGCGCTGCTCGTCTCTGGAGAGGCACAATTAGCAGAAGGCAGTGGTTTTTCTGTCTATAAGAGTGACACGTACCCTCTATAGAGATGGAATCGCGCTCCTCATGACCCACTTTTCCCCAGACTTAATGAACATCTGAATGTTAATAGACTCCGCGCCAATTTAATGTCAGTCTCAATTTCATTTTTCTTTTTTTTCAAAAAAGGCATAAAAATAAATGGATTTAAAGGGCAAACCCCTAATAATGGGGGCACGTGTGATGTGACATGTAAGATCCATCACCGTATTAGTATACAAAGGAATATATGTTATACTACACGATACCAAATACAGCCAAATTGCGTTATTAATGGCTTAAAGGGGACCTTTCACCAACTCCACCAACTCCCAATTCTTTACATCCTTTAATTGTCTTCTCTCCAATGATGTCGACGCAGTTGGAATTTTTTCTCTAGCCCCCACCATTCCTAAGCAATAGTTGCTATTCGTTTCAGCACTCAATCTGCTGATTATGCGTTGTACTCTCAGGTGGGCGGTCTTAGACTATCCGCCCCAGCTCAGGACCGCCCACCTCACACTAAAGAGCCTAATTAGTATATTGGGTGCTGAAACTAATAGCACCTATTGCTCAGGGATGGTGGGGGCGAGAGAAAAAATTCCAACTACACTGGAATCAGTGGAAGGTTGCCTATTGAAACATACAAAGAGGGTGATGGTGGTGAAATGTCTTCTTTAAAGGGGTATTCCAATAAATACACAGTATCCCTATTCACAGGATAGGGGATAACTGTTCATGGGGGTCTGACTGATAGGAACCTTCTCAGTCACAAGAATGGGGGTCCCAAGTATCATATATGAATGGAGAAGTGGGCCGCACATGAGTTCTTCATTTCCAGTCACATGGGACCCCCATCCTTGTGATGGGCGGATGTCTCAGTAGTCCTATTGCTAGGGGATACCATGCACTTACTGGACTTTCCCTGTAAAGGATATCCTACAGCAATCTTACAAATAATCTTCATTTGTTTCATATGTTTCCTTAGTTCCAATACAGGCCAATGTGTCTCCATGGTTACAGACTACAAACCTATATATGGTGTGTATCCACTCTACCTGCCTCCTTTTGATAACTTACAGACATCGGTACAGGGGCAGATGACATGGGAATGGTAACGTCTTCATACATTCCAGGAGGAATAACAGAGGATACTAGACTGTCCAAAATAAGTGAACCATCTGAGGTTGAGCTACAGTTGAGCCAGTTTCAGTGTTAGTTTAACCACCATAACTTTTTTATCTTTTTTGCTGTATTTTTTCTCATGATAAAGTACAAGCTTTTTCTTTTTTAGACATTTTGTTTTTGGAATTTTTATGCTTTGAATTAAACAATAGTTTTTTTTTTACATTCCAGTTATTTTTTCTAGTTTTTATATACAGTTAGCTATGTCTATTCGGACAATGATCGTGGTTGTGGTTTGTTTCGAGTATTTTTGGGGTAATTATTTATGTCTAATTTAATTTTTTATTAAATTCAGTTTATGTTTTTGTTTTTACGGTTTGTTTGCCAAAGTAGACGTTATAATTGTAGAATATTTCTTTCTCTTTCCGCGATCCCACAGGCCACGTCCAGGCTCCTTGTAAGGTGCCCATCTCCCCCCACTAATTGGATGACTGTGATTTCCTAATCTCCTGACCATATCACTGAGCGTTACAATCAGCGCAGCCGCCGCTCGCACATTCTATACCCGACCGCACCAGTAAATGAAAAGCTATTTTTAGTCACTGAGTAATCAGGTTTAGACATTTACCCTCTTTATCCCACATCTACGGCCCCCTCCGCTTAGGCTTCAAGTGCAGCTTTATTCCTTGTTGTACTTTTATTTTTTTTTACCTCTTGGTGGCAAAATTTCCAGTGGTTAATGACATTCATAGGCTTTAGAGCAGACTCTGTAATTCTGATGTTGTGTGACCCAGGAATTGATAGGAAACAGCAATTATGTGTGATGTGCCGGCCCCGACTAGCGGATAAAGAGCGGTTATTAAACTTCTACAAACCCCATATACAGCTCCAGTAATTCAGCTGTAGATGGATAGACAGGAGAGGAACACCACCGACTGCAAATACAAGATCTACCCTAGAAATATACATTCATTTAGTTACAGAGCAGAGTCTTGTACATAGGGACAAACATTTATTATAGTAGTTATATTCTTGTACATAGGAGGTAGTATTATAGTAGATATATTCTTGTACATAGGAGCAGTATTATAGTAGTTATATTCTTGTACATAGGGGGCAGTATTATAGTAGTTATATTCTTGTACATAGGAGGTAGTATTATAGTAGATATATTCTTGTACATAGGAGCAGTATTATAGTACCGTATATGCCGGCGTATAAGACGACTGGGCGTATAAGACGACCCCCAACTTCTGCCCTAAAAATATAGAATTTGGTATATACTCACTGTATAAGACTACCCCTCTCCCAAATGAAAAAAAGTCTGCTTTGATTTCAACATGTTAATTTTAATTCAAATGCATATGACATGCAGGTACTGTATATAGCAGCAAAACTGTCACTTATAAACATAAGGTTGTTTCAAACATGTACGGTAAAGCTAAGCTCTTCATTAATATCACAGCATGGATGCGAGGGGAATCTGGCGTTACTGCACCGCCAGCTTTCCCCTCGCATCCATGCTGTGATATTAATGAAGATCCGACATGCTTCTGTAAGTGCCGCCTGTGACCCCCAGCTCTGTGACGCCGACCGCTGTGACGGGGCGGCTGCATTAGCATACAGCGCGCCGCCCCGTCAGCGCGTACTAAGCCTCTTCTAATGACTGTGAGAGGCGGATTGCCGCGCATGCACGGCGGTCCCAGGAAGCGGCTCTCTACGCGCTGACGGGGAAAAAAAACACCTCACACAGTGCGGCCCCCGTATATCCGGCGTATAAGACGACCCCCCACTGTAGCCATTATTTTAAGGGGTTAAAAAGTCGTCTTATACGCCAGTATATACGGTAGTTATATTCTTGTATATAGGAGTAGTATTATAGTAGTCTATATTCTTGTATATAGGAGCAGTATTATAGTAGTTATATTCTTGTATATAGGAGCAGTATTATAGTAGTTATATTCTTGTACATAGGAGGCAGTATTATAGTAGTTATATTCTTGTACAAGGAGGAGTATTATAGTAGCACATAGGGGGCAGTATTATAGTAGTTATATTCTTGTACATAGGAGTAGTTTTATAGTAGTTATATTCTTGTACATAGGAGCAGTATTATAGTAGTTATATTCTTGTACATAGGAGCAGTATTATAGTAGTTATATTCTTGTATATAGGAGCAGTATTATAGTAGTTATATTCTTGTACATAGGAGCAGTATTATAGTAGTTATATTCTTGTACATAGGAGTAGTATTATAGTAGTTATATTCTTGTACATAGGAGCAGTATTATAGTAGTTATATTCTTGTACATACGGAGCAGTATTATAGTAGTTATATTCTTGTACATAGGAGGTAGTATTATAGTAGTTATATTCTTGTACATAGGAGTAGTATTATAGTAGTTATATTCTTGTACATCGGAGCAGTATTATAGTAGTTATATTCTTGTACATAGGAGGCAGTATTATAGTAGTTATATTCTTGTACATAGGAGCAGTATTATAGTAGTTATATTCTTGTACATAGGAGGCAGTATTATAATAGTTATATTCTTGTACATAGGAGTAGTATTATAGTAGTTATATTCTTGTACATAGAGGGCAGTATTATAGTAGTTATATTCTTGTATATAGGAGCAGTATTATAGTAGTTATATTCTTGTACATAGGAGCAGTATTATAGTAGTTATATTCTTGTACATAGGGGGCAGTATTATAGTAGTTATATTCTTGTATATAGGAGCAGTATTATAGTAGTTATATTCTTGTACATAGGAGGCAGTATTATAGTAGTTATATTCTTGTACATAGGAGCAGTATTATAGTAGTTATATTCTTGTACACAGGATTTTTTTTTTTTTTAATAAGTAGTATTATAGTAGTTATATTCTTGTACATAGGAGGCAGTATTATAATAGTTATATTCTTGTACATAGGAGTAGTATTATAGTAGTTATATTCTTGTACATAGAGGGCAGTATTATAGTAGTTATATTCTTGTATATAGGAGCAGTATTATAGTAGTTTATATTTACCCAGATTGCTGTTGCCCCTTCAAAGCCCAGTAGCCCCTGTTATCTGCCCTTGTTTGCTTTGTACTGACACTAATACCAGTCCTGCAGCTGTGAATGGATCTGCTCTGTATATTTGTTAAGGCACTTCTGCTCACATCTCCTGCTCACAGCTTTTACAAAATGACAAGTGTAGAGTCTTTTCCTGAGCCGCATTTACAGAGTAATTAACCCCGTCGCTGATTTAATAGAAGAGGTCAGATAGTGTTGGCCGTGTCTACATGGATGATTTCTGGGGCAACTGGAAGTGTCTGTAGTGCAAGCAGGTAATAACAATCAAAGCACGTCCCACAATGGAGACAGAATTTACAATGTACAGATATATTACATTTACTGTTGGGGCGGGTGAAGTGTGTTCTTAATACAATGGGGAGATATGTCAAAGCCAGGGCAAAGGTAAAGTGAAGCATTTGACCTTAGAAACCACTAAGGTTGCTGCTTTAGTTTTCCACAGGGTTGAGTAATGCTGATATTGAGAGGGCAAGAGATGGTCATGGCACTAAAACAGTACATTTTGGCAGCACCCTCCCATATTGGTCCGTAATTGCTAGTATGGCACCAGAGAAGGACTGTTGTATTGTCAAAAGGACCATTACTTTGTGGCCTCCACCCTTCTATCTTCATCATGTCCATCCTGACTGTGACCTAGAAGCCCAGAAGTGAACCACAGTATGGAGCAGAATGTTGTATACTGGACTGCCAAGTCGTTGGCATACCCACTTATCTCTTTGGCACACTATGTTGCAGTATTATTTAGGTACTACATGGCATTGAAATGTAGCATTTCTCTGATAAAGCAAAAAATAGCGTGCTGAGGGTCCTCCACAGACTTTGGTTTGCCCTGCTGACAATCTTGAAGGACCGCACGTGACTCTATGGCATCTAGACAAGATCACAAGTAAGGTTCCGCAGCAGTGTAGGGTTTGATAGAAGATAGAGGCAACATAACCAAGGCATTAGATGTCAGTGGGGATATACTTTGGGTTAGCCTTTCATCTTGCAGCTGAGTGTCATATAGCTCTCATCACAATGGTTGCGGGTGGCCTCGTCTCTATTTTCAGGCTGCCCCACAGTCATTTAGCATCTCTCAGCCTTCACATCTCCACCATGCCGAGAACAAACAGCAAGTAGTATTATTTTATCAATCGCGCTGAGATCTGCCGCACCGATCCATCTCATTCTGGAACACTAACCGCCTCCAATAATCGCTTCTGTATCATCCACACATGATCATAGCTCCATTCCTACAGCCTGAGGGCACACGTCTCCATCTATCTGCAACATCAAGATAAGCACCGCTGTATTATGTTTTTTATCTCGTACGGCAAATGGGACTTTCTGTGTTGCTTGTGATCAAGTATTCATTTACAAGTGGATTGTGTAACTTCTGTAGAACAATGGAGTTGTCGGTTCTCGAGATGTTAAAAATTCTCTTTGGACAAATGTCTGTTTTGTTGGTATCTGGAAAAGTTGGACAACAACCATCATGGCTCCCATTGTAGCTTCCACTGGATTTGCCAACAAGAATGGCAGTTAGCCTAGTTGCCACCATGTTACCATGAAGGGAAATTGTCAAGTCAGTGTTGCCCATGGGCCATCAATGTGAAGCCTTTGGTCCTCCATAGCAAGAGCAACTCTTTGCTTTGGTCAATTGACGAGTGCTGAATTGGGGAAATTTGCTCTCCTTTATTATTAAAGGGGTTTCCCACTAATGCCTTCATCCACGAACCACAGGAACCCCCAGCAATTTTGAGAATACGGTCCTCATGTGAATGCAAAGGTGGCCACCACCGGAGATCAACGCTCTGGATGTCACATGGAATTGAATGTAGTGGTGCTTGAGCATGCACTATTCACATGGGACACTTGTGAACCCCTATTCTTGTGATCGCTAAGGGTTCCAGTGATCGGACCCCCAGCAATATGATACTTACAAGATAGGGGATAAGTGTTTTAAAACCTATATCGTATGACCAAAATACCCTGTTTGGATTTTCCGAGTTAGTAAAGAGAAGTTCTTCATTGAAGATCTCCAGTGGAAAGGTCACAAAGAGTGTCTGTGACTCTGGAGGACTCAGCACGTCCATGCAGTACATTGATTTCAAGGGGAGCTGTGTAATACTTAATTGCTCCTGTGGTGGCGCTGTGGTGCCTTGCAGGTAATAGCTGATCAGTGGGGATCTTACTCGTCTTCTTGTTAGCACAGTCCTCCAACAAAAAGGGATTGTCCAAAGTGAATAACCACTTTAAGCTACCCCCACACATTAGAATTTTTTGAGCTGTTTTTTTTTTTTTTTGTAAAGGCACAAAAGTAGATCAGGAGAATTAGCCATGAATATATCACCCCTCCTTTCTCAGTAGACCCCATGTAGAAGTTCTCCTAACCTAAGCATGTATATTACAGGGGGCTGCTATCGAAAGTGTATGGCCACCAGGGCTGGTTGGACGTTGGGTTTTGGAAGTATATGTGATGAGCCCAACATTTGCAGATGGTATAAAGCAATTTCTTCAATTACCATGACAACTGACAGCCAGATAGCATGGTCCAGGCAGCCAAGCAGATGAATGAATTGGCCTCACTTTAGGCAGGATCACAGCTGCCTCGGCGCTGCATTTCCCGCGGGGTGTGAGAGATAAGCACACGCCGTTCCTCGTCTTTTCCTCTTTACCCAGGGAAGGTTTGCTGTGTGTCGGCCTGGAAAATTCTGATTCCCTAACTCCATATGGTCACAGTGCCATACACGGGGTTAACTATCAGACTTTGTTTAGACAGAGATGAGATGGAGAGTTTCATCGAGGTAAAGATTGGCACAGTGTAAAGGAGGAGTAGAAAGAGTTAAAAATCATCTGTCACTGGCAGTGAAAGACCTGAATTAACCTGTGTGCAGACACAGCAGATTTTTCACATTTCGCTCATTCCTTAGAATGAGTCTATACTATCTCCAACCATCTGAACACGTCTATAAACCTTTTTATACAA
The DNA here is from genome assembly GCA_947044405.1 of Leptodactylus fallax. Lineage (NCBI taxonomy): Eukaryota > Metazoa > Chordata > Amphibia > Anura > Leptodactylidae > Leptodactylus > Leptodactylus fallax. The sequence goes on from CAMRHE010000142.1 coordinate 3,246,925, forward strand.
CATTGTTTGCTTAATGTTAACTTTTTGCCTTGCAATCTACTATAAACTGTATTTACTGTATATGTATATAATGAAAGATATCAGGAGTCACAGGGAAAGACAGGAAAGCAGTACTATCTGAGCTTACATCATTTCCTGGGAGTAGAAGTAGAATTATAAGTGTCTGTAACATGGAAAGCAGTACTAACTTTACTTACACAGTTTATAGAGACGAGGAGGCAGTACTATCTGTGTCTGCATTATTGATAGAGAGCTAGTGATGAGAGTGCTTGTAGCAGTTATAGGTAGATGCAGGCTACAGTACTATTTGTAACTATAGAAGTACCAGGAAGGCTGTACTACCTGTGCCTACATCATTTAAAGAAAGAGACATGGAAGCAGTACTATCTGTACCTATATCATTTACAGACAGGGTCAGGGAGTCAGTACTGTCTGTTCCTCCATCACGAGGACACTGTACTATCTGTGCTTACATCCTTTCAATGAGACAGTACTTTAGTACTATCTGTACATACATCATTTATGTAGAGAGACAGAGAGGCAGTATTGTCTGTACCTATATCATTTACAGAGAGGCAGTACTGTCTGTACTTATATAATTTACAGAGAGAGACAGGGAGGCAGTGCTATCTGTCCCTACATCATTTACAGAGAGAAACAGGAAGGTAGTACTATCTGTACCTACATCATTTATGGAGAGCGGCAGGGAGTCAATACTGTCTGTTCTTGTATCACGAGGATACTGTACTATTTCCACTTACATCCTTACAAACAGAGACAGGGAGGTAGTTCTATCTGTGCCTACATCATTTATATAGAGAGACAGGGAGGCAATACTGTGTGTACCTACCTAATTTATAGGGAGTAGCAGAGAATCAGAATCATCTGTTCCTACATCATTTACAAAGAGAGACAGAGAAGCAGTACTATCTGTGCTTACATCTTTACAGAGAGAGACAAGAAGGTAGTACTATAAATAATAAGTGGACAACACTTCATGTTGCATGAGACACAGATATTAAAGGGACACTCCATTGAAAATGAATACCCTGTGTTATGCCTAGTGTTGGACCTGATTGGGTGGAGCATGACCAGTGAGACTTCTTATGTCATGCTCCACCCCCTCAGGCCCTGTACTAGGCATAACACAGTGTTTCAGTTTTCTATGGACTGTTCCTTTAAATGCTTTTTTTTTATAACAAAGCAGAATGCGCTGTAGTCATTGTTCCCGTCTTCTCCTGCAGTAAATAAGTGTATATTTTTACCTGTGCGATGGGGCGTCCGTTACAAACCTTCATCTTATTGTCTGCGGTTGACAGGCATCGTAGAGAACACTGGCAGAGAATAGAAAGCGTCACCAGACGTGACATCTCGCTGAAGACTCATCATTTGCTTGTCACCCTCCTCCTTGTGATATTCTCAGCATGTATTCACACTGCATGTCCCTCCTGTTTATTGCCTCCCATTGAGTGGCAACAAACTTTTGTCTTAAAAAAAGAAAAAGAAGACTAGAGAAAATCCGAGCACCCGGAGCTCAGGGACGATTGGCACAGCAGACGCCAAAGAAGTTTATGATATCTCTATGTCTTACAGGAATCTGGAGCAAACCCTGTCGATCCACACGGATGAGGGAAAAGAGAGCCGACTTTGTGACGGGGTACCTGGGGGGACGAGTGGTGGTGGGAGGAGGACTAGGTAAGTCCGCGGTCACGTCATGCTATGTTCACTTCATATTTGTTATCCATTATCTGTTTACCCTCCCACTTACCACCAGTAAATCACCATTTGCGGAAATATATGTAAACCTTGCCCGTGTTACACCCAGAATACCCCCGTGACTACTAGAAATACCATTTAAAGGGGTATTCCAATTATTTCATGTTACCCCTATCTAGGACAAGGGGTAAGTTGCTGATTGGTGGGGATCTAACAACCAGAATAACCCTTTAATTCAGCATGTGCTTAAAGAGGACCTTTCATCACTAATTAATAGCCGCCCCTCCACTAATTCCGGCATAGTTGGAATTTTTTCTCTAGCCCCCACCGTTCCTGAGCAATCAGTGTTGTTAGTTTTTGTGCCTGATATGCTGACTAAACTCCCTAATGTCAAGTGGATGGAGTTTGCCAGGACCTGTCTCATGTGTGTTATCCTGATGGAGACTTATTCTGATACATACTGATAAACCGTTCTCGAAAATTGTCTACAAAGAGGACTTTTCACCAACTCCACCAACTCCAGCTCTGTTCATCCCTTAATAGACGCCCCTCCACTGATTCCAGCACAGTTGGAATTTTTTTCTCTAGCCCCCACCATTCCTGAGCAATCTGTGCTGTTCATTTTGGTGCCTGATATGCAAACTAGATTATCTAATGTCAAGTGGGTGGAGTCAGGATGAAGCAGAGCTATGACACTGCACTCCTCTGATTGAGGTGGAGTCATGACCCTTTGCCTGTTACTATCTGACACCACCCACTTGGCATTAGAGAGTCTACAGTAGTCTATAATACAATAGATGTAAATGTGACGGCAACTTCCATCAACTGAAGTATAGAACTTGTGCCAATTTTGTACAATTAGCGCACATTTGGTAAATTTGTTGCCAGTTTTCTATTTTTGTGCACCATAGTGTCAGTTTCTGGTGGCATTGTCCACATGCCAGGACGTATTGTGGTCCAGTGAGCTCTGTGCCTGTGAATATTATTATTTTTATTGTGATTTTTTATGTTATTTTATTACTGAAGTCTCTGCCTGCGCTGCGAGTCTCATAACAAGTCAGCGTGGTCCGGTGGAGCTGCCGTGCCAGCGCTGCCATCCTACAGTCCTCTGTACTAAAGACTTAATGAATACTTGTCACAGATAAAAATAACAGCGGATGAGACTCAACTTCCACCATTATCTTTTCATTCATCTTAAGATGTTTCCATTTATAACTGAGCGGCGGCTTCTTGTGGCGCCGCTAATTACGGCTCTGTGACTGCACTTATCTACAGCAAGAAATATGGGCCTCATGTATCAGAGTCATCGAGCCTGCTGCCCCTAGCATCCAATCAGAAATCAGCTTTCATATCTTAAACTGCTCTGGAAATATGAAAGCTGCGCTGCGATTGGTGGCTACGGCAACAAAGACATTTTCACTCCTAGACCATTTCGATAAATGAGGTTCTGTATCTTTAAATGGCTATTGATCGGACATGTCACCATGTCAAAAAGCAGCGACATTGTGGACCTGCTGCCAAGGGGTGCAAATGGAAGAATATTGGTTATATGCTCAACAGTGTGACATAGGGCTGCCGGATTAGCAGGATTTTTGGGCCATCAAGTGGAGGGTAAATGAATTTTTACTGAATGAAATTGCAAAGACTGTTAAATTTTTAAATTTTTTGTGGACCGTAAAGGGGTGGGGCATATGCAAATGGGAAATTTGGGGGGCATTCCCTAAACGATGAGGTGGGGCATATTCAAATGGGAAATTTGGGGGGCATTCCCTAGACGATGGGGTGGGGCATAGAATATTCCGTGGATGTGGCGTGATACGACAAACTACAGAACACTCTTTTTGTATCCCCTAATTGGGGCTTTTAGTTTATCTCTAAAGCAATATACAGATACCTTAAAAGGTTTGTACCTTTTTTTTGCTCCATTGCATGAAAAATTAAAAATTGGAGCAAATTATCATGATTAAAAAAAAATAAAAATCACCAACCGTTTTGTGTATACAGCTCCTATGCAGACCTATGTGTCTCCATGGTTACAGACTACAAACGCACCTTCCCATACAGTCCTGTCTTACTCTGTGTCCTCGTTTGGCTAACCTACAGTCAGTAGAAGAGAAAGTAGATAGAAGACAACAAAGGTGTATTCAGACATGGTGTTTTTAACTCTGTGGTTTTCGATGCAGATTTTATCAATGAAGCATATATTGATGTACATGTTTCACCTGTAAACAACACCATTGGATAGAAAACTGCTGTGAAATTGCATGCATGTGGTTTTTGATTCCTCCATACATCCTTACAATCAGACTACACAATATGAATTTGTAGTCTGTAACCATGGAGACAGATAATTCTAACTAAAAGCTGCATACAACGGTAATGGTAGGAGTTTTTTTTATCAAAACTTTTTGCAATGTTGCTTCGTTTGTAGATGCCTGAATCAACAAAAAGAATGGTTGCAAAAGTATACACACCCTGTAGAATAAAGTGGAAAAGCTTCTACGATTAACTAGAGACTGTAAGACCCAAATATATAACAACAAAGTAACCGCTTTGCTCTGTTATATGTGGCTTACAGCCGTCGTGCGTATCACCAGAGTTCTGTATTATGTCACATCTGAACATTTTTAGTAATTTCCTGTAAGAGGGCAAGAAGTGTCCTGAAGTGTAACCCATTGTACGCCGGTGCGTCACTATACAATGGCTGCTCACTGCGGTGGGGGTGGGGGGGTATTGTCCCCGGTGCGGTATGATGCCTTTACAGAAGTCTCCTAGAGACGTCTTGTTAAGAATCGATGAAATCTCTCAGAGAAAGGAAAAAAAATAAATCTTTTGAGTTGCGATTGATTAAATCCTATTCTGGTTTTCCCGTCTAATTCCTAATAGCAGCTGCCGGATTTATTAAGGCGATGTCCCAATTTGTTTCAGCAGCTGATGCTCCAATACACAGACATTTACTGTTAGGCGGCATAAAGAGAATATGCAAATACAAGTGGCGCGGGGGATTTTTTTTCTAATTTCATGGCATTGCATTGATTTACATTTAGAATACTGAATTTGACTTTATTTATTAGCTCCACTGGTTTGTGGGCATCGGCCCGAGGATGATCATAGAGAAAGAGGAATTGTCTTAGCGCTTAGATATAGCAGATACTTTACCCTCCCTGCAGTCAGACGGCAAATTATATGACAGCAGTGCCAATATATCTGACAACAGGTGCCAAACACCAACTGTAGAGGAAAAACAAAATCATATGAGAGCAAGGGCCAATATATCTGACAACTGGTGCCACATCATATGAGAGCAGGGGCCAATATATCTGACAACTGGTGCCAAATCATATGAGAGCAGGGGCCAATATATCTGACAACTGGTGCCAAATCATATGAGAGCAGGGGCCAATATATCTGACAACTGGTGCCAAATCATATGAGAACAGGTGCCAACAATCTGACAACAGCTGCCAAATGAGTCCAACTGTAGAGGTAAATGATCTGACAGCAGGTGCAAAATCATCTGAGAGCAGGTGCCAATATATCTGACAACTGGTGCCAAGTTACCTAACAGCAGGGGCCAATATATCTGACAACAGGTGCCAAATCATCCAACTGTAGAGGTAAAATATCTGACAACAGGCACAAAATCATATGAGAGCAGGGGCCAATATATCTGACAACTGGTGTCACATCATATGAGAGCAGGGGCCAATATATCTGACAACTGGTGTCACATCATATGAGAGCAGGGGCCAATATATCTGACAACTGGTGTCACATCATATGAGAGCAGGGGCCAATATATCTGACAACTGGTGCCAAATCATATGAGAGCAGGGGCTACTATATCTGACAACAGGTGCCAAATAAACTGGCAACAATCTAACAGGTGCCAAATGAGGCGGAGTATAATGATGTGACAGCAGGTGCTAAATCTTCTAACAAGTGCCAATATATCTGACTGGTGCCAAGTGACCTAACAGCAGGGGCCAATATATCTGACAACAGATGCCAAATCCTGTGCCAACAGGTGCCATGACATATGATAATAGGTGGCATCAGTCATCCGCTACCTGTAAAGTAGGAGTTTGCACTTGGCAGATGAATTTGCCACCTGGCCAGCTAGGGGTTGCTTTGCTCCCTTTGGAAACAAGAAGTAAAAAATCGAAACGCTGCACATTAGTAGATAGCTGCTAATAAAATTTGCCTATCCAGCTGAGTGGTCTCCTAGGGGGCGGGGATAACTTTATGTTGTGTGTTACTGGCACTTCAAGGAACTTTACGTGGTTGCAATTGTTTCCCCTACATCTCCAAGGAGCTACTCCTTCTGATACACACATGGACAAAATTGTTGGTACTCCTTGTTTAATGAAAGAAAAACCCACAATGGTCACAGGAATAACTTGAATCTGACAAAACTGGAATTTGCCAAACTATATGTTGACAAGCCACAAAGCCTCTGGGAGAATGTCCTATGGGCAAATGAGACAAAAATCTAAATTTTTGGCAAGGCACATCAGCTCTATGTTCACAGATGGAAAAATGAAGCATATCTTGAAAAGAACACTGTGCCTACTGTGACACATGGAGGAGGCTCTGTTATGTTCTGGGGCTGCTTTGCTGTATCTGGCACAGGGTGTCTTGAATCTGTGCAGGGTACAATGAAATCTCAAGACTATCAAGGGATTCTAGAGAGAAATGTGCTTCCCAGTGTCAGAAAGCTTGGTCTCAGTCCCAGGTCATGGGTCTTGCAACCGGATAATGACCCAAAACACACAGCTAAAAACACCCAAGAATGGCTAAGAGGGAAACATTGGACTATTCTGAAGTGGCCTTCTATGAGCCCTGACCTAAATCCTATTGAGCATCTTTGGAAGGAGCTGAAACAGGCCGTCTGGAAAAGGCACCCTTCACACCCGAGACAACTGGAGCAGTTTGCTCATGAGGAGTCGGCCAAAATCCCTGCTGAGAGGTGCAGAAGTCTCATTGACAGTTACAGGAATCGTCTGATTGCAGGGATTGCCTCAAAAGGTTGTGCAACAAAATATTAAGTTAAGGGAACCATCATTTCTGTCCAGGCCTGTTTCATCAGTTTTCTTTAATCCTGTTGAAGCCTGGTTGGAAAGCAATGTCTGACTTTCATTTGGTCATTTTCATAGAATTTTTATATATTATTACTTTTGTCAGATTCAAGTTATTTCTGTGACCATTGTGGGTTTTTCTTTCATTAAATGAGGGGTACCAACAATTTTGTCCACGTATGTATCTGCACACTAGTACATAGCTAAATCCTTACATATAGTATTTGCCTATCCAGCTGAGCGATGTCTCCTTCAGGGCGGGGACTACTTTATTTTGCAGTTACTGGCAGTGTGAGGGTTATTTATGTGGGTACAGTTGCGCCCTGTAGTTCATCTGTGAAACAACCTCCTCTCCTTCTGATAGCAGAATGATATTCCGGTCCTGACATCTCTCATTTTTGAATGGACAGTTGTGAACGGTAAATTCTCCAGCAGTAAAGGGGTTAGCTGTCAGTTCCCTGGACAGATTGCCAGCTTAGGGCTCATTAGACCCAGGATCCAACCTGGCAGATTTACCAAGGCACAAGGGTGAAGCCGGTAATTGACACAACTTCTCTGAATCCTGAAAATAGCTTTCACATTTTTTGTTGAGTATTTTGTGTCGGTTTCCTGGAGATCACTAATGACTTATTCACACTCAGGCATGGGGTCAGCCTCAAGAACATCCGTGTAGTGTTAGGACAGCGGCTCCTAGCTTGTATCTCACAGAGACGCGTTACTTAAAGTCTCCCGAACTTCTTGCTGTAAGGGGAATTGTCTCTGAGAGTCTATAAAGACATCTCACATACAGCATTGGTATAGGAATCCAAACACTTAGAGGTATCTCACACTTCATGCAATATTACCAACGTGCTCAGTTATAGGCTCTTACTTGGGCTCCTCATACTGTGGAGTTGTTCTGATGTTCTTTAACCTACTTAGATAATATTTTTATTCCCTAATAAAAATCTTCAAGGTAAGAAAACTGTTTTTGATTCCTTGAACCTGTAAAGTCTCTATTCTATAGTCATCAAAGAGCTCCTCATATCTCATCTTCATGGGAACTGAGAGATGTCTATCTATCTATCTATCTATCTATCTATCTATCTATCTATCTATCCCATATCTATCTATCTATCTATATCTCATATCTATCTATCTATCTATCTATCTATCTATCTATCTATCTATCTATCATATCTATCTATCTATCTATCTATCTATATCTATCTATCTATCTATCTATCTATCTATCTATCTATCTATCTATCTATCTATCATCTATCTCTCTATCTATCCCTATCTATCTATCTATCTATCTATCATCTATCTCTCTATCTATCTATCTATCTATCTATCTATCATCTATCTCTCTATCTATCTATCTATCTATCCTCTATCTATCTATCTATCTATCTATCATCTCTCTCTCTATCTATCTATCTATCTATCTATCTATCTATATCTATCTATCTATCCCATATCTATCTATCTCATATCTATCTATCTATCTATCTATCTATCTATCTATCCCATATCTATCTATCTATCTATCTCATATCTATCTATCTATCTATCTATCCCATATCTATCTATCTATCTAGCTATCTATATCTCATATCTATCTATTTATCTCATATCTATCTATCTATCTATCTATCCTCTATCTATCTATCTACATATCTATCTATCTATCTCATATCTATCTATCTATCTATCTATCTACATATCTATCTATCTATCTCATAACGATCTATCTATCTATCTCATAACGATCTATCTATCTATCTATCTATCTATCTACATATCTATCTATCTATCTCATATCTATCTATCTACATATCTATCTATCTATCTCATAACGTCTATCTATCTATCTCATAACGATCTATCTATCTATCTATCTATCTACATATCTATCTATCTATCTCCTATCTATCTATCTATCTATCTATCTACATATCTATCTATCTATCTCATATCTATCTATCTATCTATCTATCTATCTCCTATCTATCTATCTATCTATCTATCTATCTATCTACATATCTATCTATCTATCTATCTATCTATCTATCTCTCATATCTATCTATCTATCTATCTATCTATCTATCTATTTATCTCATATCTATCTCATATCTATCTATTATCTATCTATCTATCTATCTCATATCTATCTGTCTGTCTTTTTTGCACTGTGAGAGCTGATACATTGGTGTTTTGGGCTCCAAATAAATATACTTCATGTTTTTTTATAGATATATTTTTAATCTATCCATGTATCTCCTATCTAATTTTCATCTGTATGAATCTATTTATCACTCTCAGAAATCTATTCAAGAGATATCTATCTATCTATCTATTTATTTCATATCTATCTATATCATATCTATCTGTCTATCTGTCTTTTTCTTTCTAATATCTATGTAATTATCACTCTCATATCTATATATGTCAAATATTTTTATATCTCCTTTCTTTTTTTTCTTTCTTTCTTTCTTTCTTTCTTTCTTTCTTTCTTTCTTTCTTTCTTTTCTTTTCTTCCTTTTTCTTCTTCCTCCCTCCCTTCCTTCCGTCTGTCATATTTATCATATCTATCTATCCATCCCAGGTCTATCTATATATCTATCTATCTATCTACATATCTATCTATCTATCTATCTATCTATCTATCTATCTATCTATCTATCTATCCACCCATGCCAGATCTGACTTTCTATCTATTGCTCTGCATGTTCCGCACACCACATGGTGCCTATACTAATGCCATGGTGTGATGGTGGTAGAGATTTCCTCCCAGGAATTATTATGTGTAAAGGTTAGATCTGTCACTCAGAAGACAGAATGTGGGCCAAGGCTGCGGGAGAGAAGGAGTAGGAGGCGGCTGCCTGATCTGTGGCGCTGTAGGTAGACATGTATTATTTATTAGCACCATACACACTTGGCTACTTGTACACAAGTTCACAAAATAAAATGACAGGTGCAGGGAATTTTCCATTTTGTCAAGTTTGTTACACACCTCAGGCCCTGGACAGAATGGGTGTAGACTGTGCTGATGGAATATTCTTCGTAGTAAACATGAATGAACCTGGATCATTGTATCATGAGGACTGGTCCTATAGATTTCCATGGCAACGGTGATTGTGAAGGAAGCTGCAGGGAGATAGATGCACCTAAAGGGAGCGGGCTCCATTGTGTACACATAAAGCCTGACCTTTCCCACACAATGACGCTCATCTCCTGGGCTCTCGCTATGACCGACACTTCACATCACAAATGTCTTTTGATACTCAAATTACAGAATGTCACTCAGATGATGGACTGAAATATTCTTTCCATTACATGGGTTGAGATCACCCAATCATCTGGATGAAACTCGCTTCATAAGAAGATGACACAGCCTAGACTGGGTATAAGATAGGACCTTACACTGCCATTACTGGAAAAACATGGCTGCTTTATGTCAAAAACAGCGCCACACTTCTACATGGGTTATATGTGGTATTGCAGCTCAAGTGAAGTCAATACAAATGTGCTGCAATACCAGACACAACTCCCATGGGCCTCCTCTTATGAAGAGACCCCGGGGAATAATAACAATTGGTGGTTGATGAACCTCAAAAATTCTTGGTTTGGCCGAACCTGAAATTTTTGGAAAATTTCTAACAAATCCAACCAGTTTGCACAACACTAGGGAGGAAGGAAGGAGGATGCAGCAGCAGTATTGTGCCCTTCTTTGGTGTGTCTGGGACATACCTCATTATGCCTTTTGGATGCCATATTATAGGTATGCATTGCTTCTACGGGTGGATTCTTAAAGTGCCATATTGTAGACACCATATGGCGGCACACAGAACGCATCTGTCTCACTAGTTCTCCATGCACATGTCTCTGCTATGTGCACAAGACATTAACAAAACCAGAAAACTCCTTTATTGTGACTTCGGCCTGAATCTTCAGGGTAATTCTCTTGTAGGGTTTGATCATGAATTTATACATGATGTGGCGCCTGCTCTCAGCTCTGTCATGTATATTGCAGGAGACCTTGTTATGCCGCTCTCTGCTAATCCTTTGGACTATCTATAATGCGGTGAAGCTCGCAGCACCCTTTGTTGTCCAAACTAGATGAAAAATCTGCCCTGACTAGTGAGTCAAGTTGTTGATGAACTTTTTATAGTTTAGAAAAACATGGGTGTTCCAAATATAGGGCCACATGTGCCAATGGGTAGTGCCTGTTATTGCAACAGCTCTAGTTCCGTAAATGGGGCTGGTCTGTAATACCATACACAGTGGACTGGTGTGAAGCTATTTTTGGGGTAAATCAGCCATGTTATTTTTATCCTGAATAAGCCCCTAAATCTGACTTGAAGAATGATAAATTACTCAAGCCAAGTGAGTTTTTGCAAGAGAGTAAGCCTTAGGGGTTGTTGCCAGTCTCCAATGGGGGTACGAACCTATATAGACCTCCAAAATCTTAGAAATGGAAATGTCCAAGATTCATGCTACCATCCTGTTCTGTAAGGAAAGGAGATGGAAGAGCTTAGTCTTCGTGACCCAGCATGTGATGAACTGAAGACAGGAGTGTGGGCTTCCATTTTGACTTTCGATGTGATGCTTCTTCTTTTCTATGTATGTCCTCAACTGGTACTCAACTAGTTTTAGAAGACCTCAGAACAGCCCCTTAAACTCATTTAGACTCTCAAACCAGACCCCTAAGTGACTTCCTAAACTCACTCATACCCCCTAAGCTTATTCAGACCCCAAACCAGACCCTTAAACTAAATTAGACCCCAGACCAGTCATACAAATACAATATATCCACTCCCAGGTCCTCTTTACTTCAAGATGCCTCCACATATAACTTCCTGGTCAGCTTCAGGACCACTTGTGTCAGACTCCTGTGCCATTGGAGATGCAATGGAGGAGAAACTGGCCTCCTCCAATGTATCTATGGTGGTCGGTCTGTGGGGTCCAGATTCGGACTACAGTAGATGACTTGAAGGCAATTAATGTTGTGAACTTTTAGAACTTCTCAGTAAGATTGGAATCTTTACCCTCTACATGTGTTTTTGTTCCAATAGGTAATCAACCTTCCCCCTTGAGCTCGGTTGAAGGCTTCAACATGCTGAAGAAGAGATGGGAATATTTACCCTCCATGCCTACAGGAAGATGTTCGTGCTCAAGCATCCAGTCCAACAACATGCTCTTTGTCATCGGTGGGGTAGCGCAGGGACCCAGCAGTGCTGTAGAAGCTCTATGTGTCCTGGAGGACATATGAGAAAAACCTTAAAAATACTAAAAACTCAACCAACAATGTTGGTAGTGGAAAGTGCCTGATCATCTCTTGTCATGTAGATTGGAGACATACAGTGGTCTAGTATCTGCTATTCTCCAGTTGAAGATAGTTTTCATTGACAGAAGATGGAAGAAGACCAAGGAGAATTTTTTTTCTTGATGATCCCGGGACATTACCAGTCTTGGTCACCTATTTATATGACCAAGTATAGATTCATCTGAGTAGTAATGTTGAGTAAGACCGAGTATTATTCTAGGAGTGTAGTAGAAAGTTGTATCCAAAATGACTTACATATATGGGTGATGATGATACAAAAAGATAAAGTAGACCAAAAACCGAGTCGTAGAAAGTAATATTTACTAGTATGATCGACAATCCTACTTGTAAGAATTCAACTTGTCCATTGTCGTTAAGTCTGAATGTGATTACAAGCCAAGCCGGATTCTTACTGTCTGTTTTGGAGAACATGTGACAATTTATAAGGGATTTATTTTTTATGAAGATGTTTTTGTTTTCTGTTTTCAACACGCAGTTGTCTTAAAAAAAAAATTATTCAGTGTATGCATAAACTATATGATAAAAAGTTGCAGCAAACAATCAAATGGTGTCCGGTTATTTCATGTTGTTTCGTACGGTTATTCAGATAATTTTTAGGTCTTTTTTATGTTAATACGTAGGACTTTATTTTTATGTCATGTTTATTTTTGCATGTTTTTTTCTTTTCTTTAATATTCGGTGAAAGCTAAAAAATGTGTCTGATTTTTTTTTTCACATTTTCCCAGTTTGTTTTTAAGAGCACAAAGTGCTACTAAAATATTGTTGACAATTTTTGTTTTCCCTGCCCTTTACAGTAATTTTCATACAGGTGACATACAGTTTTGTGTCACCCGTTGCAGGGCTAGAACTATGATGTGGGCATGATAGTGACATTCTTTTTATTTTACTTAAAGTTGTATTTTTGTATGTTTTGACTTAATATTTATTTATTTATTTATCTTTTTACACATTGTGCCCCCCCGTAAGGTCATAATAGACTTTTGGTGGGAATTTTGACATTACTTTTTTTCTCCTCCCCTTTAACTAGGACTAATACAGTAGCCCCAGTTACAGGACGAATATACAACCTCCTAGTATACAGTGCAGAGCTATCCTCTAGGACCCAGCAGTCCTTGTGGATAGGTCATCAGTATGAAAAACCGACTTGGGGCTAGAAAACCCCTCTGCAGATTTTGCTTCGTTTTTTTTTGAGCCAAAGCCAAAAAAGGAGAATATATAGGAAGTTCTTATACTTTTCCCTTTTGCTCAAACCACTCCTGGCTTAGGCTCAAAAAATTGCAGCAAAATCTGCAACAGAAAAGGCTACTTTTCCGTAACGTGGGGCCTTAGGTTTAATCTAACCTTTATGGCCAACTTTAGCCTTACTAATGGGGTGAACCCCTTTAGATACTGGACTCTTGAGCTACGGATAGTTATGCCCTTGGATCTTATGTATCTGAAGGAGTCCAACTATTTTACCCTTGGAAATCTAGAAGTGGAGACACTTGGTACTGATGCCCTTGGGCCATAGGGTGGAAGATTAACTTTTCTACACATGGTGATATGGAAGTAGAGAAGGAACCCCTCGAATGCTTGCCCACATGATAGTTGTGCCCTTGATTACTTAGAGGACAACATGGCGGCTTGTTCTATATTTTATAGCAGGGTTTTCAGTGTTTTACAGTATTTGCAGGATTTTTTGGCAGCAGCGGTTATTCCTCACCGTCCCTGTGGGTTGCATAGACTAAAATCATTCTGTTTGCACAGGCAGAGTGAAAATAGCAGCAGGCGACCAGAAGTGAGAGGAGTAAACATGGAGCAAGGTGACAGCCCTGTCCTATCTCATTGCCCCATTGTAGCCTGGCAGTGAATTGTTTTGAGTGCCCGTCATGTTCTGCCATTGGGAATCGGTGATTTCTTTGTCACGTGGTGAATTTCCACCAGAATTTTTTTTTTTTTTTAGGCCTCGTATTGATTTTTGATGTTCCTCTAGGGTTAATGCAGCAAATATTTGTGCTATTTTAACTTCTCACTCCGAGACATATTTCACCTCGTGTTTGACACTTATGATCTACCATGAAGGATCAAGCTTTATTATTGGAACTGAGATGGAAAATGAAATGTGGACTCACAACGCAAGGGTTAGGGTTAAAATAATAAAAAAAGTAAAAACCAAAATATTCTAAACGGAGTTCTTATAGGGTGTAACATAGATGAAAACTGTTACATTATGATATATTATAATTTAGGGCCAATGGTCCACTGTGGTGTTATACTGTGTAATAGTTTACACTTCAGAGCAGCCCAGTATGGGCGGGACTTCGGCATGATTGGCAGCGCTGCTCTGATATTACAGTTCCTTGTTGGAATGGAGGAAGGTGGCTGACACCAGAGATGCACATCAGTCCAATGCAGTGGGTTGGAGGTACGTAGATATTGGTAAAGGTTGTAAGTCACCAGACAACTACAGAATACTAGGGGAAATGACAGAGAGCAGACCAGCCCTGTACAGGGTCACATCTAGGTAGTAGCGAACAAGAAGGTCCAGACTAGGGAGTCAAGAGAAGAGAAGCAGACCAGCCTTGTGAGGACTCTCATAAGTAAGACAGCCCAGACAGTGGGAGGCAGCTGTACAGAGTGAGGCTTGAATTTCAGCCAGGAACTTCCATCTGGAGCTTGCCCTGAGCATCATTGAAGTAAGGAACTGAACCTCTCTAAAAACTGAGCAGAACAAAGTGTGCCTGAGACTTAAGAACTGTATACGTGTTTGCCTTACTTCTACAGAAAGGACCTGCATCCTCTACTTACTGTATATGAGGTATTTTTCCTCAATAGTCCTCCTATCTTATACATTCTGGAGATATATTTATCCTTCCAATACCCCGCACACATATTCATATCTAGATAAAAATCTCATAAAATCCCCGCCATCCCAGCACAATACAAGCACAATACATGCCTTCGATTTTTTTGTGAGTTGACATTGGGATCTGCAGACTTGTGCTGACCACTAATCTCTATTATTTGTGTACAGGTGACCAGTCCTTATCTTAATCCCGTAACTAATTTTCTGCAGGTTGTCAGAATGCCAGAACAAATCCATTTTTATAAGCAATAACACCTGACAGGGCAGAGCGGCACCACAGCTATTACCAGGACAGTGAGATGAGATTTACAGGCAGGAGGATGAAAGGCCTCGCGTATCTCGCTTGTACTCAATTTAATTGGAATTTTTGTTTTGACAAATGGATCAGGACAGAGAAAAAAAATATCCATCTCAGATCTCCGAAATGATCATTAGCCATAACAAGGAACTTGTACAGTGGATACCTAGCTATGGAAATATACTGGGATGTTTATTCGGATTATTTCACCTTCCAAAAAATCATAACCATGAATTGCGATGACTTTAATAGGGAATAAAAAAGAGTAGCATAGATTTCTTTCAGGTACTGTATGTATTGGTGAGACTCTCCCTCCCCGCATCATGGTTGGGGGCTCATCTTACTGAGCTGTGCTCCGTGTGGGCACAACTCTACCATTTGCATTGAGTTGATGCTACAGATCCTTGGCCGCTCGCGCTCTCCTCCTGGGTGACGTTCCAACCAACTTTAGTGCAATCTTAATCGTGGGGCTAAACCAGAGGTTTCCCAAATACCCTAGGAAGACTTATTGCTGCGCTGGAGGAAAGAGAAAGCCTTGCTCGTGCTTGCTGGGGGTCTCTATGGTCGGACCCCCAGTGATCAGACCCTTATCTCTTTTCCAGTGGATCGGAGACAGGTGTCTATAATGGGAAAACTTGCTAACACTGTCTGTAAAAAATCTTTAGTCATCCGACTCCTGGTGCTTCATAAACAAAAAAAGCCCCAAAAATCTGAACAATTTGGTACAATTTCTGCCGCTGCCGATTTTCATGATTTTTCATTGCAAAATGGGGGATATGAAGGTCGATATCATAAAACAGATCTACGATTCTTATAAAGATATACATGTATTAGGGCATCCTCGTTCATCTTGATTTCCTAAGTGCAATCTGTCACCAATAATGGTTTCCAGATCTAGAGCAACCCAAATCTGTTCTGGACCAGGACAGCCCAATCTGATTGTATTTGGGCCACTAAAATGTTAGAACCCAAATACCCAGATATATGACTAGAGAGACGAGAGACTTCAATGGCCTCTATCATACATCTTTTTCTAGGACATTGAGTCCCAATGCTTGTTGCATCTATTCCCATCCAAAATGTGTGGTGACCCCTGCGCTCCCTACTTTACTTGGCCAATATTGCAATGTCGCCCTGTACAGGTTTGCATTGGGATGAGCTTGACTTGGACCTTCGGTCTCCATGAGCTTTGTAGTTGTCACACCACTCCCTTTGTATGCCATGTCCGCCCTTTTACAAAACTGCAATTTCCATCGTAAGCGTTTCTCATTCACAACAGTATATTAGAGAATTTCTGCATTACCTTGAAGTCTATAGAAGGTTAGGGGAAGATTGAAGAGCTGTACGGCTGCCAAATTTGACATGAGGTAGCGATTAAAAAGCAAACCTTAAAACAGCCCCGAGGGAGCTCATTCGGCTGTGTGTAAAGGCTTCTCCGCTCGGCAGGATTTCTAAAGTCAAGCCGAGTGTTTCAAATGTCACTAATGTTCTAGATCAAGAAGTTAGATGGAGGGTGAAAGGTAAGGAAGATTTGTATCTTCTAAATGGTCTCCACAAACAGCGTTTTACGAAGCAATTCTGTCAGAGCTGAAGACATTATATAGTTCTACCTTCTAAAAGTGTAGGTTGGTCTTACAGACTTACAGGCCCTTAGCCCTTTCATTGGCTACCCAGTGCAAGACATTTCATGACCTGGCAGGTACTTTGTCATGGCGGTTGCACACACTTGCCCAGTATACATGTGGTCCCCTCCATGGCCTCTGTCAATCATATCTATCAGTGGCGTCACGTCTCTATCATGTGTCTGACGTGGCATTCACAGTAGGGTCCATATGAGGCTCTGCTCTTATTTTGTAAGAGGATGGTGACCCCATTTTATATGCAATGGGTGTTTAGGTCCAGTTTAGGGCTCCCTATTTTCAGGACTGCAAAGTTGGTAAGCTCCTGGGCCCCAGTGCAAAATAGGTAATGGGGCCCTTACTGACCAAGCACAAGGAGGCTCTATTGCTCCTTTAACTGGGGCTAATATATCAATCCCAGTTACAGGGGGAATCAGCCCAAAAAAAAAAAAAAAAAAAAAAAAGGTAAATTGTTAATGTGAAATTAACCCCCAAAGGTCTATTATGGGGGGCACAGCGTGTAGAAATGAAAAAAAAAATTACAAATAATTAAAAAAATAAATAAAAAAATTAAGTAAAATAAAAAAAAATGTCACTATCATGCCCACATCTCAGGTTCTATCCTCACCCCCAGTGACACAAAACTATGGACATGAAAACTACCATAAGTGGGAAAATTTTTGAAAAATATCTTTGTAGCCGTTGTGAAATACAGACACGTTCTAAACATTTTCCCTGGTCTAAAAAAAATGTAAAAGTATAAATGACATAAAAATAATGTCCTAGGTATCACTAAAAAATGTTGCAATAGTGAGCCAGGGAAAATGACCCAGGCATGAAGGAGTTAAGAAAATGTAGCCCCCCCCCCCCAGCCTACGTTTTCAGGTTTGGGCTCCATTAATCTGCAGGTGACTGAGGCTCTTTATATTGTGCTATTAGTTCAGTGTTCACATTGTATTTATATGGAGGTGATGACTGCAGCAGGCGTATGACCGGTGTGCGGGGAGGAGGGCGTACGAGCAGGTGCGGGATATTTTTAGTGCATGTGACAGTAATGAAAAATGCCTCTCAGATTCCCATTTGCGACATACAATAGGCCCCTCACGGTGAATGACTTTTTGCATATTTGCACCTGATGAGCCATGGCTTCTACATTGTAATATTATACAATCGATCAGGCCTTGATAAAATAAGAAATGATACCCGTGAACGGTATATGTGACGCACATGTGGAAAAAAACGTCAGTAAGATTTTTTTTTTTTTTTATCTAAAAGAAAAACTGCAGGAAAAAATAAAGTTTTCTCCTTTCTATAGACAAGGAAACCATTTTGCTTAATCCATAACCCATCTCCCCTGAAACTGACACCAAAAATAATGGCAATGGGTATGAATGTATTCCTGAGTTTCTCATGTGATGGGGTTGAAGGGAATTAACACTTATTGGGTTCCCCGACAGATCACACCGATCACTGGGGCTCAGAGCAGTGGGGAAACCGGTGATCAAATTATCATCAGAAAGTCAGGGCTGTCATAAAGTCCCCAGTCTACTGTGCTCAGTTTTGGTCCCTATTGTTTACTTCTGATGGACACTTGGGCAATTACAGACCTCAAAAACGTCCATCCGAGGACAGGAGGGCCTTTTCCATCCCTTTAACAATGGAGGAGCAAAGTGATTTGCTCAGGAAGTGGAATTATGTTTGATGAGTTCCTTGGGGGTGGGACATAGCATCTTCTCTATTCCTCATGGGCGGAGTCAGGACTTCAAAGAGCAGTGGGGAACCCTGTGATCCGCTTATCAGAAAGCCAGGTCTGTCATAAGTAGTATTTGGGCCCCATATAAATATAGATGTCCTCAGGCTCCTGTCCTTTGTCTTGGACCCCATTGTTTACTTTTGGTGGACACTTGGGCAATTACAGACCTTAAAAACCTCCATCCAAGGACAGAAGGGCCTTTTTCATCCCTTGAACAAATTTTAAGCAGAGTGATCTTCTGAGGAATTAGGCTTTATGAACTGCATTGGGGTGGGGCATTGCTTCATCGTTGTTCCTCATGGGTGGGGTCAGCGACTTCAGCAAGCAGTGGAGAACTGTGTGATCAGCTTATCATCAGACAGCTGGGCTTGTCATAAGTAGTATTTGGGCCTCATATAAACAGAGACATCCTTGGACTCCTTTCCTCCATCTTGGACCCCATTGTATATTTTTGGAGGATACTTGGCCAACTACAGACATCAAAAACCTCCATCTAAGGACAGAAGGACCTTTTCCTATCCTTTGAACAACAGAGAAACAGACTGAACTCATGAGGAAGAGGAATTATGCTTTATGAACTACTAAGGGGTGGGACATAGCTTCATCCCTGTTCCTCATGGGCGGTGTCATAGACTTAGAGGAAAAACAGTGGCCTGCAAAGCTCTTGGTACATGCTCCCTTTTCTTAAGGAATTAAAATGCTAGAAGCACAGATGTATACACAGACTGTAAATGTATTTATACCCTCTCCAAACATGTCATAACGTGCTAAAGAAAGCACCAAGAAAAACCACCACTTCAACCTGTAAAAAATTGGAATTTTATTTTCCTGATTTACAAAAATTTGTTGTATCATATTTTAACATAGAGAATAATGACATTGTAATATATTGTATAGCTGTATATAGTATACACATTCAGTACATGATCACATATAAATTCAGTATAAAAAGATCAAGGAATAAAAAATATAGATTTTATGATTTTGCATATATTTTATCATGAGATTCAATTGCTGAATGAAAAAATCTCTACTGTAAACAATCGCTTGTAAATCTCCTGCTTTAGATTTAACACATGGACGTCCACTTTGTTGAAATATTAGTTTATGAAGACATAATGCTTGCACTGGGTATCCATGCGCTGCTCAGCCCTTTGACAGCAGGGCACAGTTATATACACCTATTACTAAATAAAATGTATCAAACAAGAGAAAACAACACAATTTTAATAAAATAACTACAGAGTGAGAGTCAAACCCATGAAACCCCCACAAATTTTAAACAACATGGGTTCCCGTTTCTTAGGTGACTGATGGATCCTTGATTTTGAGATGCTTGAAGAATCCAGTTGGTGGACTTTCTTCATCCTTCATTTAGGTCTGTATTTCTTCCATGCTGTGACACTGGCCTTCTTCTTGTAATGTCCTTGTACTTATGTTCCATTCTTTAAAATGTTATTTTTGTCTGTAATTTTTTTTTTTACCCTTATCTTTTGGTTGCCTAATCCAGGCCTAGGACGCTCTAAGGGGCAAATATAGAGGTAAGCCAGTTTACCTCTCCATTGTTTACAACATTAATAGGTAAGAAGAATCGAGACATCTTAGATTGTGTCTCTTCTTCTCAATGGTTCCAGAGTAGTCATAAAAGTTGTCAAACACAGCCATCATATCCAAGATATGTCCTTCCTTATCTTTCCTCTTGACTCGAAAGACCAAGATGACCAGATGGATGGAGTAATGCAAAGACATCTCTCACCACTCATCTTGGGACATCTTGATCCAAGAGGAAAGGAAAGTAAGGAAATCTCTGTATAATATTGTGATCTTAGATCTATATATACGCCTAATTCTACTCCTCCAATTGCTATTGGTCCATAGAATTACCCAGTTGGGGTTTGTCTAACCCTTTGGGAGTTTTGTAAAGATTACAACGTTAAAACACTTGACATTCAGTAGATTTTAGGAATCAATGTATTTGGTGAGGTTTTCAGAGAGGGGATATACATTACTAAGGCACCTCAATGGTTTGGGAGGCTTCTTTTTTCACAATGTCTGGCGTGCGCCAAGTGAGGCAGTCAGACACGGTCAGGCGCTTATACGGAGCAGACATCGCCCTCTGTAGTGATAGTCCAGTCGCCCCTGCACTGTTGCTGTTACAGATCAGGCTAATTTCCGTTGTGGTTGAGTTCTGTGAGGCTTGTCGATTATTTTGGCTTCTCAACATGTGTCTATAGGTCGTTGTCAAATCTGAACATGAAGCTGAAGTTGTGCGAGTCAACCTGGGAACCAAAACCTGAGGTACTACTTTCCCCGTCTCATCATCCTTTCGCCAGAAGTCAGTTCGGTAGGTGCTCACGAGTGGTCTCTGCCTCTTCAGTTCCTCCTCCAGAGGACCCCAGCGTGTAAAATTATACGACTCTCTGTGTTTAAGAATTTTTTTCTTCCCCAATCCCTTGACAAAATAAAAGTTAGATGTGTAAAATTGTTTTATGTAAATGATAATTAAAAGATTATTGTTAGTATCAAGGGAGGAAGATCATAAATCCAGCATTTACGCCTCACATAATAAGGGTGCTTTACTAATATAACGTGAGAGAACTGGTCACTGCCTACAACAAAATCAACACACTCATATCCTAAAAATCCTGCGCCTTTCACTAGTTGTCTCTCTGACCTCATACTTTACTCTGCTCCAATCAGTATAGCTTCTCCTCCAATAACATCATGGCCTGAGAGAACTGGTCACTGCCTACAACAAAATCAACACACTCATATCCTAAATCCTGCGCCTTTTACTAGTAGTCTCTCTGACCTCATACTTTACTCTGCTCCAATCAGCACGGCTTCTCCTTCAATAACATCATGGCCTGAGAGGACAGGTCACTGCCTACAACAAAATCAACACATTCATATCCTAAAAATCCTGCACCTTTCACTAGTTGTCTCTCTGACCTCATACTTTACTCTGCTCCAATCAGCACGGCTTCTCCTTCAGTAACATCATGGCCTGAGAGGACAAGTCACTGCCTGCTACAAGATCAACACATTCACCTCCTCCTGCTGACTGGTCCTTGGTTGTTGTTTCCCCATTCACTACAGTATACTTCTCCACCCTTATTCTTATTAACATGTATATACAGGATGTGATAGTGTCCTTAAAAGTCACAACACAGGATGAGAAAAAATTGCATTGCCCTGTGCTCCTTTGTAATACTCCTGTGCAGATCTATGTGTCTCCATGGTAACAGACTACAAAGATAACCTGTGTGCAGTCTGATCAATAACGTGAACATATGCTTGAAATACTGTGTATATTGGCTGAACACCCTGATTTCACCAAGACAAGTTTATAGCGCCTCTCAATTGTAAGTGTTAGGTATGTTGGATAAAGAATTCCATCATGCACAATGCTTTTGTTTTCAGGAAGATATGGCACCACCAGAGGCATCTGGAAGAGACTTTCTCTCCTCTCTCTGCTCAGAACACAAGCATGCTTATCGAGCTATGATATGGTGGTATAGGGAGCGATAGCTATAGGCTTACTCCACTCCCAACTTCTTGTAGATGAGGGGGAAGAGAGAAGGTTGTAACTTGACTGCAGATTCAGACTACGCACAAGGTGTCTTTGTAGTCTGTAACCATGGAGACACATGGATCTGAATAAGAACTGGATACATTTTATTATTTTTATCAATTTGCAAAGTTTTTTTTATTATTTAAAATGTCCTCTAACATTGTGTGTGTTATATACCACTGCAAAGCTGAGGGTGCGTCTGTTTTGCCGGTAGCCACGCCGGTTGCAGAGATATCGGTGCGGTTATTTTCAGTACCGATATCACTGCACTGTCAGAGGGGCTGGTCTTACAGCTCAGCATCATCACCGGGCGGTGAGCAAGGCCCTCCCTAACAGTACAAGTCTATAGAAGGGATGCTGAGCAGTCAACTCCTCTGACAGATATTAGTGCCAAAACTTACGGCACTGATTTCTCTGCAACCCGGGTACAGCCAGCTTTGCAGCGGTATGTCACATGTACAATGTTAGAGGACATGAAAGGTCCTCTATAAGATGCTTTGTAGCATGAAAAAGTGTTCTCACTCCTTAGTTATCATGTGACACTACGTTCACATCTGCGTGGGGTTGTCTGTTGCTCTGATCCATCGGAGGACCAGGACAACAGACAAATGGATCTCTAAAATAGCGGTCTCATCCATTGTTTTTAACTAAAAGCGCTAGACAAAAAAGCGGTAGATGTGAACCTAGCTTTAACCCAGTTCCTTGAAGTTTGTTTATCATTGCCGCCTGTTTAATTTCCATCCATAATTCAATCTTTTGTCAAGGCACACAAAAAAAAAATCAAAGCTACGCCGAAGACAAAGAAACCCTGAGCGGCTCCATAATGACTGTGTGTTTTTGTCTGCGAGTGGTTATTTTCTTCATCCTCGTTGCGTGTGTTGTGAATAGGCTGGAGAATTTCCGTCTTTTTACTATATATTGCGGAGTTAAACAAAGCCTGATTACCGGGGTGATAAAGATAATTGGCTGCTCTGTTGCTGTGCGGAGTTTGCACTTCATTCCATAGAGTGAGGAGTCATAAAAATATGTACTTAGTAGGAAGACTAGTGAAGGCGCGGGCACATTCATTACTGGTTGGGGTCTCTAGAGCCAGGAATTGCTGCTCCGCTCCCTAGAATTAAATGCCCAATTTAGGATTCAAACACACAAACCTAATTAGGTGGCGCCGGGGACGACTAACGGTACGTGAACGCACAGATGCTAGGGCAAACCAATAGTCAGTCTGTGGACGCCAAGGAAGGTGGATTATTAACCTCCTGGAGTATGGCTGCCGCTATTAATGGGGCTGTACCAAGAACAACACTTATGTCCTATCCACAGTATCTGATTGGTGGAGATTTAACCACTAGGGACCCCACCGATCAGAAACATGGGGGTCCCCAGTCTACCCATTTCAATTGAGTGGCATTATACATGTCTACTATTGCTGTATTCAACTCTCTCGGGTTAATGTAATGTCCCCTCAGTGGTCCCCACATAATGTAATGTCCCCTCAGTAGTCCCCACATATTGTAATGTCCCCTCAGTGGTCCCCACATAATGTAATGTCCTCTCAGTGGTCCCCACATAATGTAATGTCCTCTCAGTGGTCCCCACATAATGTAATGTCCCCTCAGTGGTCCCCACATAATGTAATGTCCCCTCGGTGGTCCCCACATAATGTAATGTCCCCTCGGTGGTCCCCACATAATGTAATGTCCCCTCAGTAGTCCCCACATAATGTAATGTCCCCTCAGTGGTCCCCACATAATGTAATGTCCTCTCAGTGGTCCCCACATAATGTAATGTCCTCTCAGTGGTCCCCACATAATGTAATGTCCCCTCAGTGGTCCCCACATAATGTAATGTCCCCTCGGTGGTCCCCACATAATGTAATGTCCCCTCGGTGGTCCCCACATAATGTAATGTCCCCTCAGTGGTCCCCACATAATGTAATGTCCCCTCAGTGGTCCCCACATAATGTAATGTCCCCTCGGTGGTCCCCACATAATGTAATGTCCCCTCGGTGGTCCCCACATAATGTAATGTCCCCTCAGTGGTCCCCACATAATGTAATGTCCCCTCAGTGGTCCCCACATAATGTAATGTCCTCTCAGTGGTCCCCACATAATGTAATGTCCTCTCAGTGGTCCCCACATAATGTAATGTCCCCTCAGTGGTCTCCACATAATGTAATGTCCCTCAGTGGTCCTCATATAATATAATGTCCTCTCATTGGTCCTCATATAATATAATGTCCTCTCATTGGTCCCCACATAATGTAATGTCCCCTCAGTGGTCCCCACATAATGTAATGTCCTCTCAGTGGTCCTCATATAATATAATGTCCTCTCATTGGTCCCCACATAATGTAATGTCCCCTCAGTGGTCTCCACATAATATAATGTCCCCTCAGTGGTCCCCACATAATGTAATGTCCTCTCAGTGGTCCTCATATAATGTAATGTCCCCTCAGTGGTCCTCATATAATGTAATGTCCCCTCAGTAGTCCCCACATATTGTAATGTCCCCTCAGTGGTCCCCACATAATGTAATGTCCCCTCAGTGGTCCCCACATAATGTAATGTCCTCTCAGTGGTCCCCACATAATGTAATGTCCTCTCAGTGGTCCCCACATAATGTAATGTCCCCTCAGTGGTCCCCACATAATGTAATGTCCCCTCGGTGGTCCCCACATAATGTAATGTCCCCTCAGTGGTCTCCACATAATGTAATGTCCCCTCAGTGGTCTCCACATAATGTAATGTCCCCTCAGTGGTCCCCACATAATATAATGTCCTCTCATTGGTCCTCATATAATATAATGTCCTCTCAGTGGTCCCCACATAATGTAATGTCCTCTCAGTGGTCTTCATATAATATAATGTCCTCTCATTGGTCCCCACATAATGTAATGTCTTCTCAGTGGTCCCCACATAATGTAATGTCCCCTCAGTGGTCCCCACATAATGTAAATGTAATATCACCTCAGTGGTCCCCACATAATGTAATGTCCTCTCAGTGGTCCTCATATAATATAATGTCCTCTCATTGGTCCTCATATAATATAATGTCCTCTCAGTGGTCCCCACATAATGTAATGTCCTCTCAGTGGTCCCCACATAATGTAATGTCCCCTCAGTGGTCCCCACATAATGTAATGTCCCCTCAGTGGTCTCCACATAATGTAATGTCCCCTCAGTGGTCCCCACATAATGTAATGTCCTCTCAGTGGTCCTCATATAATATAATGTCCTCTCAGTGGTCCTCATATAATATAATGTCCTCTCATTGGTCCCCACATAATGTAATGTCCTCTCAGTGGTCCCCACATAATGTAATGTCCCCTCAGTGGTCCCCACATAATGTAATGTCCTCTCAGTTGTCCCCACATAATGTAATGTCCCCTCAGTGGTCCTCATATAATATAATGTCCTCTCATTGGTCCTCATATAATATAATGTCCTCTCAGTGGTCCCCACATAATGTAATGTCCTCTCAGTGGTCCTCATATAATATAATGTCCTCTCAGTGGTCCCCACATAATGTAATGTCCTCTCAGTGGTCCTCATATAATATAATGTCCTCTCAGTGGTCCTCATATAATGTAATGTCCCCTCAGTGGTCTCCACATAATATAATGTCCCCTCAGTGGTCCCCACATAATGTAAATGTAATATCACCTCAGTGGTCCCCATATAATGTAATGTCCTCTCAGTGGTCCTCATATAATATAATGTCCTCTCAGTGGTCCTCATATAATGTAATGTCCCCTCAGTGGTCTCCACATAATATAATGTCCCCTCAGTGGTCCCCACATAATGTAAATGTAATATCACCTCAGTGGTCCCCATATAATGTAATGTCCTCTCAGTGGTCCTCATATAATATAATGTCCCCTCAGTGGTCTCCACATAATATAATGTCCCCTCAGTGGTCCCCACATAATGTAAATGTAATGTCCCCTCAGTGGTCCCCATATAATGTAATGTCCTCTCAGTGGTCCTCATATAATATAATGACCTCTCAGTGGACCCCACATAATGTAATGTCCTCTCAGTGGTCCCCACATAATGTAATGTCCTCTCAGTGGTCCCCATATAATGTAATGTCCTCTCAGTGGTCCTCATATAATATAATGACCTCTCAGTGGACCCCACATAATGTAATGTCCTCTCAGTGGTCCCCACATAATGTAATGTCCTCTCAGTGGTCCCCACATAATGTAATGTCCCCTCAGTGGTCCTCATATAATATAATGACCTCTCAGTGGACCCCACATAATGTAATGTCCCCTCAGTGGCCCCTATGTAATACAATATCCCCTCAATGACTGCCAAATAATCTAATGTCCCCTCAGTGGCCCCATGTAATAGAATATCCCCTCAGTGGCACCCACATAATATAATATCCTCTCAGTGGCCCCATGTAATAGAATATCCCCTCAGTGGCACCCACATAATATAATATCCTCTCAGTGGCCCCCAAATAACATAATGTCCCCTCAGTTGCCCCCACTCAGTGATGTCGATAGAGTTGAAATCAGGACCCCCTGCCCAGAACAGCAGGACAATGAGGACAATGCTTTGCGACCCCTTTAATATTTGATATTGCGTTGCGGCATGGCTATATACCATACGCAGTAGTATAGGATAGAAACTGTTACTACTTACATTTTCGAAAGAAAACACAGAGCTGGGGTATATATGGCGGTTGTCATGTCTGGAGAATATATGTCTTGTCGGATGTTCCTGGAAGACAGAAGGGGCAAACACTAGGATTAATTATACCGCGAGCGTCGGGTTACCATCCCAGGCAAGTTATATCATTAAGATGAAAACATTACTAGTAGCCAAATATTATCTCAGCATGATAATGACTCTAATGTGATTACCTCCGAAGCATTCATTATACAAATGACATTAGTGAGCTGCGTACCTCCACCAGCGAGATTTGGAGGGGTCAGGGGGTAATATTGTTATTATCAGCAGGCATAATTTATGCAGAAGTAATTAAAACTAAAACCAGTTTCATCTTCTTTGATGCTAAAAATATTCACGGACAAAGCTGAGAGAATTGTTCTTCAGGTGCATTAAATTACATAACCATTGCCGGAGTGTTAAAGTGCCTGACCACCATTTATCTTTGCATCGTTTTTAGCTACAGTGTTCTCTTCGGATTCATTTCTTAATATATCTTTATATAGCTCAGAGCTTGGTTTTTCTTATACAGAGCTCCAAAGATGCTGCATTGGCAGAGGGTTGACTGATAAACCTCAGGCTGCCAGGAGTCACCACTAGAGGGAGTTTATGGCATACTGAGCTAGGATTGATTTGAATTGAAATATAGTATGCAGTAAGCTCTTGAGCTCCCTCTAGTGGTGGCTTCAGATATCACTGATATAGCAGTTAACTTACTAAGTCTAGGAGACTCCGACTCAGAAACCGCCGAAAATTGTCAGAGAGAAAAGAGGAGGAAACCCAACGGACACCCAGCAGACCCCAATATAGTCTATCGGGTCCACGGGTGTCCGATATTTTAGCAATCTGGCTCTCCGTCGTTCAGGTCCACCGGAGTCCATGGAGACCTGTGCGCATATTTGAACCTAGCCTAAGGGAAACAGAAGATTTTAAAGATATTTTACGAGATTATCACAGAGTTTTGGACTTAAGAGTCACCACTCCTGACAACTCTGCTCTAGTAAATACTTAAATTCCCCATTCTAAACAATTCTGTCCCATCATTTCTGTTGTCATTCCTCTGTTATTCCTCCTGTTACTGGTTGTGTCCCTACACATTCTGACTCTGACCAATCAGTGCCAGACTGTGTAAGGTCACACCCCTTTGATAAGGCGAAAGGGAACACCCAGTTGTCAATTTATTCATGAATTGCTAGAAGGTATAACAGAGAAGCGGCACAATGTAGAGTTATGAGAACAGTTTACGTCATGGGGACTCCAAGTATTTACTAAAGCAGACATGTCTGGAGAAGGGACCGGTCCTTTTTCGATTGAGATTCCGATAAGCCGTCACGTTATGTGGTTTAGGTTGTTCTTTGCCGTCTTGCATCCCCCTCGGCCCGCCATTCCAATCTGATCCAAATGCTTAATTCAGGTCACAGAGATTTCTTTAGCTCCTTTTGAGAGAGGCAGAGAATCGGCAGGAGTTGGTAATGATGACAGATTGTTCCATTACAGAGGCAGAGGTGTAACTACACGAACCAGCTCTCATTATTACCGGGAGGCCGACACACTCACAAAAGTGCTGCTCTTAATGCGGTTTAATTAATGGCAGGGGGAGGTGAGGGGAGCAGTGCCAACACCCTCCGTGTGCTGAGAAGGTGCCGCACAATGGCAGAAGCATTAATGCCCTAATTGTTTTATTGCCTTACTTGTTAGTGGAGGTGCGAGCGGTTATTATTACAGCTTTTATACACTCAGGCTCTAGCTCAGTTTTGTTCTATAATTTGGTTCCAGAGGTTTAATCCTATGACGGGAGACGCCACCTATGTAAGACAGAGACAAAGACTGTGTGGGCTGTAGAAGTACCGAGTGGCACGGAGTGACTACCGGCACCCAAACAGCAAAGGGACCCAGGATAAATAATCAATCCATGAGAAGAAAGAGATGGAAGTCAGGTGAGCGTGCGGACCGGCTATAGTACCAAAGGTGGTAGGACTCAGGCTGGATTCACACCTGTGTTGGAGTCTCCATAGGATACTCTGCCGCAGATTCCACCTAAAATCAGTAGAGAGAAAAGTCCTGCAAGGAGGATTATAGTCTATGGGGTCCGCAGGTTTCCACAGGTAACCGCTTTGTAAGCAGACAGGGGCTCCATCTTTTGGGTCCCCATGCGGACTCAAACGATGGAGACCTGAACGCTAGCGTGAACATAGCGTCAGGATAGATCCTAGAATGTATGGGTTCCTCAGAGGTTTAGGCACCACCCTGTGTCCATGCCCCCTCCTGTGACTGTTAGTATTAGGCACCATCCTCTGTGCCCACACCCCTTTGTGACTGTTAGTATTAGGCACCGCCCCCTCTGTCCACACTCTCTCCTGTGACTGTTAGTATTAGGCACCGCCCCCTGTGTCCACACTCTCTCCTGTGACTGTTAGTATTAGGCACCGCCCCCTCTGTCCACACTCTCTCCTGTGACTATTAGTATTAGGCACCACCCCCTCTGTCCACACCCCCTCCTGTGACTGCTAGTTATTAGGCACCGCCCCTCTGTCCACAGCCCCTCCTGTGACTGTTAGTTATTAGGCACCGCCCCTCTATCCACAGCCCCTCCTGTGACTGTTAATATTAGGCACTGCCCCCTGTGTCCACACCCCCTCCTGTGACTATTAGTATTGGGCACCACACCCTCTGTCCATGACAAAGCAGGTGGGTTAGGGTTGCATTTAGGCGAGGCATAGACTACCAGGGATGTTATTATTGACCATTTCACTGCCCTAGACCAGCTGGGATGTTACCATTAACCCTTTTACTACCCTAGACCACCAGGGGTGATCCAAGTTGACTTAGATGACCAGAAGGTTTGCAACAAGATCAAAGTAAAGAAAACTATTCCTGCAGCCTCAGGAAGACTCCATGGAAGACATTTTCTTGATAGAAACCCTGACTAATGAATATCAGTAAGTTGTGAATGTGCTTTCATGCTCCTGTGTGTGTGAGCAGGGGGTGCACGTCAGGAGGTATATAATCACAGCTCACATCTGAGGGGTAATTAAAGGCAAAGTGACGGCGGCCGTGTATGATTTCTCTAATTCCTGGATTGCTAGAGGAGAGAAGCAATGCTGCGCTCTACAACATGTAATCATATTGTTGTAATAATTACTAAGTACTAATGAACATTAATCATATGACATCTCATTCTAATTATACGCCGAGGAGACCAGAATCCCCATAATGCCTCACACCAGACATCTTATAGCAGTAGATATCTGATGAACTAATAGAAGTAAATGTAGGAGAAATAACGCACAGTTAAAGGGGTTAACACATGATAATTTCCTTTAAAGGAGTTATCCGGTTTCTAAGATCCGACATCCGGGAGCCCCGCAGGTCTCTGATACCGAGGCAGCGTAGGTGCAGTGTATGGGGCAGCGCTGCAGTACCTACACTTACCACTACAGTTTGTACGGAGAGCGAGCAGGGCGGCTCTCCTGTGTTGCCTCGGTACTGGTGATTGATCTGCGGGGGTACCAGGTGTTGCACCTCCGCAGATCTAGGCCATCATTCTTAGAATCTGGATAACCCCTTTAATAGCTGTATCTAGCATTAAAAAAAATCTTACTTTCTTGCATGTGACCTTGGTGCAGAATCTGCCTCCTCCCCCTCCACCAGCTGACAATATAGTCCCTATAGAAGAAGTCTTCTCAGCTATACTGCCCCCTACTGCACAGTCTCTGCTCCTCTCCTGACAAGCAGGGCAGGAAGGTGAGTCTATTGGCTGCCCTGTAGTGAACAGAGGAACATTATGCAGTGACGTGGCTGTGGGGAGAGTGACTGAGCGTGTGCGTCCACCAGACACAGCTCATTAGGAGGACATGGACTGTGCTACCTATTCTGAACACCAGGTGGCGTCATAATATGTAAGTAAATGTTATAACTCTTCACTGGATCGTATTTTTAACAGCATGTAAATGGCAAACATTATTCACTTCTTATGATCTATATAAAGGATATGATATTTTAATGGTGGTGAAAACGACAATGTGTATATACCGTAAATGTTCTCTAATGTTTAGTTGGAAATGTCTTCATAAAGTGACAGAGACTGAGATAGAACCTGATGCATTAGGACAGATCCAGAGCTCTGAACAACCACATAAGTGTACAAATTCCCTTTAAGAAAAAGAGATGGCCAAATGTGAAGGAAGGAAAGCGGAAAACGTTACCATATGAAGCAAAGCAACAAAGGAGAAATGTAAAAAAAAAGATACAATCAGCAAGCAGTAAATTACCAGCAAGCAGTGTGTACAGAGCCTAAGCCAAGTGCAGAGAGAACAAATAGTATATTATATAAGGAGGAACTTGTGAGATCTTCCAGGACGTCGCTGAGCTCCTCCATTAATGACCTCCCAGAATTGCATTTCTGTGTCATTTCTGTTGGAGCTAAGCGGCTGAATAGCTGAAGACGACGGCTAGATTAAGGGTAGAAGTAATTACCAAAGCCCCGAGTTATGCAAAAGACTGGAAAGTGCATGTAAATGTAAGAGAGGGAGAGAGCTGGGAAGACGCATTACACCATTATCTCTGAAATCTCGGCTTCTAAAGTACAAAATGGAAAAAGCCGCCCTGACTGCATCTCCTAACATGGAATTGTCTTGGGCTTGTACAGGAGGGGGGAGAGGAATAAAGTTAGCCGAGTGCGAATGTGTAAATGCCCTATATCCATAATATACAGCCTGATGAGGGGCAGATGGGGCCCATAAAGGTGTCTGTTTCCAATATATGGACACCAGTCATGTAAACAATACATTGCAGATGGGAGACCTGGAAAGAGGCATCGTACTGGGGGGCGGAGAACAACTCTGGGGCATGAAAGGGGGGGCCGGGCCCCCCCCGGGGGGGGGTAGACTCAAGATCTCAATAGACATAGTAGAGATCTCCCAAACATTAGCTGGATCCGGCATATGTCTGGCAAACTGTGCTGCCA
The DNA here is from genome assembly GCA_947044405.1 of Leptodactylus fallax. Classification (NCBI taxonomy): domain Eukaryota; kingdom Metazoa; phylum Chordata; class Amphibia; order Anura; family Leptodactylidae; genus Leptodactylus; species Leptodactylus fallax. Next base: position 3,278,786 of record CAMRHE010000142.1, read on the forward strand.
CTAGGGGGAGCTCTCATTGACTTCAAAGGGAGTTGTATAAAAATGTTTACAGTGAGCTCCCCCTGGTGGCAGTCTGACTTTTGAAGTTTTTTTCTGGAACTTACATATTGAGGACCTATCCATAAGACAGGTCCTCAACATGTGATGGGAGGGATTAGACACTCGGGACCCCACAGATCAGCTGAGGCCGCTGAGTTCAGGTGAGTGCTGCAGTGACTTCACTAAATACTAAGCACAGTGCCATACACTGTAAAGTGGCTAGGCTCGGTATTGCAGCCCCTTCACTTGAAAGGGACTGAGCTGCTGCTGTACCATGTGACCGATGAACGTGACGTCATCGGCTTAGAGAAAAGGCTCACATCTCTTCAGTTGGCTGATCAGCGGGGGTCCCAAGTGCACCATAATTTGGGATTTTTCTATACCATAAAAGTGGCGCTACACCTTTAATAAATTCCCCAAGTCTCAAGTCTCCTTGTAAATGATTCTTAGAAGTCGAGCAGTCTGGTATAAGCTTCCGATAAACGATTTTGTGATATTGAAGACATCGGGTCACTCATGTTGGACTCCTTGTGTCTCAGGGGAGCCATCTTTACAGCAGATCCTACAAATATCCTCAGCAAGGACATGCTATTATCCTGTACGGCAAGAATTGTGGATCTTGTAATGGAGGGATTTGGCCTGGAAGCTGAGATATAAACACATCGGTGCATTTCTTTCCTAGTAAGGAGATCTGTCTCTTCTATACACTAATCTCAAGGTTAGACGAGTAAAGAGCGCGAGGTAAACATCTGGAGAGTCGGTAAACAAACACGTCAACCGCGAGACGACCGAGTGTATGCAAACAGCCCGGCAGAGCAGGATAATAAGGAGAAGGATTCCTCTGTAGTGTGTACCTTTAATCAGCCATCGCAGCCGAGCAGAACTGACATGGCCTCCGCGCCACTGACAGCTCCGCTACTGTCTTCATTTGCGCAGAATACAGGCGGTAATGTCATAAGCCACTTCTGTGCATCTAGAATTCACACCGGGGGAGCTGTGATGACACCCAGCTTTTCTCTCTTACCCTTTTATCTCTTACAGGTAGGATACACACATTTCCGTCTGCTCCAGCAGTCTGCAACATCTTGCAAGCCAGAGGGTAGGAGAATTTGTCTTAAAGGGATTTGTCTGCTTGCTAGGTCTCTTGATAACATTACGTGTCCACTTGCTGGGACCTTTGGTGATCAGTTGTAATCTGTGAGGAGCTGAATCTTAAAGGGAACTGTCAGGGCCTTTTGGGATACTAAACCATACATAAGTCCTTATAGACAGGGGGTTTAGTGTACACCCTAAAGAAACAAAAAGTCATACTCACTTGTCCTTTGCAGCCCCGGTAGCATTTCGCCGGACCTTGGCACTAGAATCTCTGCAGCAATGACATACCTGACTACGACTACATGCTCATTCACACAACAGGATTCAACGGCCGTGTGCTAGTTAGTTGTTGTATTACCGGTGAATCCATTCATACAACCATTTTAAGGGCCCGTGTGACCGATCCAAGAAGAATTAGAACATGCCATTTCCTGGACGATTTCACGGATCCTTCAATAGACTCAAGTCCATGAAAGGTCGGTCAAATGGGTTACCCACGGGTGTAAACTCAGTACTATTTTCATGACCTTCTCACAGCCGAGTGCTTAGCACATTGATGTGAATATGCACTAATACATGTGACCACCAAGGCTAGTGATTGATTGGCTTGAGCGGCCATATGGGTGACAACGAAAGTCTTGACTTCATTGACTTCAATGGGAGCTGAGCTGCAGTGAAGGTGCCGGGCCACTAGACAATGGACAGAGCTTTCTGGTTCTGGCCCGTATTGTGTACTAGACGGGCGCTGGAACTGGCTCCGTACAGAGGATTGGCTCGAGGGCCTGTCATGAGGATAGGCCATAAAAAATAAAATCCCAGACAACCCCTTACGGCCAGCTCCCCATAGGCCCTTCACAGGACCTATGAGGAGCTGGCCATACACATTAGAGGATTAGCGGCTGAACCTGCGGATTTCTGCACTTGAGGGGCCCCTCCAACTCTCCCCTATGGCAGATGTATGCAAAATAAGGAACAGGCAGTGAGATTTTATTATTTTGTTTAGCTGTCACTAGAGGTGTCTGGGAGCAGCTTCCTACCCACTACCCATTCAGAGCACTTGAATACTCGGCTAAGCTGAGCATCCATGTGTGAGAGGTGAGTTGTTGGCAGAATGATGCGTGTATGGGGACTTTATGAGGGATGCGAACATCAACAACAATGTCCTATTGGGGAAAAATATTCTGAGATTTCAAAAAAAAATTAAAAATATCCAGTTCTTTTTATGTCGTCTTACTTTTATCCGTTGGGTGAAGGCTTTCGGAGGCGGTGGTCTTGCTTCCATGCGATATTCCTGACATATATCATTGCGGATATGGCTTCTGAAATGTCCATGAAAGCCAGAAGGGAACTGGAAATACAGGAAGGAAAAAAAAAAGTTAACCTAACACCAAAATCCTGCCGGCCAATGCTATTTTTGCACTGATGAGTTTTTGGCTGAATTTTTGCAATTTAAAGATAAAAAAATTTTTTTTTAATTTTTTTGGTTAAAAAAAATTAGCTTTTTTTTTTCAATATATTCAATTGTTATCTTTTCCATGTACATTACAGAACTGGATAAATTATGTAAAATGCAGATCAGTTACATAATCTGCTCTGACTACATCAGAATGACGAAGACTTCATTTCTATCCTGACATTGGCGCGGAGATGAATTGCGCCCATCTATAACCCGTCTTCCCCTCCCTGGCATAAAGACAATGACATATTTTCGTAACCGCCATGTGAACAGGCCGCTCGTGTCTGTTGCTGAAGCAAACAGCTTGAAGCCTTTGGGCAAGCCTTGTTCATGAATGTTTTACAAAATTATTATTAGAAACCGGGTATCGTGCGATTCATTGTTCTAATTCCCAAAGGAGATTACGATTTATAATTCATGGAGTAATTCCGATGGTTCAAGGTTAACTGGAGCGTGATACATGAAAAATTACAACTTCATTACACAGATGCTGAAGGCTCTCCGCACATCATAGTTTATGTAAAGCAAATTGCAAAATAATATCTGTAATTTTAATTAATGTGTCAACGGGAAAATATATTATTCCAAAACGTGCTCATAAAATAGCTCGCTCTCTAGATCATTCTATTAAATCTGCTTTTAATACTACAGAAAATCTGATAATCCAGCACATAGCGAAAATATATTACATGGTTGATAAGGATGAAAATAAAAACATCGGATTATCAAGTCCAATTTACTACAGGGTAGATCCAGGAGGAGAAATCCCTTCCTAACCACAAATCTGGACAGAATAAATCTTTGGATCAATGACCCAACCAAAAAATCTGGTGCCCATAACTTGTAATATGTTTTTCAGGGAAGGCATCCAGGTTTCTATTGAACTTCTTCAATGACTGGACCGAAACAAGATCTTGTGGCAGAACGTTCTTTAGTTTCACTGCTCTTACTGTAAAGAATCATGAAACCAGGCAAACATAGACGTAGTGAATACCTCCTTATCATGGTTCGAGGCCTAGGTGTAAAAAAGATGGTTCAAAAGATTTCTGTACCAGTGTCTTACTGCTCTTACAGTAAAGAATCCTGGCCTATGCCAATAGTGAAACCATGAAACTGTAGGTGTAGCAGATGCCTCCTTATCATGGTTTGAGGCCTAGGTGTAAAAAGGATTGTTCAAAAAGTTTCTGTACCAAAGTCTTACTATACTTACATGATGATAGTAAAACCATGAAACCATAGACAGCAGATGTCCACTTAACATGGTTCGAGGCCTAGGTGTAAAAAGATTATTCAAAAGGTATTTATACAATATTCTTACTGCTCTAACAGTAAAGAATCCTGGTCTATGACAATGGTGAAACCATGAAACTGTAGACATAGCAGATGTCCCCTTACCATGGTTCGAGGCCTAGGTGTAAAATGAATGTTCAATAGATTTCTGTACTATACATTGTAACTGGTTGTTAAAGGGGATGTCTAAAACCCAAGGGGAATTGGATACATATGACCTATCCATAGGATGATTGGTGAGGGTCCGATACCTGGAAGTAGCTCTGATCCTATTCAAGAGAATGGGGGTAGAGCTGTAGTCCCCGACGCCTCATACCTACAGTGGTGCCGGACCTATAGTCCTGCTCCTATTCACTTGGATAGAGCTGTTTCTGTCTGTATACCCTATACACAACTGATCGGTATGGAGTGGGGTGTCGGACCCCCACCGATCACATACTGATGATCTATCTTGTAGATAGGTCATCAGTATCCAATACCCTTGGGCCTTGGACAACCTGCAAAGTTAAAGGGGTTTGCCCATGAATCCAAATTGTCCCCTATCCACAAGACAGAGAAAAAGATGCACATTGGTGGGGGTCTTACTGCTGTGACCCTGACTCATTATGAGAATGGAGGTCCCTTTAATGAAGTGGTGGTTGCGAAGGCGCAGTACTGCTCCATTCATCTCTATGGGACTGTCTGAGGTCGCCAAAATTCATTGCTCAGCTATTTCCATCAATCATGAGCTAATAAACGCCGGCGCCCCTTTAAACAGAGGATATTCAGGGGTGCCGAGAGTTAGACCCCCCCATGTTCTAAGCTCAAAAAATCCCTTTAAATGGAATCAAATCGATGTTTCCGTTCCTTTATGTTTTTATTAAATGGTCAACTGAAAAAAAAAATTTCAGATTTTTAGAAATTTCTGGATTTTAAATATTTCTATCCAGTTTATTGATGCAAAACTGGAGGACATAATCGAATCCCCCATCGGCTAAAGTTACTGATCATATTAGTCCAGGATGCATGTATACAACGCTCGGACTACTCAGATGTAATCTCCTCCGCGGCGGTGCATATATTGACATTGATTATATAGATGCTGTGAATATTGGACGACATCCATGTAAATACGTCATCTCCATGGAGCTTGTTACATCACCGCCTAATTATATATGGCATAGGATTTCCATATTAATATATAAAGACACTAAACTGCTTTACATCTTTTGTGCTTTGTGTGATAAATCTCTGCCGGATTTGCCGCCTGTTGTCAGAGACGTATGTAATTGTTAATGTGGAAGGAAAATCGTGCACATAAATACATAGGAAATAAAGGAGCGGGATAATATTATCAATGGGGGAAGTCATCGCTATACAATAGATATCAGTCACAGGATGGTGAACATGACAGAGAAATGCAAAGAACCCCCAATAAAAAAAACATGTCATGCACAATCTATTAATAGGTTATTACTGCCAGAATTCCCAGGCACCGCTTATCTTAAAAGGGTTAACCAAGACGTCGATATTGATAACCTATACTTAGATTGATGGGGGTCCTACACCCAACAACCCAAACAATTATTCAGACGAGCCTCTTTGGTACTTACCAAGCACAGCGCCGTACACTGTATAGTGTCTGTGCTTGATATTGCAGCTCAGCCCCATTGACTTGTATGAGACTGAGAAGCAAACAGGGCATGTGACCAATAAACGTGATGTCACTGTGTGGCCTGTGAGGTTGAAGCAGTGTTCACCAGCTGATCGATGGGGGTGCCAGTTGTTAGACCCCCACCAATCTGAGGATAGGTCATCAATATATAAGCCCCAGACCCTATTAAGGGAAACAATAGGATCAAACGTACTGAAATCCAACCTCTAGGATCTTTGTTTTCCCAATAGACAGTCTCTATAGCAGTGTTAGAGTGGTGCCCCCTCCAACTAGACAGAGCATGCCCACTTTTATCTACACTCCCTGAGCGCTGCTTCCACTTCACAGGCCTTGTGACATCACGTTTACGACATGTTCACACCTGTTCAAGTGAATAGACTGAGGTGCGACACCGAGCACAGCCATTACACAATGTACGGAGATTTGCTTGATTTTCAGTAAAGAGTCCACTGTGCTCGCCTGAACGCTGCCATCTCTACGGACAGCTGATCAGTGGGCCGCTGGGTGTCGGCTGATCTTCAAATGATGACTTATACTGAGGATAGCCAGGCAAATCCCTTTAATGTGTTAGAGGCCGGACCCACTAGAGCATCCCTTGATCTGGCGGACCAGTCCGACCATACTATATAGTCATTAGATCATGCCAATGAAGATGTACGCTGGTCATAAATGAAATTCGTATCAAATGTATGACTGATGACATCACAAACACTCACAAGCAAACAAGACAACAACCACCAGATGAGAACCAACGTAGAAAATATTACTTGGTCTGGGTCATTGGCATAACATTGGGCACAGATCTGTAAACTACGACTCCCATCATGCCCTGACAACCAAGGCCTTGGTCATTAGGTGGGGTACCCAGGTATATAGAGAGATAATTACTATATATAAATCCATACAGAAGGAGGGAAAAAGAGAAAAAGTGAAAAGCACATATCTTTACCCAGGATCCAGTTATTGCCTCGGGCATGGCCCTATGTGCAGAGCCCACATACAGATCCTTATTTCAGATCTTCTCCTTGACACAGAGATGGCTCCTGTCTATTTTGTTTCTCCACACTGTGAATACGTTACCACGGCGCTGTTGACATGGTTGCCTAGCAACATGAGCAGTAGGGAGTGAACAACTATTGAATTCTGGTTTGCAACATAGTAGCTGCTGGAAAGAGGAGAACAAATCGCAGCAGAATCCAGAGGAGAAACAATGTATTTTAGGACAGATCTGTAGCGGGCGCCATCATTGTTTTCATAATTTACATGTCCTAAATGTAGTAAATCAGTGAGTCGGAGTCAGTTGTTGGATGACAGCCTATTGCCTATGTCTCGGGGCCCCATAGAAGACGTACACCCCTGCCTGTCACATTACATGAAGGGATTGTCCCGGAAATTAATATTCCAATGTCTAACTATTACTATTAGATAATCATTATGGCGCCTCCTGCTGTTCTCCCGATTCCCTCTTACTATGTCCACCTAATGTGATTGTTCGATAGCCCCGCGGGCACTATGGGAGGCCACATATGGGGTGTGAGCATATGGTAGCGTTCAGGATTACTACAGAATCTCAATGATAGATAATAAATGGAAATATCTCTCTAAACTCTCTACAATCCCTGTAACAAAATACATAGATTTTTAGGAGGACAGATAATAAACTCCTCTTCATGAATATAAGGCGTCCTGTGTGTAAATGTCTCCGCACAAAACTGGAATTCGCTCTCCTAGAAGTGAAGAAACTTCTCAGGATTAGTCTGATATATGAGAAGTCATCTAAAACCACCATGGGGAGAAGAAAATGACAATGACACCAGTGGGATCCTCCATAAAATAGCTGTAAATGAGGAAATCTCACAGTATATAGCAGGCCTGCAGAGGCCGAGAAGACACAGAGAGCGGGTTATTAGTACCAGGAACCCTATAGAGGTCTTATTACATACCTGTGTGACATACCTGTTATGTGTGTGACATATCTGACAGCCTGCGGGGTGGAGAACACGATTAATAGGGTAGGGATTACTGGGTATTACATAGATAGATATAAGATTATAGATAAATATGAGGTTAGATAGATATTACATAGATATGAAGATAGTTATTTGATAGATATCTAGATATTAGATGCAACAGCGACATCTTCTTCTTAACAAAATGCAAAAAGGAGAGACTCATCCCAAAAGGCTTCAATTTACGTAACCCAACCCGGAACACCTACAACAGCCGATATGCAGAACAACTATGTATTCGGACATCTGAAAGGCTGCGGAACAACATGATAAAAATTTCCTATAACAACAAAAAAAGAACACAGGAGGAGATACAGGCCCTGAAATCATCACTGGATAATGACACAGAGGAAATGAAGGCCAGACTCCACACATACTACTGGAAACTTCAGGACATGCTTATTAACAACAAAAAGAAAAAGCTCCACAGACTGACAAAAAGGCCTCATTACTACAACCACAAGTACCAGCCCAGCTCACCAGAGATGTGTTGTGAATCTTTCCTCTTATGAGCCAAACAAACACGAAATGTCAGTTCTCTCCAAAGGTCTCTCCTTCTGCCCCTCAGCACACACTGACCATATCCAACTCTGCAATGATATGGGGGGGTTTTTCAGAAAAAAAAGATAAGGGAAAAATTTTTTTTTAAAAAACTCCCTTTCACCCCCCCCCCGGGGGGGAGGGCCCCTAAGAAATTTTTTCAAAAAAATTTTTCCCCCCCCCCCCCCCCGGGGGGCTGGGGCCGCGCTTAAAAAATTTTTTTTTTTTTTTAGAAAAAAAAAAAAAAAAAACTTGGGAAAAAAAAAAAAAAAGAGGATAACCAAACCCCCCAACAAAAAAAGAAAATTATATTATAGAAAGAAAATCAGGATATAATAATAAAACCAGCTGACAAAGGGGGCGCAATAGTCATAATGAATACCTCAGACTATATCCAGGAAGCAAACAGGCAACTGTCAAATCCCATCCATTACTCCAAACTTGGAAGTGATCCCACAGAGGCCTATATGAAAGAACTAAGGGGAGACCGGGCGCTGCGCAGTAAAGCGCAGGGATCTTGACTGGGGGCGGGCTGTAGGGGGACCAATAACGCGCTAGGGCGCAAAGAATTGGGGGCGGGGCTCAACCCCCGTTCGATTGACTATGCCGCGCAGCCCGGGAAGCGGCCATTCCGGAGCTGCGCGGCATGCTAACGAGCGGTCAGCTCCCCCCCCCCCACCTTTTCACTGTAATGGCATCCCTCGATACCATCCTGGAGCAGATCAGAGCTGCTGCCGGCGCCATGGTGAGGCCTGGCTGCAGGAGCGGCTGGCTGACATTATGCAGCCTGCCGCCCCCCCATTAACCCTTCACTACCCCCGGAGGCGCTGAGCGGCGGCGGCCGCGCAGGACTCGCCCGCCGGCACGTTTGGCCCTGATGAGCCCCCTAGGGCCCGGCGACATAGGAGTCCCTCTCGGGCCCCTCCAGGCCGGGCACCCCGCTCCACTGCTCAGGCGCGGAGGTCCCGGTCTGGGAGGAATCCTGCCAGTCGCCTGGCCCCTGGGGAGGTGGAGATCCCTGCCACTGGCCTCAGTGGGGGGACCTCCACATCCAGTCTCCATATGGCTACAGCACGTGGTGCAGCGGTCCCCTCCTGTGATGCTCCAGCGGGAGGGGGACTGTGTCTTCAAGTCCCGTCGGTTCCGGCTTTCCAAGTGCCCTCGGACAGCAGCGGGGAAATTCTGAACGACGAGCAGCACGGCGCTGGCCCCTCCTTCACGGCACCACAGCCCCGGTCCGAGGTGCATCCAGTGGTTTCAAGTGCATACGCGGGTGCAGGTCAACCTTCCCAGGGATGTCGGTCGTGCTGCAGCTGTCAGCGGGATGGTTCTCAACAATCAACAGGCGCCAGCGTTCTCCTGTACAGCGACCCAGGTCAGCAGGATGCAGGACCGTCGACTGGTGGGCCCACAGCACCTACGCAGTCTGGTGAGTACCATTCATTGTCGTGTCCGTTTCCTCCTATTCTAATGTCCCAGGGGTTAGGGATAGATAGGCCGGAGTCCCCAGTGGGTGGTGGTGTAGCTTCTGAGGGGATTAGGGAGCTATTGGGTAGCGTGAGGGAGCTACTGCGCGCTGCGAACAGAGTGTTAGCGGTTCCCCGGTGGCGGCGTGGGCCCTCCTGCGGTTCAGTCAGTAGCGCACAGAGTGCGCCGGTGGTAGGGGCTCCGGCGGGTGTCACAGTGTCTGTCCAGACAGATAAAGAGAAGGTTGATTCGGTGAGGCTAGACGATAGGGCTCGGGGGGAGGTTTATGTGTGTTTTGAGGGTCCTCTAGGGGCGCATTTAAAAAGGAAGTGAGGGAGAAGATTTGGAAGGACGAGTACGTCGAAATCTTTTCCTTGCTCCCTTTAGCTAAATTTAACTTAGACAAGAGTAAGAAGGAGGATAGCAAAAAAGAGGAGGAAGAAAACGTAGGTGGCGCCTGATTCCACAGACTTTTGCTAATTGGCTTCAGGCCTTTGCCATTTTAGCGAGTGTCATTGGTGAAAAGGCTCCTGACAACTGTTCGGGGCTTTTTTGCTATCAGGACTCTATAGGTGAGGCGTATCGGGTGTATGGGGGTCAGACATGGCTGCGGTATGATGAGCAGTTCCGTCAGCGTAAGGCGGTTCGGCCCAGCATACGGTGGGACCAGAAAGATATAGGTTTGTGGCTTCGGGTTATGGCGCCAGCTCGCTTGGCCAGCCCTTTCTGGGGCGGCCGGTGGAACCGGCCATGGTGGTCTCAGTTACGGCTCAGGGGGGGCAGGTGCACAGGCCCAGCAACGTTACGGGCTGTGTTGGCAGTTCAATGAAGCCCAATGTAAATTCGGCTTCAACTGTAGATTCAAACATGCCTGTTCATTCTGCGGAGGGGTGTCCCATGGTGCGGCACGTTGCTTGCGCAAACAAAGGACCAAGGCCTTGCCTAATAGTGGACAAGGGGCAGACGCCGGTGAAGCTGGAAGCCATGCTTCCGTACCTAAATAGTTATGTTAACAGGGAGAGTGCAAAGTTTCTGGTAGAAGGTTTTAGGGAGGGTTTTAGGATTCCCCTGCCGACGCACACAGTCCCCTTTTGTATAACTAACTTGAGGTCGGCAGCGGAACACTCGGGGGTGGTGTCCAAAAAACTGAGGAAGGAGGTGGCCTTGGGGCGCATGGCGGGCCCTTCGCATCACCCCCTTTGGAAGGTTTAATTGTATCTCCTTTGGGGGTGGTGCCGAAGAAGGAGCCGAATCAGTTTCGGCTCATACATCATTTGTCTTATCCCAAAGGAGCGTCGGTCAACGATGGTATTGCACCCGAGCTTTGTTCGGTAGTATATACCCGATTGATGCAGCTGTGCATTGGGTACGGCGTTGCGGTCCAGGGGCCCCTTAGCTAAGACGGATGTGGAGGCGGCGTCAGGTTACTGCCGGTACACCCTGACAGCGTTAGGTTACTGGGCTGCTACTGGGACGGCGGGTATTACGTGGATCGTTGCCTCCCTATGGGTTGCCAATATCGTGCGCATACTTTGAGGCGTTCAGCACCTTTTTAGAGTCGGTAATTCGGGATGTGGCGGGGGTTGAGTCAGTGATACACTACCTCGATGATTTCCTCTGTATAGGTCCGGCGGGCCCGATGTATGCGCGGTTTTGTTGGCAACCGCGCGGTGGGTCGCCAGTAAGTTTGGGGTACCGTTGTCACCGGAAAAGACTGAGGGTCCGTGCACTAGATTGAGTTTCTTGGGCATAGAGCTTGACACTGTGGCAATGGAGTTCCGGTTGCCTGGTGACAAGCTGGTTGATCTTAGAGAGAGGGTGAGGCGTGCTCGTCACATGCGAAAATTACGTTGCGCGACCTCCAGTCATTGTTAGGCAGTTTAAATTTTGCCTGCCGCATTATCCGCATGGGTAGGATTTTTTGTCGCCGGCTGGCAGGGGCCATGAACGGGGTGTCAAATCCACGACACTTTATTCGGCTGGGGGTGATACATCGGGAGGACCTGGCAGTATGGGACACTTTTTTAGACCAGTTCAATGGTAGATCACTGGTCCAGTCAGCAGTGATCGATGTGTTCGATTGTGACCTCTTTACGGATGCGGCAGGGGGCCACGGTTTGGGGCCTATTACAGGGGGCAGTGGTGCGCCGCTCCTTGGCCTGCGTCGTGGCGGAACAAGGTCTGACGCGGAATTTGACTGTACTTGAGTTATTCCCGATTTTAGTCGCGGTGTCCATATGGGGTGGGGCGTTCCAGGATAAAAAGTTAGATTTCATTGTGATAACATGTCAGTTGTGTCGGCCATTAATAATGTGACTGCGTCTTCTCCTCCAGTTATCAAGTTGCTTCAGCGTTTAGTATTGCGTTGCTTGTGCCTGAATGCATGGGTGGTGGCAGTGCATGTTCCGGGGGTTAAAAATGACGTTGCTGATTCTTTGTCTCGTTTCCAGTGGGAGCGGTTTCGTGCCCTGGCTCCAGGGGCGGAAGTGGAAGTGGAAGGGATTCCATGTCCTCCAGAATTATGGGACTTGGTTTGCGAAAAGCAGGGACATTGATTCAGGCATCGTTGGCCCCCGGCACCTGGGATAAGTATTCAAGGGCTTGGCAGCTTTGGGAGGATTGGGTGGGAGATTTAGGTCAGGTACATACTGATGAGGATAGGGTTGGGGCTTTATTGTTCTTGTTAAGCCGTTGGTCTTCAGATGGATGGTCCGTGGCGAAAGTTAATGGTGCGGTAGCGGCGTTGGCATTTGGTTTCAAGTTGAGGGGTTTGGCGGACTTTACCAAACATTTCTTGGTTCAACGTGCCTTAAGGGGTTCCGCAGGGGCAGGGGAAGTAGTGACACACGGCGCCCGGTTACATTTCAGCTTTTGGAGCGTTTGGGGTTGGAACTGGGCCGTTTTTGTTCTTCGCACTATGAATGCGTTTTGTTTCACCTGGCTTTTTCTCTAGCCTTTTTCGGGGCTCTCAGGGTGGGTGAGTTGGTGTCCGTGTCGACTAAGCGGCCGGGTGGTTTACAGGTGGATGATGTGTACATGGAGGAAGGGGTCCTAGTGGTCAGGGTTCGCAGGTCTAAGACGGATCAGGCGGGGGCAGGGAAGTATCTGCGCCTGGGTGCGGTTGTAGGGTCAGATATGTGCCCGGTGCGTTGTTTGCTTGTTTTTCGGGGGTTGGTTCCAGCTTCTGCGGGCGGTCCCCTCCTGCGTCATGAGGATGGTTCGTTCCTTTCCCGTTATCAGTTCTCGGCTGTTTTTAGGGGTTGTTTGGACTCGCTGGGCCTTGACGCCTCTCGATATGCTCCACACTCTTTTCGCATTGGCGCAGCGACAGAAGCAGCTAGTTGGGGGTTGAGCTCGGAGGTGGTCCGACGTATCGGTAGGTGGGAATCGCAGAGGTATAGATCATACATACGTCCACACCTTGCCCAAATGTGAATCATTGTGTTGTTGGGTATTTTCTCCGCCCTCCCCCTACTTTATTTCTCTTTCGTAGGCCTTCTGCTCGGTTAGTCTGGATCTTCGGCCATTCTTTTGTGTTCTGGGGCGCGGAGGGGCCGGCGTGCGGCGGAATGGTCGGCAGCTGGGGTTCGACAGGGCTGCGGTCGTTGTACGTTGGATTGGAGTCCGAGGTATGGTGTGGAGTCGGGCATGCCCGAAATCCACAGGTGCACGAGGTTGGATCGGTCTCCGGACATTATCGTGATACATGCTGGTGGCAATGACCTGGGGGTTCGTCCCTTTCGCGATTTAGTGAGGGACATAAAGTATGACCTGTTGAGGTTGTGGTCCATGTTTCCGGGGATTGTTACCGTGTGGTCCGATATTGTACCGAGAAAAACATGGCGGGAGGCTAGGTCTGTTGAAAGGCTCAACAAGGCCAGGATTAAGGTTAACCGGGCTGTTGCGGGGTTTGTGTCCAGGAACGGCGGTGTGTGCGTGCGGCACAAGGAGTTGGAGTCTGGGGAGGGGGAGTTTTGGTTGCGGGACGGGGCCATCTGAATGCGGTGGGGTATAGATTTGTGGACGCTAGGTATCCAGGAGGGTGTTGAGAGGGCCCTGGAAGTGTGGCGGGCTCTCACGCTTAAGGGATTAAGGCGTGCTCGCAGTGGCGGGTGGGGTCCTTGGAGTTGGTGGTCAATTGGCTAAAGGGTGGAGTCAAAGGTAGGCTCCACCTATACATTTGGTGGTAATTGCACATTTTGGTGGATGGCCTGGCGCACGGTGAACGGTTACAGGGTAAATTGGCCCTGGGAGCTGGTACATGGAAGAAGGAGTTCGTCTTTATTCATGGTGCCGCCGAGCCGGTGGTCGCGGCTGGTGGTAAATTTATGGTGTGGTTATGTTAGCGCCAGGCCGGGGGATTGATAGTTTTTTGTAGCTCCAAGGACTCTTACCCAGGTTAAGCGTTTATTGTTAAATTATTTTAAGTTATGCAAATTATAATAAGTTATACTTGTTGTTATTTATTTGTTGTTTGTTAATAAATACGGCTGCTGTGGCCGATTTAATCCAACCCTTTGGTCTTGGTTTATTTCTAAGGGGGTGGGGGGTTTGAGAGCTGGGGGGCAGGGGTCGAGGCTGGAAAAGAGGGGGAAGGCATTTAGGCCCAGCAGTTTGGGTATCAAAGGTGGTGGGGGGTTCATAGGGGGACCCCGTTATCAGCAATGCCCAGTCAAGAGTATGATCAAGGAGTTTCCAGTCCAAAACCAAAAACAGAAAAAAAGGACTTATCCCACAAGATCCCAGGCCGGGCTGCTTCTATATGCTCCCAAAGATACACAAAGATGGCAACCCTGGGAGGCCTTTCATTTCTGGCATTGGGACACTGACAGAAAACATCTCAGGTTGGGTGGAAAATCTCCTAAAACCCCTTGTCAGGGATACTCCAAGCTATATCCAGGACACCACTGACCTTCTTAACAAACTGAATGCCCTGGGCCCTCTACCTGAGGGTACCATTTTGGCCACCATGGATGTGGAATCCCTGTATACCAACATTCCCCACAAGGATGGAGTTGCAGCATGTCGGGTACACCTGGAGAAACAAAACCTCCCAACAGAACCAGTAACGCAGCTCATACAATTCATCCTTAGCCACAACCATTTTACCTTTGGAGAGGATCTATATCTACAGCGAATGGGAACTTCAATGGGGACCAGATGTGCACCCCAATATGCAAATCTCTTTATGGCAGAAATGGAAGGAACATATTTATCCACATGCGCCACCAAACCTATGATTTACCTTCGTTATATCGATGATATCCTTGTCATCTGGACTGCAGGTGAGGAGGCCCTACTTCAATTCCATAATGACTTCAATGACTTTCACCCGACCATCAACCTTAAACTTAGCTATTCAGGGAGTGAAATTCACTTTCTGGATACCACAATATACATTAAAGACCACCGGCTACTCACATCAATATACCACAAACCCACAGACAGAACGGCCTACCTGAGAAACGACAGCTTCCACCCCAAGCACACAAGACAATCTATCATCTACAGCCAGGCTATACCATACAATCGTATTTGCTCTGACAAAACAGACCTGGACAAGCACCTCCTGGATCTGAGGATGAAATTTCTCAGACTGGGATACAAACCAAAAGTAACAGACAACCAATTAAACAAAGCGGCAGCCATTACCAGAGACAGTCTGCTCACATATAGAGAGACCCAGAAAGATGCCCGAGTGCCCCTAGTTGTCACCTACAACCCACAGCTGGAGATCCTACGAAGGATTGCCAAGGAGCTCCAACCTGTGCTACATAGGGACAACAGACTCCAGGACATATTTCCAGTCCCCCCTCTCCTCTCCTTTCGACAACCACCAAACCTGAGGCGTATTATCGTCCGGAGTGCCCTGAAGGCCCCAACTGAAAATGGCGCCTCACCTTGCCTACATAAAAGGTGCATGACCTGCAAGCACATCCACACCGCTGACAGTGTACCTATCCCACAGTCACAACAGGTGCACAGAATTAGGGGGACATTTTCCTGCAGGTCTTCCAATGTGGTGTACCTCATAATGTGTGTGCAATGTCCCACCACAGGCCTCTATGTGGGAGAAACAGGGCAGAGACTTAGTCAGCGAATGAACTCACATAGATCCACCATTAATAACAGCAGAACCGATCTCCCAGTGGCCGCACATTTCTCCGGAGAAAACCACTCTATTGAAGATTTGCGGGTTGTGGTTTTAATGGGACATTTCAAGACGCAGGAGAAAAGAAAAGAATCGGAGTACAAATTTATGCAAAAATTTCAAACTCTGCAATTTGGACTTAATATTCATGCCAGCTTCATGTCACACTATGCATGACCTGTGAGGGTCACAAATCACCTCCTGATAGCAAACAGATAACAGATCCCTCTGTCACGCACCACAACTTTCCAGATTGTTTTTTGACCTGTTGTAAATAACTTCTCTACTTAGATTGCATTTTGTTTTGGTTTTTTTAAGGACTCTAAAATCCTTTGAAGATCATGTGTATAAAAATCTGTGAATTTTCAGTTCTTGTATAACACCATGTCTGATGAAGAGAGCTAGTACTCCTGAAAGCTTACTTATAAATATGCTCAGTTAGCCTCTAAAAGGTATCGCCTGATTTCTTCACTCTTCCACTAGATATTAGATGGACAGACAGAGGGATATAGCTGTTGCTCAGCGTCTCTTTCTATATGACAACCATCTGGATACGTATATAATTCGTGGCTCTGGCAGATTTGGAGGGTTTAACCCCTTAAATGCTATGTGTAATGACAAGGTAGACACTATCAACTTGCAATAAAGAAGGGCAGTGAGGAATAAAACAGCTTGCTACAGGCAGGGAATATAGAATATAAGATGTCAGAGTGTTTGAAGTCTCTGGCCATGTACTAAGCGCACTGTTCACACCACCCTCACAGCCATGACTGATCTCTCTGCTGACGGCCATAGATCAGTCACTTCTTAAATAATGTCTTTGATATATACAGGCAGCCTGTGGGCACAAGGACTGCAGGTTGTCACAACAAAGATCAATGCCTCCCACATCAGACATGTTTTATGGGCTGAAATCATACACCACAGGCAAATGTACACATTCAGTCTACCTGGGTGGACGCAGACAATACCACGACAAGTTCTGACATGACAGACCGATATTACACAAGGTAATGTTCGCTGCCATGGACATGTGTGTAAGTACAAGACCTGTTAAAGGGTTTGTTCAAGAAATCACTGGGGTCTGACACCCAGGATCCTCGCTGATCAGCTTTTGGGAGGGGCTGGAGCAGCCTTTGGTTAAGTTCTTTGACCCCTTCCCTGTTTACATTGCCCACCCACCGCTTGCGTCATGGCGGCCATGTGATGTAATTACATCCTGGTCTATGAAACAGCATGAGTGCTTTCAAATAGCTGATCAGCTATGTCTACATCCCTGGTGGTCTAGTGTAGTGAAGCTTATTGTCTATATCCCTGGTGGTCTAGTGCAGTGAAGGTCATTGCCCATATCCCTGGTGATCTAGTGCAGTGAAGGTCATTGCCCATATCGCTGGTGGTCTAGTGCAGTGAAGGTCATTGCCCATATCCCTGGTGATCTAGTGTAGTGAAGGTCATTGCTTATATCCCTGGTGGTCTAGTGCAGTGAAGCTTATTGTCTATATCCCTGGTGGTCTAGTGCAGTGAAGCTTATTGTCTATATCCCTGGTGGTCTAGTGCAGTGAAGCTTATTGTCTATATCCCTGGTGGTCTAGTGCAGTGAAGGTCATTGCTCATATCCCTGGTGGTCTAGTGCAGTGAAGGTCATTGTCCATATCCTTGGTGATCTAGTACAGTGAAGGAAATTGCCCATATCCCTGATGGTCTAGTGCAGTGAAGGTCATTGCCTATATCCCTGGTGATCTACAATTGTGAAAGTGTTAGGATCTATATCCCTGGTGAAGGGGTTAATGTCCATATGCCTGGTGGTCTGTGGCAGTGAAAGTGTTAGAGTCAGCATTCCTGGGGATTTAGGGCAGAGAGAGTTGATAATAATAATAATAATAATAATAATAATAATAGTCCTTTAATAGTCCCACAATGGGGAAATTCAGTGTGTTACAGCAGCAAAGATAAGATAAGCAGATACGAACACAAATACAACATGTACAGGAATGTTCCAAGGTGAGAGGCATTACATTAATAGCAGACAGACAGATAGGGCGTAGCAGAGGGGGGGGGGGATATAACAGGCAGAGAGATATTTCAGTTCTCTGTATGTAATGATCTCCGCTTAGGTCGGTGTTGGTTGTACAGCCTAACCGCGGTGGGGAGGAAAGACTTCCGATAGCGCTCCTTCTCACACCTAGGGTGGAGCAGTCGGTCACTGACAGTACTGCTCAGCGCGATCACGGTCTCATGCATGGGATGGGACTTCTTCTTCTGCATGGAGCTCACCACGGACAGTATCCTTCTGTCACCCACCACCTGCACTGGGTCCAGTGGGTTCCCCAGGACAGAGCTGGCCCTTCTAATCAGCTTGTCAAGTTTATTTCTGTCCCTGGTTGATATACTGCTCCCCCAGCAGGCCACTCCAAAGAAGATGGCTGATGCCACTACCGAGTTGAAGAAAGTCCTAAGAAGTGCCCCCCGGATTCCAAAGGCTCTCAGCTTCCTAAGCAGGTAGAGCCTGCTGTGGCCCTTCCTGTACAGGGCCTCCATATGATCTGCCCAGTCCAGCTTATTATTAAGGAGCAAACCCAGGTACTTATAGGTGTTCACAATCTCGATGCCCGTCCCCAGGATGTCCACTGGTTTTGGAGGGCATCTGCCTTTGCGGAAGTCTACCACCATCTCCTTGGTCTTCCCCGCGTTAATCTTCAGGTGGTTCCGCTGGCACCAGTCCACAAAATCCTGGTTCAGTTCTCTGTACTCCCTGTCATCATCATCTGTGATGAGACCTACTATTGCAGAGTCGTCAGAATACTTCTGTAGGTAGCAGCTGGATGAGTTGCACCTAAAATCTGCAGTGTACAGTGTGAAGAGGAAAGGGGCGAGAACCGTACCCTGAGGTGCCCCCGTATTACAGATCACGGTACCTGACACACAGTCTTGGGCTCTCACGTATTGAGGTCGATTTGTGAGGTAGTCTAGGATCCAGTTGGAGAGGTGGTGGTCCACTCCAGCAAGGCCCAGCTTGTCCCTCAGTAACCTGGGCTGTATGGTGTTAAAAGCACTGGAGAAATCAAAGAACATTATTCTCACCGTGTTCCCTGGTTTCTCCAGGTGAGACAGAGCCCTGTGCAGAAGATGGATGATGGCATCATCTACCCCAATGCCCGGTCGATAAGCAAACTGGAGGGGGTCCATAGCGGGGCTCACTAGAGGGCGAAGATGTGTGAGAACCAATCTCTCCAAGATCTTCATCAAGTGGGATGTCAGTGCTACAGGTCTGTAGTCGTTGAGGTCCATAGGGTGAGGTTTCTTTGGAACTGGTACCACACAAGAAGATTTCCATAATTCAGGGACTATTTCCTGCCTCAGGCTCATATTATACATATATGTAATTATACCACACAGCTGGTCCCCACAAGTCTTAATTAGCCTTGCACTGATGTCATCTGGCCCTGCGGCTTTCCTCGCATTGATCTTTTTCATCTCCTTCCTCACCTGGGCCCGTGTGAAGGTCAGACTGTGGTCAGATAAAGACGGATTTCTGGATTTACTGGTCTGTTGGGAAGTAGCCACATGGGGTGAATGGGGAGAAGTCATTGTGGTGGGGGGAGCTGAAGGACATACTGGGGTGGGAGGAGCTGGTGTGTGATCAAATCTGTTGAAGAATAGGTTTAGTTCATTAAGCCAGTTAACATCTGCCTCAATCTGGCAGACAGACTGTTTATGACCCGAAATTGACTTAAGCCCCTCCCAGACCCCCCTTATGTCTTTTCTTTCCATTTGCTTGATATCACCATGTGTAGTGGTCTTCCATGTTTACAGGTTTAATCCCAGTGGTCTAAGGCAGTAAAGGGGTAAATATCATAATCCCTGTTGGTCTAAGGCATTGAGGCAGTGAATGCCAGTATAGCTGGTGGTTTAGGGCAGCGAAGGGGTTAATGGCAATATATCAGGTGTTTTAGGGTAGAGAGAAAGTTAATTCCGGTATCTCTAGTGGTCTGGGGGCTATAAGGGGGTGAATGTCAGTATACCTGGTGCCGTACAGCAGTGAATAGCCTAATTTCAGAATCCCTAAAGGCAGTGTTACTGGGGTTCTCGGGCAATGCGAGCAGTATACCTGTTGTTCTTGGGCAATGAAGTAGTTAAAAGGAGTGTTTTTGGGCACTGAGAAAGTTAATTCCAGCATCTGGTGGGTGACAGGTGGGAGGCAAGAAACTAGAAAGCTATTTCACACTAGGTGCAAATCCATAATAATGTGGGTGAGGACAGGCAGGCCCCCGGTGATGTGTCTGAGCGCTCACACCATTGCCTTTATGTCCGAATAATGTATCTCTGGCGCGGCCACATAATAGGTCTATATTGTCAGTCGTGTTCTGTGCTGATGACATTTCTTCATGTACAAAAGGAAGGTTCGGCCATTATTATCCTCACAGCAGAATCACATCAGGACACTCCGAAAGTAGAAAAATCTATGAAGAGAGACTAATCTATAGAAATGTACTGCAGAGCTGAAGTTCACAAAGTGCAGCACAAACAAAGGCAGCAGGATCTCACGACGTATACCTGTCAGATGCCCCCGACATATGCTATTGTATAGGCGTATAGAGGCATGTGTCGCCCATAGGCTCCTACTCTAAAAAAAAACCTATACTGTGCACATTCTACAATGGCGTCCCATACCCCAAAAATGTCTACCTTCATAGACTGGTCCAGTACAGAACAAAAAGTCACTTTTCAGCATCTGCTGGCTAAATGGAGCCCATATGAAGGGACTCCCAGTGATTTGCTGTATCTGCAAGGAAACCTAGAAGTGTCCAATTTCCCCACAGCGCCTCCAAAGGGGATATGAAGCATTACACCGTGCCCATTCACATCATTGGATCTGATGTACCCCCACTCCACCTCTTCTGGCAGCGCTAGTGCACAGGTCATGTTGGACCCCCTGGAAAAAAAAAATTCCCTGGAATCCACACAGTTGAGGCTACCCCAGTCTGGTGCCTTGAGAACAGTTTTAAGGACACTGATACTCCTCTCCTTCCACGTGTCCCTCTGATATTTCTATCTTTTAATCATACTTGACAACTTTTGTTTGCAGACGGACGGGACATCAAGGTGACCACATCCCACCCTGCGATGCCATGTCCATTTTGGGGGCTCATTTTTGTGACACAGGCACATTAATGTGCTGGCCATGCCTCTTTTTGGGACATGCTTGGCACATAAAGTTAAGGCTTAATAAGGCCTCGTGTTCTGATGCTTCGCTCCGTTCCGATATTTAGGCTAAGGCCCCACATAGCGAAGTGCAGCAAAAAAAATGTTGTGCAAAAAAAAACCACAATGGAAACGCATTACATTTTTCATTGCGATCTCACAGAGTTTTCCTCTGCGGACTTTCTTTCCCTATTATACCTATATGGAAAACGCCAGCATTTCCACAGGTATAATTGACATGCTGCGATTTCCAAAAACACGTGCGTTTTTGACATCACAGCTTTCCCGCTATGACCACTTTCTACTCTGGCCAAGAGTTGAGGATCCTGATGTCGTTTTGCCCCTATAATAAAGTCACCCCCTATAGACCTCTATATGGAGTCTCCATTTCTTTGACTTTGATCCAATGTATATTTAATGCTTTTGTCGCCTCGCAGCATTGATGTGATGGTTACGGCGAGGAGATAAGTGCATTAAAGATTCCTTGTCATTATCTTTGAGGAATATATGACATCTCAGAATTTAGCATAGAAAAGAAGGATTGGATGAGGAGCGTCTCTTGTGCAGACAGATCTGTATATTTAATATCTTCTTTGTGAGATATATCAGGGTTGCGCTGAAGATTTATATGGAAAATTCATTGTACGATAAAACATTATTAGTTTTCATCTTCATCAGGTGAACTAATAGGGTCACCAACCAGCTTTCCTAGGCACCTGAATGGCTAGATATATGTACATAGGTCATTATGTTCCTACCTTTTGGTGATATAATTAACACTAGTGTCGGGGTGTCCGTGGGAGAACCAGAACAAGAGACAAGCGGACCGCTAAAATAGCAGACACGAAGGGAACTCAACTGACTATAATAAGATCTGTCGGGTGTCCAATTTTTTTTTTTTAACTGAAAGCCCCGGACAAAAAAGTGGTGTTTGCAGGGCTAGACTGACACTGCAATGGAGTCTCTGAATGCTAATGTGAAACCAACTTGTGATGTCACAGTATGCACCTAATAGACACACATTTGTGATGTCACAGCAGATAACCTGACTGAAAACAAGTTGTGATGATGTCACAGCATTTTACCTATTACACATTTGTGATGTCATAACTGTTCATCTGACACAAACACAGTTGTGATGTCACAGCATCTGCTTGAAACCCACCTGTGATATCACCACCACCGTGCTAACTCTTAAAGGGGTTTTCCAGGATTATGTTATTTAGGACCTATTCATAGAATAGATCATCAATATTAGATTGGCAGGTGTACGACAATTGGAACCTCCACCGATCAGCTGTAGAGGTCGCAGCATTCAGCTTAGCGTTGTGATCGCTTCGCCACTTACCAAGTTCAGTGCAACACACCATATAGTGGTTATGCTTGGTATTGCAGCTCGGCACAATTCACTGGAATGGGACTAAGCTGCAAACAGGTCATGTGACTGATAAATATGACATCACTAACCTGCTAACGTTACTTTACTGGCGCTTTGAACAGGTGATCTAATATTGACGTCATCCATATGTAGGTCCTGGAAAACCTCTTTAGTAAAATGGGAGTACCCCTTTAATCCTGAGAAAAAAGTCCACAGTTACAAAACATTTCTATGTGAGGTAAAATATTGATGGCTGACCTTATTCTTGTATTCAGCATCACACGGCACAAGTCGCTAATATGGTGGCTTCTCTTTCACAAGCAACAGCCGTATAATATCATCCAGTATGATCTGTAGAAAATTATTTACCTCACGGAAATAAGCTATTGTGCTATTTAGATAGAGTTCCTTCCATATCCTGTCATATATTATGCTTCATCCTTACTATCTGTGCTCTGAGGGAACAAAAAGGTATTGGCAGCCATTTTATACTATTGAAGCCATTTAAGGCCTAGGAGAAGGAGAGCAGTGGTGTTGCCCATGGCAACCAATCAGATTGCAGCTTTCATTGTGAAAGGGAAGGCGAGAAGATGTAAGCTGGGATCTGATTGGTTGCTATAGTCTGTAGTCTTCTCTCTGCATTTGGTTCTGTACATGTCTGTCACAACTGAGTGTGGTGTCTCCATCTGTCACTACTTGTGAGTAGCTGGAGAGGAGACTGCACGACCATTACTATGTATCCTCTACCTCAACCCTGAAAATGGTGGATGGAGGAGAGGTTTTTGGTTGTTTACCTCACAGAATGAGAGCCCAATAGACAGCCATTGTCTCAGGGATTGGTGCTTGACTGGTCCCTTAGTGGTCCGGGGGTTAATATGACTGTAGCAAGCACTGAATCTTCAGATTTCCCTACCAGGACGTCATATTAAGCATCCTCAGCTGCTGCAGAACCTCTTAATACACACCATCTGCTGCAAAACATCATAGTACTTACTGCAGCTGCTGCAGAACCTCATACTATATACCTTACTTTATAAGGTTTGGAGACTACATGGTGACGTGTAGTTCTGCAACATAAGGTTGCAATATTTCACTATTACATTGCACCCAATGATAGTGAATAGGGTCGCACACTGACGTGCAAGGTACCATCGGTTGACGGAAATCTAAACCTGTTGGATTTTTGCATGACTGCAATCACTAGTTGCGACTGGCTATGGCCTAAAATCGCCTAGTAGCTTTATCCTAATACACACCTCAGCTGCTGCAGAACATCCCAATACTCACCTCAGCTGCTGCAGAACATCCCAATACTCACCTCAGCTGCTGCAGAACATCCCAATACTCACCTCAGCTGCTGCAGAACATCCCAATACTCACCTCAGCTGCTGCAGAACATCCCAATACACACCTCAGCTGCTGCAGAACATCCCAATACACACCTCAGCTGCTGCAGAACATCCCAATACACACCTCAGCTGCTGCAGAACATCCCAATACCACCCAAGTACTGCAGAACATCCCAAACACACCTCAGCTGCTGCATAACATCCTAAATACACCTCAGCTGCTGCAGACATCCCAATACTCACCTCAGCTGCTGCAGAACATCCCAATACTCACCTCAGCTGCTGCAGAACATCCCAATACTCACCTCAAGTACTGCAGAACATCCCAATACACACCTCAGCTGCTGCAGAACATCCCAATACTCACCCTCAGCTGCTGCAGAACATCCCAATACTCACCTCAAGTACTGCAGAACATCCCAATACACACCTCAGCTGCTGCAGAACATCCCAATACACCCCTCGCGCTGCAGACATCCCAATACTCACCTCAAGTGCTGCAGAACTTTAATATACACCCATAAGCTGCTGCAGAACATCCCAATACACACCTCAGCGACTGCAGAACGTTAATATATAGTACATACATAAGCTGCTGCAGAACATTACAACACACGCTTAGCCACTGAAGAACATCCTAATACACTCTAGCTGGCACAGATCATCCAAATAAAGACCTCAGATGCTGCGGAACCTCATAATACACAGCTCAGCTGCTGCAGAACCTCAATACACACCAAGAGAAAAAAGACTCACCTGTTGCAGAACGTTATAATACACAGCTCAGGTGATGCAGAACATTATAATACACACCTCAGCTGTTGCAGAACATTATAAATATATACCTCAGGTGTTGCAGAACCTCATACTACACACCTCAGCTGTTGTAGGACATCATACTACCCATATCCCCTGCCGCAGAACATCCTAACACACACTCAGCTGCCGCACACCATTACAATACATCCATCGGCTGCTGCAAAACCTCATGATACATGCGTCACCTTAGCATACACAACTCAGCTGCTGCAGAACTTCCTGTCCATCATTTCATTGATTGATACACAAGACACTTATTCTTTTTTCTGGTCTGCAGCATCTTAGGGGTGTATTATGACGTTCTGTAGCATCTAAGGCTGTGTTCACATCTGCATTAGAGGGTCCTTTAGGAGTTCCGTCACAGACTACATCAAACATGTTGTTGTGCTTCTGTGACAGAATAGAGCAATGGAAATAAAACCGCAGATGTGCTCAGAACGTCTGAGGGGTGTATTATAATGTTCTGCACCAGCTGAGATGGTTACTATGATGTTCTGCAGCAGGTAAGGTGTGTATTATTACATTCTGCAGGGGTGGAGGTATGTATGATGATGTTCTGCAGCAGCTGAAGTATTATAAGGTTCTGTGGCAGATAAGGTGTGTAATGAACAGACCTTTTTTTTCAGTGAGCAATAAGCAGCACCTATGTGGCGCCGCTCATCTCTGTATAACCAGCAGACTATGAGGATTATACACCTATTATTTACAGACACGGTAATACTGTATATTCTGTATTCTGTTACCTCTGCAGGTGTCTTACCTATTCCATTGTTCTCGGATACTAATAGTCTTGTACGTTTTCTGCCTTGAAATTGAGTTTTTTACCCCATTTGTTTACTTTTCCTCCAGGCTCAGAAATGAATGTGAATGTTTGGAACATCAAAGACTTGTTCAGCGTTCCTCCAGGAGCCGGGTGAGGGGCTCGCTGTATTTATAATGTAATTTATTTCTTGTAGCTTCTGCATCAGGTCTTATTCATGGAAATAAAAGGATCTTAACTCCCAGCCTTGTGGGCTCGCTTGTGTCTCAGGGCGACCATCACATAATTCTCTGCGGAAATGAGCGATTCCGACTCCATACGCTGAGGGCATTTCCTGCCACATCTGTTCATCACACATGATGAGGGCACATAATGTCCCATATTTATTATTCCGTTTATGACTGATAAAGTTGCACAGGTGAAAACGTTGCATCTAAAATAGCGCCAAAATCGATATATCTCCAAAAACGAAAACAAGGTACAGTGCTAAAGCTGTAAATGTAATGTTTATGACATATTTATTAAAGTCAAAGGTGTGCACAGTCACCATCAAACTATGTAATATACTTTATCAAAGAAAAATGCCTCTTTCTCCACTTATCAGACTCTTCCTCCTCCTTGCCCTCCCTCCAAATCTCTTAACTCACTCTGAAATTGCCACTTAATCCGTCTTGACCTCCCAAGATGGACTGTCAGCATATGTATCAATTTACATGTGTCTATAGAAGTATATAGAGGGGGGACAGCAGAGGACACACAGACATGGTGTTGCAGCAAAGACTACATGCATACGAATGTGAGCAAGTGCCTGACCTGTAAAACAGCATGTATGCTACATGATTGATATCCATGTACCCATTATTTCCTTCAGTGAGTTTGAGCTGCAAAATGGTTTCATTCATGTGCATGGAGCTTTATAGTAAGTTTCTATTTGACCCCAAGTGCTTTATTCAATCCAGTACTGTTTTGTACTTTTTTAATGCTCCCTCCAAAACTCTTAAAAACTCACTTTGAAATTGCTGCTGAATCAGTCTTGGCCTTCCAAGATGGACTTTTAGGGCACCAAAGTATCAGTTTACATGTTCCTATAGAAGTCTGCAGAGAGGGGGAGGGGGGGAGCAGCAGAAGACAATCTGAAATGGTGCTGCAGCTAACAGTAAGTTTCTATTTCACCCCAAGTGCTTAATTCACACCAATACTGTTCTGTACGTTTCTATAATGTCCTATAGGCTGCTGCTTCTGAAAGATTTCCTAAGCCCATTCACTTCAGTGGGATGATTCGGGTAAAATCTACGTCAAGATTAAGCATGACACTTTTTTTTTTTCTGCTAGCTGATTTCTTTCAGTTAGTGGAAAATGAAGCGTCTGCCTCTCATTGAAATGAATAGGAGGTGGAATTTTGTGACAGATTCTGTCACAAAAATTCCTCAGTGTGAACTAAGTCTAAGAATGACATTCGGATCTCTGTCATTGATGTGCTGTGGCTGTGTAGCAGAGGATTATCTCCAATGTCATTCTCAGCTGATTTCCATGGATGATTTTGTTCCACAATGCAAAAACAAAAATTCTCGCAGAGATTTTCTGTAGCATGTGAACAGGGTTGTGGAAGCTCCATTCACATGCATGGATTGTTATCAGCTTTGGGGAGGATTTCACTGTGGAATCTGTGTCAAAATCCACGTCAAATCTGATATGCATGAAAAGGGTTGTGCCAAGTTATCACATACTTGCCAGAAAAAATGATGTCATAAGAAAGGGGACATGGTCATGCCCATGGGGGGCAGGGTGATGTCCAGAAGAGGCATGGCTCTGTCCATAGAGGGTGTGACCTTGTCTGAAAAATTTCACAGTGCCCTTGATGTGTTGTACTCACACATGCGAGACTACCACATGGGTTATCTGGGACTATGATACTCATTGCTGGCTGCTACCTCTTCACTACTTACCTTACTACTTACTTCACAGCGCCATACGTTGTATAGTGGCTGTGCTTGGTACTGCAGCTCGGCCCCATTCATTTCAATGGGACTGTGCCGCAATATGGCCATGTGACCTACGAACGTGATGTCACTGGCCTGAGAAGAGGAAGTGGAACTTAACATCATAATCCTGGAAAACCCACCGGTCCTCCATTCAGTGGGGTTCCAGGGGTGTCATTGTGGGATTCCTGTCATTTTAGTAGTTCATATCACACCAGTAACGCATAGCATTGGATTTTGCAGATATAATTTGTGCAAAAATAGCGCTATATATATATATTTAGATACGTTTGCCCTATTTAGGGCCATTATAATACAGCTACAGGCCTAGCTAATAGCCAAAATAGTACAAAACTCTGCCTCTAAAAATATGCCGCATATAAATATCAGATTATGTATTAATTTATTCACACATAATAAATTGTTACAGGATTAATAAAACTGTAAAACGGAATACGGCGTCGAGCAACCATTCCAGCCAGAGCGACTCCCAGCTCCTCTTCAGCTCACAGTTGTGCCCTGACAGCTCTCAGCAGGGACCCCTGGATTATAACACACAGACAAAATATCAGAAAAACTCCAATCAAAACTCCCAAGATGTAAGTAATGCCGTCTTTATCCTGACAGATGTCTGTAGTGTGCGCAGGCGCTGGTAGAAAACGCTGGTTTAGGCCTAATGATGTAATGTTATTTATGGAAACAACGTAAAATCATCTTATAGTCGACTTGGATGTGTCAATGGGGAACAAAACTGACCCAGTGTAATAAGTTATTCGGCCAGGTTTTATTACATAAGTACAGTCTAATAAAGCTAGAAAATATTCAGATACACAGCGCCACCTGGAGTGTGTGATGTAAATAACCGGTGTTTGATGAGCAGTCTCTAGAGCTGCACAATGGAGAGATCACACAACACATACACTTCAGACTTCAGACATCTGTTTCATACCAGTTTTTCCTTGAAGTTACAATTTAATTGAAGATAATTGAGAAATGTGGATAAATACAAAGGTGCTTCAGGTCTGGGTCAGAGGGGGCACTATGTCTCATCACAGAGACCCCACTGTGAGGTGTACAAGGACTTATTACATCATGCATGCCCTGCTAAGAATTATAGGTAAGGAAAATGCAAAGAAGACCTCCTTAGTGGAAAAGAGGAACTTGCTCTACCACATCCATTTGGAAAGTAGCTCTCTATAGATCAAACCTGGATTTCATGAAACCTAATAACATAATCTGGGAATATTGCCAAACAAGAATAATATAAATCAGCAAATAAAAGAAGAAAAAAACAGGGGGGGGGGGCCCCCGTAAATAGATGAGAATATTTATCCTGTACTGATCCTGAGTTACACCTACATCCGATTATACCCAGAGCGCGCCCACTACTCTGCTGGGCAGCCACTGTGCCACACAACACATCACTTCCCCTGCTCTGCTGTGTTTTATTCCCCAGCTAAACCCGAGCGCGTCACTATTCTGCTGGTACAGTCACTGTGTACATACATTACATTATTTATCCTGTACTGATCCTGAGTTACCTCCTGTATTATACTCCAGAGCTGCGCTCACTATTCTGCTGGTGCAGTCACTGTGTACATACATTACATTACTTATCCTGTACTGATCCTGAGTTACATCCTGTATTATACTCCAGAGCTGCGCTCACTATTCTGCTGGTACAGTCACTGTGTACATACATTACATTACTTATCCTGTACTGATCCTGAGTTACATCCTGTATTATACTCCAGAGCTGCGCTCACTATTCTGCTGGTACAGTCACTGTGTACATACATTACATTACTTATCCTGTACTGATCCTGAGTTACATCCTGTATTATACTCCAGAGCTGCGCTCACTATTCTGCTGGTACAGTCACTGTGTACATACCCCATCATTACTACCCTACCGAGCCCTGCAGCTCACTATTCTGCTGGTACAGTCACTGTGTACATACATTCCATTACTTATCCTGTACTGATCCTGAGTTACATCCTGTATTATACTCCAGAGCTGCACTCACTATTCTGCTGGTGCAGTCACTGTGTACATACATTACATTACTTATCCTGTACTGATCCTGAGTTACATCCTGTATTATACTCCAGAGCTGCGCTCACAATTCTGCTGGTGCAGTCACTTGTACATACACATACATCCGACTGCCTGGTTCTCCTGTATTATACTCCAGAGCTGCGCTCACTATTCTGCTGGTGCAGTCACTGTGTACATACATTACATTACTTATCCTGTACTGCTCCTGAGTTACATCCTGTATTATACTCCAGAGCTGCGCTCACTATTCTGCTGGTGCAGTCACTGTGTACATATATTACATTACTTATCCTGTACTGATCCTGAGTTACATCCTGTATTATACTCCAGAGCTGCATTCACTAATGTGTACACACATTACCCTGTACAGGATAAGTAATGTAATGTATGTACACAGTGACTGTACCAGCAGAATAGTGAGCGCAGCTCTGAAGTACTGTATAATACAAGCTGTTATGCAGGATTGATATTAGATAGTTACTTAACTATTTTTGTACAGATAAAGAGAAAGTCTGGGCAGTGCTGACGTCCTCAGTATTGGGTGCACGTGCTTTGGGTGTACAACCTTCAAAAATTCCAATAATTAGAAAAGTGGCAGCGTTCCAAAATGCTGAAAAGTGAAGTAAGTTTATTCCCCATATGTTCACTGGCTATGTCTCAGCTCATTACCTTCACACTTGAATTCCATTGGCTTGTAAAGGACTGAAGGTAATGAGCTGAGACTCTACATGTGAACATATGGGTGAATACACTTCCTTCACTTGCCATCATTTTGGAGTTCTGCCGCCTCTCTAATGAACCATTTCTATACAATTATTCATATAGAACGGTGTTCTCAGGTGCACATACACTTTACTTCAGTAATGCCTTAAATTACTATTAAAGTTGTTTCCCAATCCTGGACATAAATGTTATAGATGTGGCTGCCATCTCTGTGATATAAGACCCTCGCCCTCCGGCTGCTGTGAAGGTAGACATGGCAGCTCATGTGCCGCTCCATTCACATCTACTGAACAAGTTAACTGCGCATGTGCTGCCAGGGGTGTAGCCATAGGGGGTACCGCGATAGCAGTCACTACCGAGCCCTGGACACTGAGGGGGCCCTAATGGTCCCTCTGCCACATAAAATAGACCATTTGTGGTCCACCATCTTCAAATTCACACTGGTCAGGGGTCTTTGATCTCCATTCTAATGTGAAACCCACATCAATAAGATCTTTATGGCATATGTTCTGGTCCCACAGCCTGTTTTTAAAGGGATTTTGTGGAATCATGATATTGATGGACTATTCTTAGAACAGGTTATCAAAATCAGCGGGGGTCCGACTCCCTGTATGAAGACGCCGCGGCAATCAGGAGAAGTCTCTTTCCTTTTCTCAGGCCAGTGACATCACATCTATTAGTCACATGGCCATGCTGCAGCTAAGTCCCATTCAAATGAATGGGGCTGAGCTGCAATACCAAGAACAGCCACTATACAATGTACGGTGCTGTGCTTGGTAAGTAGTGAAGAGGCCGCTGAACACTGTGGTCTGTCCAAGCAGCTGATCGGCCACTATTCCGAGACCCAGACCCCCACCGATCAGATATTGTTTATCTATCCTATCATAGTCTCAGAAAAATACATTTAATGTATTTCCTAAATCTTTACCAGAGTGAATTAAGTGCATATCAGAAGTACCAGGCGAAACCTCCGCTGTGCAACATCGACCCCCAGGAACCGTTTCAACCTTTCGGGCTGACAAAACCCAAAGATATTATAGAACAATTCGAGGAAAGCAAGAAAAAAGTAAAAGAAAAACATGAAAGGTAAAGAAAAATAACATACGATTCCATTACATCCTAATATGTATGACATAGTGACCTGTCATATGACTTTCCCCCTTTACTTTAGTGAGCGACTGAACCAGGTCATCACCAACATCCAAGAAACCTTACAAGATGTAAGTAAAGATGATAATCTGTAATAATACTTTATAAATATTCACACACTTAAAGGACTCACAATTTTTATGTTTTTCAGCTAAAAGTACCATTTGTAAATTTAGAGGAAACCACAAATTTGAGATGCCAGTCAATACTGGATAGTATTAATGCTGCTTCTAAAGCAGGTGAGTTGATTTCTAAAAAAAATTTCTTCCTTTACCAGTAGAGGGCGCATGAGGCCTGTAAATCAGAAAGCTGCTGATAGTAAAGAGTCTAGCCACACGTTGAAGGGGTTATCCACTTTCTAATATTGATAGCCTATCCTTAGGATCGGTCATCAATATTAGATCTGCGAGGGTCCAACAGCCTAGACCTCCGCAGACCCCGGCGAGAGAGCAGCACGGCTCCTGGCATGTAAACATTACTGGGAACTATGGTCTCCCTGAACAGCGGATCTGCGGAGGTCTCACTTGTCAGACCCTCACATATCTAATATTGATGGATAGGCAATCAATATTAGAAAGTGGATAACCCCTTTAAGTTCAGTATAACTATATTTTAGGCTAAGGCCCCATCTAGCGCTCTGCAGCCAAAAAGTACTGTGGGAAATACCTTGGCCGCAGCATTTCTGCCGTGGCAAAATTGTGATATTTACACTACGTGGTGCCCCAGCCTTAAAGGGGTTTTCCAGGACTTATATATTGATGACCTGTCCTTAGAATAGGTAATTGATATGTGATTGGTGAGGGTCCGATCAGCTGGTTAAAGAGGCTGCAGCATTGGAATGAGCGCTGCGGCCTCTTCACTGAGTACGAAGCACCTGTGCCATACATATTGTAGTGGTTGTGCTTGGTATTGCAGCTCAGCCTCATTAACTTGAATGGGACTGAGTAGCTGCTGTATCGTGTGATCAATGAATATAAGGAAGAGATTGCAGCGCTGCTGAGCCCTATGACCTTATCAAACAACTGATCGATGATGCCCAGGTGTCATATCTTCATCTATTAGCTACAAAAATTATCTCTCTGTTTCTATGGCGGACTCAGCCGATTCAAACAATACCTTGATTTCAGTAATACTTCATTTACCCTGTGGGGGAGCTGCAGGGAAACTGAACACTTGCTACATCGGACAACCCCTTCAATACTGTGGTCATGTATTACATGTATGTGATTGAGATGTCTCTCTTGTTTTTTAGATATGTGGTTCTCAGGGGTCACTGCCTCATCCATTACATATCTGTGAATTTTTTGTGTCTTCCAGTGCAGGAAAAATTATCTACTTATTATGACTCCATTCTAAAAGTAGTGCCCCTAAAATCTGATCTGAATCAAGCAATTTTGAACCTGGAAAAGAAAATACAATTAGTGAGTTGTACATTTGATATTTGGATATTTGTGATGTGCACATATATCTTAAAAAACTTATTTTACCTCTCCTGACATGTCCGTTTTAGGAAATGCATGTATTCCCCATAATATAACAATTTCTAGAGAATCGTTTCTTATTCTGTGTTACTTTGTTCCTCTATTATACCTACTGGAAATTTAAATATAAATTGAAAATTGGGTGTGTCCCTACACAGTCTGACACTGTCTAGTGCTATTAGATTCTATACAGACATACCCTTTTGACAAGGGGAATAGTCATGCCAAGTTGTCATCTAATTTGTAAATTTCCAGGACGAATAGCAGAGGAACAGAATAACACAAAGTTATGAGAAAAGATGCTTCAGAATTGGTATGTCATGTTAGCAAGCCACAGATCCTTGAGTACTATTTAACTCACTTTACATCACATTACTATTGTTGTACTTGTTCTAAGTTACTGCCTGTATTATACTCCAGAGCTGCATTCACAATTCTGCTTGAGAGTTTGTTCTTCCTACATCAGATTACTGCACAGTGCCTGATGTGAAGAGGACACTTCCCAGAATTCAAATGACCACAGCAATCTTGGTATAGACAAAGGATCCATTTTCTAAAGGGTAACTAAACTTGTACTTATTTTTTCATAAATCCATAGAGCGGGTGAAGAGAATAAACTTTGTAATATACTTTATTCAAGAAAAGTGCCTGTATCTTCGCTTATTTGCCTCTTTCTGCCACTGTTCAAATCTGTACAATAGAAGTCTATGGAGAGGGGAGGGGAAGGAAGAGTAGAGCTCCTGAAAGCAGAGAGACACGTGCATTCTAGAGAGACAGTTCTCTGTCACAACACAGTTATCAGGAATTATCAGGACGGCCTCCTATCTGTCTCTCCTTCTCCTCCCCTCTCCATAGACTTCATTATAAACTGACACTACTTGTGTACAGAGTAAGGACTGAGATCACTCAGATATGAATTGAAGAAATACTTAAAGACACAGGCACTTTTTTTTTAGTGAAGTGTATTGCAAAATTTGTGCCCTTCACCCACATTATAGATTTATGAAAAAATAAATAAGTTTACTTAGTCTTTAAGACCTATGGTTTGTGTGCAGGTCTTAATCCATCCGTGCATTGTCACAAGATGTGCCAGAATTACTAAGAGACTTCGGCCTTCTAATAATTCAGGCACAACATGGGAAGCCTGCACCAGTTTACACCAGATTTCAGCTTTAAACTGCACCAAAATAAATGTGTCTGGCCGCAGCGTCCCTGCCCCAGGTTGTCTCCATCCCTGCTCTTTTTTGAAAGTGGCACAGAATGAGAAAAGTCACAATTTTTGTGCAAAAACCAGGTAGGTGACATAAATTGCAACTTGTCATGCCTTGTGCACCAAAAAACTGGCAGCCAAGGCATGATGTATTGGCCCTAGTGACCCTACCCTCAGCTTGACAAGTCTAGAGCATATTTACACAGTTGCCATAATCTCTAGCTTCCTGGCCCCTGCTCAGGTTTCTCCGGGCCGACTCCTGCCCATAAACAGAGCATTTGTTTTAAAGAATTGACTCCTTCTCATAGCCTTGATGTTAAGTCCTTTCTAGTCATCCTGCATGGCTGTCATCCCTAGAGGACACATTTGCAGACTGAGCCTGAAATGTATCTATGCCATCTAGTATAACTCATCTCCTTGTTTTTGTAGAAAGATGCAGAAGTGACAGATTTAAGATCCAGCGTCCAGCTGCTTTTAATGGCCTTGGATGCGATGAAGTTACAGCAAAACGAGAAGCACCTGGAGTTGTCAGAAAAATTAGCACAGTTGTCAGATTTTATGCAGTCATCAGACGATAGAATATTA
This sequence comes from Leptodactylus fallax, assembly GCA_947044405.1. NCBI lineage: Eukaryota > Metazoa > Chordata > Amphibia > Anura > Leptodactylidae > Leptodactylus > Leptodactylus fallax. The sequence goes on from CAMRHE010000142.1 coordinate 3,313,181, forward strand.
AGTGAGATCCGTAAAAACATATCGGTTTCTAGGCCAGCCTGTCACTTGAAAGACAAAACCACACAGACTTCCCCCATAAGTGTCCAAGACCTGTCTGTTAAAGAAGATCCCCCATCATGGTGTAAAACAATAAGCGCTCGTCCAGATGGGCCTTCTCCTTCACCGGCTAATGTCCCCTGCACATGTGGTGGAAATCCTAGTATTAGGGAGGTAAAGGGTAGAAAAGCCATCAATGTAACATCTGCAAGAAGTGCCGGCAATCCTTCAGCTGATCAAAGAAGATGGAAGAATGCAATAACTATGGCTGATACATCTGCACATAATCTCCAATCTTTAGATCAAGATGGTCGCTGCATGCCGATTCAGCAGGACAGCCCGTCTACAAATACCGGTCTGTATAGTGAGAAGGAAAATCAGGTAATTGTAACCAGATCTAAGGGCAAACAGAACACTTCAAAAAGACCAAAAAAGAGCAGGAGAGGACTAAAGAAGGGAGCGAAGAACACCATACAGGTTCCTTCCAGAGCTGACAACTCAATCCACGCACCTGGCAATGAACCCGTCACTCAACAAAGGGCAAATTCTATCAAAGCCACCCAAGATTGTTTTACGCTCTTCTCCCAGAGCTGTGGCTTTTCATCCTTAGCTGTCACTCCTACACCGCTGAGGAAAGCGCAGAAGAAGAAGAGTCTGAATTTTATAGTCCTCGGTTCTCAGCAAATAATAGAAGGATCTGAAATAAAAGGAGCGAGCACCGGTGATCAGAGCAGATTTGGCAAAACAGAGAGAGAACTTGGATGCGAAGCGTCCTCATGGGACGGCAATGATTCACATCGCAGAAAAAGTGAAGAAGATAAGATGGTGTGGTTTCCATCCTCAAGTCCTGTACACAGTTATAGCACAACACATTCTGCTCAGAAGACGGACCTGAAGGATCTTCTCAATTTGTTCTCTGATAGTAGTGATACTGACTAAACTGAACAGAGTAGAGTCACTTCTCTTCTTAGGCTTTGTTCACACACTGATTAGGCTGACATGAATGGGTCTTATTAGCCAAGTGTTACAGACTCTGTGGCAAGATTGAGGAGGACGCCTATTTTTTTAGTGTCCTGCTTCGATCTCTGCCTCTCATTGAATACAATAGCAGGCAGAATCAGGGTAGGGTTTGGCACTGATATTGAGGTGGAAGCCATCGTGTGAACATACCCTTAGGCTCCATGCAAGTGGCCGAGTGTGCATCCAATGTGGGGCCAAGTTTGCAGCGGAATGCACTTGGATGACATTTACAGTGACATCCGAGTGTATTCTGTGATACGGTCACCTCTATAGGGGCTTCCGATTCATTCTATTCCAATGACATGGAGCAGGATGGAACCTGCTCTATAGCCATCCATGTCAGAACAAAATGAATCGGAAGCCCCCATAAAGGTGAGCGTACATCAAATGCACACTTGGCTGTTTGCATGGGGCCTTAGAGTACAAGACAACACTCCTGATATGTCTAAATACCTGATGGACACTTTGTGTGTTTTTCTGGACTTAAGGTATCCCAAGTACTGAAGTCCATCTCACCAGTCTGAATGGCTGATAACAGGGAACAGTAGATTGTCTGCAGTTGCCCATTAAATTGTATAGGATAGAAGTTTTAGCTAATAGATTAATAAAGGGAAATCAAAGAAAAAAAAAAATCACACTTCTTAGCTTCTTGTATCTTTATAATACTATGACAAGTAACCCCTTCACATGGTGTATTCACACACAGAAGATTTGCAGCAGAAATTTCTGCCACTGTCCCCTTCAGATGAATATTAGAGCTTGCAGTAAAACGTTGCAAGCAGCAACAACCCCGTTCAGATGAGTAGAACTGATTTTCAGTTGCAGAAACCTTCAGCATGTGAATACCGGTATATCCAGTGGCCATTGTTTGCTCTTGGGTCTTTGGAGCATTTTTATCCAATAGTCTAGTATTGGTTGGTTTACATAATTAAAGGGGTTGTGCCATTATAGACACTTGTCAGATCCCTGGGGGGGGGGGGGGAATCCAAACACCAGGTCCCCCAGAGATCACAAGAGCCAGTGTGCTTGTGTGACCAGCGCTCAATTCAATGCTATGAGACTGCTAGGACTGCAATCTCTGACAGCGCCTGAATCCTCATAGCATTGAATGGAGTGCTATGAGGAGAGTTTAGGAGAACTTTTGGTCCCCTGTTCTCCTGATCACTGGGGGACAGACCCCCAGCGATGACACAAACCCTTTAAGAGTCTGTCTCTTAGGGTTAGTTCACATGGTGGAAAATGAAGAGGCCGGTTTCCGGCCACCGGCTAACCACAATGGGATGCCGATGTATGGCGTCAGCATTCAGTCACGGCTTTCTGCTGCAGCAGGACGTCCCAAGCCGCGAATTCCACGGCTAATTCATGTGTGGCATCTACGGCACAAGATCGAGCAGGGCGCTTATATTTTCAGCGTCCTGCTGTGATCTCTGCCGCATATTGAAAAGAATGGAAGGCAGAATCTGGGCAGAATCTGCTGCTAATTTGAGTAGCAGAATCCACCCCCAAATCCATGGCAAATTCCTCAGTGTGAACTTACCCTTATATCTTCTACACCATGTCACACACAAGACCTTCCTCTTAATGCAAATCACAGACATGTTTTCTAGTGCACTTTTCTTTGAAGGTTTGTACTTTTACATCTAGAGTGAACCTATATGGTGTGAAAAATGTAAAAAAAAATAGCAAATATACAATTATTTCAAATCAAATAACCTTACGTAAAGACCCCTGCGTACCTATCAGCGGCCTGTTTCATGTCACACGCATTATCCTATTTCACCCACACAGGACTTATAATGAGAAAAAATAAACTGCAAGTGAAAATCAACTTCTATTCCTGTAGATTTAATAGATCACAAAAATGTGATATGTGCGCTGCTCTATAATGCGGTCTATATTTAGAGAGGCAATCCTATAATAACACTGGATTCCATACCTTACACACAATGTTATTTTTAGGTCTCCACTAGTCATATCAAGCACTATAAATACATAGGTGGAACATTTACCAATGTGCGATGTTACATTGTAAAAACTCAGGCAATTGTTACAAAGAATGTTACAAAAACTAAACACATTCTGTGCTCCGTCTACTTAAAGGAACATACCAGGAAAACCTGATACCCTGGGGCTGTGTCACGTAAGGACCGCCTTAGCACGTGACGTGGGTTTGGTTGTCAGGGGTCAATTCAATCCAGACACTCAATCTTGCACTCAGGGTTGGTTCACACTAGTGTTTGGGGACTCCATCCCCCATTCTGCTTAAAATAGGGAGAGAGAAAAGTTCTGCAAGCAGGACTTTACTCTCCACCGATTTCAGGCAGATACCGGGTGGAAATCCGGCGCACCACATTATAGTCTAAGTAACCACTTTTAAGCGGATAGGGTTTCTGTTTTTCGGGTCCCCAAGTGGACCTGAAGAACAGAAACCCGAACGCTAGTGTGAACCTAGTGTTACCCTTCACTCAGGCTGCAAATGTAGCGTAAATTCACACAGTACACTGACCCTCAAATATACTGTACACCACCACCACTACTGGCTGGCTTAAACAGAATCCCGACTCACATATACACGCGTCTCTCCAACAGTCAGACGCAAACACACTTCAAAAAGGTAATGGCTTCATGGAGCAAACGCAAAATATCATTAAATTTAACGATTTAATACCCAAAGGGTTCAGTATATAACAGAAAATCAAAAAATGACCAGACAAGCAAAACAGTTGCAAAACTAAAAAGGAGAAAAACAGAAAAGCCTTATGAATTAGTGATGAGTCCTTCTGGTTCTATGGTCACAACTTCCCCTCTCTTATGTCGCAACTAATTGTAAACCAATAAAAACTGGACACCGGGTCTTGTGCTGCAGGAAGTTACGTTTCACCCCTGACATTACTTGTATACACATATCCCAATGTAATACACTGATAACACCTGCATAAACAATTTCTAGAAATGACTCTCCAGTAGCAAAATATATATTAATATGGCTGCCGTATACCAATGGAGTACACAAAGCAACCTTTCCTGTATCAGGAGGAGGTATCTAGATTGATAAATCTCAATTCTCCTCTTCCTTAATTACCAGACACTTATTTTTTCCTTTGTTTTCCAGAAGTGTCTGAGCTAAGGAAGGACGTTCCTTCCAGATGGTGTTGTGCCCGTCTGTGTTTAAGCTTGGTAATGTAAGCAGAGGGCACCATAATAAGTACATCAAAGACTGCGTCTTCCAGGCAGTGCCGTGAGTTGATGCATGGGTCTTGGCAGACAACTTAATATTTCTTTAATGCTTTACTGTAAGTAGTCGGAAGAATTGCTCGTAGGTGAGCAGGCGACTTCCCGTCAAAGCTGATTCATCCTCGATCCAGGAAATCAGCCCTTTGTACATTTGGAAAATGTCAACCCTATGCACAGGAATGGCCTAAGTAAACCATAAGAGTCTTCTCTACTATTGGTCTGTAGCTTGTGGTCTGCAGCCTATTAGGAGACTACTACTTCCAACATGTCCTGACAAACCATAGCTGTCATCACATGCTGAGAGTTGTAGTTTCACATCTAGTAAAATCAAAGTTTCCAGGTCATTCTTCTGCGTTGTTCCAACCAGACCACTAGAGACCAACAGCCGGGTGACCATTGAGGCCTGTGGTTGGGCCTTTAGCAGTCATGTGGCATGCTGACGTCATGACACTAACACACACATCATGACATTGTCATACCCCAAAGGACCAATCACAGGCCTCAGTGGTCTCTCCACGACTTGTGATGTCACCCAAGAGGGAGTCCAGGAGAGATGAGGGAAGGCGAGTAGAAGTATTTATCATGTTTCTAAGCCTCCACTCTAAAAAGAGACCTCAGAGTATAATAGTGATTTGTGGGTGAAAAAACCCAAACGTTTCGGGCTTGTGTCAAATTTGGCTCGATCTGAACTGGTTCACTCATCTCTATAGACCACCAGTTATGGCACTTTTTTTATGTCTGAGCACTAGAATTACTGTCCAGTTAAACTTAACTTCATGTAACACTAATGCTCCATGCACAAGACGTAGTTTTTATCCGCCATTGCGGACTCGTACGGACCCAGGTCCTATACCGGTCTGTATTTGTGGTCCAGTCAATTAATTTCAATATATGAGTCAGAGAAAATCACAGATGACACACTGATCCCAATCCTTGTGTAATCCGTTCCGTTTTTACAGACTCGTTCACTGTCCATCCTTCAATAGACACCGATCCACTGATTCCAGGACAGTTGGAATTTTTTTCTCTAGCCCCCACCATTCCTGAGCAATCACTGCTGTTAGTTTCAGCTTCCAATATGCTGATTAGACTGTCAAGTGGGCGGGCTTTATCTGGAGTACATAATCAAGGTCTGCCTACCAGACAGTGGACGGCCTAATTTACACACGGAGGCCACCACTGAGAAGACACCATCCATTTCATTTTTCACGGATCCGTGCTTTCTTCTTCTCAGGACACGACCACCCTTCCGTTGGTCACATGGCCATGCCACAGTTCAGTCCCATTCATTGTAATGGGACTGAACTCTAGCATTTTCATGTGACCAATGGAATTGAAGTCACTTCCTGTTCATGAGAAGACAAAAGCAGCCATGACCCTAGAGTATAATAGTGATTTGTTTGTGACTAAGTTGGGTTGAACCTGAAACTTTTGGAAAATTTAGGTCGAATCTGACTCGATCTGAATCGGTTCACTTATCTATACAGACCCCTTTTTGTATGTCTGTGCAGATAGTCAAGGCCCGCCCACCTGACAGTAGAAGACCTAATTAACACCATCAGTGCTGAAAGTAAGGCTACATGCACACGGCCGGCTTCATTCTGATCTAATTATAGAGCAGGTCCTTTCCTGATACATGATATTGGGTCAGAACGGGATGGAACCCCCCCATAGGTGTGACTGAAGCACGGAAGGTACTCAGAGGTCACCCGAGTCTGATCTGAGAGCCTTCCGTTAAAAATTCGGGAACAGTAGGTGCTAGAGAAAAAAATTTCAATGGTGCCAGAATTAGTGGAGGGGAGCCTATTACAGAATACAAAGAGTTGGAGTTGGGTGAAGGGCCCCCTTTAACTCCATGTACATATACAGGAAATTTGTGGCAGAATGTGAACATCCACTTATATAAGATACAAAAATAAACACAAACAATGTTTTGATTTTTTTTTGTTTTTCATGTTTTATTCTTAAACATTTGTAAAAATAAACTGTTCAGAACATACAGCAGATATTTTTTATTACTTTATCGCCCCACCTTTGCCTCCAATCCCGTCCCCTCTAATAGAAATAGTTACCAGGCATTAGATTAGTGACTATCCACACATCGCACTATGTATAGGATGCCGCAATGTCAGATCCACAGACCGCTACAATGAATATTAGAATGTTTTTGGTATTCATTGTATTTGCAGCGTATAAAGTAAAACATGGTTGCTTTTTTCACAAATAGCGCCACACTTGTATGCAGTTGGTGTGTGGTATTACAATGCAGCCATAGTCACTTCAAGCGGAGGTGCAGTACCAGACACAACCCACAGACGTGTGGTGCTGTTTTTGGAAAATCCATGTGAGGTAAGGTAAGCTACATTTCCACTGTGATGGATCACAGGATCTGGTGTGAAGGACATCAACTGACCGCTCATGAACTGCGCCATCATTGTCCATAGGCTGTGTCTGGTATTGCAGCTCAGTTCAATTGACTTGAATACTTTGAATACTGTAATACTAAATGCAACCATTGGTAAAGAGGGGCACTGTTTAAAAAAAAAAAAAAAAAAAAAAGTAGGCCCCCTGTCTAATCTGGTACACTTTACTAGGTCGCTCTTATGAGGCTACGATACTTTATATAAAGCGTTAACTAAGGGAAGCCATGCACTACCTTAGTAGTCTGTCTCAATGGGCAGCGCAGGAGGGGAGCCCTGTCAGTCCGGGACTGTCCTCCAGCTCCAGTAGTGTTGCCAAGAACACATCTATTAACATAGCGTAGCATAGCCACTTGTTAAGAACAACATGGCGCCCTCTAGGGCTATACAGTAATAGTACTCATCATCACATTTGCAAAAGTCTTCAAAAATCATAGCACAGCAATGTTCATGTACAGATATAGGTTGCCAGTGTTATTAATATCCATAAGTCAGGGCTCTCTTCTAAATGATAGAGACCAGGGAGATCTGCCCACTCTTCCGGGAGGTCTCCCCTTTTTTTGGGAGCCTCCTGGGTGTGTCATGAAGGCTGACAAGTATGTTCTAAGCTATATCCTGTATAGTAGCAGCAGCAAAACTGTAGGCCATTTTAGAAAATTCGCCCCCACAGGGTTCTAGTACCACAGTAACTCATCTTATTGTATATTGTAGAGGCTGGAAACACACATGGAGTTTTTGATGCAGTTTTTGAACCAAACATAAAAGTGGATACCAAAAAAGTGAGAGGTATCCCAATTCCTTTATACTTTTCTGTTCTTTTTGGACCCCATGTTCAAAAAACTTCCAGCCTATGGCCGTGCTTGGAAGAGCTAAAGTCAACCTGTTCCATGTCTTAAGGGAAGACTCCTGGTAATTTGAATAGATTGTGTACCTTGTACTGGGCCTTAGGGGGCAGCACATGCTGCAGGGGTTCTCTCTGCCGCTTAGGCCCTAAGCATACGTTTTACCTGGACTGTGCTGTTTTTGGAAAAACACTACTGCAATTTTTGATGCAATTTTTTGAGGGAAGGATTGAAAAGCAAAAGGGAACTATAAACCTCTCCTTCATGCTGAATACACTTCTGGATTTGACTCAAAAAGTGCAGTATTTTCCAAAATTGATTTTTTTTTTTTTTTTTAAGGTGGTCTTAAAGTGACAGTACCTCAATAATTCAACCAGTATACTATGTTTACACTGACAAATTCATGGGATTCCTTACATTTTTGCGGCCACTAATTGTCACCACTATTGTCATGGAGTTAATGACGACTCAGCCAAGAATTTCCTTTGTTGGGAAAAGCAAAAAGGGTAGCTTGGCCTCATTTTTTTGCATAACACATTGAGTATTAGAGGTCCCATGGCCCCTGTGTGAATGAAGCAAGGGTCACACATGCCCACTGCGCTTCATTCAATCTCTATGGTATTAATGGAAGACAGCCGGACATGGGACCCCCTGTACTCATGGCTGGTGGGGGTCCCAGGAACCGTAACTATTCTGTTATAAATCTGTCATGTGAGCTTTCACGGTGCCCTGAAAGCAGCTTAGGATGTGACTAGAGTATAACACATTTTAAATCACTCATTTCGCCGCAGGATGTTTTTGTAGGATGGCAGCAGCTGTCTACTAGACTGAGCTCGTACACAAGGCTGACCGTCGTGCCATACATCTACTTAATGAAGGTAATGCCATCCTTGCCAACATCTTGTTTCCTTTCACTTCCTTATAAAGAGCCATTGTTTAATGATTTTGTCTGAAGACAGAATAAAGTGGATCTTAATCCCATTATTTATATCCCTTCTCGCCCACTGAATGCTCCGGCATTTCCAGATTTTGTTAAACAATTTCCTCTGGCTTGGGACAAAATACTGCATGTTATTTGGAAACATCCTCTCACTAGTCATGTGTAGCTCTAGGTATGAAAGCTTACCCAATATCCACAACCCAGGGTTTTATTATTATTACATCTGCAGGGATACACCCTTGGGCCAGACCCAGTTTTAGAGTAGAAAGAAATCCAATCCCCTTTCTTAGCATTAACAGATTCTGTCTGCCTGCAGCCGCCACTAGGTGGAGCTCAGGAGCATACAGGGTATACATTCAGTCAGGAATCTGTATGTAGGGCTTGCTTGAATGGGGTTGAGCTGCAAAACCAGACACAGCCTACAGCTATGAGTAGCGCTGTTTTTGGAAAAAGGCAGCAATATTTTTTGTAATCTAACACAACCCCTTTAACTTTAAAGGGGGTCTTTCAACACCTCAAGCATTCTTTAATAGAATCCAATCCACTGATTCCAGCGCAGTTGGAATTTTTTTCTCTAGCCCCAACCATTCCTGAGTAATCACTACTGTAAATTTCAGCACCCGATATGCTAATTAGGCATCCTACTGTCTGGTGGTCCTGATCTGGAGCAGGTAGTCTGGGACCACCCACCTGACAGTTGAGAGCTTAAGTGCTGAGTATAACCGTTCAGACTGCTCAGGAACGGTGAGGCCTAGAAAAAAATTCCAACTGCGTCGGAATCAGTGAAGCAATGCCAATTGAAGGATGCAAAGAGTTAGAATTGGTGGAGGACTTCTTTAAATGATCGGGCATAGAGCACTAGGGTGGGTCAGTGAATCCGACTGCTCACCTGTCATGCGCTATCGATGCTGCAAAGTAAAATTTCCATATTCTTAACAAAATTCAACCAAAGGCAACATATAGTACTCTCAAATGATACTCCCACCCTATATACACCCTATCAACAGAGTCTTTGTATTTCAAGATCCAGAACAGCTCGGCAACCAGCTCTGGACATGTGCAAACTTGGATTTTTTTTGTACAGTTTTTTAGTACGTCTCATCATAGATCTCCTATTAGAGTTTATGGTCTCGGTTACAAAGAGTCTTCATAAGTTTGTTGGTCAAAGGGTCTTCCTCCTCGGAACTGTAGAAATTGTTTCTTGGGAAAAGTTGAGGTTTGGCGTCAGAATTCATATCGAGCAGGTCGAAAGAATCACTGGAGAGGAAACTATCATCACTGATGACGCTCGATGGCCGGCTCGGACTCTTCGGAGGATCTGCAACTAGGTCTTCCATAGAGTCTGAAAAGCGGAGAGGTGAGCAATCTCTGGGAAGGTCCAAGCTGGTGGAGAAGCGTCCATTTTTTTTTAGAATGCCCTTTTTCCTTTTTGAGCGCCTGTCGTACTTTGCTTTTTCCTCTGGTACTGTGAGGTAGGTCTTCTGGATTTCTGAGTACGTTACCCTCTCGGGGGATGAAGAATAACCTGATTCCCCCTCGTGTGTTTTTTTCAGGATTCCTTTCTTCGGCACGTTGAAAGTGCATTGGATAGTAGTTGCCTTGTGTGACTCGTAGGCGGACGCGGTTTGAGCTTCTCTGCTGAGCTCCAGGTGATTCTCAGACAGGTTCTCTGAGAAAGTCGAGTTGAAGAAAGAACTGTCAAAGCTGCTCCTTTTCTTCAAGATCCCTTTTGGTTTTTGCCGGGGAACAATCAGTTCAGGTTCCTGCAGAGGGTGATTAATGTCGTTCTCTTTTTTGGACTTTCTCAAGCAAACTTCATACTCATCGTCTTCCTTCTGATGGGCTTTGCAATGTTCTTTTTGTGTTTCTTGGAAACTTGGTGTGTTCTGACACTCAATATACCGAGCCAGCAGCGGAGACTGGCATTCAGGTACCAGGTCACAGTCACAGACCACGGTGTCGTAGCCCCAGTTAACCCACCAGTGGTTGGCGATGTCTTCAATGGTAGCTCTCCGGGCTGGGTTTACTGTTAGCATCCAGTCGATCAGCCCACAGGCCCCTATATACAAAGGATAATCGCTATGGTTAATTACGTCATTAGAATTAGAGCTACAAGACATTGACATAAGTTGTAACATTAACATTAGATGTCGGACCCTCGCTGATCACATATTGATGAAGTTAGGTCATCAATAGATAAGTTTTGCTAAACCCCTTTAAAGGATATTATCAGCTTTGAAAATCCCTCTTTTTTGTTAGAAAGGTAGCACAAACATAAATTGGTAATGCATTCTCCCACTACTAAGATCCTCAGCGATCCGCTGTGATCTGTAAGGGAGCCTGGTGCCAACTATTTAATTTTCCTGCAGCACCCTCAGTGGTGAAATGAAGTATTACACAGTCCTTGTAAATAGCAATGGACTCGTCCTGTAAGACATGAACATTTTGGGTCCTCTAGAGCTGGGTCCTCCTGCTCTGACTTGTAGATAGAATCCACAATGGTATTTATCAAGCGTTTTCTAAACCAGACAGCCCCTTTAAGACATTACTCAATGTTTTATCATTTTCACAGATAAAGTAGACATCTTGTACTGACCGGACAGATGAGGAGGCTGCCTGTACTGTCCACTGCCAATCTGTTCTGCCAGTATCTTATAATTGCTGTTATCAAATGGCATGGTACCATAGATCAGCGCGTAGAGCAGCACGCCCAGGGCCCAGCAATCCACCTGCAGAGGAAAATATATATATATCATGAATACTACAACCACACGGACTGTGATGTGATAATAGATGGAAAGCAATGAATATGCTATTATTTGGCAGAGCTTCAAGACTCCTACAATGTCCCACAACCGAGCTGGAGTCCTATTGTCACACTGCAGTTTATAGAAAATACACCATGTCGCACACTGTGCAATTCAATGAGACCGTGACAATGCAATGATACAGCTAGGACTATCCTGGATGAGTTGCTGTGTAACAGCCGCCATGCTGTGCAGGCAAAGGCAAAAGCAGCAAGTGTTCAATATCCCTGCAGCACCTCCACAGGCGATACAAAGCATTACAGTGCTTATTGAAATCAATGGCTTGTCACATATCTAAGGTCCTCATCTGTACCACTCAGCTACTGAGTTCCTAAAAATGAAAGGGATTTCCCAGGACTAAAATATTGATGACCTATCATTAGGATATGAGATTGGTGGGGGTCTGACACCCGTCACCCCCACCATTCAGCTGTTTAAGAAGACTGTAGGGTGGGATCCCAGGCTTCAGGATATTGATCACCTATCCTAAGGATAGGTCATCAGTATTTTAGTCCTGGAAAACCCCTTTAAGTCAGAAATCCCTAATAGGGGACCTAAAAATGTGTTTTCTAAGCTACAGAAGTACGAATAAACCATATAGCATTACAGGTCAATATCAAGTATATGTATAGAGCAGCATTATACAGTATATACATAGAATTTACCTCTGGTCCACGGTATGGAAGACCCTTGACAATCTCCGGAGACGCATACAGAGGACTGCCACAATAGGTTTCTAAAACCTGGTTCTTGTGATAGAGATTGGAGAGGCCAAAGTCTGCGAGCTTAAAATAGGAGAAAAAGGTAAAATTATTACATGTGCAAATTATACATATAGTAAAAATATCACATATCAGCAATGAGTTACTGTACATGTGTCCCCCAAGTATGTACGATAAATGGGTTCATCACTTTCCAATGAATTAAGCTAAACCTAAACATAAGAATTATCTAGGCCTAATATAAGCAAACAAAAGAATGAAGCTAGACCTAACATAAGAAGCAATCTAGACCTAATGTAAGCTATCATAAGAAGTCAACTAGAACTAACATAAGTTAATATAAAACTAAGCTAGACCTAATGTAAGATAACATAATAATTAAGCTAGACCTAACATAAGATGATTATTAAGCTAGACTTAACATAAGTAAACATAGTAATGTTACACCTAACATATAAGAAATAAACTAGACCTAATATAGAACATGAGACATAAGCTAGACCTAACATATAACAAAAGAAAAAAGCTAGCAATAACATAAGAAATACACTAAAGATCATATATACTAACATAAGTAAGCTAGACCTAACATATAACGGAGAAAGCAGGGCCTAATATATGCAAACAAAAGAATTAATCTCACCTAACATAAGATGACGTAAAAGTTAAGATAGACCTAACAAAAGAAGCAAACATAAGATATAAGCTAGACCTACCATAGGCTAACATGAGAAGTAAGCTAGACCTAATATAACAAAACTAAAAAGTAAGCTAGATCTAACATAAGTAGTAAGCTAGACTTAACATAAGATTACATAAGTAGTAATATATCTAACATAATCTAATATGACAGTTAAACTAGACCTAATGTAAGCAAATAGAAGAATTAAGCTAGGCCTAACATAAGATAACTTAAAAATGAACTTAGATGTAATATAAGCTAATGTAAGAATTAAGAACCCAACTTGCACTTCAGCAGATTAAAGTGCTTATACAGGATTAGAAATACAAATAATTAGCACCACTCCTCTCCACAGGTTGTGTGTGGTATTGCAGCTGAACTCTACTAAAGTGAATGGAGCTGAGATGCAATACTACACACAGCCTGTAGTCAGGTGGAACATGTCCTAGTGAAAGACAAGATGTTGTGAGCTGACTTTGTACAGCGCTGTGGAATATGTTGACACTATATAAGTGACAGGAAGTGAGTAATTTTTGGTTGCATCACAACTTGTAATCGTGTCCTCCCCCCTAAACGTCAAGGAGGCAACAACATGACTAAGAGCCGGCACGAGAGAATACACAAAGGATCCGGATTGTTTCCTTGAAAGAGTAATTCCAGGAATGCTAATACATCCTGCGATATGTTGGGAATAGAAGGAATCGCTGAAGACGGATCCAATTAAAAGCTTTATTTGTCTGTGCAATTCTAAAACACAGACATTCCCGGCATTCTTCTGCACAATGTGAAACCTGCCATACCTTCCATAAAAGGCCAGTGCACCAGCAGGATGTTAGTCAGTGGCAGATTCCGGTTATTTTTAGCCACCCCATGAATCTTTCGGCTATTTCTGCCTGGTTGCACTTGAGCTGTTCGATATGTGGAAAATAGGTTCATTTTTGGCTCCGGAACGGTCACTTGGTTCCCACACTTTATCACTGCTAAAAGTGCTCACAGTCGTAGCCGGAGCTGGCCGGGTGGCCGACTCGGGTCCATTAGCATTCTGGCTTCTTGCAGGTGATAGTCCTGTCTGGAGGACTGGGAAGTTTTGGCAGACATAAATGTTTTTGGAGGGTGGAGTGCTTTGAGATCCCACTTGATTCCTGCAAGGCCTTGAACATTTGTGTATTATGGTTCCCGGGGGCCCCATTCCTCCTCTGGGTCCTCTACTTTACCAGACCTCTATTGCCACCATGTATATTTATACTTGTCAACTCTACCAGAATGTCAGGGAGACTCCCAAAAAGAGGGGCGACCTCCTGGAGTCTCAGAACAGAGGGAAGATCTTCCAAATGCTCCTGCTGAGGTCTATGGGGGTTATAGAGTCTATAAAGGATCACCAAAGCTCATCAGGGCGGTGGATAGTGGAGACCGACAGGCCGGTGTCTTATGGGCCCTTCCAATAATCCAATCCTGAGTATGCATCAGTATTTCCCCAGTACCCCTTACTAACAAAGGTAGCATAGGCAGTGACTTGGGGCCCTTGGAGAAAGGGGGCCCAGTCAGTGTCAGACTGGCCCATCAGAGTGCCAGAGGATCCCCTGGTGGGCCTTGGCTCTAACATGTTAATGGTTCACTAAAGGGCACCCAAATTGGAAGAGTACTAAGATGACTGTCCTAGGGGTTGTTGGCGGGTGGGCCCCCAGAATCAATTTATCTAGAGGGCCCAAGGAACTTCTGTCTGACACTGGGCCCAGCCCTGGGCTATTGAGTGGTCAGAACCTGTACAGGACTCCCCTCCACAAAGGGTATAAAACTGTCAAACCCAGGCACCCTATAAGGGCACCATTTTGATCTTTGTTATAGGGCCCCATTGCTTCTATAAACTACATACTACATCCACCAAAACTCAAAAAGCTTTCAGATATTGTATAATCCTTAAATTGTTAAAGGGGTTTACCAGGAATATAAAAATATGTCTGCTTTTTTCCATAAACAGCGCCACACCTGCCCACAGGTTATGTGCGGCATTGCAATTCTGCCCCACTCATTACAATGGAGCTGCAGTGCAGTACCACATGCAACCTACGCTGTTTTTGGAAGAAAGCGAACACATTTTTTAAAGCTTTGAAAACCCATTTAATAGCCTTTTTTTACTTATTTTAGTCATATCAATTTATCGGAAAGTTGGGTGACAACTGGTCACATCCCTGCTGAATTTGATTGGCTGTCGATTTTCCAGGGTTTTATTTTCTCACCTTTACATTGAGGTTTTCATCCAGGAGGATATTCTCAAGCTTGATGTCGCGGTGCACAATTTCATTCTGGAAAAAATGATATAAAAAGAAGATTATTAATAATTCAGTAACACAGAAAAGAGAATTTTAGCCGTAACAGATTATCACATAGCATTCTGGACTATTAGAGGGTTGCTTTATTCCAAAAACAGCACCACCCTGTCCATGGGTCAAGGTTGGTATTACAGCTCAGCTCTATTGAAGTGAATGGGGATGAACTGTAATACCACATGCAACCTGTGGACAAGAGTGGCGCTGTTTTAGAGGGAAGCAGCCATCCTTAACCTAAAAGTAACAATTCAATGTAATTATATAAAATGCAATAAATGAAGAAATATTTGCAACGTTTTTGGTCGCTATGTGCGGTCCCTCCCTTGCCGCTACAGACTATAGATGGAGCGTTGATGTCTTTAATAAATATATTTCTGGAACTTTATCTTTCTGCACTGAAAACATGAACATTTTTTGCTCCCTTTATTATGTGCGGCCGTTCCATAGTAAGCCATAACCGGAGCAGGAGGATTTATTGTCAGTGTCAGACATTTTATTATTTCCAGCGGTCGCTGCCAGGAGTAATAATGTATTGATTGAAAGGAGAGGAAGCTGAAATAAAGAGCATCACGCTGGAAATAAACACACACAGGTTACCCCGGAAACCAAAGTAATGTTTCTTTAGACAACGGCGTGCCAAAACGGCAGACGGGGGGCTGCAAAAAGTCAGCCTCAAGATGGAGAAAATTCCAGATAAGCTAATAACCGCAAAGATGTAAACCAGCACTCTAATTCACTTACAAGAGCCAAAACCTGGACTACAACTGATGTAGCAGAGCTCAATGTGTCGTGGCTTTGCTTTACTTGCACATCAGGATGAGACTATATTGTAGATTTAACTGAAGTTCTAGTTAGGCCCACAGAAAACCATTGTGCCTATGTAGATCTATGTGTCTCCATGGTTACAGACTACAAACAAGCCCTGTGTAGTCTGATCCTGCAGTCATGTGTCAGTCTTCAACTATCTGTCTCCTCTTCTACACTCTGTAGGTTATCAAGGTAAAGAGACACAAGGAGGGAGTAACACATGAGTGCAGGATAACACCATACAGGGGCCCTTAAGGTTAACTTAAAGGAAAAAATTGCAGGAGTACGTGTGTTTAGAAGAATGAAGGTATTTCCTTAGGTTACAATCTCTGGAAGTTGAGCCAAGGCTGTGGCTTCTAGTGATGTATATGTTGGCGTTATGGGAGGATATGAGACTCCAACTGAGGATAAAGGTTAAGTCGTCCACGCTGGTGCCAGCATTGGAAAAAAGTTAATTGTGAAGGGTAAGATTGCTGGGAGCTGAGAACGGAGGGAGAAGGACACGGGAGCAGACACATTCTTAAAAGAGGACAAAAAGTGGCCTGTCCTAAACTCGCTCTGCTAGTCTTCGCTGATGGGAGATCTACAGTGTGCTACAAAAGTTTTAGGCAAAATCCTGCAAAGTAAGAATGTTTTCAGAAATAGAAGGGTTAATAGCTTATTTTTGACAATGAAGAAAAGAGAAATGTAAATCCCATCAATATTTGGTGTGACCTTTGCCCTTTGCCTTCCTTCAGTTCTTCTCAGAACTTGCAGACAGTTTTTGGCAGAACTCGGCAGGGAGGTTGTTCCCGCCGCCATCTTGTAGAACTAAGCACAGATCTTCTGTGGATGTTGCTTGCTCCAATCCATCTTCATGTCATCCCAGACAGACTAAAGGATGGTGAGATCAGGGCTCTATCTGTGGGGGCCGTATCATCACTTCCAGGAATCCTCCTCCAAAGGGCAAAGATCACACCAAATATTGATGAGATTTACATTTCTTATTCTTAATAAATAAGGCGGGGGGGGGGGGGAGGATCAGCGCAGGGGCCACAAGTTCCTTTCATCCTGCAGGAGACTGGGATGATCTGTGTGATGGTCAGCACAGCTGAGCAACTTATGAGTCGCAACTTATGATTCAGCAGAGCTACAAAAATAGCAAAGAAGTATAAAAAGTGACTTTAAAAAAGCGCTAGGAAACGTTACATTTTTAGAAAGTCATATCTAAGCCCTCAACTATTTATAGACCTAAATTTTCAGAGCCGCAGCGCCTGTTAGGTAATCGCGGACAGCCTCGTATGTGTGTCATTCACATATATTAAGAAATCATAAGGGTTAAAGGGATTTCATTGGAGAATTTTTTATTTAAAGGGATAGTCTACATCATATATGATAAATGTCAGACAGACACGGGCCCCACCTCTGGAACCGAAATCTATTTTGAAAACGGAAGTCCTGAGATAGAAAAAGGAAGATGGCGGCCGGGACTTAGGACCAGATAGCGGGTTTATGGGTAACTGAGAAGGGGGAGGAGGTGGAAAGATCCAGCAGACTGTCTTAGCTACGCATAGCAACCAATTTGAAGCACAGCTTTCATTTTGTATCCTGATCTTGATAAATAATATCGGCCTTGTGATTGGTTGCTATGTACTGTGATTGGTTGCTATGGGCAACTGAGATAGTTTTGCTTTCAGACAATTTTAATAAATATGCCCCTTGTCTTCGAGATTACTGTGGGACTTTTTGTTACCATGGAAACAGGGAGGGAGATAAGGGACAAATTCGGGACTGTCAGGACACTTGCGGCCTAGTGCCAAAATCCGGCCATGAGTCTAAGCATACAGATGATGATAGTTGTCTTCTGGGTGGATGATAGGGCTTGTAGTCTGTGAATACATATCCCACCTCCGGGTTAATCTCTGAGGAGACTTATCACAAATTCCTCCCTGACTGAGTCCTGAAATAAACTCATTGCGGTGGTCATGTTATATAAATACCCGACATGGCGGTATAGGTACATGCTATACCACTGAATCACCGCTCACTATTTACTCGGGAGATGTCTGCTCTGTAAACTCTTGACACGCTCATGTGTGGTGAATATAAATCAGCCGAGAAAAAAAATCCTAAAGCTCTGGACATAAAGCAGACAGCGCCGTATATACAAGTCCTGGGAGCCAAGGATCAGCTATAAATATATAGTATAAATATACAGTATCCCATAGCAACAAATCGCTAGACTGAAGTTAGCACCTCGTGATAGCGCCCCCAAGGACCCCTCTCAGTATAATGGGGTCTGTAGAATATCTAGTGCTGTCTCCCTGACATTGCGATTTCAGGCGGACTCTGCGCTGGACGGACACTGGTGCAGGTGCGAATATCGCCTTATTTATTTACTGTACTGTCTTCTGTTCAGCATATTGCATTGTCTTTTAGCACTATATGGCAGTGTTATGTGCTCACACTATGGTATTCTTACATGTTCACTGTATAGTATTTTTATGTGTTTTTTCACAGATTCGCGATATTTTTTTTGGCAACTAACATATATAGATTTTGCTCTTTTTTTTTCAGATCTGTGAAATTTAATTTAAAAAAACACCTTCGCTATTGGGTAGTAGCGTCCTGTTCGTTACGTACCCGGTAATTAGTTTCATTTTACTGTGAGTGTATAAGAAAAATGAATGAATGTATTAATATACAGTACTGTACAGTATACTTTAGTATACTGTACAGTACTGTAGGGTAAAGTTTATTGATATTTAGGGGTTAAACATTAGAAACCGGCATTGTAAGCGCTTCTAAGCGCTTGTACCAAACATTCGCGATTCCTCGCGATCCGCGACCCGCTCTGTCACCTAACCTCGCGAATGTACGAGGTATTACTGTATTGTCTTCTGTTCACTGTATGGTATTATTATTTGCCATCATATGATATTGTTAGGCGCTGATATTACGGCATTGCTACATAGTCACTGTATGGTATTGTTACATATTTACTATATGGTATTGTTATTTGGCACTCTATGGAATAATAATGAACTCACACTTAGATATTGTTATATATTTGCCATATGGTATTATTATTTGGCACTCTATGGCATGGTTATATGTTCACTGTATGGCATTATTATTTGCTGTCATGGTTTTCTTATGTGCTGACATTATGGCATTGTTACGTGTTCACTGTTTGGCGTTGTTATTTGGCACTCTATGACATTGATGTGTGCTCACACTATGGCATTGTTACGCGTTCACCATATTGTATTATTATTTGCACATGGTATTGTATTGTTATCTGTTCACTAATCTGGCATTGCTAATCTTCACAGAAAGTACTGTTATATAATGACAATGACATTGCTATATCTTTACTATACGGTATTATTATTAGGCACTGTGTTATACTATTATTATTATTACATGAAGCTTTTTTCTCCCCAGTGCAGAATACCTAACTGGGTCTTAAACTATGGCGGGTCATTTGCAGTTTTGTTGTTTCTGTCTGTTTATGTGAAAGAGGAGCTTCTGAATCCCCTCACGCGCCAGGACCCAAGGTGCACACCTTCTTATCTGGCACTGTGTGGTACTATTACACATATTAATGGCCAATGTAATGTGTCCTCACATGATCCCTGGAAGGATGTGGTCATTTAATGGTATAAATCTGCTTATTTGATACTTACTATTTTGGAAAGCCGCAGCACGTGTTAGAGGTTTACCCCTAGCATCCTACCGATCCCAAAGAATTCTGGGCTGGAGAGTCCCAAGGGTTCACATGAGTATGGAGAAAAGGGACCCATATTTTGTAACATAGAGTACTTAGGTTCTTCTTAAAGGGGTTCTCCAGGTTGTCTGTGAGTACTTCCTTCCTCCAGGATTTTTTGGTGATGAGCTCAGGATTCCAGAGCTGGTTCTGACCCTGGGTCACTGGTAGTTACCTGTACTATGAGGACCGGCTGTACTAATATAATGATCTAATCTGCAGGTAACTAGCAGTGAACACGGGAGAGAAGTGTGGAGGTGGACTGAATCAGGGGCCGGGTGATGGGACCGATCAAGCAACCTGAGGTCGGAACTAGCCATTGGATTTGTCACCTATAAACCCCAGAGAAAGTAAGTACTCGACGACTTCCTGGAGAACCCCTTTTAAGAGATTTCCAAGACTTTACTATTGAAGCACTATAAATATTAGATCAGCAGGGGGTCTGACTCCAAACACACCCAACATCATCTGTTCTCTGGAGCTGCAGTGTACCAAATGGGCCTGAACTTGCTGCAACTTATAGGCGGGGGTGTCAGGAGTCAGATCCCTACTGATCTGATATTGATGACCTATCCTTAGATCATCAATAGCAAAGTCTTGGACTTCTTTAATGATAATTTGCAGGCTTTCTAATAGCGCCATTTTTAAGAGGGCATTCTGGGCACTGTTCCTAGAATACTTGGAAAACCACATTTGTAAAAATTGCAATATTTTTATAAAATACAGGCTGCTGCTTTGTTTTACACTGCAGCTCTGCCTTTTCAGATTAACTTCTGTGTATAAGCACAAGCCCACCATGAAGTCACTTATTACAGAATGGACAGACTGGTTATAAACCACAGGCAGCAAACCCACCAGTGGGATACGCATCATCAATGTATCAGGCTGTTATGGATAACCTCCATGCTGACAGTTTCATTGTCAGTCATCAGGTGACCAGTACAGCTGTCAGATTTGTGCTCCAGGCCTTAATGACCCTGAAAGCTTTGTGACATAACTGGAACATGTTTACCTTGTGGCAATAGTGAACAGCCGAGACAATTTGTCTGAAGAACCTTCGGGCGTCACGCTCCGGCAGCTGGTGCTTGTTATTTATGAAATCGTACAGCTCTCCATTGCTGGCGTACTCCATGACAATGATGATCTTATCTGTGCTCTCAAACACTGTAGAGTAAGAAGTAAAACGTGTTATAATATTTTCTCTGTTCAAGTGCTTTTTAACCTTTGCTTTGTTCTCGCAGATATCTCCCACCTGCTGTTCCTTCTCCCCTCTCACAGCATGAAGTCTCAGAGAAACACACAGAGGAAAACTGAAGCTGCATCCCCCTCCACTCCCCTACTCATCCTTAATTTCAAGTAAACCTGTGGATATACAATGGTTTCCACTATATATTGGGGAATACTATCTATCCAATTGTCTAATACAATAACATCGCTTCCCCTTAGGGAATCCTATACTAAATATAATGTAAAATTATAGATCTTTAATTATTTTAATGGAGAACCAGTCACATCATTTAGTGTTTATGAAGATGAGTATATCATTCCTGACACTCAATACTTTAATAGCCATATATTGTGCATCCACCCTACCTGACATTCTGGTTTGGCCATGATGGACTGTGAAATTACATTTTTCACGTCCTCCCTGTTTTAATATTTTCCTGCTCTTAAAATTTGTCATGGTTTTGCTCTGTCTGGTATGAATGCGCAGTCCTGGTCACACTGATAGAATAATGTCTGCCAGTGTTAATAGCCTTGTCTGATATTTACAAGGAGAAGTCTTCAAAAGACATATTAGGATTCTATTAACTGATCATAAGGTATAGGAGATGTATTATGTCATAAAATGGCTTGGAATTAAATATTCTAGTACATAGTAGCAATATTATAGTAGTTATATTCTTGTACATAGGAGCAGTATTATAGTAGTTATATTCTTGTACATAGGAGCAGTATTATAGTAGTTATATTCTTGTACATAGGAGCAGTATATTATAGTAGTTATATTCTTGTACATAGGAGTAGTATTATAGTAGTTATATTCTTGTACATAGGAGGCAGTATTATAGTAGTTATATTCTTGTACATAGGAGCAGTATTATAGTAGTTATATTCTTGTACATAGGAGCAGTATTATAGTAGTTATATTCTTGTACATAGGAGCAGTATTATAGTAGTTATATTCTTGTACATAGGAGCAGTATTATAGTAGTTATATTCTTGTACATAGGAGGCAGTATTATAGTAGTTATATTCTTGTACATAGGAGCAGTATTATAGTAGTTATATTCTTGTACATAGGGGGCAGTATTATAGTAGTTATATTCTTGTACATAGGAGCAGTATTATAGTAGTTATATTCTTGTACATAGGAGCAGTATTATAGTAGTTATATTCTTGTACATAGGAGCAGTATTATAGTAGTTATATTCTTGTACATAGGAGGCAGTATTATAGTAGTTATATTCTTGTACATAGGAGGTAGTATTATAGTAGTTATATTCTTGTACATAGGAGGCGGTATTATAGTAGTTATATTCTTGTACATAGGAGGCGGTATTATAGTAGTTATATTCTTGTACATAGGAGGCAGTATTATAGTAGCTATATTCTTGTACATAGGAGTAGTATTATAGTAGTTATATTCTTGTACATAGGAGACAGTATTATAGTAGTTATATTCTTGTACATAGGAGCAGTATTATAGTAGTTATATTCTTGTACATAGGGGGCAATGTTAAAGTAGATATATTCATGTAGACGAGTCCATTAATATAGTAGTACTGCTGTCTTCTTAAGAGTGAAGAGCCTTTGATCCCCTGAGGCACCAAATGCAGGGCTTCAGATAGATATTATGGCCTGATAAAAGGAAAGTATTCTATTTTGAGTGCAGCTCTGGATGAGACTAGAGCATTATAAAGTAAAGTTTTTGCATAACTTTTAAAAATCCATTAAGAGGTCACAGCAGGAATGAGTTGCACTTTTTAAGCACCAGAATGACAGACAAGAGTCTCCATGAACAATCAGGCTACTTAATCCTATTAAATGGAGGGATTTGTGGTGCCCGGGAATCCTCTGCCTCTGACGCACTCTATGACACATGCCCTGGGCTTTTACTGACCTTCGAAGACCTGTATAATGTGCTCGTGTTTCAGCAGCGCTGTGATCTCAATCTCTCGCTGAAGATGGACCCTGTCCAGCTCATCTGTGATTTTATCTTTTTGAATGGACTTCACAGCAACCTGAAAAACAAGTGATATATGGTATTTAACCGGAGGGTGTTCCATGTCGTACTGCAACTTTCTCATTTTCAAGATCATTGCTTGTTGGAGACCTTAATCGTCAGGTCAAAAACAGCCACACATCTCCGTCATAGGACCACCTAATGACAGATCCCGAGGGATCCTACTGACTATAATAGGGTCCGTTGGGTATGCATTAGTTTCTCACTGACATTGCTGCATCAAAAAGTTGGGCTTGCAGAACTTTTTCATTTGCAGTTTGATACGGACTCTGCTCTGGAGAGACACCAGTGCAGATGTGAACGTAGCCTAACCTGGTCCCATTCACCCAGCTGAGGGTTTGCTACAATTGTATCCATTCCACACATTCCTTTATAAACATTCCAAACTCCAGCACTGTGTCTGCCCTGATACACTGTAACAGATCTGTACCAGATTCATTGCAGATTGCCTAAACTGAATATATTGTAACCAGCCCAACAGCTTTTTGAGAAGAACCAGATCAGAAGGGGTATTAGGCTTATGAATGCATATAAGGTCATTTAAATTCACTGGCAGCAAGCGGAGATCTTGAAAAAGGTGAAAAACTTTAACAAAAATCATATTAGAATTATTGAAAGTTTGGCATAAGTGCCAGTTTTTTTTTTTGCGTATCATGCAGCATATGCTCTAGGGACGGGCTTTCATCTGGACCCAAAGGATTTACCTGTAGTATCAAGTATTTCCATCTATTGTTCTCTGTTATCAGCTATTTCAGGAAGTCAGGGAAATTCCCTGCTCTCATGATCACCGATGTAGTAGCTATAGGGGATGCAGAGGTAGCAATCCCTACCAGGCCCTGGAGCCTCCACATACACGAATATACATCTTAGTCTTATCAGCTGATCTTATTAGGCTTTGTTGACATCTGTGTCTTGTGCAATGTGACAAATTCTGCGACGGAGGCTCCAGATGTGAACACAGCCTAATGTTGCCATATAGTCACATGTCGCCAGTACTGTTTACAAACAAGTCATGTGCAGACTCCTATCCGCGTGCTTCTAGTATATAGTATATATGTACAGTGACATTCATCTGGGCTCTGCAGACACCATGCACATCCAGACCACAAGACCAGATAGTTACATAATCTCCCGGCATTCGGCCGGCTCTAATTTTACCTTCATTTTGCAATCGCTGTCTGGTCACAAGGTGCTTGTAAACAGCACCAGCCCAGTAAACACCAGTACACAGAGTCAGATCAACACAGAGCAAGGCAGATCGTGTCCCTTTCACCTTTAACCCTTTCAGTTCCTCCATTTTCAAGTGAAGAGCAACATTCTTCTTAACATCTGTCCTTATCCAGCAGAGGGTTTGTTACAGTTCTCTGTCCAATAAACCGTCAGCGCTCCAGATTGATACATTTACATTTTATCTAATTTATTGCTACATTTTAAGAGACCCCAGAGTCTAATAACAGCGCTTACGATTCAGGCCAAACAAATTCAGTCTGGACCCAAACTTGTGGGCGAACTTCGCGAATATTCCTGAAACAAATCATGTGGTTCACCCATCTCTAGAAGCAAGCAGAGATCTTGAAAACGTGAAGTAGATGAAAGTATATTACAAAGTTGCAATATTGTGAAGTAATGTCCTTCTCTCAGAGCAGCAGGGTCGTCACATAATCTGGGCCATTGCTAACACCAGAACGGTTGCCAACAGCCTTTGCTTTTAGTTGGCTTTGACTTCTTGCGTGTTAGAGATGTGTTTATGTTACTATCGCATCTGCTTCTGTAGAAAATGACTTCCTTTCCCCTCGGTGTTGGCACAATGTCGCCGACTAAGTGCGTCAGGAACAGCGAGAAATCCAGACTGCTGCATAAATATACACACCGGTAGAGCTGGGCACGAACAGCCCGTACCAGAGGATTGCCCGGTATGCTACCATTAGTGGCTGCAGACTGTCAGGGCATGATGGGAGTTGTAGTTGTGCAACAGCTGGAGAGTCTCAGGTTGAAGACCACTGTTCTATGTGGAATTATTTGGTAAGGATTCTCATACAAAGGTATATATAGTGTCCTGAACTGGAATTAGAGGGTGATACCGCTCACCTACAAAGGGTAGGAAGCAAACAAATCTACTGTAAGTAAAGGGGTGTCTCACCTGCACTAGGAAAGGAGCCCCATTTTAATTTTATACTATAGAACCCTCTTTGCTCCCATCTGATCTAGTAAATACTTACTATTAGGGTATGTGGAGCCTTCAGCACAGGGCCCATCTAAAGTCACAGTCAAAAAAGTCTTGCAAGCTTGAGATGTGAGGGCAGAAACAATGGATACCCAACAAACCCCATTATAATCAATGGGCTCCCGTGGGATCTGTAGATCTATGAATTGCACAGTGGGCGCCCAATCTAAAGTTTTGCCCCAGGACCCGTGAGCCTTTAGTTACACCCGTGACAGATTCTAATAAATGAGTTAATTCCTCACCCCCAGGGCTCTGCCGAGGACCAGCGGAGGTCACACCACATTAATATCATGAACTAGTCATCGACTACAGGACGATTCATCCATTATATTGGAGTATTTGGGATGTAATGACTGATATTATAGATCCGTCGTCACCTAATAAAATGTAAAGTAAGTTGAGCCGAGTAATTCGGGTGTTACAAGCAGTAATGGTCATAAAAACTTTACATAGGAAGCCTCTCCCCAGCCTGACACTTCATATTACATACACCATGTATAGACGTATTCAGTAACAGCGCCCCCAGTGGACGTCCTGCATACATGCAGTCATCCTACTGCTCAGGGGACTTCTGTATGGTTGTTCTTTTGCTGATCTATGACTTTAGGAAGTTTTTATCTGTAGACAAGTCAGCAGCTTCCAGGACACTTAACCACATCCTGCTGCAACCAATGTGTCTGCTGCAACACCCCGGCCATGTGATAAGAGGCGCACATATTCTCTGCAGGATGCCCAGCTCATTCATAAGGAATTCAGGGCTATAAATGGAACATAACTTTGTGCCCCCTCCCCCAGGCTCCCTATTCCATACAATCCTTCCCCCAGGTATCAGAATTCCAGATTTTTCCACTGTTTCCCAACACCTGAGTCATACAGGACAGTATGACAAATAACAACATACCGTATGACAATACTCTAAGGATATATCGTCTATAGGTGGCCATAAATATACCCATAATCTGTCCTTTTTTTAATTCTATTTTCTGTGCATGATTATGGGGACGCCATCTGGTCTGAGCTTCTCCTCTGCCCTGTTAACAGCATTTAGTGATCTGCTTTACAGCACAGTAATGTCCATAGGCAACAATAGACTGGAGCCGACTCATTGAGGTCTATGGGAGAGTTTTCTAGACATGTTCTGTGCAGGGAGGGGGAGGAGCTAAGCTGTGACATCATCTATTGTCAGCAGTGATGTAATGATGGGTCAGTGGTGTTATCTATAGAGGTGTTATCTTCTATTGTAATCCTGTCTGTGATGTAAATGAGGTGACTGCTGCAAAGAAAACCCCTACAGAATTGACAAATGTCAGTCTGTTATTAGGATTAGACTGAAAATTACAGGATATAGTATTTTGTTTTTTTTTAAATAGATAACTTGGCTTAAAAACTTGAGTTAAAAAAAAACAGGTAATTTTTGGTGACACATTACATTAAAGGGGTTGTGCTGTTAGGTCCTGTGAATAAGGGATAAGTGTCCGATTGCTCTGGGATCCGGACAGGGGACTAAAAGTCCCCCTAAAACCTCCTTGTGAATGAAGCACCAGTATGCTTGTGTGCCAGACACCCCATTCACTGCTATGGAGCTCTCGGGACTGTAATCTCTGGCAGCGCCCGCATAGATATGAATGGAGCGCCGGTCTCATAAGCACACCGGTGCTCCATTCCCAAGGAGGCTTTAGGGGGCCCCGTTCTCCATCCCCTGTCCTGTGGATAGAGAATAAGTGCCCGTAATGGCACTTCCCCTTTAAATATGTTGCTCCACGAACAACATTACATGGGGCCACCAGATATAAGACACATATAGTAAGTATAATACAGGCTGTAACTCAGATCCGGTCTGTACTGTATATTTTCAGCAGCGTACAGATGTTATTAATGTGCATGTGAATGGATATGTATCTATACGTTTTCGCTTCATGCCAATGTGTCGTGTCTGTCTCTTTAAATCTGGTCAGCCTAGGGGTCACCCTGTGGAGCAGACACATCTGCAAGACCGACCACATCTCAGGGACCACCATTCATGAAAGGGAAAGTTTTCCTTTCTATCCCCTCCGGAATCTTAGACTCCAATATTTCTTTATATAAAATTCTTCCTGTCTACTCTGGGAATTCTGCTGGAATGTTGGCAGCGTCCGAAGTCATTCAGATTCCTTCTCGCACATTCTGGGCTAAGAATAAGGAGAACATAAAGGTGGGAAAACAGTAAAAGAGAAATGAGGGAGTCTCCTGCTGGTAAGAGAAACCAAATGGGGGCGGAAAAAAATAACACTGCAGAAAAATTCCTTTAATCTGGCATTGATGGATCAAATATTCTGGATTAATGGGCGGTCGTAGCCATTTTGTAGAAGTAGCAGGAAGGGCTGAAAAAAACCCACCGCTATCTTATAAATCGTTTACAAGTTGTGGTCGGATGATATGGAAAAAAAGAGTTAGGTGTGACTTGCAAATTTTTAAAAATTTACCAATATTTTGCCCATGGTATGATTCAGAACTGCAACATATAATGCAGATGGAAAGGCAGAGGGAAATTTCTACCTTTACAAGTGAGTTTTCTATAGATTTCTAAAACAGTCCAATAATCCAGAATCTCTCATAATCCGGCACATACCAAATCTAAGTGAGGCCAAATTATTGTACCTAGATATACACCAGAATGCACGAAACATCATTCTAATCTGACATGTGTTGCTAGTGGGGAGGGTTATAGCAGTTATACAGGATTAGATAAGCAGTGCCCCCTCTGTCCACAGGTTGTATCTGGTATTGCAGCTTAGTCACATTCACTTCAATGCAGATGCAATACCATGTACAACCCTTGGACAGGTGTGGCGCTGTTTCTGGAAGAACGCAGTCATGTTTTCTAATACTCTACATCCCCTTTAGCCTTCATGGACACGACCGAATGCGTAATTGCAGTGTCTTCCGATGTATTTACAGCATGTCCTACTCAGATCCGTAAAATATATGTAAAATGGAAGACAAAATTAGTCATTTTGGGGCAGATTTACTACTGTAGTTTTCTGGCAATGCTTTTTGTGCAAAAAATTTGTGACTTTTTGGGGCACCAACAGCACTTTCTTAAAAGGGGGTGTGACGAAGTGTGTGGGGTGGGCGGGATTTTCCACGGCCCCCTCCAGATTTATCATCATTGATGAATGATGCCTAAAATTTACGCCAACTATGGCGCACGGCCCTGCCGGAGAATACGCCTCATATATGAAGAAGCGCACCCCTCTTTATAAATGAAGCACCACAGAAGACTGGTGTTCAATATGCCGGTCTTCATAAATCACCCTCCAAGAGCTTCTCAGTTATATCCATTTCTGAGAAAGCTGGGTGATTAACAATATGGCTGCTCTCACCCCACTTTCCCAGAATGAGATATAACTATAACGTGGCTGAACACAATTTCTTGACAGGAGGCGCCTCAATGCATCAGATTTTTTGGATTTCCGGTGTAATCTTGTGCATTTGGAGGTTTTTGACATCTGCAGCTGTGTGGCGGGCACCTATGGGCATGGTCGCGAAGCGTGTATAGACGAGTCAGCACCCTGCTCTTGCACAATGTCTGACACATTTTGTGGAATTCTTCTTCTCACCCTCACATGTTTAGCATTTATCCTTATTTATGAAGCATTTGCATACTTCAGAGCTGATGACTCGCAGAATAATTACTCCCAAAATCAGTGCGGTTCACTAACGGTGGGCGCAACATCGTCATGGTGACCAACATCCCCTTTAACTTCCCAGAGTTTCTCCTCTATGGAAATTGCGGTATCAAATACAGTCAGATTATGTTCATTCAACCACTGATATTCCAGAAAATCTTATAAAGCAGATTGGTTGCTGTGGGTAACAAGGTCAATTTATACTTGATTGAGGATAGGTCAGGGTCCAACAAAATGATACCCTCACTGATCAGGGGTTCGAGGAGACTGAAGCGTTGGGACGAACACTGTGGCCTCATCATTACTCACCAAGCACAGCACTGTACATTGTATAGTGGCTGTGCTTGGTATTGCTGCTCAGCCCCATTCACTTGAATGGGACTGAGTTGCAAACAAGCCACATGAATAATGAATGAAAACCCATTTTTAGCTGATCTGATACAACAAAGTACCAAACACAGCCATAACCATAGGTGGTACAGAGGGTGCAGCCGGACCCTGCCCTAGAGCTTGAGGGTGCCCAATAAGTTCCATCGCCTCAAATGATGTAAGGGCCCTCTTGGGTCTCATTCACATGACCAAGTGTGCAGGTCAAGTGTCATTCGAGAGTTCCATCCTGTTCCAATATCACAGATAGTATAGGACCTGCTCTATAATTATCGGATCGGCTGATAACTATCAGCCCTGCTTATATGGCACACTCGGTTGTGTACATGTAGCCTTAGGGTATGTTCACATGGAGGAACAAAAATCAGACCCAAATTCCTCCCACAATCGGCCTCCTGTTGTTTTTTAATAGGAGGCAGCGGTGGTCACTTTTCAGGGCACTCGATCTTGCACCGGATTCCACGGCTGATTCAGCTGCAGAACCCGCAGCGAGGCTCACACTGGTTAGCCCCAACAAATTCCTCTGCAAATTCCTCTGTGTGAACAGCCACTTACATCTTTGGGGTCAAGGAGCTCCAAGTTACCCCTCTAGAACAGGCCCTGTTATCATCACGCCAGTGCCATAGCTGCTCCAGCCTCTGGCCTAGACTGCTCGGCCATCTGCCATACACGCTTGCCACCTTGTCCGCTGGCTCATGAGTTTCTGCTGTCATTTTCTACGTATTAAACAGCTGCTCTGGTCGGGGTCCGGGGATTTGGTCTATTTTTAAAGGCCCAGACTATCCGTTCACTTAGTATTTACATCTGTGCCAAACAGTTTATTTAACTTGGCTGGGCCACGGCATGCTGTGCTGCAGACCGCGCTCATTCTCATCGCATTCCAGCTCAATTCTGGAGATTTTTCAGCTTGTAATCACCGAACATTGTAAATTTGAGAATCATCTGCAGAAATTCTAAAATTGTTCCTTACAAGCCAGAAACCTAAATATAACCCCCTGATAAGACCCGGGGTCCAATCATTTTTCAATATTTGCCAGGTGTGACTATTATTAACCTACACGGTCCAGGAAGCTGAGATATAAGGAGCTGTTTGCATGGCCTTCGTACTATAGCCTTAGAAGTCCCTGGTGTGACATGGAGGGAACGCTGATAACCAACGCCTATGAGAAATGGGGTTAGTAGTTCATGGCAGGACTCCATTATAGTCATGACTCACACAAGTTTACTTGCAAACGATTGACTATTATATGTTTAGACTCAGGAACGCTATTACCGTTCTGACAGCGCAGTGTGAACGTACCCCAAGTCTCTTCAGAGCGTCTCTTTGCTGCAGACGTAATGGGGCATTTATAACAATAGTGTCATAGGGTGCGGGTATTTACAAACTGGTAAAAATGGTGCCGAATTTATCAAAATGGTGGGCATACTATCCTACTAGACATGTTAGGCATATTGGGGCGCATTTACTATGGCCCTATGCCACTGAAAGGGAGCACGTTGGGGTCATCCTTTACGCCAGAGTTAGCGTAGATTTCACTACGGGCGCAGGCCCAGGAGTCGGAGATATTATCAAGACTGGCGTGGAAGTCGTCGGTCTTGATAAATCTCTCCCATTGGCTAATATTTTGTGCCAAAATAATGTCTCACGTCTTTTTCGCATTATACTACTCTGCAGCAACATCCATCATGTCCGATTCATTTGATATTTGCGCGTAATTTACTATTTTGGAGCAATGAGCAATAGTATTCTGGTGCGTTTCGCTTAGTAAGTCTCCCCCATTGGGCCTTATGTATGTAACCAAATGGAGATAAGAACTGGAGTGGTTGTCCAGGGCAACCAGTTCTCATCTTGGTTTCTATGGGCGACAACTAAAGTTCTGCATTTGTTTACATACATGATGGGCAATTTATGACTGCTGTCTCTATTGCCCATAGCAACCAATCACAGTGCAGCTTTCATTTCTCACAGTGCTCTTGATCAGTATAAGCTGCACTGTGATTGGTTGCTATGGGCAACAGACACCATTTTTCTTTAAGACCATTTTATAAATCTGCCCCAATGCTTTGCATGTCACGTAAAATGTGACGTCTGCCGTTCGACAGTCATGTGACTAAAATAGCACGCACACTCACAAATATTCCTTGTGTACAACGTCTTCGCTATCTGACTAAATCTCTGACCATCACTATGCGGCAGGCATTTACGTCCAGGGGCTGCAAAGCCTGGGACAAAGATCAGCACATTGATATGTAAATGACATTCGCCCCCACACGTAGCGGGCGCCTCGGGCCGTAGCCAGATTCCCCATCCTGTTCCTATATGGAACTGTCCATAGACAACATACACTAAACATTTACTTGTGTAGTTTAGTACAGATATAGCAGAGATGACTTGGTCAGATGTAGCAGAGCTAGATTTGTCGTTGACTTGTTAGTGCGTGGACAACAGGTAAATCTACTGGATTAGTGGCCATAGACATAAGATAACATCAAAACTATCTTCACCTACTGTCCCAGTTCCATGACATGTTACTTTTACAGTGAAGGATAAGCGGCGGTCACATATCTCCAACGCTACTTATCTTTGCGGTAACAAAAGTACCAACAAGAAAAATTCCTTGAGAAGAAACAACAGGAATTTGCAATTTTAGGGACACCATCAAAAGGCCTTGTCTATAGCCAGCTCTACCCACTGCACAATCCCAAAGGTTGTCAATGACAAATTCAGCCTTGCTACATCTGTATCATGTATTGACCTACATGGCGAACTCCGATATTACAACTTAATATCAAAATCAATCCAGTGACCGGCACTTACCAGCATTCCCGTGCTTTTATCTACCCCCTTCTTCACCTTCCCATACGTTCCTCTTCCAAGCGTCTCCAGGAGTTGGTAGCGGTGCTTTATACTGTGCTTGTGGTGGTGTTTCTTCACGGCACCTAACACAGGACCAGCGTCTGACACCCTGCAGGAGTCACACCTGTCCCAACTTGGGGACCTCTCCTCTCTTCCCTCTTTTCTATGCCCTTTTGTTACTTTGCTCCCCAACATGACCCCTTCCCTTGTGTTGCCCTCACTAGTCACCCCAGTCATGGTGTCCGTCTTATATCTGCAGCGATTACGAAAAATTAGGAATGCGTTGTTAATAAGGCATGCTAAAAATAAATAAATATTGTTAAATAATCCAAATAAATTAAGAAAATATTACAGATTAATAATCCGGGTGCAAAAGTGACAACTAATCTGTTTGCTAAAGTTACTTGTATTCTACCAAGTGCCCAAATCCTGTTGCAGCTCTGCCTGGTGCAGGATCTAGGAGGTTAGCTATATTGCTGCTGCACCCCTTTCCTAACAATCTGTCCCCAGCTCTTTACCTCCTTTGCACCCTTCCCCTGTCTGACCAGCAATGTCTCCCCTCAGCAGTTGCTACAGGCTCCAGGCAGCAGACATTATCTTCTAGTTGCTGAGCTGTGTTGTAGTGTGTATGAGCCCCGGGCTGTCAGAGTGCACTGAGCTGGGAGCCTGGCCTTGCATTCTCATACTATGACTGGGAGGAGACAGATTTGGGAAGTGGGAGAGGCCTCCTCCCCAGCCGGATGACTGATGTTACAATCACATCTTCTACCTGTTGCTGCTGCGGGGTGTTGTTTTGTCTTTTGGGAGGACACTATTATATGGGAGATATATTGCAATATTATAACCGCAGTGGGTCCTATTATAGGATTGATGTAGTGACCACTGGCATAACCTGGAGCTGCTGGACCCAATGCAAAATAGGGTTCTCATCCATCATGTGCCGCTTACAATGTTTACAACTTCTTTTGGGCATCAGGGACCGGCATGTGATTGCTCTCTCTGTACCCCCGATAGCTATGCCCCTGCTAGATACAGTAATAAGGAAAGTGCAATATTGTTGGGCACTGTTGCCTTGCAGCGCAGTGGTCCTGGGTGTGAATCCGACCAAGGGCAACATCTTCATAGAGTTTGTATGTTCTCTCGTGTTTGCGTGGGTTTCCTCTCAGATGCCATAAATATTCTGATAGGTAAATTGGCTTCCCATAAAATCAACTGACTCTTATGGGTGTTGGGGATGTGCGGCTATACTCAGCCACTGACTCCCCTACTCCACAATGTTCCCTGCGGTCTGAGTCCCTTGTGTGAGAAACGCATTACAAATGTTTGTCATTGTCTATTTTTTGATTTCTGTAGGTGTCCATACTCAGGATAAGGTCGTGCATGGACCCTGTGAAATAGCACATGGAGTCACTACTGCACGATACGCAAACGTTTCATGTGCCAGTCTTAATAAAGGCCCCAACAGGTGCAAGGTGTGGCTGATTTATCAAGAAGCTCCGGCCTTTTCATAAATCAGGTACAAGCTCATGTGCAAAAAAGGAGATCTCGACCACTTAGGGACTTGCACCAAATGTGTGCCACAGGATCACCCCTCTGCACTAGAAGACTGGCATAGAGGGGATGATAAACTCCCCGCTCTCTGTGCTGTTATATGGTGCCTCCATACTGCAGTATATACCTCCGTAATACACATACTTACCTACCTCTCCCACAACATCTGTAAGGCTCATGAAAACAGGGACGGCCTCTTGGAGTCCCACAAATCTCCTGGGACCACAGGATTGCTCCTGCATCTGCTGAGCTCTTTGTGACTTATTATGTTATGTGTCCACATCATGAAAATGGGACGCTCAAAGAGGGGGCATGCTGCATCCCTAAAAGGGCATGGTCTCACCAATAAGGGGAAGAGGTAGCAGTCACACCCAGGTCCTAGTGTATATGTAGGGGAAGTGGGGGTCCCCTGCTCGGAGAGATACACATCTTACAGATCCCTTAATTCTGACCCTGGTGACCTCTACTTCCTGGCCCTACCTTGACACACAGGAAATGTCCACTCAGAAGTCACCGCTGCAGCCAATGATTAGTTTATTGGGCATTTCCTGGCACAAAACAGCTAAAATGTAATACTAAATTTCCTTCCCTGAGCCTTCAATTATTATACTATGGGGGGTGAAGAGACCCCCGGGTATAATAGTAAGCCCTGTCAGTGAAATGGAAGAGGCACATGAACCTTGCGAATATTTGTGAAAGAATCTTGTGAGCTTCGCCCATCTCTAGTTCCGATATATGAACCCTTGGTGGCTTTCCTTCTGACATGACTATCCTACACCAGCAGGCTGTGCGGGTCATGACCATCTGGATTCTGACTGGTGCGGTTACATTACAACACCCCGGGTAATAGCTGTAACAATCTATATCATTATAGGGGAATTAGAGAAAGTTCTCCGCTCACTAATCATCATTACAAGACTAAACAACCAGTGGGATCTCCATGTGCCCTACAAAGTGGTGTTCTCCATTCATGGACTATACATGTAGTCACACGCCGTCATCCACAGGACAGAGATATAGCCATAAACAGTCTGGGTCAGATATATCCTCCATCAGTCTCTGATGCAATGTCCCTGTTACTCATACAAAACATGGAGCAAACCAGCCCCGAGCAGCCGATTGCGCAACATATGGAATTCAGAATTGGGGAATGTATCAGAAGAGGATGACTGAGAAGACAGATTGTGGGTAAATCCAGAAATGATGAGGATGATATCAGTCACCACATGCTATGACCCCCTGCCATGATCCAAAAATAAAATGTGGGGTAAATGTAATTAGGAATTAGAAGATCTAGAATCCAAAAACGCCATCTTGGGCAGAGCTGGTTTTAATGGGGTTTTCAGGGGCTATATACAGCATATAATCCCACAGATTATATCATTCATAATTTAAACCTTAAATGTTTTATATACAATAATCACCCAATGATCGATCCTGATTGTTAAAATGTTCAGGGTCATACAATGAAAGTAGAACACGGACCCCATCTTTATCTGTGGCTCCACTTCATAGGGCACAGAAATGTCAATACATATATTCTTCATAGTGTCTAAGTAATGATGGATGTCCCCCACCCTAGGAATCCTGGGTAAGAGAAGGTGGGTTACAAAGGGGTATTCCCATCTAAGAAATCCTCCCGATCCTCAATACTTTTTTTTGCTCAGGTCAGATAATTCACCAACAGAGATTTGTGGCAGTGGCTTATTCTCCTCCCCCTACTGATAACACATGCATGCTCTGCCAAATCGAGTGTGCATGTGCATGCAGTAGTCACGAGGAATAACTGTTGGCCAAACCAGCATTTAGAGATAATGAGGGAATTCATCAATCCCCTATGCCAGTTTTCTGGCAGAATAAAGTCACTTTTTTTTAGCAAACCCATTTTTGCGTAAAAATGTGTGACTTTTTTGGTTACATTTTTGTGCTTACTTTTTTATTTTTATGTTTCTCACTGTCCATAAATTCTTTATCATTTACACCAGTGGGTTGCTGTTAGTTTTAGCACCCAATACCTACTTAGGCTCTCTAGTATCAGATAGGCAGTGTCAGACTGGAAGAGACAGGCGGGGACCACCCACCTGACAGTAAAGAACCTAGGTAGATATTGGGTGCTGAAATTTACAAGACAGATTGCTCGGGAATGGTGGGGGATAGAGAAAAAATTTCAACTGCACTAGAATCAGTGGAGGGGCGCCTATTAAAGGATGTAAAGAGGTGGAGGTGATGAAAGGTCCTCTTTAAAGAGTTAGACGTTGACTTACACGGTAGCTAGCTATACAGAACACTAGAGAGACAGTTTTCCACTTCTGGAGAAGATCTCATTTGCATTTCTCCCACAGCTGGCTCTCCACAAGGAAAACCAGTACCCCTAAGAGCTACATGATTGTGTGCAACTTTATTCATTAGGACAGGTTCTCCAGAGTTGGTGAACCCAACTGAACAGAACACCCCGGATTATAAAATGAGACAGCCCAATTACTGTATTTCTAGATCTTAAAGGAATTGTCCAGGGGGTCTTTCTTGAATAACTTCTTGGAATTTTTACAAGGAGTCTTCAAAAAGTTTCCACATTTTTATATTTTTGTTGGAAACGGTGAGGAGTAGTATCTGGTCATGTCTGGGAGTGTCATGGGACTTGTCTGTTTGGCAGTCCGGCTGACCTTGCAAGAAAAGTAATATGTTTTTGAAAATCTTAATAACTAGAGTTTAAAAAAAAAAACTTTTTGAAGACCCTTCGTAAATACAGTACCTAGGGGTTCTGGGTTGGTTCTGACCCTGGGTCATACGATCATAACTAGCACCCAGGTTGCTCTGCCTCCTCTCCCGTTTTCACAAGTAGTTACCTATGCTACCCATAAATAGTGGTGAACATGGGAGTGGAGGGAGAAGGTGGAGAGACCTTGGGTCCAAGTGATGCTCCTGATCTCATGAATCGGGGTCGGAACCAGCCTGAAACCCCTAGGTTCAGCATTTAAAATCTCCAGGAGGGAGTAAGTAAAAAATACCCCCTGGACAACTCCTTTAAGGAATTGTTCTTTACGCTCTTCTTGGCTAAACCAGCGCCTAGCATTACATCATTCCTTTTCCTTCCCAGAGACTCTTGTACAGTATACGACAACCACAAATTCTCCACTTTTGTTAACAAAGTGCTCAATAATTACAACAATTTAGCTCTTGGACAGGGAATTCATTTTCGCTAATGTCATGGATAATTCCGTGATTTATCTGGAGCTGATCCCTGACCACAAATACCTTATATATTGCCTTTGTATTTCTAATGGTTTCTGTCTGCTCTGTAAGGACAGCTGTAGGCCACAGGGATAAAAGGTGAGTCAGGGAGAGGGTAGAGAGAGAAGCACCTATTGAGTCACACAGCTGGGTGCAAAACATTGTCTACAGCCCCGAGGCCAGAAGCAAATTCCAAATCCTTTTCTCACTGCAGAAGAAAGTGCCCATTGTGGCCGCGGCAGACAGCTGCTCCTGCCAGAAATCAAGGCACATCAAGGGCACATTCTACGGAATGAACGTCTGCAGACCTGTCCTTGCCCGTACGAAAACTTCTTGAAAAGTTTAAGATTTTTTGAGTTACGTCTTGAGAAGGTAGCTCATGCCACATGCATTACTCTTTGTGTTCCTGGTGGAGGATTGTGTTATTTGGGGAAATTTTAAGGGACAAGTCAATATCCACATTCCTGGAGCCCTGCTGGGATAATTACCCCTATGTTGTCTTCAGGGGCAAGACCAAGGTTTTTTTTTTCACAGCAGGGATTCCAATTGGTATGACATCTGGGGACAGGGGGGAGGGTTGAATTTGCGTAGAGGACTGTTATGTGGCCGTATTTATGGGTCTGTATTACATTTCATATATTCTGAAGGCCCACCCTTCAACAATCTCTTGATAATAGATCACAGTATCCTTCAAGTTTGGGTGTCTTCTGCTTGGCCATTATTGTGTTAGACCTTGAGCCCAGCAGAAGATCATCTGGTACTCTGATGGGCCAGTCCGACACTGCTGACCCCTGTAGTAATACTGGACTGAATTTAGATGACCATAAAAACAAAGGTGATCTAAGTCTGGTCTAGCAGAACCAGGGGAGTATACTTGTTGGGCCATAATATAGATGGATAGTTGCTATAATGGAGTGGATAAAAGTAGGTTCTCCCTGGCCTGAGATGGATCCAGGAGCTGGCACTACCCTGACTCCAGTGTCCACATCCCCTCTTTACTTTTAGTATTAGGCGCCCCTGTGTATACAGTAGCCTGCCCCCTGTGTCCAGTGGTTAGGAGAGACATATCTAGTTACTACTTGGAGAACGCTACTCAATGGAGTGTTGGAGGAAGTGTTAACTGTAATAGACGGAGCCTGCCAGACTGCACAGATAAGGCTAAGTTCATATCTGTGTCTCCGTTGGACTCCACAGCAAAAAATGCCAGAAATCTGCGGAGAGAAAAGTCCTGTATGGTGGATACCCGGCGGACACCATTATAGACTATGGGGACCACCGGTATCCATGGGTAACCGCTGTTTTGGTGGTCGGGCTCTCCGATGTTTGGGTCCCCCGGTGGACCCAAACAATGGAGAATCAGTTGCAGATGTGAACATAGCCTAGCACTCCCAAAGCCAAGGCATCGCCACCTACTGGATCCATGCCACACTACTTTTAAAAAGCTCCTTTCTAGTCTCAAAATATAGTGGTCTGACAGTGTTCAATTAGTAGTTAAAAGTAGATTCTCCCTTAGGATGGTGTGGATCCAGTAGGTGGCACTATCTTGACATCAGTGTCCACGCCACCTCCTATGACTGTTAGTATTAGGCACCGCCCCGTGTGTCCACATCAAATCAGGCGGGTTAGGTTTGCATTTAGGAGACGCAGATTTAGTTACTACTTGGACCATGCTACACAATGCCAAGGAAAAGTAATATTAGCTATGACGGGGCTAGAGAAAACACCTGGAACCAAGGCAGCGCCACCTACTGGATTCACGCCACCCCAAGGAGAACTTACTTTTAACCACTCCGCAAACTATGGCGGTCTGAAAGTGTCCAGTCCATTTCCAAGTAGATATAATGATAATCGTCAGCGCAGAGATCAGCGGCACAATCTGTAGATGGTGATATCTATTGATGTCTATTGCAAGACTAGGCAACAATGGCGCGCTACACAGGAGAAATGGAAACCATGTAAATCCCAAGTAATACTTGTAAAAAAGAGACCGATCCTGTCTATATGGAACATACTGTACATGTTGTATTTGTATTTGTATCTGCTTATCTTTGCTGCTGTAACACACTGAATTTCCCCATTGTGGGACTATTAAAGGACTTTATTATTATTATTATTATTATTATTATTATTATTACTGCAACTATACCTGTCAGATTTGTGTGAAATCTGCTAAAAAAGTTCTGTATGCCTTTGTATGAGCCACAATATCACTATGTGCAAGAGGCTGTAAGGTCATGTGGATGGACACCTTAAAGGGGTTGGGTGGCAATAAAAAAAAAAACATTAAATACTTAAAAAACACCTCAGGATAAATATTACATAATAATTTTAGTTATTTATTTGTTATTTTCTGTTGTAGGGGTCAATCACAGCTATAACTCAAATGGCTGCCATGTTCAGGTCAGAGGGCCCGAGACTGACGTAACCCTCTACTGCTATGCCTGCCTGAACAGAATGTACATGTCAACGCCAAGATAAGATCTCAGCTGTGTATATGGAGCCGAAGAAAGGACAGGACGGAGGAGACAGGGGGGATGAATGAGAACAAGTGCTGCTACTACTATTCTACTAATACTACTGCTTCCTCATCTGTCCTCCCTTCAGATCCTTTCATGTCTGTCATCCATCAGAAGTCCAGAGATCTGATCTCTGCTATGATATATATATATATATATATATATATATATACATACTGTACATATGTTCTGTTCAGGCAGGTATATCAGGAGACAGGGTTACGTCAGTCTCAATCCCTCTAACCTGGCACAAGCCGTCCCGCTTGCTCTGGAGGATAACAGCCATTTCAGTTATGGCAGTGACTGCCCCTACACAAAAAAAAAAAACGAGCCAAAATAATTAAAAATATTCAGGAAAAGTTTTATTCTGAGGTATTATTTCAGCATTTAATGTTCCCCTTCGTCCGCACGAATGGTTGTGTAGATAAGCAGGGGAGGGGTTCAGCCACTGTTCACACTACGCGTGTGGTTTGCCTGAGACACAGACACAACTCAGCTTACTCTGGCGATTATTATTCCGGTTGTGTTGGTATATGACTTGCACTGTGAGATGTACTGACTAAAGGGAGTCTGTCACCAAAACCTGTGTAATGCTCAGTTTCCCCTGTGGTGGCGCCACATGCCAAACATGTCCACTTTGGACAATTGCAAAGGGTCCCCCACTATAATCTGATCACAGAGTATCCTGTGCTAGGATCCCTAGTGATCAACTCTAATATGTAAAAAAAGCCAGCTCTTTAATTCCCCTGCAGTGCCTCCGCAGGAGAAATGAAGTATTACACAGTTCTCATTAAAATCAATGGTCAGTGTAACACATAAACATATTGGGTCCTCCAGAGAGAAAGACCGTCTTTATTGACTATTCGATGAGGGTCCTGAAGAATTGGATGTTCTTTTCCCAACAACCCCTTACATATAGGTTTTTCCTACATTTCACGATTGTCCTGGATTTTGTAAATTTCTCCACCGTGTAACAAAACTATTTAAAAAAACAAACAAAAAGAGAACATTTTTCTTGGATATAATAATGAGTTTGGAATATTTCGCTCAGAACCATCTGTTCTCGCCTCCTGGAGGACGGAGTCTGTATTTGTTTGTATTGCCCAGTTATTGCTGCAAATTGAAGGCGTGTTTGTAGAAAGCAACATCTGCCAAACATGTGCCGGTGCTCTCCTAGGGGGTGACATGGACCCCGCCAGATCCTTCTTTGTCTATTTTTGTTTTTCTTTTTGTCACTGGAATGAATTGTGGAATCTTTGCTGGGCAGGGAATGCTCAGGGGTGTACAGCGCTCCCCGGTGGCACATCTTACTCTCCGTCCTCACAACATGTCCTCTCGGCCTGCATTCCCACACACAGGCCGCACTCCTTTTCCCCGAAATTGTAATCATGTTAATTATAGGAAAACCTGGAGGTGTTATTCTCAGAATCTCTGGATTTTTGTAATCCTTGCTCAATACTAGAACATGAAAATTCTTCTTTGCCTCTGTATCTGTACAGTAGTTGTAAATCCTTCCTTTCTGAGGTTCCTTCACCATAAGATGCCCTGCTGATGGAGAACCTTGCAGTAAGGCCTCATGCACACGACCGAGTGTGCAGTTCAAGGGGAATTCCATTGGTCTGATCCGTTCCGAGGATTATGAATCATGTCCATATCCTTTCCATGAAAATTGGTCATGACTGAATCTCCCATTGAAATCACTGTAGCATGGAAGGCACTTGAATGTCATCTGAGTGCCTTCCGTTAATAATTTGGAACCTCCTTGGTTCCATCCCATCTATGTTCAGCATGTTCACCTATGTTCTCCTGACCTGATTGTAAAAAAACAAAAAAACATTGGTTCACAGAAACAGGGAGAAGAGGTGTCTTGACCTGGTCAGAAATCCTGGGTAGAGGAGGAAGCAATAGGCTTCCTGCCCTACCACTCTCCAGCTTGTAGTCCACAAGCCACCCTATGCCTGCGGCCTACATGCTGCCCGGAAGCAAGTGGTGAGTATCATTTCATGACTCACCTAGGTGGGGTCACAAGGGAGCATTAAACTGTGTGTGGACACTGAGGGGACACTCTTGTGACAGTGGAAAAGTTTATGCATTGTGCTTTGTGTACTGTCTCTCCTCCCTCACCCTAATCAATTTCTGCAGCATGCTTGGTGCACCCTCAAACTCCCTGGTCATCCTCCACTGGAACCGGTTGTTAAAAATTTGAATTCCATCCCTGGTGATCAGTTTCTCTGCAGCACTCCCACAGGTGAAATGAGGAATTACATAGTGCACAGTGCCATCAGTGTAAGGCTAGCTGTGCCAGGTCCTCCAGTGTACTCTTTACAGCTATTCGCTATTGTGGCCAAAAGATGAATGTCCATAATAAGGTATTTAAAACATGTCCTCATTGAAAGTGGTCAATCATCAGTGATCATAAGAGGTCTGCGGAGCAGGGGGCCCTGAGAGCCTGACAATGGCCTCATACCTCTCCTGATAAATGTGAGGAATGTACTATGAAAAGAATGTGACTGAGATTTACCCAGGGGGTGACCACCACAGTACAACCTAAAGAGATAAGAACAGCCGAATTCACAGGAGATTTATGTATTTTTCTGAACTATTAGTTCACAGCTATGAGCATTGTCTTTGTAAACCACCCACAGAGTCCTGTAGTGTCATGTAGTGCAGTGTAGTCGTGACAGAAATTATACTAACAGGCGATCTTCAGTATCTGTAGATACAAGACAGCAATAAGAACAGGCAAATGTGAACAGTAACTTGTACCTCACGAGACCTATTCACATGAGCTGGCAGGTAACTCTGCAGTTCTCACTCAGAATAGTGAGCGCAGCTCTGGAGTATAATACAGGATGTAACTCAGGATCAGTACAGGATAAGTAATGTAATGTATGTACACAGTGACTGTACCAGCAGAATAGTGAGCGCAGCTCTGGAGTATAATACAGGATGTAACTCAGGATCAGTACAGGATAAGTAATGTAATGTATGTACACAGTGACTGCACTAGCAGAATAGTGAGCGCAGCTCTGGAGTATAATACAGGATGTAACTCAGGATCAGTACAGGATAAGTAATGTAATGTATGTACACAGTGACTGCACCAGCAGAATAGTGAGCGCAGCTCTGGAGTATAATACAGGATGTAACTCAGGATCAGTACAGGATAAGTAATGTAATGTATGTACACAGTGACTGCACCAGCAGAATAGTGAGCGCAGCTCTGGAGTATAATACAGGATGTAACTCAGGATCAGTACAGGATAAGTAATGTAATGTATGTACACACTGACTGCACCAGCAGAATAGTGAGCGCAGCTCTGGAGCATAATACAGGATGTAACTCAGGATCAGTACAGGATAAGTAATGTAATGTATGTACACAGTGACTGCACTAGCAGAATAGTGAGCGCAGCTCTGGAGTATAATACAGGATATAACTCAGGATCAGTACAGGATAAGTAATGTAATGTATGTACACAGTGACTGTACCAGCAGAATAGTGAGTGCAGCTCTGGAGTATAATACAGGATAAGTAATGTAATGTATGTACACAGTGACTGCACCAGCAGAATAGTGAGCGCAGCTCTGGAGTATAATACAGGATATAACTCAGGATCAGTACAGGATAAGTAATGTAATGTATGTACACAGTGACTGCACCAGCAGAATAGTGAGCACAGCTCTGGAGTATAATACAGGATGTAACTCAGGATCAGTACAGGATAAGTAATGTACACAGTGACTGCACCAGCAGAATAGTGAGCGCAGCTCTGGAGCATAATACAGGATGTAACTCAGGATCAGTACAGGATAAGTAATGTAATGTATGTACACAGTGACTGCACTAGCAGAATAGTGAGCGCAGCTCTGGAGTATAATACAGGATATAACTCAGGATCAGTACAGGATAAGTAATGTAATGTATGTACACAGTGACTGTACCAGCAGAATAGTGAGTGCAGCTCTGGAGTATAATACAGGATAAGTAATGTAATGTATGTACACAGTGACTGCACCAGCAGAATAGTGAGTGCAGCTCTGGAGTATAATACAGGATAAGTAATGTAATGTATGTACACATATCACATAGCTGATTATATACAGTAAATCCATACATCTCAGCTAACTCTTCATCCTGTGCATCCTCCATACATATATGTACACATGTGGTTAGATGCGGGTGGAGATATAAGTTATTTAGTATATTCAATGGCTTGGCAGAAATGTCTCCAACCATGAACCTGTTACAGGGCTCTGGCAGCAGCTGACATTTCTTGACATGTTGGCCAGTCAATAACTGGCGAGGACGATGCCTAAACACGCTCAGGTCTGGATGTTTAGCTGCAGCTGTCAGCGCTCCTCGTCACAGTGTAACAGGCACGCC
The DNA here is from genome assembly GCA_947044405.1 of Leptodactylus fallax. Classification (NCBI taxonomy): domain Eukaryota; kingdom Metazoa; phylum Chordata; class Amphibia; order Anura; family Leptodactylidae; genus Leptodactylus; species Leptodactylus fallax. Next base: position 3,356,834 of record CAMRHE010000142.1, read on the forward strand.
ATTAATCTGCACACACCATTTATGTAACTCGCATAGTTATTGGCAATTTTCTTTCACAAATACTTTTTAAGTAAAAGCTTCATCTTGTAAGACAAAATTCAAAGAATGTGGCCAGGTCTCTTAAAGGAGCCTCAGCAGCCGCACTTGTGCAATGTGTTTCAGGGTAAGTAAACCCATGTATAGAGTGAAAGTGGTTCAGGAGCGGTAATTGTCCTAATAATCATATAATTATATACAGTGGGGAAAAAAAGTATTTAGTCAGCCACCAATTGTGCAAGTTCTACCACTTAAAAAGATGAGGCCGGCCTGTAATTGTCATCATAGGTAGACCTCAACTATGAGAGCCAAAATGAGAAAACAAATCCAGAAAATCACATTGTCTGATTTTTTAAGAATTTATTTGCAAATTATGGAGGAAAATAAGTATTTGGTCACCTACAAACAAGCAAGATTTCTGTCTCTCACAGGCCTGTAACTTCTTCTTTAAGAGGCTCCTCTGTCCTCCACTCATTACCTGTAGTAATGGCTCCTGTGTGACATTGTTATCAGTATAAAAGACTCCTGTCCACAACCTCAAACAGTCACACTCCAAACTCCACTATGGTGAAGACCAAAGAGCTGTGGAAGGACCAGAAACAAAATGGTAGCCCTGCACCAGGCTGGGAAGACTGAATCTGCAATAGGCAAGCAACTTGGTGTGAAGAAATCAACTGTGGGTGCAATAATTAGAAAATGGAAGACATACAAGACCACTGATAATCTCCCTCCATCAGGGGCTCCACGCAAGATCTCACCCCGTGGGGTCAAAATGATCACAAGAACGGTGAGCAAAAATCCAAGAACCACACGGGGGGACCTAGTGAATGACCTGCAGAAAGCTGGGACTAACGTAACAAAGGCTACCGTCAGTAACACACTACGCCGCCAGGGACTCAGATCCTGCAGGGCCAGACGTGTCCCCCTGCTTAAGCCAGTACATATCCGGGCCCGTCTGAAGTTTGCTAGAGAGCATTTGGATGTTCCAGAAGAGTATTGGGAGAATGTCATATGGTCAGATGAAACCAAAGTAGAACTGTTTGGTAGAAACACAACTCGTGGTGTTTGGAGGAGAGTGAATGCTGAGTTGTATCCTAAGAACACCATACCTACTGTGAAGCATGGGGGGGCAACATCATGCTTTGGGGCTGTTTCTCTGCAAAGGGACCAGGACGACTGATCCGTGTACATGAAAGAATGAATGGGGCCTTGTATCGTGAGATTTTGAGTGCAAACCTCCTTCCATCAGCAAGGGCATTGAAGATGAAACATGGCTGGGTCTTTCAGCATGACAATGATCCCAAGCACACCGCCAGGGCAACGAAGGAGCGGCCTCGTAAGAAGCATTTCAAGGTCCTGGAGTGGCCTAGCCAGTCTCCAGATCTCAGCCCCATAGAAAACCTTTGGAGGGAGTTGAAAGTCCGTGTTGCCCAGTGTCAGCCCCAAAACATCCCTGCTCTAGAGGAGATCTGCATGGAGGAATGGGCCAACATACCAGCAACAGTGTGTGCCAACCTTGTGAAGACTTACAGAAAACGTTTCACCTCTGTCATTGCCAACAAAGGATATAGGACAAAGTATTGAGATGAACTTTTGTTATTGACCAAATACTTATTTTCCACCATAATTTGGAAATAAATTCTTTAAAAATTAGACAATGTGATTTTCTAGATTTGTTTTCTCATTTTGTCTCTCATAGCTGAGGTCTACCTATGATGACAATTACAGGCCGGCCTCATCTTTTTAAGTGGGAGAACTTGCACAATTGGTGGCTGACTAAATAATTTTTTTTCCCCACTGTAAGTGAGGGTATTGACGGATTAGTAGGAGGAGTTACAATACTTATTGTCCCGGATACGCTGACAGTCTATACATTGCAGGCTCAGCAGTGACAATGTAACTCACTTTCTCATACATGTATAGATATTAATTGTTCTTTCTATGTTTTTCTGATACAGAACTCCAAATCCTTTCACACAGTCGTGTGATAAAATGACCAAATCTGCCGCCACCACTAGAGGGAGACTCCTGCATACACGTGCCTGTGAATAGGGGGATACATGTTGCTAGTGGGACAACACCTTTAACCACACACAACTTTTTCATAAAGTCCTATCAATTTATTATCTATCTATCTGTCTGCTGTCTGTCTATTGATCTCATATCTATCCATTTGTCTCTCTCTCATACTTCTTCTATCTATCTATCCATTTGTCTCTCTCTCATATCTATCTATCTCATATCTATCTATCTATCTCATATCTATCTATCTATCTATCTATCTCATATCTATCTATCTATCTCTCCCATTTTCTCCCTGGTACACAGTGGCTGCCCCCCGGTGGTCTTCCCCTTCTGTTTCCCATTACCCCAGCCGGCGCTGTAGTCAGGGGTGTCTCACACACATCCCGCTTACAGTACGGTTATGTTCAGACAGAGCTATCACTTATCACAAATTGTCTCAGTTTTCCTGTTTGATGTGGACGACTGTTGGCTGACAGATGTGCTCAGTTGTCAGACAGCTGCCCTGTAGGTGTCAGTAACATTTCCCTATACCTTTCCTTCCCCCACACGTGGGTGTCAGATAATTCTCTGAAAGATGGATTAAGAAACCTTACAAAGCCTCCCATCTTAGCGGCTCTGGAGGTTGTGGTTAGATATGTAAGGTGGAGGAGATTCATTACTGCTCCAGACTATAATCTTATTATAATGAATCTTGTCTGTGTGTTACAATGAGGTGGAAATACCCTACAGCCTGAGCGATTACAGGGGCGCCCAGTTTGGGCAGCCAATTTTCAAGTAAGTAAACCTAATAATTCAAAGTAAAAAATACGTATGGTCTTTATTTGATACAATGGAACATGTCAAAAATTTAGGATTGCCCGGGCGGCCAGCGGATTCCTCTCTTGTTACCTCCATAAACCTTTGTAGGACATTTATAAAAAGCATTGTCCATCATTGACCACCCCTTTAATGTGTGGGGTGAAAGACAAGTCATGTGATATGATTTACAAACCCTTTAACGCTTCAGTCACTTATCATTCAGACTTAAAGGTACCCTTTCACCACTTCCACCAACTCCGACTCTTTGTATCCATCGACAGCCGCCCCTCCACTGATTCCAGCACAATTGGAATTTTTTCTCTAGCCCTCACTGTTTTTGAGCAATCGTTGCTATTAGTTTAGCACCCAATATTTTATTTAGGCTCTCTACTGTTAGGTGGGCGGTCCCAGACTATCTGCTTCACCAGGACCACCCACCCAACAGTAGAGAGCCTAAGTAGCATATTGGGTGCTAAACTAACAGCAACGATTGCTCAGGAATGGTGGGGGCTAGAGAAAAAAATCCAACTGTGCCAGAATCAGTGGAGCGGCGCCTATTGAAGGATACAAAGAGTTAGAGTTGGTGAAAGGTTCTCTTTAAAGTGGGTACGTCACATTGAGCTTGTTCCTTACCTTCAGGTGGCATATTATAGACACGGAGAAGCTGAGCAGACTGATACATAGTCTTATGGAAAAAGGGTTTAGTATCTATTATATAGATATCACGGATCATTCTGGGCTTATGAGTCCAGGGGGTGGTCTGATTCAACATTGACAGCCTTCCTTGTATAAGACACAGCCCCCTGGATTTCTAGACCTACAATGAGCAGAGATTCACATCAACAAACCTCCCAACCATCCCGGATTTCGGGTGCTGTTCCACTGTCCCAGGTGGTGGGAGTCATGTCTCAGCTTCATGTGTGTCCGGAGGATGCAGATAGAGTTAAGTACAATGGTGATGCTCTTCCTGTTTTGCTGCTGCCAAGTGGTCTCTGGAGGAGTGGGGTAAGGTAGGCATTCCCTTTTTTTGTGTGCCATTTTCTTGTGGGGGCCACAAGTAGGAGGCATTATAGTGTGGGGGCTACAATGAAGGGGCATTATATTGTGTGAGGGGGTGTTATATTGTATGAGGTCTACAATGGGACATTATACTATGTGGGTTTCACAAGGGGGATATTGTACTGTCTGGGGACCATGGAGGATATTGTACTGTGTGGTGGCCAAAAGGGGGACATTCTACTGTGTGGGTTTCACAAGGGGAATACCTTACTGTGTGGTGGCCAAAAGGGGGATATTGTACTGTGTAGGGACCATGGGGGATAGGGGGCATTATACTGTGTAGGGGCCACAAGGGGGAAATTATACTGTTTAGGATCAACAAGAGGGACATTATACTGTGTGGGGGCCACAAGGGGGAAAATTATACTATATGAGAGAAACAAGTGGAAACTATATTATGTAGGGGCTAAAGCCCTGTTTTTATTATACACCACGTCCAGTCCTTCAGATGCAGCCACCATGGAGTTGTCGGTGTTTTCGCCAAGACTACGACAAACAGGTCTATCATGTGGAATTGTAGGGACTACACGCACCACCATACAGGGTCTGTGTACACAACTTTATTTATAAAAAGTTAGTGCCCCCCTTAGTCCCCTGCACTGTATCTACAATGTGAGGATCCAGCTCAGTTCTGGCACGCGCGCCACTTAAATCATGGCTGACAATACTGTAGATCGTGACATGGGGGGTGTTATGGTTTTCTTCAGCCGGTCTCTATACTTTATAAACCGTTGTCCTCCAGATCCCATATATGTTTGGGTTATTCTGAAGCTATGTCCGGAATGTAATGTTTAGGTTTTGTGCCCGTCTCAGGGGAGAAGCTACAGCATTAGGAAACTATTAAGCATGAGATCAACCACATGACTGCTCCGATCACCGGAATCCATATTCAGATGGGAACTAGCGCCACCTGCTGGTAATAGGAGTTATCATATAAAATATGTGCCCCCAGAGTAAATTACAATATTAGGATCCACAAGTTTCAAGACCATATATAAGCAGGAGGCTTCATACCGAGTACCGAGAAGAGCTGAACAGGGCTTATATAGCCCCGCTCGTCTCTGTATAATGTTCCGTCTCTGATATTAGAATGTGATACGTATATATTATACTGTATACATATATATATAATCATTTGTACAGCATACTTACAGCATAACATGATACACCAGCCACGCTATACTTTGTAAGCTTTTTATAGAGCGATATATAGTTGTACATGCCCCCTAGTGGTGACTGTGTGGATTACGATATGTTAACATCCTGGGAATAGGGGATTGTCTACAGGTAAGAGATCGCTGCAGCCTAATGAATTATCCACAGTAAAACCTGCTGAATTATCTATTCCTGTGTCGCACATTCATTATTAGTGCAGATTCATTCTGTGCCATCCACAGCAGACGTGTCTCATAAAACATTTACCGCCATCGCTTTGATCACTTAATTCATTTAGTGAAGACGTGACTGCGGCGAGAACAGATAGAGGCCTTCAAAGATTTCCTGCGCCTGGGACAGCGGCGTTGTCATCCTCATCTCCGGGAGCTCAGATGAATCATTAATCCGCAGGCTTATATAATATTACATTGTGCTATAATCACTCTCATTGAATATAATGTTAACTCTTTCACTTCTCTCTATGGGATTGTCTACGATTGTCTGCTGATTCATTTCCTAATATATCTTTATAGCAGTCAGAGCTCCATTATTCTGATACAGAGCTCCAAATCTTCTGCAGATAGGTAAATGTTAAAATCCTGTCTGTCTGCAGACACTATGGGGAGTTTGAAGAGGAACTTTCACAAACTCCATGAACTCCAATTCTATATATCCTTCAATAGGCGCCACTCCACTGATTCCAACACAGTTGGAATTTTTTTCTCTAGTCCTTACCGTTCTGGAGCAATCATCTCTAGTAGTTTATATACAATAATGCTCTTTGCTGTCAGGTGGGCGGTCCTGGGCTGGTGTAGATAGTCTGGGGTCCGCCCACCTCACAGCAGACAGCATAACCGTGCTGTAACTAACACCACTGATTTCTCAGGAACAGTAGGGACTAGAGAGAAAATTCCAACTGTGCCGGAATCAGTGGAGCGATGCATATTAATGGATGGAAAGCGTTGGAGGTGGAAGAAGGTCCCCTTTAAGAGATTCCAGTTTATTACTAATATATGAATCTCAATAACGAATATGTATGAACAGGCATAGATTGGCCAATAATTTGTACCAGTTTTTGACTCAGATTATAGTGAATCTGTTGAGCTATGGGAAGCCACACCCCCTCCACTAAACCCTGCCCACTGTTCCTGCCACTTGCAAAAATGGGAGTGAAGTGTTATATAGCCAAAAGTTGCAATTTTTATGAACAAATATGAGTTTTGTCAAAATTTTAAACTTTTTGAACACCGTCAAAGTGATGCAAATTAGTTAATAATTTTTTTGTGGTATTTTTCACACTTTTGTTAAAAGAGGATTCTAGAAGTTCTATATTGATGAGCTGTCCTTAAGATTAGCCATCAATATGTGATTGGTTGGGGTCCGTCACACAGGGCCCACACCAGTCAGCTGGTAGAAAAGGTTGCAGTGTTCAGTTCAGTGCTGCAGCCTCTTCACTGAATACCGAGCACAGCGCCGTACATTGTATAGTGGCTGTGATTGGTATTGCAGCTCCATTCATGTGAATTCCTTCCTATTTTTTCTTTTGATAGGCTTCTTTTTTTGCAGCCTGCAGGAGACATTTGTTACAATCTCATCCACTTCGCTGCTACTTTAATGCATGGTGGATTTTTTACCCCTGTATCTGCTCATGTGAACATACCCTAGGACTGACGCAATCTCCAGGACGGTTACAGGAGCCGGGTAATCCTCGCTGAATGCCTCTTGTGATGCCTCAAGGAGCTTTTGTTGCAGAATACACAAACATGACCGCAGGGGTATGTGCAGGTTAAGAAAACATAGGCACAATTACAGCTTGTCTATACGTCCCCTGCACACCGGACACCATATGGCGGTAAACACTCCAGTTTCTGTTGTGAACCGAGAGCAAGGCAGGTGGTTTGGACTCCGCAACCAGAAATGAACGCACACGCGGTAGTTCAAGAAAAAAATATATATTTACTATAAGTTAATAAAGGCTAGTTAAAGGTAAAATGACAGGGCTAAAGACAAGCAAAATATACAATATAGCATGAACAATTTCAAGGCAAATTCTGCAATGGTTTCTACTTTTACTCTGTCCACTTCTGCAGTATGGACACTGAATGAACAATATACTCAAAACTATCCCTAACTGACCCTGACTTCACATTTGGGTGCACCCCCTTTTCCCCAGTGGTCCAGGTGGACCGCTTACAGTCCGTAGAAGCGCGCGGTGGGGCCCAAAGTCGGTCCTTTCTTTTATAGTGAAGCGTCCTCTCCTCACGGTTATCAGGATCTTGGGAGAAATGAAGTCCTCTTTAACAGACAGGGAAACCAACTGAATGCAATGTAATCCAACAGCAGATTCCACTCAGCACACTGACAGTCCTGCCGAATCCATACACTGAGCTGGGATGTAAGCCGGGGTTTAGCAGGTGCTGTCCAGTACATCAACAGCACTGCGAGTCTCTATCTGTGGTATCCATATACACAGTCACAATGTCAGTCTCACTGATCAGCCACTGAGCACAGTTCCTTTCACGTGGACTCACTAGTCCTGTTGTCTCTTTACACTCTGTTTGTCTCTGGCCCAAGATACAGCTTAGCTGTACAGAAAAATCTCCACACCAGTTCAATACAACACTTGCCAAGATGGCTGCTGCTCTCTGTCTCGTCACTTCCTGCTGCTCTGCTCACACTCTGTCTGCAGAACAGGCAGGCTGACATAAAAGGGGGGGGGTCTCACTCCAGCATCATGTCACAATTACAATGGCTGCTGTCTTAAAGGAACAGAATCACAGAAATACATTCAACATTAACAGTTTATACAGACAAATGAAGCTTAAGACAACATTGGCTGTCTCTTACACTGTTGGTTTCTATTTTCGGGATCTGCAGACACAACTTTCCCAGGGATCCCGATGGTATGAATAACAGGGCAGGGGCTCCTAACAAGAAGCAAAGAATGGATTGTGTGAGCTGCAGGTGAGCTGAGGGGTAGGAATGTATCTGAATCAGCGGGGTCGGCCGCTCAGGTCACAGAGGCCAAGCCCTATTACAATTGCACTTCACAAATGCCTGCAGCAAGAAGCTCTCCATCAACCTTGACCAGGTGGCAGGTTAATGGGGCCGACATTCCTGACTAAACGTGGCCTCATCCATTGTCAGTGCTAATTTTTGTTTTTTTTAATCTATCAGCCATAAGGATCATGACTAGAACAACAACCCCCATCCTCCTCCAGATGAGTTGTCAGGAGCCGTAGTGATTCCAGATAAGAACTTGTTCAGCCCAATCTCTGTCTAGACCTATTCTCTATAGAGACCCGGCCACAACGTACCGCACTGACCCATCATTGTAACGCCTTGACCTCTGACAAACATCACTGATGTAACTAGAGATGGGTGAACCTCATGAAATTCGTTTCAACTTTCTGCCTTGTTTCGGGCCGACCTTGTTCAGCATGAACCGGAGGTGCTATTATTATACTGTGGGGTCCCCTCAGGCCCTAGAGCATTATAAGTGGAGGTCCAGGGGAGGTGAGCAAAAATTACAGCTATACTCACCTTGTCTCACCTCTCCTGGGCTTAAGGTGGTCTCCAGCATCCTCTTCAGGCCTCTGGCTGATGTCACGTGCCCCATGTGACCACTGAGGCCCAATCACATGCCTCTGCGGTGACCCTGGTGTACTTCATGTCCACCAGAGGCCAGAAGAAGCCTGAAGAGGATGCTGGGGAGCCACCGGACAGTAGGATAGGAGGACAAGTCTAATGGAAGATACTCAGAAGAAAAGTCAGAGTCTTGGATAAGACCGTGTTAGCAGAAAAGTATAAGGCAATCAGGGCATGCTGGGAGTTGTAGTTTTCTAACCACCGGAGAGCCACATGTTGGAGACCACCGCCTTAAACCATGAGTGTCCAAAATCTTCATAGTATAACTATGGGCCTTTAGAGTTTCCAGCACACGAGGAGACCAATGAATCACAACCTGAGCACCGAGACTGAGTAATGTGATGGAGGCCGCTGTCTCATATACCCTGCGGGCACTTGGTGGTCTTCTCAGCACCTTATCTGGTTATTCCATCTCTAACACCCCTAAGGCGAGCTATATGGCAATAATAGAGAATGTCCTTTATGTGTCTGGATATAAGACAGGGTTACAAGATTTCACATGACCGACACTTCTCCTACATTGGATTTACTCACAATGGTGAAATCCTTCCTTGCACTGCCCCCTAGTGTTACAACTTGTTTTGACAGTTGTAAACTAAGTTTTATCTCCAAAAATGACCTATTATGTGAACCACATTTTTAAAGAATTTGTGATGATTAAATTTTTTTTAAATTTTTCATGTCACTAACTATATTTTGACTATATTCTGCAATTTTCACGCTGGCCACTAAACCGAATTATAGCATGACACTGTAGGGGGTTTCTTTTGCAGCAGTCACCTCATTTACATCCCAGATGGTATTAAAATAGAAGATAACACCTCTATAGATAACACCACTGAGCCATCATTACATCACTACTGACAATAGATGATGTCACAGCTTATCTCCTCCTCCTCACTGTGCCAAGAAAACCTTCCCCCACCATTACTCCGCTACCCCCAGCCTGACTGGTCCCTGCTTCTTGGGCACAAATTTTTCCCCTCCCTTCAAAATGGCGCCAAAGTAATGTGGATCTATCTGACCAGGCCTTGTTTCTCCACTGTTCGGTGATACAGGTGTTGCTTTTTTGCCTTCCACCCCGCAGGTTTGTCTTTTTGTTTCCCTTAGACAACAATGGCGCCCGCACTGGTCGTCTGCTGTTATAGTCCATCCGTGCTAAGGAACGTCGAGTTGTGTGTTCGGACATGTTAGTTGGACACTGGCATTGTATTTGGCTGCAGCTTTCCTGACTGCGCTCCACAGAACAATTCCTGACATCCTCCTCTGATCCCACAACTTGTTTCCGCTCACACTGCTGCACCACAAATGCCCACAAGATGGCGGTGTATGAAATCCTGGTCCCAGCTAGTCCAGCATTGATCACCAAGTCACTCCAATCACTAGATTGTCCCATACATAGTGTAAACGCTGCAGCAAAAACCGCGGTGTTTTACATACCTGGCTAATCCCATCCACACATTGCAGAAAAATATCCACAGCGGAAATGCTGCGATTTCAAAAACGCTACCATTTTAGTAAATCACAGCATGTCAATTATACGTCTGGAAACGCTGACATTTTCCGTATAGGTATAATAGAGTTAGAAAGGAAACCTCTGCGGACTTTCTGTGAAAAAACCGCAATGCGTCTCCACCGCCATCTTTTCCACGGCGCTTTTTCGCTGTGGCTCGCTACGTGGGGCCATAGCCTAATATGGATTTGCACCGAAACTGATCTCTGGATTTTATGTTGCGCTCCATGGTTACGTGTCTAGTATACAGAAAAGGCCAGGGGTCTCTAATAAAGTGGCCCTTCAGTGTATGTGTAATACATACATACATACATGTACATACATGTTTTATTTTGTGCATTACATGTAACTGATGTAACGTTTCAGTATTCTGTAGCCTTGAGCGACTCCAGGGACACTTATTTTACTACAGGGCACGAATACAACTCACACCCAATTTAGCAGGAAACCAGATGTGGCCCATTAGAGTCTATAGAGAGACAAGTGCGGGGAGGGGGCAGCACATCTGTCATTTGGAACAATATATGGTAAGATCTGTAGATGGCAGTACTGAGCTGCTGAGCCACGGCTGAGGGTCTGTTACCTGTGGACTTCATATCATCAGGGCTGCCACCAGGAAATTCGATGCCCCATACAGTGAAATTCTGTACCCCTCCCCCCCAGTGTATATTACCATTTCTCACGCTGTCTTAGGTGGGCCATATGACTGGGCGGATAGCTGGGGTGGGCAGGACTCACAGTGGACTGAATCAGAGACCTCAGACCAGTGTTTTCCAACCTTTTCAGACTCCGGACACCCCTGAAAAAAAAATTTCTCCTTGGGGCACTGCAACCAAATAAAAGCGGTATCTCAGGCTGCACCATCAGTAAACCCACAAAGTATAATGCTCCGCAAGCCCCCGCACACAGTATAATGCACCCCGCTGCCCCCACATGCAGTATAATGCTCCCCACTGCACCCACATACAGTATAATGCTCCCCACTGCCCCCACATACAGTATAATGCTCCCCACTGCCCCCACATGCAGTATAATGCTCCCCACTGCCCCCACATGCAGTATAATGTTCCCCACATGCAGTATAATGTTCCCCACATACAGTATAATGCTCTCCGTTGCCCCCACATACAGTATAATGTTCCCCACATACAGTATAATGTTCCCCGTTGCCCCTACATACAGTATAATGCTCCCCACTGCCCCCACATACAGTATAATGCTCCCCGTTGCCCCTACATACAGTATAATGCTCCTCTCTGCCCCCACATACAGTATAATACTCCCCATTGCCCCTACATACAGTATAATGCTCCCCGTTGCCCCTACATACAGTATAATGCTCCCCGTTGCCCCTACATACAGTATAATGCTCCTCACTGCCCCCACATACAGTATAATGCTCCCCGTTGCCCCTACATACAGTATAATGCTCCCTGTTGCCCCTACATACAGTATAATGCTCCCCGTTGCCCCTACATACAGTATAATGCTCCCCGTTGCCCCTACATACAGTATAATGCTCCTCACTGCCCCCACATACAGTATAATGCTCCCCATTGCCCCTACATACAGTATAATGCTCCCCGTTGCCCCTACATACAGTATAATGCTCCCCACTGCCCCCACATACAGTATAATGTTCCCCACATACAGTATAATGCTCCCCATTGCCCCTACTTACAGTATAATGCTCCCCGTTGCCCCCATGCAGTATAATGCTCCCCATTGCCTCTACATACAGTATAATGCTCCCCACTGCCCCCACATACAGTATAATGCTCCCCACTGCCCCCACATACAGTATAATGCTCCCCGTTGCCCCTACATACAGTATAATGCTCCCCGTTGCCCCCACATGCAGTATAATAATAGACCAGGGTTGGGGACCCGCTCAGTTGTGTTTGCCACCTCCCCCCTCCATGTGCTGGGCTCCTAGCTATGCCTCTGCACACAACATATATGTCCGCACAGGCATCTTGGGCATTTCACCATCACATTATACATATTGTAACATAACATGTAATCCATAACTCATAGTAACAATGAAGAGCTGGAGAATCAGCTGCTGTCTACATTGGGTTGCGACCCTCAGACAGTACACGTCTCTGTATATGTCGTGTCCTCTCCTATACTGTACAGCCCAGCGGTGAGGATAGCAGATAGTTCCGCAGGGAGAGAACCGCCCCTCTGTCTGGATGAGGGCCGCTGGCTCAGCCTGTTCTTCTATGACACAAGTTAGTTTAGGAAATTTACCAACAAGCCCAGAAATTCTGTAGAAATTCTACTGAATCCCAATTTATTTACCTCATCTAATCTGTGGCTTGACCTGCCCGGATACAAGCCTAATACTGGGGGGTAGATGGGTACATGGGCCCAGGGCCGACATTGGGGGGGCAGACTGGTCAATTGCCTGGCCACATCGTTAATGGAAAGGGTGCTGCAAGGCCCCTTTCTAATAGAAGCCTGCCCAGGGGAGGTCTGTAAAAATAACAAATATTTGTATTCACCTATCCTGGTCATCCGGCATCATTTTCTGACCATTTCTGGCTTGTAGCTGTCACTCATTTCTGACATCACCACTAAGCCCCTATGTGCTTCGGCACCGGGAGTTGTAGGCGCGATGTGATGACATCACTCATATCACGTCTGCAGTTCCCTGAAGACTCCGGGAGAAGAGAACTCAGATAGAGTAGCAGGGGAGCAAGGAGAGGTGAGTATCAGTGATTTTTATGTCTGTTTGTTACCAGCAGGAAGACCTTAAACTGGGGGCCAGATGAGGGGGACATTAAATTGGGAGGTGAGAAGAAGAGGGACTTTAAACTAAGGGAAGATGGAGGGGGACAGTAAACTGTGGGAGCACCAGGAGAAAGACATTATAATGTGGGGGTGACTGTAGGGGAATTATACTGTGTGGGAGTACAATAGAAATGGATGGGAATGTGCGGAGTCAAAGTAGAAGTGGGTGGGACTAAATTTGCCTCACATTCTGTCCCTCTTTCTGTCCTTTGAAAGTTGGGAGGTATGTTGAAACGAATGGGAAAACCTCACAAAACAAATCTCAAAGGGTTTTCCTGAAGCAGCTTAAAGCTTTGGGGAGTATATTATACTGTGTGGGACCACTGTGGAGCATTATACTGGGGGGTGGGGATGCTGTGGGAAACCTTTTATACTTTGTGGGGCATATTATATTGTGTGGGGCTGCTGGGAAGCATATTATATTGTGTGGGGCCACTAAGGGGTATTATACTGTATGGGGGCTCTGGGGAGAATATTATACTGTGTGGAGCGTTATGTACCATGTGGTAACACTATGGGGGACTCAGAGGAGCATTTTATACCGTGGAGGACACTGTAGAGCATTATATACCATGTGGAGCATTAAACTATGGGGGAGGGACTCAAAATTCCTGCTGGCAGCCCTGTGTGCTATGTCTGCATCACAGTTCCCTCACTATAATCCTGCACATACGTGTAGTACTCCATGGCCATGTCATTCCCCATACAGTCCTGTGCATGAACTGGCCATGGAGTTATTGGGTCCTGCACAGTACTTAGTAATGCCAGATAGACAGCACATATGTAAGATGTCAGTGAAGGAGCCGGAGTGGAGGCTATTAGCAGGAAGCTGCTGGGTGGGCCCCCAGAACATGTTCCTCTGGTGGGCCCTAGGGGGCTATTATATATAAGGGAGAAATATTACATATAAGGGTGACTACTATATATAAGGGGGAAACTTAAATATAAGGGGGGCTATTATAAAGGGTAACTATTATATATAAGGGGGCTATTATAAAGGGAAATTATATATGGGGCTATTATTAGGGTGAACTATTATTTATAAGTGAGGAACTATTTATAAGAGGCCTATAAAAAGGGGGAACTATTATATATATAAGGCAGCTATTATAAGGGGGGGGCTACTATTTATAAGAGGGGCTATTTATAAGGGGGGTATAATTGTTAAGTGGGCTTATTTATAAAGGGTCTATTAGTGATAATGGAGACTATTATTTATAAGGTTAACTATTAGTTATGACATGGCTATTATTAATAAGGGGGAACAATTTATAAGGGAGTAGTATTATTTTTATGGGGTGACTGTTACTGATAAGGGGGAACTATTACAGATAAGGGGGGATATTACTGATACAGGGCATTATTTATCATTTATAAGGGCGCTATTACTGATAAGGGTGTAATATTACTTATAAGGAGGCGCTATAATAACTGATAACTGGGTGTAATAATCTATTAGGCGGTACAAAGGTGTTCATTTTAATTGTGTGTGGGAAATGGGGCTTGTTATTACTGTTTTGGGGACATAAAGAAGGTGTTATTAAAGGAGTTGCCACTGGAAATATAAAGGTATTGTTTGTATATCAGCATTTGGGGCCCCGCTTTTAATTTTGCCCAGAACCACACTTTGTCTAAAACCGGCCCTGCGTGGACCACCCACGTCTGACCTGTACTGGTGAGATAGAACATATCAGATGTGTTTGGTTATCTGACACTTTCTTCATCTGCTCCATACACAACCCAATCATCGTCTGATCACCTAGTCCAGCAGGGCTGGTGGCCGGGGACATTTAACTGTACAATGACAATGTGATGGGGCTTAAGAGAACCTTTTATCACCTCCACCAACTCTTTGCATCATTTAATAGCCCCCTCCATGAATTCCAGCACAGTTGGAATTTTTTTTCTCTAGACCCCGCCATTCCTGAGCAATTGGTGCAGTTAGTTTAGGTCAAGAGGGTGGTCTTGTGCCAGAGCAGGAAGGGGGACCTGACCAATCTCTGATTGGACGTTGTCAGAGGGTTATGAGTCACACCTCTTGCCTTCTTCTCCCTCAGACCTCCCACTTTTCAGAAACTAATTAGCATATCAGGCACCAAAATTAACTACACTGATTGTCCAGGAATGGTGGGGGTTAGAGGAAAAATTCCAACTGCGCTGGAATTAGAGAAGGGTTTGGAGTCGGTGGAGGTGGTGAAAGGTCCTCTTTAACCTTGTTACTGTCATTTCTGGACAATACATCCATCATATTTACTTACTCTACTGTCACTCTGCTGGCAGTGTTATTTAATAATGTGGACAGATTATATGGGTACACTCTGCGGACACTTTATATGGGTGCACTCTGCTGACAGATTATATGGGTGAACTCTGCGGACAGTTTATGAGGGTGCACTCTGTGGACAATGTATGATTAGAAGAAGGGTGACATCACTATTAAGCACCGCACAGGACACCACCCAATCTATCGCCTCCCTGGTGGTCACACGCAGTGACTTTCCAGACCGTTTAGTCCATGCAGTATGTATTGGCCAGAAGTTACATAGGTTACATGACTCACACATTACATAACGAGTTTGGAGCTTTCCTGCCAAAGACTGTGAACATAAATCAGGATTCTGGAGAATTTTGGGGAGAGTTTTTGGAGACTGTATATAAGCTCCTGGATAAGATCTGATAATGATGCTATCGATATGTCTGGGATGCACGGTCACATCTCTGAGATGATTCTGCTCCTTTGTGCGGTTTGGAGTCTGTTTCAGGCTTCCTCCAGTGCCGGTGAGTATATTACATGAGACTCAGTAAGACCATTTCTAGAAATGTCATGTCTGTTGGATTATAACAATTATAGCCGGAATAGAAGCTTTTAGGGGCAAATTAAGCAAAATATAACTTAACTGCACCAAAAATGGGATTACGGAGCGTGCGCCAAATGCATTTATTTTACTTATTTGTATAGCACTATCATATTCTGAAGCGCTTTACAAATGTTGTTAGTCACTGTCCCATATAGGGCTCATAATCTAAGTTCCCTGTCAGGATGTCTTTGGAGAGGTGGGAGGAAACCCATGCAAACCTTGGAGAGAACATATAAATTCTTCACAGGTGTCAACCCAGAACTCCAGCGCTGCAATGCTACAGTGCAAACCACTGAGCCACCATGCTGCAAACATATTAATATGTTCTAGATCATTCTAAGCTTCCTTACATGCGTAGCCATTTGTGCCAAATTCTCACAATATATACTTGAAACAGAGCCCAAAGCGTGCGTGTACCATCCGTATACCTCATTCTTCTGTATTGGAGAGTACTATCTATCTATCTATCTATCTATCTATCTATCTATCTATCTATCTATTATTATTGTTTATTTATATAGCACCATTAATTCCATGGCTCTGTACATTATTATATTAATTCCATGGCTCTGTACATTATTATATTTATCCCATGGCTCTGTACATTATTATATTAATCCCATGGTGCTGTACATTATTATATTAATTCCATGGCTCTGTACATTATTATATTAATCCCATGGTGCTGTACATTATTATATTAATTCCATGGTGCTGTACATTATTATATTAATCCCATGGTGCTGTACATTTGAGGGTTTACATACGATACACAAGATATGCAAAACAGATAATACTAACAGTGACCACCTGGCACAGTGGGATAGAGGGCCCTGCCCGCAAGGGCTTACAGTCTATGAGGGAAGAGGGATAGAGACAGAAGATGAGGGTAGAGGCTGTACAGGTGGTGGTGTGGTGACAGTAGTGTTATTGGAGGTTGTAGGCCTTCCTGAATAGGTGAGTCTTAAGGGCCTTCTTGAAGCTTGTGACTGTGGGGGACAGTCTTATGTGTCTTGGTGATGAGTTCGTGTGGGCAGGTAGCAGGAGATTAGGTCGGAGATATATGGAGGGGACAGGTTGTGGATGGCTTTGTATGTCAGCGTTAGTAGTTTGAACTCTATTCGCTGGGCGATGGGTAGCCAGTGAAGTGATTGGCAGAGGGAGCAGCCGATGAAGAACGGGAGGAGAGTTGTATTAGGCGAGCAGCACAGTTTTAGGTGGACTGGAGGGGGCGAGAGTGTTAGCTGGGAGGCCATGGAGAAGGCTGTTACAGTAGTCTAGGTGGGAGATTATGAGGGCGTGGACTAGCATCTTTGTAGTTTCAGGGGTGAGGAAGGAGCGGATTCGGTGGATGTTCTTGAGTTGGAGGCGGCAGGAGGTGTTGAGGGTTTGAATATGCGGTTTGAAGGATAGGTCAGAGTCTAAGGTTATCCCAAGGCAGCGGGCCTGTGGTGAGTGTAGCACCATTAACTATGATAGATGGGTCAGGTAAGGGGGTCGTGCGTGGAGGGGTGAAGATTATGAACTCAGTTTTCTCCATGTTGAGTTTGAGACAGTGGGAGGAGAGAAAGGAGGCTACGGCTGTTAGGCATTCTGGGACTCTGGACAACAGAGAGGTAATGTCTGGTCCAGAGAGATATATTTGGGTGTCGTCAGCATAGTAATGGTAATGGAAACCATGAGATTCTATGAGTTGGCCAAGGCCTAGGGTGTAGATGGAGAACAGGAGGGGTCCTAGGACGGAGCCTTGGGGGACACCTACAGAAAGAGGGCATGGCAGGGAGGTGGTGTGCGAGTGGGAGACGCTGAATGTGCGGTTGGTGAGGTATGAGGAGATCCAGGAAAGGGCCAGGTCAGAGATGCCAAAGGATGAGAGAGTTTCTAGCAGTAGGGAATGGTCGACTGTGTCAAAGGCAGAGGAGAGGTCGAGCAGGAGGAGGACAGAGTAGTGACGCTTGGTTTTGGCAGTTAGATGGTCAGTAGTGACCTTGGTTAGGGCAGTTTCTGTGGAGTGATGGGGTCTGAAGCCTGACTGTAGTCTGTCAAAGAGCACATTAGATGAGAGATAGGAGGACAGTTCGGAGTGGACGTGTTGCTCCAGCAGTTTAGAGGCATACGGGAGCAGTGAGATGCGGCGATAGTTGGCTGGAGAGGACGGGTTGAGGGAGGGTTTCTTAAGTATAGGTGTGACGGTAGCATGTTTGACGGTGGAGAAACAGGTTAAAGATGAAGAGCACAGGACAGTTGGGTTGTCAGGTTGTCAGGGGTCTATGGTGAGACTGTCTCTGATGGTGTCAATTTTGCTTTTGAAATAAGAGGAAAAGTCATCAGCTGTGATAAGTGATGTCGGAGGGGGCACAGGAGGACGGAGAAGGGAGTTGAAGGTAGTGAATAGCTGTTTGGGGTTGCGGGATAGGGCAGATATTAGTGTACTTTTCAGAGGTGAGTGTGTTCTTGAATGTGAGTACTGCCTCTTTGTACCTAAGGAAGTCCTCCTGGGAGTGGGTTTTCTTCCAGAGGCGTTCTGCAAACCGTGAGGCACGTCTCAGTTTTTTTGTCAGATTAGTGTGCCAGGGTTGCCTGTTGAAGGTCGGGCTCTGGTGTTAGTGAAGGGGCCACAGAGTCAAGGGCTGCAGTGATGGTGGTATTATAGAAGTCAGCAGTGGTATCTGCGTCCTGGAGGGAGAATATGTCAGCAAGGGGGAGGAGAGAGGCTGGGGGTGTGGAGGAGTTGAGGCAATTAAGGGTCTTGCGGGGGTGTTGGGGTTGGGGGGGGGGGGGGTGTATTATAGAGGGGGGGGGGGAGGGTGGGAGGGGGGGGTGGGGGGGGGGTGTGAGGAGGGGGTGAGAGATTGAGTAGAGAGAGGAGGGGGAGGATAAGGGGTGCGGGGGGGGCCCTTGTGTGGGGGTGGGGGGGGGGGGGCAGAGGGAGAGAAAAGAAGGGAGGGGGGAGGGGGAGGGGGGGAGGAGGGAGAGGGGGGGGGTGGGTGTTGGTGGGGATATTGAAATCTCCTTGTGGGTGGTGGGGGGGGCGGGGGTAAGGAAGTGGATTAAGGGGGGGGGGAAGTGGTTGATAAAGGGGCCGTTGGGCCCCTTTGTGATGTTAGGTGGGGGGTTGGGGGGGGGGAGAGGGTGAAAAAAATAATAGAGAGGAGAGTGGATGGGGGGGGGGTGGGAGGAGGTAGGGGTTGGATTGGGGCTAAGGGGTGAAAGAGAGTGTTTAATTTTTTTTATTTTTTTTTTTGTATAAACTGTTAATGTTGAATGTATTTCTGTGATTCTGTTCCTTTAAACAGCAGCCATGAAGGAAAGAGGGGGGGGGGTCCTTTAAACACATTGTAAATTACATAATACTTGGGACCCCCCCCTTTTTTGTCAGCTTGCCTGTTCTGCAGACAGAATGTGAGCAGAGAAGCAGGAAGTGACGAGACAGAGAGGAGCAGCCATCTTAGAAAGTGTTGTATTGAACTGGTGTGGAGATTTTTCTGTACAGCTAAGCTGTATCTTGGTCCAGAGACAAACAGAGTGTAAAGAGACAACAGGACTAGTGAGTCCACGTGAAAGGAACTGTGCTCAGTGGCTGATCAGTGAGACTGACATTGTGACTGTGTATATGGATACCACAGATAGAGACTCGCAGTGCTGTTGATGTACTGGACGGCACCTGCTAAACCCCGGCTTACAACCCAGCTCAGTGTATGGATTCGGCAGGACTGTCAGTGTGCTGAGTGGAATCTGCTGTTGGATTACATTGCATTCATTGGGTTTCCCTGTTAAAGAGGACTTCATTTCTCCCAAGATCCTGATAACAGTGAGGAGAGGACGCTTCACTATAAAAGAAAGGAACGACTTTGGGCCCCACCGCGCGCTTCTACGGACTGTAAGCGGTCCACCTGGACCACTGGGGAAAAGGGGATGCACCCAAATGTGAAGTCAGGGTCAGTTAGGGATAGTTTTGAGTATATTGTTCATTCAGTGTCCATACTGCAGAAGTGGACAGAGTAAAAGTAGAAACCATTGCAGAATTTGCCTTGAAATTGTTCATGCTATATTGTATATTTTGCTTGTCTTTAGCCCTGTCATTTTACCTTTAACTAGCCTTTATTAACTTATAGTAAATATATATTTTTTTCTTGAACTACCGCGTGTGCGTTCATTTCTGGTTGCGGAGTCCAAACCACCTGCCTTGCTCTCGGTTCACAAATTGGCGTAGTCGGCAGGATCCGCTTACCAGAATGGACAGTGACGCACCCGTTCGGGAGAATGGTGCTGGAGGAAGAATGCCAGCAGGGGCTATAATGAGTCAGTTAGCTAAATTTGATGGCAATAATATGTCAGTGAGTATGTGGGTGGAACAGATACGAATGATACAGCGAATGTACCAGACCGCACCAGAAGTACTAGTAGAGCTAGCAATATTGACATTACAAGGGGATGCTAAGACCACGGTGATATTGAGGCCATTTGAACAAAGGCAGACATTTGAGCAAGTAGTCCAGATTCTAGAAACCATTTATGGAGAAACTGCATTGCTGGGGTCTCTGCAGGCTCGGTTCTTCCAGAGGGTACAACAGGAGAATGAAAGCCTTCCCCAATATGCAAATGCCCTACAAGAACTGCTCCGAGATATTCAAGTGAAGGAAAGAGGGGGGCTCGCCAGCCTTCTGTAACCCTGATCGGACTCTCCGTGACCAGTTTGTCCTGGGGATACGTGACGGCAGTTTAACTGTGACTATGCAGGATTTTATACGACGAGAGACTGATGCTAAATTCCATGATGTACAGGTAGAGGCCATCTCCCGTGCCAATAGTATGTTCCCGAAGCCCCAGACCGCAGTTGGAGTTACTTTGTCACAGGGGGCTAGTTCTGGCTCAGAGACAGTAGAAAAAGGGACGGTTAAAGAAATTCTCACAGTAATGCAGAAACTGCAAGAACAAATGGAACACTTGCACACCCGTTGTGATGAACATTCTATGAAAATTGCAGACTTCCAGAAAACTGGAGGTGAAAGGGTGAGCCGTCCATACCCAGAAAATCAGAATCACCCACCACCCCGCTGGAGGGATGAGGATAGGACCTACCGAAGGGGTCCAAATCAGTTAATGCAGTGCTCAGGAGAAATCGAAGGGGCTTACCGAAGGGGCCCAAACAGATGGCCAGAACGACGGGGGATACGCTGCTGGGAGTGTGGACGGATGGGCCACGTTGCTGCTAGATGTCCAGAGCAGCGACAAACTTATGAGAGACCGCCGTTAAACTGAAGTCCCCTGCTGCTGAAGGGCGTGTAGTAGGGGAGACTGACAAGGAGACTATGTGGGGAGAATGCCCTAATGATGACCTGATCGCTGCAAGTCCTGTTATACAGGTGGAAATGGAGGGTATTCCGGTTACCGGGATGATTGACACGGGTTCCCAAGTAACGACCTTGAGTAGAGACTGTTATGAACGGTACTTCCGGCAACATGTGAAATATGATCCCCATACATTCGTACGAGTGGTCGCAGCTAACCAGTTACCAGTTCCGGTCGTGGGAGTCGCCTGGATGAATGTCCGGGTATGTGGCCAAGATCTAGGTAGGAAAGGCATTGTGGTGGTACAGGAGTCACATGAAGTAAAGGTCCCTGTCATTTTGGGGATGAATGTGTTAAAAGAATTAGATCAGATCCTCTTTGAAAAGAAAGGTCACGGTTATTGGAAAGAAACCACCACCCATCGGCCTACTCAAACAGATTTCCAGCGGCTGATCCGGACATGTGGCTTACAGAAAAGTTCAGATGCACAGCGTCCTCTGGCTCGAATTTCAGTTCCTTTGCATACAAAAGTTACACTGCCACCCAGTCGGGAGACAATAGTGTCCATGCCCGTAGGCACCTGTCGGAAACTAGAGGGCATAGCTGTGTTGGTAGAACCACTGCAGGCAGCCGAAGGAGGTGTTGATCCGCTAGTGGCCCGTTCCTTGGCAATAGTTCGCAATGGAAGAGTACCACTTCGATGTGTAAACACTCAGGACCAGAGTGTGGACCTGACCCCAGGGAGGCAGCTGGCTAACATCTATGTGACTCCGGAGGAAGTAAGGAAAGTAACTCCAATGCAGCTGAAGCCGACTGAAAGGGATGAGTGGACCGTAACTGTGTCCATGGGAGAAGATGAGGAACCCACCTCTGAATGGAATGGCCGTGCAATTCGAGAACAGATGAAGATGGATGCAAGTTCATGTTCTCTGGAATGTGTGCAGAAGGTAGATGAACTGTTGTGGGAGAACCGAGCCGCCTTTTCACGGTATGCTGAAGATTTTGGATGTACCACAGGGATCTACCATGAGATTCCCACAGGAGACACCCCTCCAATTAGAGAGCGCTACCGACAAATTCCTCCACAGTTGTATCAGGAAGTAAAAGAACTGTTAGCTAAGATGCTACAGGGTGGGATCATCCAAGAAAGCCAGAGTCCCTGGGCAGCTCCTGTGGTGTTAGTAAGAAAAAAAGATGGGTCCATCCGATTTTGCGTAGACTATCGGAAGTTAAACGCTTGCACCGTACGAGATTCCTACCCCTTGCCACGGATTGAGGAGTCCCTCTCAGCGCTGGGGAGAGCCCGGTACTTCTCCTCACTAGATCTGGCTAGTGGGTATTGGCAGGTGCCGATGGCCACAAAAGACAAGGAGAAGACGGCATTCATCTTGCCCATGGGACTATACGAATTTAACCGGATGCCCTTCGGGTTGACAAATGCACCCGGAACGTTTCAGCGGTTGATGGAGAAATGTCTCGGTGACTTCAACTTTGAGTTCACTCTCATCTACTTGGATGACATTATAGTGTATTCTGCGACCTTTGAAGACCATCTCCACCAGTTGGGGCAAGTATTTCGAAGATTGCGGGAACATGGGCTCAAATTGAAACCCAGTAAATGTCGGTTGTTCCAATCTGAAATTGATTACTTGGGTCACCGCGTATCAGGAGAAGGGGTGAGACCATCAAGAGACAAGATAGCGGCTGTTCAAGATTGGCCAATACCGACTACCCTGCGAGAAGTGAGGGCGTTCCTTGGAGTAGCCGGTTACTATCGACGGTTTATTAAGGATTTCGCCAAGGTAGCAGCACCACTTAATGCTCTCCTACGAGGCACATCCGGTGGTCCAAAGAACCTGTCCGTGAAGTGGGGACCTGAACAGGAACAAGCCTTCCAGGCATTAAAGGATGCACTGACAACAGCCCCAATCTTGGCATATGCTGATTACCACTTGCCGTTCCAGCTGTATACGGATGCAAGCCTGTATGGTCTTGGAGCAGTGCTTTCCCAGCTTCAGGATGGCCAGGAGAGGGTCATAGCGTACGGCAGCCGGTCTTTGAGAGATTCTGAAAGAAACCCCGAGAATTATAGTTCATTTAAGTTGGAGCTGTTGGCACTGGTATGGGCCATGACCGAGAAATTCTCTGAATATTTGACCGGTGCTGAAGTTTTAGTACTGACTGACAACAACCCACTAGCTCACCTGGAAAATGCCAAGCTCGGGGCGTTAGAGCAGAGGTGGATAGCCCGAATGACTAAGTTCAATTACCGCATTAAGTATCGGTCCAAGACAGAGAACCAGAATGCTGACGGGCTTTCTAGGGTAACCGCCCAGACCCCCACAGTAGACGTGGATCATGAGTTGGAGCATGTGGAGGTGCCCGACTTCAGCAGATTTTCACAGGCCTTGACCGCCACTAATCAGTTTGAGATGGAGGGGACTGAAATGGCTCCTTTCTTTGGTCCCTCACGACAGGAATGGGCACAGATACAACAGACCCATGAGGGGCTGGCACAGATGATCAAGTGTGTTGAGAAAGGCCAGAAGCCCTGTAGAGAGGAAAGAGAACGACTGACACGTGAGATATTATCTGTTCTGAGTCAGTGGGAAAAGTTGGAGATGAAAAATGGAGTGCTATGCCGAAAGGTCTATTTACCTTCTGAGATCGACATTCGATACCAAATTGTGGTGCCTAGTGAACTGGCTCGCTCGTTGGCAGTTGAGGCTCATAATAAGAATGGACATTTTGGTCATGAGAAGACCTTTCGTTGGTTACAGCGACTGATTTACTGCCCTGGTCTTCGTCAAATGGTCGAAGAAGTATGCCGCAGCTGTCGAACTTGTGAGATCCATAAGGCAATAGAACAGAGAGCTCCCCTGCAAACCATCGTGACCCAGGAACCTTTAGAAATCGTCATGATAGACTATCTAATGGTGGGCCCATCCAATAGCGGACACCAGTATTGCCTCGTAATGGTGGATCACTTCACCAAATTTGCGGTGGTAACCGCCACCAAGGACCAGACAGCTGAGTCAGCAGCTCGTGCTCTGTGCCAAGATTTCATTCGAGTATATGGGTGCCCTAAACGCATCCACTCCGACCAGGGTGCCTGCTTTGAGGGACACGTAATGAAAGAAGTTCAACGTATCTACGGGATAAAGAAGTCGCACACGACTCCATACCACCCTCAGGGAAATGGGGCCTGTGAAAGATTCAACAGAACTCTGCTACAGATGCTGCGGACTCTGGAGGAAGACAAGAAGTTACAGTGGCCTCAGTTCTTGTCTGAAATGGTGTGGGCCTATAACAATCAGGTCCATTCTACAACGGGGTACTCTCCTTATACACTTCTCTTTGGGCGGTCTGGGCGAAGTGTAGGAGAATTACAGTTGGATGATGTGGATGGGTTCCCTCCGAGGGATCCAACCTCTTGGGTGCGGGCGCACCGGCAGAGACTTGAGACGATCCATCGATTGGTGCGGCAGCGCCTGCAAGAACATCCCCATCCTGATAAGACCCCAGTGCAAGAAGCACCATTGCAACCAGGCGACCTGGTGCTAGTTCGTGTCAAGAAACCCCAAGGGAAATTGGAAAGCCGATGGGAGGCTTTGCCGTATCGTGTTGTTGGCCGCAAGTATGCGAATGGGCCAGTGTACCAGGTCCAGAAAGAAGGAACTGATTGTGTTCGAGTACTTCACCGAAATATGTTGCGCCTGTGTCATTCTGAAGGGACAAATCATGATGGGCTTGCCAATGTGAATGAGCTCCCACAGTCAGAGAATGGAGGTGCGGAATGGGCCTCAGACGAGGAGGATGATTGTTGGCCGATCCCTGCTCCTGGGGATGTTCCACCTGTGACTACTGTATCTCCGGCCTGTGCCCCCTCTGGTGCGGAATCCGCTGGTCCTTCTCAGCCCATAGCTGCAGCACCCCATAATATACCACCGGTCCTCAGACGGACCACTAGGCCAAATGCTGGTATTCCCCCTGTTCGGTATGCGCAGGATGAGTTTGTTTGGCCTGCCATACATCGGTATACTACCACCCTGTGCATAAAAGTACAACCCTCTGGATATACAGTCATAGGCAGGGACTGCCAATCTTAAAGTGGGGGGGGAATATGTAAGAGACAGCCAATGTTGTCCTAAGCTTTATTTGTCTGTATAAACTGTTAATGTTGAATGTATTTCTGTGATTCTGTTCCTTTAAGACAGCAGCCATTGTAATTGTGACATGATGCTGGAGTGACTCCCCCCCCCTTTTTTGTCAGCTTGCCTGTTCTGCAGACAGAATGTGAGCAGAGAAGCAGGAAGTGACGAGACAGAGAGGAGCAGCCATCTTAGAAAGTGTTGTATTGAACTGGTGTGGAGATTTTTCTGTACAGCTAAGCTGTATCTTGGTCCAGAGACAAACAGAGTGTAAAGAGACAACAGGACTAGTGAGTCCACGTGAAAGGAACTGTGCTCAGTGGCTGATCAGTGAGACTGACATTGTGACTGTGTATATGGATACCACAGATAGAGACTCGCAGTGCTGTTGATGTACTGGACGGCACCTGCTAAACCCCGGCTTACAACCCAGCTCAGTGTATGGATTCGGCAGGACTGTCAGTGTGCTGAGTGGAATCTGCTGTTGGATTACATTGCATTCATTGGGTTTCCCTGTTAAAGAGGACTTCATTTCTCCCAAGATCCTGATAACAGTGAGGAGAGGACGCTTCACTATAAAAGAAAGGAACGACTTTGGGCCCCACCGCGCGCTTCTACGGACTGTAAGCGGTCCACCTGGACCACTGGGGAAAAGGGGATGCACCCAAATGTGAAGTCAGGGTCAGTTAGGGATAGTTTTGAGTATATTGTTCATTCAGTGTCCATACTGCAGAAGTGGACAGAGTAAAAGTAGAAACCATTGCAGAATTTGCCTTGAAATTGTTCATGCTATATTGTATATTTTGCTTGTCTTTAGCCCTGTCATTTTACCTTTAACTAGCCTTTATTAACTTATAGTAAATATATATTTTTTTTCTTGAACTACCGCGTGTGCGTTCATTTCTGGTTGCGGAGTCCAAACCACCTGCCTTGCTCTCGGTTCACAGGAGCAATTGTCAGACAGGAGTACGCCTACGCCTCCAACTGGTTTATTGTTGGGGCGGAGAGTGTGTGAGAATTGCAGACCTCCATAGGAGAGGGCAGCAGGGGAGGTGGTGTCTGTGGGTGTCAGCCACGTTTCTGTGATACCAAGAAATGATAATTTATGAGAAATGAAGAGGTCGTGGATGTAGTCAAGTTTGTTGCGTACAGAGCGAGCGTTCCATAGTGCACCGGGGAGGGTGTGGGGAGGGGCAGGAGCGAGTAAGATAGGGGTAAGATTTAGGGGGTTCCGTGCGTTGGTGCCAGTTGTGCGGAAAGATCTGACAGCAGGGAGGTGCTGGGGCGGTCCAGGATTAGGAGATGTCGCCAGAAGTGAGGAGTAGCAGGGAGAGGGATAGCAGGTGTAACTAGGAGAGAGGTGCAGGGAGGTTGTGTGTGTCTGGGGCGGAAAGCTTGTAGGTGTGTGAGTAGCTGTGCAGAGAAGGTGAGATGGTGGGGTAGGATAGATGGAGAGATAAAGATATTCTTAGTGACATGGCTGGTTTGGGGTGGAAAAGTAGTTTTTACAAGTATGGGAAGAACAACAGTGATTATAGTGAGAAGCATTTCTGTAGATAATAACTAGGTTTTCTTTTAGTGGCTTGTTGTTACATTCAGTTCCCTTCTATTATATTCTGGCCTAATTCTCGTCTGTACTCTTTAGAACTGCACGTTGAAGCTGCAAAATGACCTAGGTCAAAATGACCAGAGGCCTTACATTTATACTAACTAGGAATACATTTGTTTCATGTGCATCAGGTGTGAATAGGAGGTGTGGAAACAGCAGATAGAATCAGAGACTGCAGGAAGGGACAGGTGATAAATCAGCAGGGGGATGGAGACAGTGGTTTCAAAGTTAATACAATTACAAAGTGGAAAACAGTGTATCAGCAGATAGATATAATAAAATCATCAGCAAGCAGAGATATTGAGAATGGAGCAGGAAAGGTTCAGTATATGGGTCCAGATGTATGACACATACCTGTGGATTACAGATGGTATACAGGGTCAGATGACAATTATAGAAGCAGGATGACAATCTATTACATTCTGGCCTAATTCTAGTCTGTACACTTTATAGCTGCACTTTAAAGCTGCATCTATCTATCTATCTATCTATCTATCTATCTATCTATCTATCTATCTCATATCTATCTATCTATCTATCTCATATCTATCTCATATCTATCTCATATCTATCTATCTCATCTCATATCTATCTATCTATCTATCTATCTATCATCTATCTATCTATCTATCTATCTATCTATCTATCTATCTCATATCTATCTATCTATCTCATATCTATCTATCTATCTATCTCATATCTATCTATCTCATATCTATCTATCTATCTCATATCTATCTATCTATCTATCTATCTATCTCATATCTATCTATCTATCTATCTCATATCTATCTATCTATCTATCTTTCTATCTATCTCATATCTTTCTATCTATCTATCTATCTATCTATCTGTTTCATATCTAATATCTAGCTATCTATTTATCTCTATATATATATATCTGTCTCATATCTAATATCTATCTATTTGCTGGGTCTGGTGACACTAACCTATCTATCTGCAGGCCTGGGGTGATATGCTGGGTCTGGTGACACTAACCTATCTATCTGCAGGGCTGGGGTGATATGCTGGGTCTGGTGACACTAACCTATCTATCTGCAGGGCTGGGGTGATATGCTGGGTCTGGTGACACTAACCTATCTATCTGCAGGGCTGGGGTCATATGCTGGGGTCTGGTGACACTAACCTATCTATCTGCAGGGCTGGGGTGATATGCTGGTTCTGGTGACACTAACCTATCTATCTGCAGGGCTGGGGTGATATTCTGGTTCTGGTGACACTAACCTATCTATCTGCAGGTGCTGGGGTGAGATGCTGGGTCTGGTGGCACTAACCTATCTATCTGCAGGGCTGGGGTGATATACTGGGTCTGGTGACACTAACCTATCTATCTGCAGGGCTGGGGTGAGATGCTGGGTCTGATGACACTAACCTATCTATCTGCAGGGCTGGGGTGATATGCTGGTTCTGGTGACACTAACCTATCTATCTGCAGGGCTGGGATGATATCCTGGGTCTGGTGACACTAACCTATCTATCTGCAGGACTGGGGTGATATGCTGGATCTGGTGACACTAATTTATCTATCTGCAGGGCTGGGGTGATATGCTGGGTCTGGTGACACTAACCTATCTATCTGCAGGGCTGGGGTGATATGCTGGGTCTGGTGACACTAACCTATCTATCTGCAGGGCTGGGGGATATAATGGGTCTGGTGACACTCCCTTTAAGAGGAATGGTGTAAGTTTAGCTTTGATATGAAACTTTCCAACTTCACCATATTCCTCTTAAGGCATGCAGCCAGTTATAGGACATTGTGTGCATGTCAGACTGATATATCTACACCAGACTACACCAAGCAGCACTGTATGGGTTTGCCACCCATTAATCACTATTGTACTCTGGGGTCTCGTTTATCTCTGGGGTCATGATGACGGTGCATGCCCCACAGTCCCCCTCAGCCGGTGACATCACCAAGGAGGCTGAAAGATGACGAAGAGGACACAGAGGGAATAGTGAGTGCAGCCAGTCCATAGACTTCAGACCCCAGAGTATTATAATCGGAGGACCAGGGGAGTTACCTAAGCATAATAAACACCTATACTCACCTTCTGTTACCTCTCCTGGGCTCTCTTCTGGTTTTCTTTGGGCTTCATATTGCCTCTTGCAGCCTCATGGGCTGTGGGAGACCTATGATTTGGCATCAGCGATCATATGGGGCATGCCAACATCATGGTTCTTTAAAGCAAGTGTCATGAAGTTGGCACACTCATGTGACTGTTGAGGTCCCATCACGGACCTCAGCAACCACTTGGGGCCCGTGATGTTAACCAGGAGGGTGGAAGAGGAGGGTGTGCACCCTCTACTAGGCTATGTGGCAGCACTCAAGTCTAGGCATCATTTTCACCAAGTGGTGTAAATGAACATAAATCTGGCAGGGATGGTAGTCTTACCCATGCCCCTCACTACGACCCCTTTCAGAAAAGTGGCGAGAGGGGCATAAAGAGAAAAAAAAATTGCACAAAAAGTTAGGCTGAAGGAGCGTGTGAATTAAGACTGAGGTCAGGGCTGGCAGCAAAGGTTCAGTGGTTAGGCACAGGCCCGGGCTCATGTGGTCAGAAGATAGTGATGGGGACAAAGTCAGGGAGCAAGCTGAGGTCAGGAACAATCAATAGAATATAACACCTTGGCAGGACAGTGGTAAACTAGGAACCGATGCTCAGACAAGGTGTGAAACGTGAGGCAAACTCTAATACCTGCAGACTGACAGAGATAGGATGGGGAAGATTTACTGCCACTTCTGCTGGCCCTCCCAGTAACAGGAAGGGAAGTGTGTAGTGAAGGTAAGTGCCTGCAGGGAGACGTAGTATATGGGCACAGACTGTTGGTGTTACATTCTGCCTGCAGCCACCACTATGGGGAGCTTGCTATATACTGATAATAACTCAATATTATACTCCTGAGCTCCGCCTAGTGGTTGCTGCAGGTAGTCACAAATGTATTATTTAACTCCTTAACTAACCCATGCACTGAACCTTTTAGGGAGCCCCAGGGGCCCACTGTCACCTCAGACAGCAGTAGTATTATAAAGGGACAGTGCAGGGTGCTATCATCCATTATAATATATGTTCTACTGTGTAACTTTCACCTTCTGATATGTGTTTTTTGCTCTATTGTTTACTTTTCACCTTCTGATATATGTTCTATTTACTATTGTGTAACTTTCACCTTCAGATATGTGTTCTATGTTGTACTATGTATCTTTTACCTTCTATGTTCTATTGTGTAACTTTCACCTTGTGATATCTGTTTAATATTGTATAACTTTCACCTTCTGATATCTGTTCTGTTTAATATTGTTTAACTTTCACTTTCACCTTCTGATATTTTCTATTATATTACTTTCACTTTCCGCTATGTGTTCTATGTTTTATAATGTAACTTTCACCATCTGATATGTGTTCTATGTTCTAATGTGTAACTTTCACCATCTGATATGTGTTCTATATTCTAATGTGTAACTTTCACCTTCTGATATATGTTCCATGTTCTATAATGTAATTATCACCTTCTGATATGTGTTCTATGTTCTGTTATGTAACTTTCACTTTCTGATATGTGATCTCTTGTATTGTGTAGCTTTCACCATCTGACATGTTTTCTATTTTCTATTGTATAACTTTCACCTTCTGATATGTGTCCTATGCTGTATTGTGTAACTTTCTGCAAATTCAGTTGTAGTCAAGACTAAGGGACAGGGTGTAGAACAACAGGTATCAGAAAACAAGTCCAAGGGACTAAGCAAATGACATAGTCCAGAAAACAGATGTGGGTTTAAAGTCTATAGAGTAATTCAATGATATGAGTCTGCTGAGCCAAGCATTTAGTTGAAAAGACTAAGCTTCCACAGTTCAGAGACCCCAAAAACTAGCGATGACTGAGGCACACTGAGATTGATCAGATGGTCGCGTGCTCTGATAGGGTGGATGGAAGGACCAAAGAGGAGCAAAAACTGGAAACTACCACTACAGATGCCATATTGGGTATCTTTGCCTGCATAATATCACCACAATCCTATGAGAAGAAAGGATATAACCTGAAGACCAGTAACATCAATCGAGAAGCAAAGTCACGTCTTATCTTCTTACATATCTTATAAGAGATGTTATTATCACTCTATTTATCATCTTGTGTGTGACTGCAAACAGTAAGATTTCCAGAGAAATGTCTGTGATGTCCTAAATACCTGGGAAAGGAGGAGAATACACAAGATCACAATCTCCAATCCCTGATAATAAATATTGTAGAAATTTATATAAAGGAACAATATAAACAACATTTCCTTATTTTCCCGTGTACAAATCTCACCTGAGATGTTTGCTCTTTCTACAGGCGATCTCTCTTCTCAAGTAACTGGAAAATGTCATCTAAAACCAGGTATTGTATCATGGAAAGGTTTATTTTTCCAGTGTTTTTGTGTTTCTGATGATCTTATAAACTGTGTTTAATTCCAGGTCCAGGTTTGAATTTGATGCCTGCAACACGTTCCAAAAAAGCTGGGACAGGGGCAACAAAAGCTGGTCCTTGGTCCTGTATACCTCTGTGTTACATCACCTTTCCTTTTAACAACTGTCATTAAGCATTTGGGAACTGAGGACACGATTTGTTGAAGCTTTTTAGGTGGAATTCTTTCCCATTCTTGCTTGATGTACAACTTCAGTTGCTCAACAGTCCAGGGTCTCCGTTGTCGTATTTTGCGCTTCATGATGTGCCACACATTTTCAATGGGAGACAGGTCAGGACTGCAGGCAGGCCAGTCTGGTACCCGCACTCTTTTACTATGAAGCCATGATGTTGTAACACCTGCAGAATGTGGCTTGGCATTGTCTTGCTGAAATAATCAGGGACATCCCTGAAAAGATGTTGCTTGGAAGGCAGCATATGTTACTCCAAAACCTGTATGTACCTTTCAGCATTAATGGTGCCTTCACTAACACCCCCCCCCCGTAGCATCAGAGATGTGCCATGGGCACTAACATCCCCCCGTACCATCAGAGATGTGCCATGGGCACTAACACACCGCCATACCATCAGAGATGTGCCATGGGCACTAACACACCACCATACCATCAGAGATGTGCCATGGGCACTAACACACCGCCATACCATCAGAGATGTGCCCCCCCCATGGGCACTAACACCCCCCCCCCCGTATCATCAGAGATGTGCCATGGGCACTAACACCCCCCCCCGTACCATCAGAGATGTGCCATGGGCACTAACACACCGCCATACCATCAGAGATGTGCCATGGGCACTAACACACCGCCATAACATCAGAGATGTGCCATGGGCACTAACACCCCCCCATACCATCAGAGATGTGCCATGGGCACTAACACCCCCCCATACCATCAGAGATGTGCCATGGGCACTAACACCCCCCCATACCATCAGAGATGTGCCATGGGCAATAACACCCCCCATACCATCAGAGATGTGCCATGGGCACTAACACCCCCCCCATACCATCAGAGATGTGCCATGGGCAATAACACCCCCCATACCATCAGAGATGTGCCATGGGCACTAACACACCGCCATACCATCAGAGATGTGCCATGGGCACTAGCACCCCCCCCATACCATCAGAGATGTGCCATGGGTAATAACACCCCCCCATACCATCAGAGATGTGCCATGGGCACTAACACCCCCAAAGACCATCAGAGATGTGCCATGGGCACCCCCCCATACCATCAGAGTGTGCCATGGGCACACACCCCCAAAGACCATCAGAGATGCTGGCTTTTGAACTTTGCGCTGATAACAATTCGGACAGTCATTTTCCTCTTAGGCCTGTAGGACACAACGTCCATGATTTCCAAAAACAATGTGAAATGTGGATTGGTCAGACCACAGGACACTTTTCCACTTTGCGTCAGTCCATCTCAGATGAGCTCGGGCCCAGAGAAGCCAGCGGCGTTTCTGGGTGTTGTTGATATAAGGGTTTTGCTTTGTATGGTAGAGTTTTAACTTGCACTTGTAGATGTAGCGACGATCTGTGTTCACTGATAATGGTTTTCTGAAGTGTTCCTGAGCCCATGTGGTCATATCTATTACAGAATGATGTCAGTTTTAATGCAGTGCCATCTGAGGGATCGAAGGTCACGGGCATTCAATGTTGGTTTTCGGCTTTGCCACTTACTTGCAGAGATTTGTCCAGATTCTTAGAATCTTTTGATGATATGTTTGATGACTGTAAATGATGAAATCCCTAAATTCCTTGCAATTGTACATTGAGAAACGTTGTTCTTAAACTGTTGGACTATTTGCTCATGCAGTTGTTCACAAAGTGGTGAACCTTGCCCCATCTTTGCTTGTGAATGGCTGAGCCTTTCGGGGAGGTTCCCTTTATACCCAATCATGACACTCACCTGTTTCCAATTAACCTGTCACTGGAATGCTCCACAGCTGTGCTCCAAAACTTTTTTGAGCATTCCTCAACTTTCCCAGTCTTTTTTTGCCCCTGTCCCAACTTTTTTGGAACGTGTTGCAGGCATCAAATTCAAAATGAGTGAATATTTGCAAAAAAACACTAAATTTTATCTGTTTGAACATGAAATATTTTGATAGATTCATGTTCTCCTTGTTCATTTTACATAACATAATTGTATTTTATTTACAGGACAGGTACAGAGAAGATTTGTAATGGTTTTCATGCAGAACGTCTACGTATCCTCTGCCACAACACTCCAGCTGTATCTTGTCACCTGTGATAAAGCGGCTACAGTCACGGTGACGGTGTCTCGGCCATTCTTCAACAAGACGTTTCATGTTGACAAGGACAGTAGTAGCCTGGTGACCCTGGACTATACATATATGATCACTGAGGGTGACATCACGTCCAAAGTTATACTTATTACATCCGATGTGGCCATTTCTGTCTTTGCGTTTTATACAGCTGTTGCCACTGCTGATGCCACCGCCTGTATGCCAGAAGAAGATCTGGGTGAAGAATACTATGTTTTCACTCCAAAGTTATCGACAGGCCAAGAATTTGCAATTGCCAATGGCTTTGAGACCATTGCCCATGTGAATATCACAGTCTCAGGATCCATCACATATAAAGGAATATCTTACAATACTGGAAGTGTCTTATCATTGTCTCTAAAGCAACAAGAAGTCATTCAGTTTGTAGGCAGTGTTGACCTCACGGGAACCAAAATCTCATCTTCAGCCCCTGTGGCCATGTTCACGGGTCATGTCTGTTATCCAGGAGCTGCATGTGACACCCTCGTGGAACAGCTCCATCCCATACAGAATTGGGGAACATTCTTTGCTGTGTTCCCATTCTTCACTCATTCCGCAGATGTCATTGATATAATGGCCGCCAGTCCAGATACCATCGTGAGCATTGATAGTCCTAAAGGAACTTCTCACCACGATCTTACAGCAGGTGTCCATGCTGAGCTCACAGTAGACAATATCTTACTCATTAATTCCTCCAAACCCATCATGGTTTCCTATCTATCCCAAGAATCTCGCTCAAGTGCTATATCATATTCATATGATCCTTTTCTTTTGTCAGTTCCATCATCTTTATTCGGGAGGCGATATTACAAGTTTGTCACTCAGTCATTGTACGACAACTTCATCTTCATTGTTTCTCAGGCGTCTTCAGATGTTGGGTTCTATCTAGATGGAAAACCACTAAGTTCTTACCCAACAACCATGAAAGAATTTAAAGGGTTTAGAGGTTGGCAAGTCACATTGGGTAGAACTGAGGGGCAGCATGAGATCTACCACGAGACGTCCACATTCACATTCTATGTTTTTGGAACAGAAAACATTGCGTCTTACGGATATTCAGTGGGTCAGGAGTTACCACCTGCAGGTAAGACCAGTGGTCCAATCTCACCTAGGTTTGCCATTAATGGAGTTCTGCTGTAGAGAGGCGACCTGAACAGCAGCAAAGGGGTAATGACCAACCAGGTATGGGCCCCCTCTGTCTAAGAGTCCCTTGTTAGTTGTTTGGTCTGCCCCTATGGTATGTATACACTTGTATGGTGATTCAACATCAAATTAATCTTGCTGCATTTTTGCTCGCACCCACCAGCACCTGAATGTTCGATCCGTTGCCTCCCGAATTCTGCTGAGTATATCCTACCATACAGTTTGGTATCTGAGGCTCAGCTAGATGTTCTTGATATTCATCTTGAGGATCCTCTGTGCCGAGCAGAAAAGGAGAAGGATCATTATCTCATCAAAATACCCTACAACAGATGTGGATCCAATGTCCTGGTAAAGTCTATCATCTTATTATTTCAGGGGGCTGAGAAGACGTCATGTTGCTCCTCTTGGTAGGTCAGTGTAAACTTCTGCATTTCCGCAGGTATAATTGACATTCTGCAATTTCCGCAGTGGATATTTTTCTACAATGTGTGGATGGCATTAGCCAGAATCCCATCCACGTTGCAGTTAATGTAATAAGCAGCATTTTTTGCTGCAGCATTTCCACCGTGGCCAAAACTCTGCAAATTCACAACGTGGGGACCCAGCTTTTAAAGATTTCTGTAGGAATGTTTTTCTTGGAGTGCCGCCCAATGAAACACAAACCTTAATTGCCAGGATGGCAGCGTGTCAGTCATGTGTGTCCCAAACCTTACATGGGAACATTAGTACATCTGTCAAAAGGCCAATATAGTATAGTAAGTAAAAAGTTAAGATTTCAGGTTAAATGAGTATTTATGAGCAGTTTGGAGAACACAGATAAAAGTCACAGAATGAGATGTCAGATAGCTTCTCTGATGGATCTCTCTGACAAGTGGACAGAGCAGAAAGCGGCAACAATAACTTTTCTAAGATCTCTGCTGATGTCTTTCCTCCTTGGCATTTTCTTAACACACACCTGAATGCTCCAGACCAACAAACTGCCAAAACTTCTGCTTTTATAGGGGTGGTAACACTTACACATGATCAATTAATCAAGGGAAGTTGATTAGGAGCTCCTGGCAGCTACTTACCCTCTTGATTCGTAGGGATGTACTTAATATTTCACACACTGCTTTGGCATGTCACCATTCCAATATTCTGAAAAAGGGTACACAAAAAAATCTACACTCATCATTCTCTTCACTGTAAGGTTTTTTTCCGCAGTATGAGGACGGGAGAACCTTCTACGCTAACACCATCTACGGCACTATCCCCGACACTGATGTTCATCGCATTGAGATCCCAGTGAGATGTGACATGGAGGGTAATAAGACCCTGGAATTGATTTTTAACCCTAAAGTGAACGACCTGATCTGTAAAGGTTCTTACAACGTCTCCATGAGACTCTACCAGAGCGAGAGCTTCACTGAGCTGGTTACATTATATCCTTATGAGGTGGATCTACACAGCAATCTACATGTGGAGATCGAGGTGGAGTCAGAAGATGAGGAGCTGCAGATATTCATAGAGACCCTCATGGCTTCTCCTTCTCTACAGGACACAAAGAAGAAATATATGGTCATCGAGCATGGGTAAGAAAAGACACTCTATATCATATCTATTGGAACCAGATAGACCAATATAATACCTAAGTTCCAATGTAATACTTAATTTCTCCTGTGGAGGTGCTGCAGGAAAATATTGA
Organism: Leptodactylus fallax; assembly: GCA_947044405.1. NCBI lineage: Eukaryota > Metazoa > Chordata > Amphibia > Anura > Leptodactylidae > Leptodactylus > Leptodactylus fallax. The sequence goes on from CAMRHE010000142.1 coordinate 3,393,375, forward strand.
ACGTTTGCTGCCAACTTTCTATGCAAATTACATCTGATCACTGGTCCCTTTGGTTAGCTTATTCTAAGAGATTCTTCTAAGAAAAAGTATCGTCCAAAGAAGACACCTTTTAGTTTTAAAAAAGTTGTTCCATGTGAAGATGACATTCTTAGACTGGTGTCTCAAAGGTTAAATGTTATCTCAAGGGCAAGCTCGGAAAACCATAATATGTGGTTGCATCTAGTCCGACATTCAAAGAGCCACAATCAGTCCTTAAAAGTGTTGCCAGGTTTGGAAAACCTATTTTCCTCTGTGTGGGGTTTGTTCACTTGTTATCTGTATCAGTTAGCTGGAGAAGAGTGGGATACAAAGCACCTTTAAGACTGGAGGACCAGGGACATCTGTGTATTGAACAGGCAGCCTATTCTTTTCAGTCTCTGTAATACTTCATTTCCCCTGCGGAGGCGCTGTAATTATATTTAACACTTGTTTTCAGTTGCAGAAAGGACTCCACATTACAAGTTCACCCCACACCGGACCAGAGACGACAACTCTTAAGTTTCCATGCATTTAAGTTTGATCATTTCCATGAAGTCTACCTGACCGGTAATGTTATCATCTGTCACAACGGGACCTCCCCAAATCGCTGCACAAAAGGCTGTATCACCACCAGACAGAGACGTGATGTCCGAAGCTTGGAAGAAGAAGACGTTGACAGATTATCTCAGGGGCCCATCGTGTTCAAATCCCGTAAGTGCGGCAACATGTTCTAAGCAATAATGATACTACCGCCACCCAGTGTGTGTAGCCTCCATGTTGTATACATACAGAGGTTCAGAAGAGCACATATCTTAGATAGTATTAAAAACAACCTTGGCCATTGCTGTAGCTTGAAACTGCTGGAACTCAATGCAAAATATGTAACAGGGCACCAGACAATGGTCTTGGCATAATGACTCATATATACAGTAGTGTGCAAAGGTTTTAGGCAGGTGTGGAAAAAATACTGCAAAATAAGAAAGCATTCAAAAATAGAAGGGTTAATAGTTTATTTTTGTCAATGAACAAAATGAAGTAAGTGAAGAAAAAAAGAAATGTAAATCCCATCAATATTTGGTGTGACCTTTGCCCTTTGGAGGAGGAGTCCTGGAAGTGATGATCCGGCCCCCACAGATATAACCCTGATCTCATCATCATCCAGTCTGTCTGGGATGACATGAAGAGACAGAAGGATTGGAGCAAGCCTACATCTACAGAAGATCCAAGATGGCGGCGGAAGCAACCTCTCTGCCGAGTTCTGCCAAAAACTGTCTGCGAGTACTGAGAAGGACTGATGGAAGGCAAAGGGCAAAGGTCACACCAAATATTGCATTTCTTACCCTATTAACCCTTCTATTTCTTACTGTGCAGCGTTTATTTCACATCCGCTTAAAACATTTGCACAGTGCTCTATAAGAGTTAGATCCTTGGTCTTTGCATAATAACTCATAGGTACACCTGGACAATCTCATAAAAATTTTCTTCATTTAAAGGATCCCATTAGGTCAGCTTAGTTATTTTTCTTTTGCAGGAGACCAGAGAGAGGCCGACAGCTTCAACGTTCCTCTATCGATTTTCAGCACAACGATTTGTGTTATCGGCATCTTGGCGGTGGGTCTTGTGGCTCAAAGATTTTACTACAGGAGAAGAAAAAACCCCCATTTGCAAAACACAAGCATCTAACTAAATCAATATATAGGCATATATTTATACCCAAAAACTGTTGTAATAATAAAAGGACGTTTTATGGATCTCTCCTGTATTAGATTTTCTGTTCCTTGGATCTTGAACTTTCTCTCCTGTCATTTGTGTGTCCAGGTTTGTGAGACTTTTTAGAGATCAGGTGAACTGATATCTGTTTTTGCTTTACTGTCATTTTATGTAACCTTTTGGTAAACACTGTACTTAAATATAATTTTTTTTTTTTTAAATGATCAATATTTCATTTTCAGTAAAAAATAAATAAATTTATATCTATTTTACATTTTTTATCTATTAGATTTTTTATATATTATATTTTATTTTTATATCTCTTTTTTCCTCATATGAAACTTTTTCTGTAAGCTTTGTACTTTTGTATATTAAATCTCAAAATTAATAAGTTTGTCCTTGCTTCCCTAAGTTAGCCATAACCTCTAAGGGAAAAAGTACGGCTTAGCTGTATTAACCCTTTAAGTACCAGTGTTGTAGAAGTTATCCATTTTTATGCCTGAGAGCAGTGTGTACTTATGCATTAACCAAGTGGCATGTCAGCTGTGATAACAGGTGGTGTAATATGTGTGTCCAACGGTTTTGTTGAGCGTGCACAATATTTTTCCCTTTATATAATATCCTGTCAAATGTAATGCCTATATTCTGCCTGACAGCTGACTTTATGCAATAGGAGCAATTTTCATCCCTTGGATTTCCATAATACATGTAAACCATGTGAGCAGGAGTGGATTGGCAAGGCTGAAAACAAAATCTAATACAATACAGTGCAAAGTGATAGCACTGCACGGCAGTAGAACAAGTATAATACTGATTTTACCTCACTATTGTTATGGAAAGTTTTATGAAAACTAAGAGATAAACTGTCTCTCAGGTGAATAAAGCCGAGGAAATCTTATATAGAAGTGACGTTACAGCAAAAAGAATATTAGAGGCAGAGATCAATTGAAGAATAAATGAAACAAAGAGATGTAGCTACAGAAACCTCTGATAGGGCAGAAAAGTCTGACCAATGTCCCAAAAACGGGTTCTTAAGCCAAATTTCTGGTAACCAGCCATCAGAACATTCTCTTATAATGAAGGTCACTCTTACAGGAGAATTAGCATAATTATCCATGTGACTTATAGTGGAGTCTAAAGAACATTATGTAGGCTAAACATCAGTCTCCAAAGAGGTGCTTATCTAACATTTTGACTAATTTATCCGTAACAATGTTTCTGGAGTTACTAGGTTCCAAGAAATAAGATGAACATTCTCGTTCATATAACAGGGCCACATGTGATAATGTCAGCAATGAAGGATTTATCAGTATACATATGTAGCCCTATTTGGGGGGGGGTATGAGTATTATCCCTCCCGCAACAGACCCGGGGGGGGGCCGGGGGGGGAAAGGGGGCGGGGGGGCCGGGGGGGGGGGGGGGGGGGGGGAAAATAGGAATTTTTGGGGGGGGCCCCCGGGGGGGGGGGGGGTGGTTTTGGGGGGGGGGGCCCGGGGGGGGGGCCTCATGGAGGAGGAGGAGGGGGTAGTAAGAGGAAGATTGTTATAATTTTTTTTGGTGGAGGAGAAAAAAAAATAAAAAAAGGTGTTAAAGAAAGTAGTTTTTAAGGAAAAAAAGGGGTAAAAAAAAAAAAAAAAAAAAAAAATCAGAACACAGCAGTACTACAACAACCAGCAAGTCCTCAACCGTCTTAGGTTATATACCCGGGTATATATATAAATATATAGCAAGAGTCCAGTGCACAATACCTCCAGGCAACAGAAGAGATGCAGGGGCCCCTGTGGATGACTGTGGATCCTCGGATTCTTCCAGGAGATGACAGACAGCCGATCAGGAGATGATGATGATGGTGGTGAGATTCTTCACAGGCAGCAAACAGGGCGACGGTGACGGCAGTAGATGCAGGCCTGACTACCCTAACACTGAGTCCTTAACCTGCCAGCTAAACTACTAGTGCCACCGGGCCTCTAACTAGCTAGTTGGCCTTCGGAAGCCTAACCTATCACTGCCCTGAACTATATATATATATGGATCCCTAACTACAGTTACTAGCTAGGTCCTGTGAGTATATAGGGGGTAACACATACCTAACTATATACTGTGAAGTAAAGAGGAACAAGTGGCTCTTAGACTCCCCCAGACACAACATGTCTGTCTCAGCAGCTCTGCTCACATCTCTCCCCCCAGCAGCTCTGCCTCACATGTGTCTGACTCACTGTATTTACAAAACAAAACTTGCACTAAATGCCTGGGGTCTCTGAAGCCAAACTGCAGGGGCAAAGAAGCCAGATACATTATATACTAGTAGAAATGGCAGTTCCCTACACTCTCCCTCTGGTGAAATCTTTACGTCACGTCAAAGACATACAAAGTCATAGTATACAGTCAACATTACCAATGACAATATCAATATGGTTGCTTTTGCATTTACAGAGTCACAACAGGTTAATAGGTATACATGCCAGCAGGAGCGAAAATTGGTAACATATTGACCAAAGTGGACACTGCACCCACCCAAGCATGGTATAAATGAGGCTGAGTAGTAAATCTGGGGTCCCCCAAACTATCATATGTCAGCATAGGTGGAGGGTGTCTAATTCTCTCTCCTCTCCGTACCTCTCTCTGAGGTAAACTAGCATGTCCAGGCCCTAAACTAGGGTTGTCTGCCATGGGAGGGGATGGTGCTGGTGGCGTAGGAGAGCTAGATCCCTGCTCATCTGTAGACACAGATCTAGGTACGAATTCTGGAGTTTGAGGGTTCATAGGTCTCCCTGAAGGAGAAGATACTGGTGATCTAGGAACTTCAGGAGCCACAGTCCAATCACTCTCAGGAGTTTCAGGAAGGTCAGGTGGAATATCGGCTAAGGACTGTGGAGAATCGCAGGCCGAGCCATCATTGGAGATATCCATACCATTAATCTGAGGTACAGGCAACAAATGATTTCTATGCCAAGTCCTGATCCTCCCGTCCCGTCCTTTTATCTTGTAGACTGGTATTCCAGGCAACCGATCTACCACTGTAAAGAGTTCACTCCGCCATCGATCAGCCAGCTTATGTTTTGCAGATGCTCCCAAATTCCGTAGCAGAACATGGTCCCCAGGGTTCAATTCTCGGTATCTTACTCGAAGATCAAATCTCCTTTTATTTCCTTCATTCACTTTGGCCGCATTTTCCTCAGCCAGCTGATAAGCACTCTTAAGCGTTTCTTTCAAACGTGCCACGTATCGGTAATGATCTCGATGACTGATACCATCGGTAGAGACTCCCAACAAGATGTCAATAGGTAGCCTAGGCTCTCTTCCAAACATCAGAAAGTATGGTGAATATCCTGTGCTCTCGTGCCTTGTACTATTATAGGCATGCACCATAGCCTCCACTTTTCGACTCCAGGATCGCTTATCCTCAATTCGTAAGGTACCAAGCATATCAAGTAAAGTCCTGTTAAATCTTTCAGGAAGGGCATCTCCCTCTGGATGGTAAGGCGTCGTCCGACTTTTGCGGATGTTCAACAACTGAAGTAACTCTTTGATCAGGTTACTCTCAAAATCCCGGCCTTGATCAGAATGCAACCGGTGTGGTAAGCCATAATGGATAAAATACTTTTCCCAAAGCACTCTTGCAACAGTGACTGCTTTTTGATCCTTAGTCGGAAAGGCTTGAGCATATCGTGTGAAGTGATCAGTCACCACCAATACATTTCCAAATCCTCTGGAGTCGTTGTCAATACAAAGGAAGTCTATGCAGACAAGATCCATGGGGCCCGAACTCTTCAAGTGTCCCATGAAGGCCGCTCGAACCGGGACAGTCTTCCTCTGCAAACATCTGCGACAGCACCTACACAGACGAGTCACGGTATCTCTCATTTTGGGCCAGTAGAATCGGTCTTGTATTAGGCCATAAGTCTTCTCAGGTCCCAAATGACCATGATAATCATGCAGACTTCGGAAAATCATCTTCTGGAAGCAGCTTGGAATAACTAGTTGGCGCCTTCCAGGGTGATCATGATACAGCACCACACGATAAAGTAGGCCATTGTCTATTTCAAACTTCTCCCAATCTCGTAGAAGTTGACTGCATTCAGAGGGTAGGGATGTCTTTAACATTTCTCTGTCTTGAGAACTCACTGCTTGATAAAGAGGTCCAATTAAAGGATCAGTCTTTTGACTCCAGATCATTCGCTTTGAAGATATAGAACAACTCTCAAAGGATCCTAAAGCGGCAGGGTAGGCAAACATGTCTGGTACAGCTTCGGGACCTCCCCCAATAGAGTCAATAAGCCGAGTTTCAGAAAAGGCTACTCGGTCTTCAACTACAGCAGCCATGGCACACAAAGCTCCTACTCCAGGACTTGGCACTTCTTCCCATTCATCCACTACTTCCGGACTAGGTAATCCAGGCCGTCTTGATAGAGCATCTGCCCCAATGTTCTTAGGCCCCGATTTATACTTGAGTGTGAATTGGTAGTTGGATAAAGCTGCCAACCAGCGATGTCCTGTAGCATCGAGTTTAGCGGTTGACAAAACGTATGTCAGTGGATTGTTGTCTGTTCTTACTTCAAACGTGGCTCCGTATAAATAGTCATGTAATTTATCAACAATGGCCCACTTGAGCGCCAAAAACTCCAATTTATGTACTGGATAATTTTTCTCGCTGGGAGAAAGACTTCGACTTATGAAAGCTATGGGCCGTAACCCGGCCGGGTATTCTTGGTGCAGCACGCCACCTAATCCTTCAAAGCTGGCATCTACATGTAGCACATATGGCTTCTGTGCATCAGCATAAGCCAGAACGGGAGCTTCTGTCAATTTCTTCTTCAACAACTTAAATGCTTCTTCACAATCCGCAGTCCACCTATCGCCAAAAAGGCTTTTGGAAGACCCTTTCTTCTTTCCCGGATCTCCTGCATCACTCTTCAACAGGTCGAGGAGGGCTCGAGCAATTTTTGAATATCCTTCCACAAATCGTCGATAGAATCCACAAAACCCCAAGAAAGATTGCAACTCCGTAATATTTTGCGGTCGGGGCCAATTCACCACAGCTTCAATCTTACCAGGATCGGTAGCAACTCCTTCAGCAGAAACAATATGACCTACATAAGTGACCGAAGATCTACAAAATTTGCATTTGTCAGCCGACAACTTCAGCCCCTCTTCTTTTAAGCGATGGAGTACTCTCATGAGTCGTTCTTCATGTTCTTCCAGCGTCTTTCCAAACACAATAATGTCATCAAGATATACAAGGCATTCCCGGGGCACTAAATCACCTAACACTCTTTCCATCAACCTTTGGAACGTTGCTGGCGCACCTTTTGTACCTTGCGGCATACGAGTGAACTGAAAGAAACCCAAGGGGCATATGAAGGCTGTCTTTTCCTGATCCTCAGGTGCCATTGGGACTTGATAGTATCCCGATCTTAGGTCCAGCACTGTGAACCAACAGTTTCCATTCAGAGCTTCCAGAGCTTCTTCAATTCTCGGCAGTGTATACTGATCAGGTAAGGTTCTCCGGTTCAGAGTTCTGTAATCCACACATAGGCGAATTGCTCCAGATTTTTTTCTTACCACCACAATAGGTGAGGCATAGGGGCTCTTACTGTCCACAATGATCCCCTGACCTTTCATTTGCTGTAGAGTCTGTCTTAACTCATCAACATCCTTTGGAGCAACTCTCCGTGGTCGCTCCCGGAAGGGAGTAGAATCGGTCAATCGGAAAGTGTGTTGAGCACTTTTAGCACAACCTACATCCATATCATCCATGGAGAACACTTCTGATAATTCAGACAACTTCTGTGTCAGTCGCTGATTCCAGGCCTCTGGTAAATGTGGATCACTCAAGTCAAGATTGAGATTAGGGATTGCATCTCGGATTTGAATCCTGCACACTTCAGCGTATGGATTTACTCCAAGCACAGGGTAGCAGTGGGCCACATTCTGGTATGGTCCAATTACGATCGGATGCGGTGAACAGTTCCTCACTGTCACACAGGTAGATAACTCCACTTTATTTCTCCAGTCCTTTCTCTCTGGGATCACCATCCAGCCATTCTGGTTAATCATTTCTTCAGGGGTTTCCATAAGGACATAACTCCCCCCTTCAAGCAAATCGGGAGCAATGCTGGAGGCTACTCTCAGAATTCTCTCCCCGCCGGCAGGAACTTCCACGGTTCTCTCAGCGATATGATATACCATTCCATGTCGATAGCCAGTAGACAGGGCATCACAGAGTTCTCTAAGATCAGAAGATATATTCACCGGCTGAGCTGCAGGGTTCCAATCTCTTCCAAGAAACTTCTGAAAAGCATAATGCACTGCGGGACAATTAGTGCCAAGTATCACAGGAGCTGCACAAGAATCCCCTGTATCAGGACAGACAAGAGCCGTAATCTTCATGGGAGCGACACTCTGATCTTCTAATTCAGGGACAGCTATAACTACTTGTAGGCTGCCATCTACAGGATATGATCCTGAATTAAGCCCCCACAATTTCATTTGTCCTGTAGACTGAAGAGGTATATCCCTCAGATACTTTTGGTAGAACGAGCGATAAATCAGGGTCACTTGAGATCCTGTATCAAACAGGGCAGGAGCGGCATGACCATTGACAGTGACTTTGACAACGGACCAGGAGCCCGCGATAGCGCCTCTGGTATTTACTCGGCCCGCCTTCCTTCGGTGTCTTTGATTCTGAATAGAGAAGACAGCACTGTGTCTCAATCCCTCACTGTCCTCCGTACACTGTCTGGCACTATGGCCCGTCTGACCACATTTATAACAGGTTCTAGCATCCTTCCTCCATTGAGTGGCAGTGGGTGGAGTGGCGGACTGTCTAAGTTCTGACCGCTCCGCTGGTTTGTCCTTGTTTGAATTAGGAACAACATCTTCTTTAGAGATGCTTTTCGCTTTCTTAGGGGTACTAAAACTAATGTCAGCTTCTTGTTTCTTCACTAACTTCATTAAGTCAGGAAATGGAAGGACTCTATCAGATAGTAAGACCTTGAGTACTTGAGCAAGAGGATGATGAGGTTGTAACCCTCTCACCAACTGACTGGTTCTCATAGCGTCTACCTCTGAAGTAGATATAGCTGCGTGGTACACCAGACGTGAAAGAAGTAGCTGTAAACGGTTAATAAAAGTAGAGACATTTTCCCCTTCTTTTTGACGAACCATTCGGTAATCAGCAACCATCTGGGCAAGGTCATAGTATGGCTCAAAGTGATCAGACAGTACTTGTATATAGTCCAATGCACTCACTCCTTCATGAGAGTCTCTGTACAAGCGGATCAATTCTGCAGCAGGAGACCGCAAACTTTCACTGATACGCTGCCGCTTGCCTTCTTCAGAGCAAGACCATTCCTTCAGGCATTGGAGAGTATGTTCTTTCCATATCTCAAAGTTTTCCTCCCCTTGTGGTACTGGGACATTACCAGAGAATACCTTTAGTTTCTTGTAGTGAGTGGCCTGCAGGCCCTGAGCTAACATTTCAGTCAGCCTGGCTAAAGTGCTAATAGCACTGTCACTAGAGGAACTGCTAGCGATGGCCATACTGGGGGGGTAACTGGCTGAGCGGGATTCTTCCTTTACCTGAACCAGGGGAGGAACAGGAGGTCGGTAATCCCATGTAGTAGCTAGTGGGAGGTTCCCCTCTGAGCTATATCGCTTCTCCATATCAATGATTATTCCCACTTCTAAATCTCAGCAGTGCCTCCAAATGTAGCCCTATTTGGGGGGGGGGGGGTATGAGTATTATCCCTCCCGCAACAGACTCTGGCGCTGACCTGTGTGTATAATGGGACCTGAAGCCTTCGCTGAAGGGAAGAGTGGGAACATATATGAAATATATCAGTGCCTCCACCCAGGATAGAGCCTCTGTATTACAGGGAGGATCTCTTCCTGGGACTTACCCATGAAGTACAGTTAGTAGCCTTAACAAGGATTACTGTACTAATCTCACAGTCTGAAGAATACATACAGATACCACATAAGGTTATAACAGTAGCTTTATAAGAATCAACAGGGTAATAATACATACATACAATATACTCAGAACACAGCAGTACTACAACAACCAGCAAGTCCTCAACCGTCTTAGGTTATATACCCGGGTATATATATAAATATATAGCAAGAGTCCAGTGCACAATACCTCCAGGCAACAGAAGAGATGCAGGGGCCCCTGTGGATGACTGTGGATCCTCGGATTCTTCCAGGAGATGACAGACAGCCGATCAGGAGATGATGATGATGGTGGTGAGATTCTTCACAGGCAGCAAACAGGGCGACGGTGACGGCAGTAGATGCAGGCCTGACTACCCTAACACTGAGTCCTTAACCTGCCAGCTAAACTACTAGTGCCACCGGGCCTCTAACTAGCTAGTTGGCCTTCGGAAGCCTAACCTATCACTGCCCTGAACTATATATATATATGGATCCCTAACTACAGTTACTAGCTAGGTCCTGTGAGTATATAGGGGGTAACACATACCTAACTATATACTGTGAAGTAAAGAGGAACAAGTGGCTCTTAGACTCCCCCAGACATAACATGTCTGTCTCAGCAGCTCTGCTCACATCTCTCCCCCCAGCAGCTCTGCCTCACATGTGTCTGACTCACTGTATTTACAAAACAAAACTTGCACTAAATGCCTGGGGTCTCTGAAGCCAAACTGCAGGGGCAAAGAAGCCAGATACATTATATACTAGTAGAAATGGCAGTTCCCTACACATATATAACATGGGGTTATGATATATTAACCATTGATTATTAGTAAAGGCTATAATGATTATATCCTTTATCACAACATAGTCTTAACTTCACTTGGGTAGGAACCTAGTATATGGCCATCGACAATCACCTAAGGTTTGTAGATGGAGAGGTTGGTCTTCATCTCTCGACACATAGTCTTACTAAGCATAGACCAAATATGGACATAACACAAACCCATGGGGTCATATACAATCCATTTTTTTACATCACTCACTTTAGTTTTTTTTGAGCAGAGGAAGTTTCACAGCAGATCTATGTCATTCTCTGTCCTATCAGAAAGACACATGATGTAAATTGTAGTCCAGGTAATCTTACCGGTGGCTGTATTTGTGACTCTTTGCTGGTCCTCAGCTGTGTCATGTGACCAGCAATCAGACTCCATAACTGTGATATGTAGACAAGAAGTCAGAGCCTCAATGTGAATCTCATAGGAATAAACAGAAAAACCGACTTCCTGTCCATACATGAGAAGCTGGGTCAGTTGGAAAGTCTGATTGCTGGTCACATGACACAGCTGAGGACCAGAAAACAGTGGATAACTCACAAATACAGCCACCTTCAAGATATGTCAGCGAACACAAACACATTCTGCTGAGCTAAGCAGGTAAGTAGTTTTAATGGGGAGTATGGGGTGTATGACTGTACTGGCTGTTATGGAGGTTGTGCTGGCTATTATGGGGGTTGCTCTGCTTATTTGGGGGGTTTTGGCTGTGCTGGTTATTATGGGAGGACATTTCTATAGAAGTTCCCTTCTGTTCTGGAGAAACCTGGTTTCAAAGCTATTATTTGTGTTGCTTATCTTGCGTGTGTGTGTATATTGCCAATGTCCCATTCCGTGCAAATAGGAGGGGACACATTGACACAGGTCAAGCCTTTGTTTCTATAGTTATTGTTATCACACAATGCATGGTGTACTTATCACACTTCTTGTATATTGGCAGCCTGGGCATCTGAACTTTTTCCTCATTGCTTGAAGGGGTTATCTAGGATTGGAAAAAAAATAATCTAATTTGTTTTCTAACCCAGCACCATTTCTATCCAAGGCCAAGCCTGGATATTGTGTTTTCTAACAACCCCCTTAAGAAGGACCCTCCACCATCTCCACCAACTCCAGTAAAGTGAATAAATGACATATATTGATACACCTAGGTGACCCCCTAAGGCAGACAGCAAAATAGCTGGCTGCCATTTTGTTGGATTCATTCAAGGCAGACCCTAAATTTATTTTTCAATCTTTATTTATTTATTGATTTTAGTTTTTCCAAAAAAGAAACAGGCTCGAATGAACCCAGGTAAGTCCATAAGGGCTTGGTGCAGGCAAATGTAGTTGGGGTACCAGAGAGGAGGGTGTGGGCAATAGGCCCATGGAAGCCAAATATTATCTGGGGAGGGGGAGCTAGGTGTCTCTATGAGTAAATTGGTACCAAGGTTCCCAGGTGGACAGGAAACCAGAACGAACCGGGAGTCCCCAGCTGCAGAGCTCCTCGAACCTATAAAGTTGATTAACCTTTTCCCTCCACTGGGAGATGGAAGGAGGGTTGGCCTCACGCCATCGAAGTGGGATCAACAGCTTGGCAGCTTGGATAAGCCAGGTGATAATTTTTCTCCGTTTGGGAGAAAAATTGGGAGAGTACGCCCAAAGGAGAATGGTTTCTGGTTGCAGCTTCAATTCAACATGGCAAATAGACTTAATCTCCCCCTCAATCGCCTCCCAGAAGGGTCTAATCCTGGGGCACATAACCCAGATGTGGGAGAGAGATCGCCCAGAGAGACCACAGCGCCAACATTGATCAGAAATAGAGGAGTTAATTCTGTGGAGGAACACCGGGCTTCTATACCACCTAGTGAGCAATTTAAATGAGTTCTCCTGAATCCTAACACACCTAGAGAAACCATGGGAGCTCAACAGGATATGTTTGACCTCGGAGGGTGAGAATACCAGTCCCAACTCCCTTTCCCACTCCCTAACAAAGTATGGTTTGGGGCGGAAGGGGGGGATGAGATTAAACAGCCATATATATAGGAAATCGTGTTATGCCGGGGATTGATAGAGTCAGGGAATTTCTCAAACCTATTGAGATCTCTAAGTGGAAGAGAGAGAGAGCGGGAAAAGGACCTGTAGCAGATTCGGAAGGACAAGGAGTGAAGGAAGGTCACTCTATGATGATCTCCCTTGGACAAGAGGGACGTCAGAGGAGGAGGGTCCCTGTCGAAAAGATAGGGACATGGAGGAGGTGAGTCCAAGGAAAACAGAGGTTTGGAGGAGCTTGGAAACCCTATTGGCAAGCAGCATGGCCCACCATTTTAGATCACAGTTCAGCAAGGATATGGGGCGATAACTGGAGTACAGCTCCAGGTTCTTACCCTCCTTGGGAATAATCGAGACATACGCCTCGAGGGATTGAGCAGGCCAAGATGCCCCCAACAGAAGAGAGTTACACAAGTCAAGGAACCTAGGAAGTAGGACATCTTGAAATTTCTTGCAGTAGGAGATAGGGAACCCATCAGGACTGGGGCTCTTGCCAGAGGGAATAGAGGAAAGGACCTCTCTCAATTCCTGCTCTGTGAAGGGGACGGTTAAGGCCGGTATCTGATTGTCCGAAGTGCGGGAGTTGAAGAGAGTCCAAGAAGTCATGGATCAAGGTGGGACCATCTATACCAGTGGAGGGAGAGTCTAAATTATATAAGGATTGGTAATAGTTCTGGAATTGCGTAGCGATGGTTTTGGTAGTACAAGACCTAGAGCCATCGGGAGCTAGAATAGAGGGAATAAATGCTCTATCTTTCTGCTGTCTAAGCAGGAGCGTCATAAGCTTAGAGCCTTTGTCATCATGAATGTAATGTTTATGGCGGCAGGATTGGAGGGCCTTAGCAGCTTTAATGTTAAGAAGGTCTCTAAGTTGTTCTCTAAGAGCGGACAATTCCTCTTGCTTAGACTGAGAGGAGGCAAGTTTGGCCAAGGTCTCAAGGCTATTAATACTAGACAGAAGATGGGATATACGAGATTCATGTTGCTTTTTAAGTCTGGAGCAAAGGCTAATCAGTGTACCCCTCATGACCACTTTGTGAGATTCCCACAGAATAGGCAAGGAGACATCAGGAGTATCATTGTTGGCAAAAAAGTCTAATAGTGAAGTCCTAATGTCATTCAGGGTGGTGGGGTTACTTAGAACCGTTTCGTTCAATGTCCACTTATAGGATCTGTGAGGGAGGGAGATTAATCGTAACGAGGCAGAGGTCGGAGCGTGATCGGACACCGTGATGTTACCAATGTCTGCAGCAGACAAGGTGGGGAGTAGACGGTCAGAAATAAAAACATAATCAAGTCTAGAGTATGAGTGGTGACTATGTGAGAAAAAAGTAAAGTCCTTCAAGGCAGCGTGGAGGGTCCCCCAGGTGTCAAGAAAGTGCAATTTAGAGAGGTCACGGCGCAGCCTCCTGAGCGAAGCAGAGGAGGAGGCTGACCATCCAGAAGTGGAGTCAATAGAGGGGTCGAGGGCAACATTCAGGTCACCGCCGAGTATTAGATTGCCTTCAGTAAAATTCATCACTTCCTCCAGCACGTGGTGGAGCCAAGACACCTGCCTTGAGTTTGGGGCGTATATGTTTACAAATGTAAAGAGTATGTTATCAATGGTACCCTTAAGGAACAAATTGCGGCTCTCGGGGTCAGAATGTGCTTGGCGTAGTTGGAAAGGGACGTGTCTCCGGAAAGCTATGCTAACACCCCTAGAGGCAGAAGTGTATGGGCTATGGAAACAGAGATGGAAAGTCGTGTGGGTGAGAGAAGGAATATGTTGGGAATGAAAATGGGTCTCCTGGAGAAACACGATGTCCAAGTGGGATTTACGTAACAGAGTGAATACTTGGCTTCTTTTCTGGGGGGGTGTTCAAACCTCGTGCATTAATCGAGGTAATCTTAAGAGTATCCATTAAGTAAAAGGGAAATATGGACTGTAAGTCCAGAGTATTGTAAAGTAGAGGGGCCTACCAGTGAAGGAGGGGAGGAATAAAACAGGACCAATAAGGAAAACCACCAAGAGCAGTGTTGACAACAGTGGAGCAGCCAGAACTGCCGCCATCACGATGCCGACAATCGCCGCAAGGTAAAAACCTAAGCCATAGGGGCAGTAATAGTACCACTGCAGTACTCTAAGGACATACCGCGGCTGACTCAGAAAATTACTAGGAGACAGAACCGGCGGCAGGGCGCCATGACAATCTCCAGTGGGGACAAACATGAAAAGGTCGTACATGGAAGGGGACAACCACCCGTGACCATGAGTTGAATACAAATACTGTACACCTTAAGAATAAATCGTGTCAACAGAAATAAATGATAGGCAAGTCAAGTAACAGAAGCAAAATACAAAGATTTACCAACAGTAGAGTTTGAGAGTTGAAGCATCAGATGACCAAAGCCAAGTAGAGTCCATCAAGACCCTCTTTAGGGGCAACTTGCCAGATTTCTTCTGGGCCTTAAAACTCTTGTGTGAGCCAGCAACCTCCCATGGAGTCAGGGGGGTGACGGGCAAAGGAGTGAGACCCTGGATAGAGGCCCAATCAGGAACCGACAAGTCCAGACAACCCAAGGCGGAGAGGGCCTACGGAAGATCACCATGTCGTCTGATAAGAAAGCTTTTAGAGTCTATTTGAAAATAGGGACCAAACGTGAACAGCCATCTGTATGGAACTTTCTTGGTACGGAGGGCGTCAGTGAGTGGTTTCATAGTACGTCACTTGGTTAGGGTGACATTAGAGAGATCCTGGAAGAAGCGAAGAGGAGAATCTTGAAAAGTATAGGGATCCCGTTCCCTGGCCTCTTTCAGGATGGCATCTCGGACTCTGGAGCAAAAGAGGCGGCAAATTACATCCCATGGAGGATCAGAAGATCGAGGTTTAGCTCTCAAGGCCCCATGGGCACGCTCTATCGCAATCTCATCTGGAAAGTCAGGGCCCAGGAGATCAGAGAAGATCGATGTCACTGTGGCAAGTAGAGTTTCAGGAGGGAAGGATTCAGGAAGGCCTTTGATGCGTAGGTTGTTACATCTTCCTCTGTTATCTTGGTCTTCAATCCAATCAGCCATGTTGTTGAGGTGTTCTTGGCAGGCATGAAAGGACGAGGTAGCAGCCTCAGTATATGTTATCAGCTGCGCTTGATTGGTTTCGAGGCTGTCTACTCTGCCACCAATTTGGCGGACGTCTGATTTAATCTCCTGGAGCTCCTTGACTACAGGCTCCAGAGCTTTGGTGAGTGTGCGGCTGAAGAAGGACCTAGAGATAGGCATCTCTTTATTAATCAGGGACACCTCTTCATCACTGACGTCTTCAAGTGTAGCCGCCGGGGGCGACCTGGCGTGCTACCACTCTGAACACCAGATGATGAGGCTCTGCACTTAGCTTGTCTGATTTTAACCATGGCACGGTGGGAAGATGATCACGGTCTGGGCGGCTGCCCCCGGGGTGGGGGGAGAAATCAAGTATCCATGGAAGGAAGAAGCGACTGTCAGACGAGGCAGTGGAGGCAGAGAGCACAGGAGAGTGTAGGGGGGAAGTGGGGAGCCCCCATGGTGGTTGTGTAGGGGCTCAACACTCCCTCCACCCCCCACAAAGAGCTAAATGTCCAGGTGTCAATAGGAGCAACAGAGGGTCCACAGTCAAGAAAGGCCGAGTGTCAGTCCCCACATGCAAGCTATACAGCTTATAGGCCGCTGAATGAGAACTCCAAGGACAGAGACAAAAAGTAGGATGGACCAGGCCGCAGGGAGGAGGTCAATTCCACTTACTTGCTGAGGAGGCCTGGGAGTCCAGAGAAACAGTGGAGGACCATACCTCTGCAGTCAGAGAGGCACCATAGAGGGAGAGCCGCTAGCGGGAGGGGGGGAGCCAGTATTCCAAGTGCATGGCCTGCACAGAATAACAGGAGCCGAAGTGAGGTCGGCGGCTCTCCGAAGGTCCTGCTGGGAGGGTGGTGGGCGCTCACTTGCGACAGCACAGGGAGAGGTGCTGCTGGCAGAGAGACAGAGATCTGTAGAGCAGAAGACAGAGACAGCATCTAGGCAAGATGGCGAACCACGCGGCAGCTGAACCAGGCCACAGCGGGAGTCGACCCAGGCACGCCGGCAGAAGGTAACCTGAACACCCAAAACTATGTAACTGGGGTTTGGGGGAGAACCCTGGGTGTCACAGCAGCAGACAGTAGACTAGCAAGTGGGATGGGCGCCGATTACAATGAGGCAGAGTAGGAGCTCCTTAGAACGCGTCCACTCTCGGCGCTAGCTAGCCATGCCGCCCCCCGACCCTAAAAATTTTAGGTTTGATAGAGACTGAAGTTTTTGGAAGAATTTGTAATGAATTCAGTTTGTTACAAAACAGAAAACCCATCGCTGGATGCCAACAGGTAACTTCCTAATAAGCTCGGAGGTAGGGGGTTTTGTATGGCTACAGCTGGTGGCACTA
This sequence comes from Leptodactylus fallax, assembly GCA_947044405.1. Classification (NCBI taxonomy): domain Eukaryota; kingdom Metazoa; phylum Chordata; class Amphibia; order Anura; family Leptodactylidae; genus Leptodactylus; species Leptodactylus fallax. Next base: position 3,410,326 of record CAMRHE010000142.1, read on the forward strand.
TTATAGGGAGACCCTGAAGGAAATTATGAGATTCCAAGGCTGACAATGTAGTAGGGAAGTCAGGATTACACTTTATTGTATGCAAGGTAGATCCTAAGGTCAAAATGGCCAAGGGTTGTCTTGATTACTCACCCGAGGATGTAATAGTCTGCAATTTGGCTAGCAACAGGTAGCAGGGCAGGAGAACCAACCACATGGGACTGAACAGCACAAGCTAAAGGTGTAGAACTATGGATAATAGCAAAGAAATAAATCCAAGGAGCAGCCTCAGGGGCAGTGCTGCAGGGATCAAATATACAGTCCAAAAAGTGGCAAGATGGCTGAGAAGTACAGGGTGTAGCACAACAGGTATCAGCAAACAAGTTCAAGAGGCTAAGCGAATGGCACAATCCAGAAAACAGAGCTGAGTTTACAGAACGGAGAACAATCCAATGATAACAAAACACAACAGTTTTCCATTTTGCTTCAGTATATTTCTGGATTGTGTTATTATATGGCTTTGTATGATAAAGCTTTAACTTGCATTTGTGGATTGGGTGGTGAACTGTGCTCACAGACATTGATATCTGTAAGTTTCGTGGATGTCCTCGGCAGCACAATACACATGGGTTATGGTTCCCTAGGTATAACCACATAGAGACAGGTTAATTAAGCAGTAATCAAACAATTAACAAATCAGACCCAAGGCATAAATAGGACACAGAGAGTAGGACACTTTAGTGTATTTTTCTTCTCACTCATAGGTAACAGACATGGAGACAGGATCTCCTCCAGGATAATGGTGTATTGCTACCATACAGGCAAATGGGATGGCTTTTCCGCACTGTGTACCATGATGGCGGCGCCCAAACAACAATCCTGGTACACGAGCAGGGGCTCATATTTCGGGGTTCTCTATCCCCCTTATGCCGGCAGGACATATTCAGGCAAGTGGCTGAAAGTAGTGCTGCTCACACTTTTACATATGGCGCCAGTCTGAGTTTGCTTTGCACACAGTACTTGTGGTTCTCCAGTAAGTGATGTTTTCCCTTCAGCCGAGGCTGAGTAAGGGCAGAAGTGACATCATCATGTGGGCCAGTGGTCCCTGCAGCTCATAATGCTGGCGGCTTCCTTGGCTATGGCGCACTCAGACGACTACTCTGCCCTCTACTTGCTACTGTAAGTATGGCACATGCATGCAGCTATCCCCATCCATGTATCTTCCAGAAGAGTTTGGAGGTTTTTCCTGTCTTTGTAGCCTCTGTTTATCAGGCTATATTTGCTGTTTTGCCTCATGTTACTTTACATGTATATACCTAATGCTTTATGCTTGCTGTGCAGCCACTAAGCATGTGTTTCTGTGTCTTAGATGTCATCTTCTCAAGAAAGCTCCAGGAAAAGGTCCCATAAAGCAAGACACAGTCTGTAATAAGTGTGAACAGCCATTGCCTGATGACCTGATCTCTGACACGTGTGAGGCCTGTTGTTATACCTGTGGATCTCCTGCAGCTCCAGGATCCAGGGAGGATCCAGGTGGTCTCTTAAAATGGTTAAACAGCAAATGTCAGAGGCAGTGCAGTGGTTAAATCTGCACGAGGAACTACAAGAACCAGAGAGTCCTCCTCTCCTGATGAGATTATACAGGAGTCAGCCGCACCTTCAGACTCTGAAGTAGATTCCTCCTCTGTGGCCTCTAATTCAGATGATTCTGAAGAAAATTATTTTATGTCTAAGACAGCCTTAATAACTTACTTAAAAGTGTTAAAGCCACGGTGGAGTCTCACAAAGATGTGCAGTAGTATAATGTTGTACCGTGTTAGATGTGCAGTATAAGCCTGAAAGGCAAAGGTGGTTTTATTTTCTGGCTTCTAAACACAAGTCATTCCTAAGTCACCCAGTGGTGGAGGAATGGATGAGGAGAGACTGGAATAAACCAGATAAGAAAACCGACCCAGGGTCAAGAATCTAAACTATTTACAGTCTAGATGATTCTGTGGCAAAAGACTGGGACGCAATCCCTAAAGTGGATTTACCAGTGGCCAGATTATCCAAAAAGGCTGTATTCCCATCTGAAGGCTCAGCGCTCCTGATAGTAGTATAATGTTGTACAGTGTTAGCCATTGAAAGTAGTAGAAGCGCTCCTGAGAGAGCCAGTGGACCGCAAAGCTGATTTTCTTAATAAAAAATCCTATACATCTGCAGTGGGGGCCTGTAAAGCAGCATTAGCCTCTGTCCCCATGACCAGGGCCCTCAGAATCTGGCTCAGCCACCTAACTAGGGACCTAGAAGAAGATGCTTCTAGAGAAGAAATATGACATTCTCTTCCCCTCTTGAAAACTGCTGCAGAATTTTTATGTGGCTCACAATTAGATTAAAAATTTTCTTCCAGGTCTCTGGCCCTCTCAAATGCAGCAAGAAGAGCTTTGGGGCTCAAGTTGTGGTCAGGTGATAATCTGTCCAAGAACAACTTTTGCAATTTACCATTCCAGCCAGAGTCCTGACTGGGTCCTCAACTCTTTAAGATTCTGGAATCCATGAGTGAAGGCAACGGCGAAAAATTTCCAGAAACATAAAAGGAGTTCCTTCGGCCCTTTTTGTTCAGAGAAAAAAAAGGTCACCTAAGTTCAGGAGACCATCTAATGGGTTTTCTGCTAGAGAATCTTCAGAAACAGAAGTCAAAATAAATCTTTCTTCAAAAAGAAGTCCTCGAATCCCAAGACTTCTGACTTATGACGCCAGGCCCATGACTGTAGGCGCAAGATTAAAAAGTTTTGCTTCTCTGGTATCACAGACCTCTTTAGACGCATGTAAAACAAATGCACCGAACAAAACATAGTGCGTTATCACTTTAGGTAAAGCGTAAGGTGAGGTAGATATTTATAGCTTCTCACCTTATTAGGTTGTGTAAGTCACAACCATCTGTCATCAACATGAATTGCCGTGAACAAGCATCAGGATTGCAGTGGAACCAATCAAAACACCTGGAGAAGGTGTAGGTAGGATATTGCTTGGAGGACCAATGGAAAGAGCCGTGCAAATCCACAGTTATGATGTAAATCTTTATTCCAAAACAAACTAATTGCACACTAATTGGCCTCTTTAGACGCATGGGTCACATCAACCATCAAAAACGGATACTCCCTCAAATTCTAGAAGATTCCCCCTCAATCATTTTGTGCTGAACTCACAGAAAAATCCAGTGATTCTTCAGTTAATATCAGAGTTCTGGAGCAAAGCAGCCATAGAAGAGGTCCCATTTGCAGAAAGAGGACAAGGTGTCTATTCCAGAGTGTTCCTCGTACCCAAGCCAGGGGTCAAGCAGAGGCTGGTGATAGATCTCACCTTCCTAAACCAGTTTTTGGAGAAAAAACACTGAAAATGGAGACCATACGCTCAGTAATAATCTTATTAGAGAGGAACGATTATATGGCGATAATCGATCTCACCGAGGCCTATCTACATGTGCCAATCCTTTACAGTCAAAGGAAGTTCCTTCAAATAGTTATCAAGGGGCCTCAGAGAATTCATAATTTCCAAGTCACTTGCCTCCCTTTCGGGATCTCGTCAGCTGCTCGAATTTTTACCCAAATTGTGGTGGTTTTGACAGCAGCCTCAAGGGTGAGAGGGATCAATGTTGTCCCATATCTGGATGACTGGTGGGTGAGAGCCTCCACGAAAGATCAACTCCATCATCACCTGTGAATCACTCTGAACCTTCTGCAAAATCAATTGGAAAAAATCCCACTCGGTGCCATATCGGAACCTAAAGTTTCTAGGCTTCATGATAGTTTTAAAGTCATGCTTTGAGAGATTATCTCCAGGGAGGATAAGAGTAACTCACAGAGATCTCTCACCTAGCTTCTCATCCCAAAGTCTCCTTCAGAAGAGCTATGCAAGTATTGGGCCTCATGACATTGTCCATAGAGGCTGTACCATGGGCAATAGCTCACCTAAGGTCCCTGCAGTTTGACATATTCAGATCTTGGGACAATGTCCAAAATCCCTAGATGCGACCTTCAAGATCTCCGCTGCCACAATCTTGGACCAAAAGTTGTGGATTATACCTCAGACTCGTCGTCGGGGATGACTCCTGGCTCCCCAGCCCCAGAGAGTCCTCACTACAGATCCATCCTCCTGGGGTTGGGGTGTACATTAGAACACAAATGAGCTCGGAGAAGCTTGGGTCCATCAGACCAGGACTGGTCCTCCAATCTATAGGAGTTGAAAACAGTCAGGTTTCCCTTGAATAATTTTCGCTCCCACCTACTCGGTTGCTAAGTCTTGGTCCAGTCAGACAATCTTGCGACAGTCTTCTATCTGAACAAACAGGGAGGCACCAAAAGCGATGTAATGGCGAATGATGAGTAATAATGAGTGCAAGTTAATTAGGATCCGGCCAGAACAACACACTTGGGTTTGTCAGCAGTACATATGAAGGGGGCTCTGAATCACACAGCAGATCTGTTGAACCGCAACAGTCTTTATCCAGCAGAATGGAAACTCAACTCCGAAATATTCTACAGGATAAAAGGAAAATGCAATAGATGTAATGGCAACTCGCCAGAATGCCAATCTGCCTCTATTCTAGTCTCTGAACCATTGTGGCCAAGCCCTGGCGGTGGGTGGCTTATCAATTTCTTGGTCAGGGAAACTGATCTATGTCTTTCCTCTGATTTCCCCCTGATCTCCACAGTTCTGGAGAAGATCCGCAACGAGAAGGTGGAGGCTATTGCATTTCTTCCATTCTGGCCCCGTAGAGCTTGGTTCATTCTCACATTGAGTCTTTCAAAAGGCAGGTTCTGGAAGTTTCCAGTGGCAAGTAATCTCATGTTCCCAGAATGGAGTGTGCCACTCCAATCCTCTGATCCTCCATCTCATGGCCTGGAGCCTGACCAGGAGATCTGATCAACATGGGTCTTCTCACCGGAGGTTGTCAACACCCTCCTGTATTTCAGAAAGCCATCTGCGGTGAAAGTTTATAGCAGGATAGGATAGGATTTTAACTCCTGGTGCTCCAAAAATTATGCAAAGCTGCCTTCAGTAAACTCCATTCCTCAATTTCTTCAAGAGGGTTTCGATAAGGGTCTCAGGATAAATACCCTGAACGTGCATTTCATGGTGCTGAATGTGCAATTACAGAACAAATTCTCTGTCCAGCATTTAATAAAGACCTTCAAGTCTCGGAGGAACCTGAACCTGGATCTGCAGAAGCCATCTCCCTTGTTGGATCTCTCCGTGGTCCTCTCTGCTTTGATGCTGCCACCATTTCAGCCTCTACAAGATATACCAATTAGACATCTCTCTCTAAAAGTGTTCTTCGTGGCAATAACTTCTGCAAAGCGAGTGAGTGAGCTGAAGCCCTGTCCTGTAAAGAGTCTTACCTAAGGGGATTGCCTGCTGCTAAAGACCATGCCCGGATTTCTGCGTAAAATTCCATCATTCAAGACTATTAATCAGAAGATTTCTTTGCCTGTATTTTTTCCCCATCCACAAGGGGAGGAACAAGGGAAATGGAATACTCTAGATGTCAAAAGAGCTGCACTTGTTATATCCAGAGAACATCATTGTTCCCGTTGGCAGAAAATCTGTTTCTTCAGTTATTGGGTCCCAAATCCAATAAGATGCCAAATGTTTGGCACTCCATATATCTGGGGGGGGGGGGGGGTGTATATGTAGCGTTCTAATTGTGCTATTCCCCCATACTTAGGGCCACTTTTTGATACATCATGGGGTTGTTTTTTACCTGTGATTAGTTATCTGATATTTGTAACACCATAAGGAGTTTAGTGTGCTACCTACACTTGTGCTGTGCCCTTTGATGGTTAACGCATGATTATAGTGTTTGCATTTCTTTACACATGGCATAGCGTGGTAGCTGCGTTGTGGTTTCGTTTTGCATATCCTAGACTTTTATTAACCAACTTTATCCCCTGATGAGTATAGCGAAACATGCATGTCGGGATAGCAAGTTTGGTTATTTTTATTTGTGCTAGGCGCATTTTGTAATGTTTTGTATTGTTTTTTTGTTCTCTGTATATCAATTTGTTTGAAGGGATTTGATAGGGATTGTCAATAATAGGGCCAGGTTCCAGTCGGGGGCACTTGCTATTTAGGGCGGTGGCCCCAAGTTAGGACATTAGGGTCAACCTAGTTTTTTGGTATAGGGTGCAATAGGGATAGTTGGTGCTTCCTTATTTAGCCCGTTGATACTGGTGTTCCTAGAATTATTGAACCGTGGACCATGTTACCCCTCTTCCCTTCTGGTATATGTCATTCAGCAACATAGGCATCATCTGAATCACGAGAAGTGCCTTGGTTGGTTTATCCTATTCCAGGCTGCCGTGCCTGTTTTTGTATGCTGTTTTTTTCTTGAATTTATATATTTGATATTCTGAGGGCAAGTAACTGTGCTGTTTTGGGGTGGTAATGTGTTTCTGTGATATTTATATTTTTTAATCAATTTATTAAAAGTTATATATTAATTTATTATTGTGATTATCATCTTGGATTTCAGTTATTGGGTCCCCAAAAAAAAACAAACCAGCAGAGTCACGTTGGCCAGATGGATTAGATCAACCATGGAAATATGTTATCAACTGTCGGGCCAACAATCCCCTCTTCAGATCAGGGCTCACTCAACCTGTGCCACGGCTACTTCTTGGGCAGAAGCAGGCCACATTCCTCTTGTAGAGCAGCCACGTGGTCTTCCATCTCAACTTTCATCAAGCATTATAGGATTGACGCATTGGCAGCAGAAGAGGCATTGTTTGGCAAAGTGCTGGAGTTGGCATCTTCTAACCCTTCCAATCAAAGTACTGCTTCACAGGTCCCATGTGTATTGTGCTACCAAGGACGACCAGGAAAATGAAAATTTAACTCACCGAAATTTTTATTTCCTGTAGTCCGAGGCAGCACGAGTATCCCTCCCTTTAATAAATGTTTATACTATTGCTTGCATCAGAATACACTGCGTCCTACTCTCTGTGTCCTATTTTTATGCCTGGGGTCTGATTGGTTAATTGTTTGATTACTGCTTAATTAACCTGTCTCTATGTGGTTATACCTAGGGAACCATAACCCATGTGTATTGTGCTGCCTTGGACTACAGGAAATAAAATTTTCATTATTCCTGACCCCATGCAGTGATTTACACTACCAATTCTTGTGTGTTTTTAATGCTGTGCCGCTGATCTGTAGATCATGAGCATCCAATATTGACCGATGGCCTTTTCCCTAGTACACAGCGATATGTCCAGATTGTGTGATATTTAGCCCAGGTTAGCCCAGGTTACTGAGAGACAAGCTGGGCCTTGCTGGAGTGGACCACCACCTCTCCAACTGGATCCTAGACTACCTCACAAATCGACCTCAATACGTGAGAGCCCAAGACTGTGTGTCAGGTACTGTGATCTGTAATACGGGGGCACCGCAGGGTACGGTTCTCGCCCCTTTCCTCTTCACACTGTACACTGCAGATTTTAGGTGCTCTCATCCAGCTGCTACCTACAGAAGTATTCTGACGACTCTGCAATAGTGGGCCTCATCACAGATGATGATGACAGGGAGTACAGAGAACTGAACCAGGATTTTGTGGACTGGTGCCAGCGGAACCACCTGAAGATTAACGCGGGGAAGACCAAGGAGATGGTGGTGGACTTCCGCAAAGGCAGAAGCCCTCCTAAACCAGTGGACATCCTGGGGACGGGCATCGAGATTGTGAACACCTATAAGTACCTGGGTTTGCTCCTTAATAATAAGCTGGACTGGGCAGATCATATGGAGGCCCTGTACAGGAAGGGCCACAGCAGGCTCTACCTGCTTAGGAAACTGAGAGCCTTTGGAATCCGGGGGGCACTTCTTAGGACTTTCTTCAACTCGGTAGTGGCATCAGCCATCTTCTTTGGAGTGGCCTGCTGGGGGAGCAGTATATCAACCAGGGACAGAAATAAACTTGACAAGCTGATTAGAAGGGACAGCTCTGTCCTGGGGAGCCCACTGGACCCAGTGCAGGTGGTGGGTGACAGAAGGATACTGTCCGTGGTGAGCTCCATGCAGAAGAAGAAGTCCCATCCCATGCATGAGACTGTGATCGCGCTGAGCAGTACTGTCAGTGACCGACTGCTCCACCCTAGGTGTGAGAAGGAGCACTATCGGAAGTCTTTCCTCCCCACCGCGGTTAGGCTGTACAACCAACACCGACCTAAGCGGAGATCATTACATACAGAGAACTGAAATATCTCTCTGCCTGTTAAATCCCCCCCCCCCCCCTGCTACTTCCTATCTGTCTGTCTGCTATTAATGTAATGCCTCTCACCTTGGAACATTCCTGTACATGTTGTATTTGTATTTGTATCTGCTTATCTTATCTTATTTTTGCTGCTGTAACACACTGAATTTCCCCACTGTGGGACTATTAAAGGACTATTATTATTATTATTATTATTATTATTATTATTAAAAGTTATTGCAATTTCACATTGAGGAAAATGTTACTGAAATTATTCCACAATTTTTAGACACAGTTTTTCACGGATTGGTGAACCGCTGACCATCTTTGCTTCTGAGAGACTCTGCCTCTCTAACATGCTCTTTTCAGACACAGTCATGTGACTTATTTGAAAATTTACTGTCCAGCTGTTTTTTTTAGTACCACTTACTTTTCCAGCCTTTTGTTAACCCTGTCCCAACTATTTGTGAGGTGCCACTTTTATCAATTTCTAAATGAGTTAAAGTTGTCAAATGGAATAGAGAAATGCCTAAATTTTACCTTCTGATATGTGTTCTATGTTATATTGTGTAACTTTCACCTTCTGATATGTGTTCTATGTTCTGTTATGTAACTTTCACCTTCTGATATGCGAACTATTGTATTGTGTAGCTTTCACCATCTGATATGTTTTCTATTTTCTATTGTGTAACTTTCACCTTCTGTTTTCTATTTTCTATTGTATAACTTTCACCTTCTGATATGTGTTCTATGCTGTATTGTGTAACTTTCTGCAAATTCAGTTGTAGTCAAGGCTCAGGGACAGGGTGTAGAACAACAGGTATCAGAAAACAAGTCCAAGGGACTAAGCAAATGACATAGTCCAGAAAACAGATGTGGGTTTAAAGTCTATAGAGTAATTCAATGATAGGAGTCTGCTGAGCCAAGCATTTAGTTGAAAAGACTAAGCTTCCACAGTTCAGAGACCCCAAAAACTAGCGATGACTGAGGCACACTGAGATTGACCAGATGGTCGCGTGCTCTGATAGGGTGGATGGAAGGACCAAAGAGGAGCAAAAACTGGAAACTACCACTACAGATCCCATATTGGGTATCTTTGCCTGCATAATATCACCACAATCCTATGAGAAGAAAGGATATAACCTGAAGACCAGTAACATCAATTGAGAAGCAAAGTCACGTCTTATCTTCTTACATATCTTATAAGAGATGTTATTATCACTCTATTTATCATCTTGTGTGTGACTGCAAACAGTAAGATTTCCAGAGAAATGTCTGTGATGTCCTAAATACCTGGGAAAGGAGGAGAATACACAAGATCACAATCTCCAATCCCTGATAATAAATATTGTAAAAATTTATACAAATAGAGGAACAATTGAAAGAACATTTTCCTGTGTACAAATACAACAGGATTTCTAGAGAATTGTCTGTGATGTCCTATATAAGAAAGTGAGGAGGAGATTTGGAGTTATACACAGCCACAATGTATCTCCAGTCTGTGCTTGTATTGTTCTTCTTTTGTGGCTTGAGTCTATCTCAAGCCACCATCATGAAAGGTCCATAAACATCTATCTATCTATCTATCTATCTATCTATCTATCTATCTATAATCCATCTATTTATCTCATATCTATCTCTCATATCTATCCCTCATATCTATCCCATATCTATAGCATCTATCTATCTATCTATCTATCTATCTATCTATCTATCTATCTCATATCTATTTATCTATTATCTATCTATCTCATATCTTTCTATTTTTGTACATTTTCATTACCATAGTAGTGATTCACCTGAGATGTTTGTTCTTTCTACAGGCGATCTCTCTTCTCAATTAACTGGAAAATGTCATCTGAAACCAGGTATTGTATCATGGAAAGTTTTTTTTTTTTTTTCCCATGTTTTGTGTGTTTCTGATATATTCATCTTAACTGTGTTTAATTCCAGGTCTGTGATAAATGTGAATAATTTACATTTGACAGGTCAAGATAGATAGATAAAAAAAATCCAAGAGATGTATAGAGCAGCACTGTGTAGTAATCCTTCCAAGGAAGGATACTAAGCCAAAAAGATCCGGCTTAAGATCCCACGTAGACAAAATATAGAAAAAGGCAGCACTCCAAAAGAGTGAAAAAAACTATGTGGATTTATTCTAACTGCAACATTTCGGTCCTTTCTCAAGCTTAGATAGATGAGTGAGAGATAGATATGAGATATATATAAGATAGATAGATATGAGTAGATAGATAGATAGATAGATAGATAGATAGATATGAGATAGAAGATATGAGATAGATGATAGATAGATAGATAGATTAGATAGATAGATAGATATGAGATAGATAGATAGATATGAGATAGATATGAGACAGATAGATGATAGATAAATAGATAGATAGATATGAGATATATATAAGATAGATATGAGATAGATAGATAGATAGATAGATATGTAGATAGATAGATATGATAAGATGGATAGATAGATAAATGAGATAGATAGATAAATAGATAGATAGATAGATAGATATGCCAAAAATGCAGTTTATTTAGTGTAGGTTCCCATCTGAATGATGTCGCCTTGTCGGGACAGGTTCAGGCTTCTTACTGTTTGATCAAATGTGTATAACTAAGAACCTCTAATATATATGTGTATTTTATAGATCATATTAGCTTATCTATATGTGTAGATATCCAATAACAGCAGTAATGCAATTTTCACCTTTATTTTCTGCAGAGGCTGCTGTAATTTTTGCATTTGTAATATTGCCACAGTAGATAGCACTTGTTCACATTGGGATGTACTGTATGAATTTTTTGCATGTGTAGATAAAGAGATAGATAGATAGATATGAGACAGATAGATAGATAGATAGATATGAGATAGATAGATAGATAGATAGATAGATAGATAGGGGAAAATCTATAGCAGCACAGTGATATTTATGTGGGTGTTATCTAGAGATGGGCAAACCATTTCGTTATGAGTAAAGTTTGACATGAATATCCCAAATTGTAAGTTTTTTAATTAAACTGAACAATTGGGGATTGATGAACTAAAATGACTGCCGCATGATATTATTATACTCTTGGGTCTTTTTAGACTTCAGATATAGGTGGAGGCCCAGAGGAGGTGAAAAAAAAAAAAAAAAAACAGTTATACTCATCTTCCCTCACCTCTTTTGAGACTCTGGTCCTCTCGTCACTCTCCCGGGGTCACCGCTGGGGCCACTCATTAAGTCACAGAGGTCACATGGGCACACCAAGTGTCATGATGCTTGGCGTGCCCATTTGTCTGCTAAGGTCCAATCACAGGCCTCAGTGGTGACCATGGACGCATGACATCCCCACCCCTGGGCCTCTACTTATTATACTCTGGGGTCTGAAGAGAAACCAGAGTATAATACTTTCACTTCTGGTTCTATCCGAACTTGTTCGAACCGAAAAGCATTCTAGGACGTTCTCCCATCTCTTGTGTGAGCATCAAAGAAGACCAACGCTTTCTCTTTCTTAAGCATTACACATGGAGTTATACAATATAGTGCACATATCAATCAGTCTAATGACATGTCCTTAACAATATAGATACAAAATATCAACATGTGTCATAGAATAGTACATGGTACAGCAGTGCTAGAATATCAATAAGAATACTCAGCTCGTATATGTCACCAAAAAATATACATGGAATACTCCATTCATGTATTGAAAATTACTAGCTCACCACATTATCAGGGAGATCCAGCTGGACTCGAGAGGATAGATAGATAGATAGATAGATAGATATGAGATAGATAGATAGATAGATAGATAGATAGATATGGGATAGATAGATAGATAGATATGAGATAGATAGATAGATAGATAGATAGATAGATAGATAGATACGATACGAGTTAGATAGATAGATAGATATTGGATAGATAGATTATTCATGTTTTCCATGTTCATTTTACATAACATAATTATATATTATTTACAGGACAGGTACAGAGAAGATTTGTAATGGTTTTCATGAGGAACTACTACATATCCTCTGACACAACGCTCCAGCTGTATCTTGTCACCTGTGATAAAGCGGCTACAGTCACGGTGACGGTGTCTCAGCCATCATTCAACAAGACGGTTCATGTTGACAAGGACAGTAGTAGCCTGGTGACCCTGGACTACACATATATGATCACTGAGGGTGACATCACATCCAAAGTTATACTTATTACATCCGATGTGGCCATTTCTGTCTTTGCATTTTATACACACAGTTCCTCAGCCGATGCCACTGCCTGTATACCAGAAGAAGATCTGGGTCAGGATTATTATATAATCACTACAAAGATACATTACGGCCAAGAATTTGCAGTTGCCAATGGCTTTGAGACCATTGCTCATGTGAATGTCACAGTTTCAGGCACCATCACATATAAAGGAAAATCCTACAATACTGGAAGTGTCTTATCATTGTCTCTAAAGAAACAAGAAGTCATTCAGTTTCAAAGCAATGTTGACGTCACAGGAACTAAAATCTCATCCTCAGCCCCTGTGGCCGTGTTCACGGGCCATGCCTATTATAAAGGATATAATTCTAATTATGACACCCTCGTGGAACAGCTCCATCCCATACAGAATTGGGGAACATTCTTTGCTGTGTTTCCATTCCTCACTCATACCACAGATGTCATCGATATAATGGCCGCCAGTCCAGATACCATCGTGAGCATTAAAAGTCCTCAAGGAACTTCTCACCACAATCTTACAGCAGGTGCCCGTGTTCAGCTCACAATAAGCACTGGCATACTCATTAATTCCTCCAAACCCATCATGGTTTCCTATTTATCTCAGCAATATTCCTCCAGTGGTATAAGTTACTACTATGACCCTTTTCTCACTACGGTTCCTCCATCTTTCCTGGGGAGAAGATATTACAGGTTTGTGACTCAGTCTTCATACGACAACTTCATCTTCATTGTTTCTCAGGCGTCTTCAGATGTTGGGTTCTACCTGGATGGAAAACCACTAAGTTCTTACACAAAAACCACAAAAGAATTCAACGGCTTTAGAGGTTGGCAAGTCACATTGGGTAAAATCGACGGCAAGCATGAGATCTACCACAATACGTCCATATTCACATTGTATGTTTTTGGAACAAAAAACATTGCTTCTTATGGATATTCAGCCGGACAGGAGTCTCCATATGCAGGTATGACCCTTAGACCAATCTAACCTATGTTCAGGGCTGGGAAGAGGAGGGTAGATGTAGGCGATCTCCTCCTAGAGTGTCAACTCGTATCGAAAAGGAGGGAGCACAGTCAGGGACTCAATGTTCATTATACAGCACTGTGGAAATTTAGCCACTTCACATTGTCATTTCTCATGTCCTGTATACTGGTGTAATTCTCAGTATCTGCTCTTATTCTGTATATATGGACAGTGCACAGTACCACTTCTCTTGCCCTGTATACTGGGTATAATTCTTAATATCTGCTCTTATTCTGTATATATAGTTCACAGTACTGCTTCTCTGGCCCTGTATACTGGGTGTAATTCTCGGTATCTGTTCCTATATTGTATGTATGGTCACTGCACAGTACCACTTCTCTTTCCCTGTACATAAACACTGCACAGTACTACTTCTCTTGTCCTGTATACCTGGTGCAATTCCTTATATCTGCTCTTATTCAATATACATAATGCACAGTATCACTTCTCCTGTCCTATATACTGGGTGTAATTCTCAGTATCTGCTCTTATTCTGTATACATAGTGCACAGTATCACTTCTCTTGTCCCGTATACCTGGTGTAATTCTCAGTACTTATACTCGGTGTGAGGTCTGTATTTATTATGGAGGGTGTTTCTTGTGGAGTTATTTGGGTTCAGGGCTTTGTATTCTTATTTATTTTAGGGTCTGTATTTATTGTGGCGTCTGACATAGGGATTTCTTCAGACGTTCCAGACAAAATATCTGGTGAAAAGAGGGGTTCAATCTATTTTATCTGCCTAGGGCACCACAATGCACCCCTAGAAGCTGCACGGTCCGCCCCTATAGTATGTACCCCTGTATGTTGATTTAACATTGTATCAGTCTTGTTTTTGGTTTGACATAGAACCTGAATGTTCCATCCGTTGCCTCCCTGGTTCTGCTGAATATATCCTACCATACAGTTTAGTAGCTGACTCTCACCTAGATGTACTTAGTATTCATCTCAAAGACCCTCAGTGCCGAGCAGAAAGGAGGAGGGGTCATTATTTCGTGAAAATACCATTCAACAGATGTGGATCCAATGTCCTGGTAAAGTTCATCGTCTTATTATTTCATGGGGTTTAATGGGTTGAGAAGACGTCATGTTGCTCCTTTAAGTCGGCCATACACATTAGATGTTGCATACAAGGACATCCGACCATTAATCTATTTGAGGGACCTCTCGACTCGTCTCAGATGGCAGATGTTGGTGGAGATAAAAATCAGACTTTTAGACTTCAATATGCCCAATCCTTTCGTTATTGGGGAGAGGAGATTTGAATAATCCAATGTGGGGGAATTCGTGAAAGATATCACTTTTTGTATTGGAGTTTGGAAGAACGGTAGAAGATGTTGGAGATATTCTTTGATTTGTGACTTTCTTGCAGAATGTTGCATGAATGGTAACTGTTGCTGATAGAAGGAGTTACAATGTTGAAATTCATGACAAAACAGATATCATATATGAAAAAAATGTTTGTGCAATTGCTGGCCTGGAGGACCGGACAAATGACAAAGGGCAAGTGTCCTGGTGATACCTAGATCTAGCAACACCAGTAGAGTATATGAATTAGATGTATCTATATACAGTGCTTTGCAAAATTGTTCATACCCCTTGAACTTTTTTACATTTTGTCACCTTATAACCACAAACTTAAATGTATTTTATTGAGATTTTAAGTGATCACCAACACAAAGTAGCAGATAATTGTGAAGTGTAAGGAAAATGATACATGGTTTTCAAAATTTTAATCAAATGAAAATCTGAAAAGTTTGACATGCAAAAGTCTTCAGCCCCCCATATCAATACTTTGTACAGCCACCTTTTGCTGCCATTCCAGCTGCAAGTCTTTTGGGCTCTGTCTCTACCAGCTTTGCACATCTAGAGATGATATTTCTGCCCCTCCTTCTTTTCAGCCAGATTGGATGGAGCATCTGTGAACAGCAATTTTCATGTCTTGCCACAGATGCACAATGGGATTTAGGTCTGGACTGTGACTGGGCCATTCTAACACAGGAATATTCTTTGATCTAAACCATTCCACTGTAGCTCTGGCTGTAGATTTAGGGTCATTGTCTTGCTGGAAGGTGAATCTCCTTCCCAGTCTCAGGTCTATTGCAGCCTCCAACAGGTTTTCTTCCAGGATTGCCCTGTATTTAGCTCCATCCATCTTCCCATCAACTCTGAGCAGCTTCCCTGTCCCCCCAGCATGATGCTGCCCCCCATGTATCACAGTGGGGATGACGGTGTGTTCAGGGTGATGAGCAGGGTTACTTTTCCGCCACACATAGCGCTTTACATTTAGGCCAAAAAGTTCCCCTTTAGTCTCATCTGACCAGAGCACCTTCTTCCACATGTTTGCTGTGTCCCCTATATGGCTTGTGGCAAACGGCACTTCTTATGTCTTTCCTTCTACAATGGTTTTCTTCTTGCTGCTCTTCCTTAAAGGACAGATTTGTGGAGTGCACGACTTCTAGTTGTCCTGTGGACAGATTCTCCCTGTACCTGAGGATTTCTGCAGCTCCTCCAGAGTGACCATGGTCCTCTTGGCTGCTTCTCTGACCATTGCTCTCCTTGCTCGATCTGTCAGTTTAGGTGGACGCCATGTCTTGGTAGGTTTGCAGTAGTAGAATACTTTGTCCATTTTTGGATGATGGATTGAACAGTGCTCCTTGGGATGCTCAAAGCTTGGGATATGTTTTTATAACCTAACCCTGCTTTAAACTTCTCCACAACTTTATTTCTGACCTGTCTGGTGAGTTCCTTGGTCTTCATGATGCTGTTTGTTCACTAATGTTCTGTAACAAACCACTGAGGCCTTCATAGAACAGGTGTATTTATACTGAGACTAAATTACACACAGCTGGACTCTATTAACTAATTAAGTGACTTCTGAAGGCAATTGTGCCCGCTGGATTTTATTTAGGGGTATCAGAGTACAGGGGGCTTAATACTTTTGCACGTCACACATTTCAGATTTTTATTTGATTAAAATTTTGAAAACCATGCATCATTTTCATTCCACTTCACAATTATCTGCTACTTTGTGTACTTAAAATCTCAAAAAAATACATTTAAGTTTGTGGCTGTAAGGTGACAAAATGTGAAAAAGTTCAAGGGGTATGAATACATTTGCAAGCCACTGTATGCCAGTACTTTGTGTCTGTAAAGAAGAGCATTACTACTGAGGCTTTTAGGCTGAGAAAATCCTCCCACTAGAACTGAGTTTGTGGCTCATCTCACAGGTCACAGACATGTTATAAAAATAGTCTGAAATGTTCAGAGACATCTCCTGAATACTCTCAGAGTCCTGGTCGGTGGCGCCTCTTGAAATAGAAGGCAAGAAGTCTACACTCGCCATTGACTTAACCATGTGTTTTTTTTTCTGCAGCATGAAAATGGTGGAAACTTCTACGCTAACACTATCTATGGCACTATCCCCGACACTGATGTTCATCGCATTGAGATCCCAGTGAGATGTGAAATGGAGGGTAATAAGACCCTGGAATTGCTCTTTAACCCTAAAGTGAACGACCTGATCTGTAAAGGTTCTTACAACGTCTCCATGAGACTCTACCAAAGCGACAGCTTCACTAAACCGGTTACATTGTATCCTTATGAGGTGGATCTACACAGCAATCTACATGTGGAGCTCAAGGTGGAGTCAGAAGATGAGGAGCTGCAGATATTCATAGAGACCCTCATGGCTTCTCCTTCTCTACAGGGCACAAAGAAGAAATATAAAGTCATCCAGGACGGGTAAGAAACCAAAAAGAGTCTCTCACTCCTATGCATTTTGGCTGATTCCAATGGTGCCATGTAATACTTG
The DNA here is from genome assembly GCA_947044405.1 of Leptodactylus fallax. Lineage (NCBI taxonomy): Eukaryota > Metazoa > Chordata > Amphibia > Anura > Leptodactylidae > Leptodactylus > Leptodactylus fallax. The sequence continues at coordinate 3,427,606 of CAMRHE010000142.1, forward strand.
CTTTCCCCTGCGGGGGTGCTGCAGGAAAACTGAACACTTGTTGTCAAGTTTCAATACAAATTACAAGTGATCACTGAGGGTCCCAATTGAAGGACTTCATGTGATTAGAAGCAGACATCCCCTTTAATATTAAAGGTCTTGTTCCAACTGACCATCTAAGAGGTATCTAAGTGTTCAGGCCCACCATTGACACTCCCATCATGCAGGGAAGTTTCTCATAGACTAAGTATGTCTATTATATAGCATAGTATTATGCAGTTATACAGAATTACTGAAGTGTATTATACAAGTGATGGTGCCCCCGCTGTGTGGTCCTCAAAAATTAACATAAAATACTGAAAAATATAAAAAAATAATAGCCCTTTTCCATTCCCCAGAAATATTTTTTTTTAAAATAAATAAAAAGTAGCCATATTTGGCACTGACATGTCCGTAACGAGCCATACCATACTATATATATATATATATATATATATATATATATATCTATACATACAAGGACTACAGAGTTGCTGTTTCTTGGTCACACTGCCTCCAAAAAAAAAAGTGATCAAAAAGTTGCATATAGCCCAAAATGTTACCAATAAAAGGTGCAGGACTCCCTGTGAGGTTATTGGTCTGTTCTCCTTATTGTCGTCTTTCCTGACCACATCTCATTGCTCTTTATTATATAGTCAGTGATATTTTCTCCATTTTGTTCTCAGGTGTAAAAAAGACTCAACATTACAAGTTCACCCCACACCGGACCAGAGACGACAACGCTTAAGTTTCCATGCGCTGAAGTTTGATAATGTCCATGAAGTCTACCTGACCGGTAATGTTATCATCTGTCACAACGGGACCTCCCCGAATCGCTGCACGAAAGGCTGTATCACCACCAGACAGAGACGTGATGTCCAAAGCTTGGAAGAAAAACAAGACTCTGACGTATTGTCTCAGGGACCCATCGTGGTCAAATCCCGTAAGTACTGCTAAAATGTTCATAGCATTTATGATACCAACATTACCCCCAACTATGACCTGTTATTCACAGTTCTTCTCTTTTTCTTTAACAGAAGGAAAGAGCGAGGACGACGGCTTCAAGACTCCTCCAGCAGTTTTAGTGGCAGCAGTTTGTCTTATCGGCATCTTGGCAGTGGGTCTCGTGGCTCAAAATTTTCACTACAAGCGACAACATAATCTCCTCTTGGAAAACAGGAGCATCTAATGAAATCACTATAGTTGTATAAGTTTGTGTATTTGAGGTGTTGGTTGAGGGTGTCCTCCTAATGTTCTTCACTTTAGATTACGTCCTTCCAGATTTCATGATCATATTCTTCCTGACAGCTGTCTTCCTACAACATGAATAGTTTGCATCCTTATGGAAACCATGGCACGTGTAAGCTGTCGTTCTGGAAAGGGATTTGTGGGGGCTCCCATCCCACCAGAAGGTCCCAGACTCCTTACCCATCCCTTATGACAGTCTCCTATAGGTAGGGTAGTTTTCCTCCCCAGGTAGTAAAAAAGGAAGCCAAGCCAGTGACTAGTTTAGACTTGATCTGTTGTTGGTTAGGATCACTAAGGGCCATCAGAGAAGGTGTGTGGTGGAGGCCTCATGGGATGTCAGGGTAGTGGAGGTCTCAGGGTATGTGCCCCATGTCTTCACCCAATAATTCAACTCATGTTCCTACCTTGAATCTATTTGCATACTAGTAAAGGAATGTTACCCTTTCTATTCAGCCTCTGTGATGGGTTGATGAAGACTGCTCTTCACAATGGTTGACTATGGCTACAACTTTCTGGTTACAGTAGAGTGGTCAGAATGTTCTCAAGATGCCTGACTCTTGCCTGAACTAGACACCTTTGCACACTTTCCCTCACCTCTCCTGGACATCCTTGTGTCATAAGGTGCTCTCTCATGGTCCTCTTCCGGCCTCCTGAGTGACATCACACACCGCAGGGTTACTGCTTAGGCTTGCGATTGGGCCTCAGCAGTGACATGGGGTGTGACAACATCATGATGCTTTAATGCAAGCATAATGATATCGGTGCGCCCCATGTAAGCCGGAATGTTCTCAAGATGTCTGACTCTTGCCTGAACCTTCTATGTTACTATAGATCCAAGGAAGTCTACTCCCTACCACAACCTGCTCTGGCGAGGCATTGTTAACATCTACACACCAGCTTCTTATATACAATGTCCTGGCACCATTACGGGAGATTGTGGCCTCTTGTATCATTCTATATTAGCAGCAGGAAGGTATTTATAGATGCTGCTTCCAAATTGGTCCCTTACTGGTCGGCCTCAGGACACATTTCCTTGTCCCCAGAACCACAGCACACGCTCCCAGTGTAAGGGCTTATTCACACTGCCAGGATTCACACCTGTCTGCATTTTGAGTCAACCTAGACAAGACTTGGACAGCACACAGACCCATTGTAGTAAATAGGGTCATTCACAATCGCATGTGTTTGATGCAGACCCACTGCCCTTGTGAGCAATCCTAATATGTTGCTGAACTTCTTGGACTTAGACAAAACTCCAGGACAATACGCGGCCACTGGTTACAATGTAACAATCTTTCAGACTCTCCCTCTTCAGGGTGTCCTTAACATCCAAGTGACCTCTCTACAGGTCCTGTTTCACTCTTTGTCTTACATAGTTCTGTAAACCAGGGGTGGTCATTGGTGACCCCAGGGTGTGTGATGTCACCTGGGAGGTCAGAAGAGGCTGAAGCAGACCTGAGCGAAAGCCTGAGAGAGTTTGTTATGTCTCCACGCCTCCCCTGGGCCTCCACTTATTATACTCTGGGGTCACTTCCAATTTGTGGGTGATGAACTTTTAAATCTGAAAGTTTTGGAAAATTTGGGTCAAATCTTGTTCACTCTGAATCAGTTTGCTCCTCTCCATTGGTTACCTGGGCTCGGGGTCTGCATTCAGTCACCTCTATGGCCTCTCTATATCTTTCCTCTACTTCAATGCTCCATATGGATATGTTTTAACTTGAATACAATAAAACTAAAAATACAACCAAACCAACCTCTTTGCATTCCATTTTGCTGCTGTTCCTTTTTCTTTATTGCATTGCTTCTATAGCTGCAACGTAAACTGTTGTGTCACAGAGGGTTCAAGGATGCAAGAATTGATTCACATACAATAGTGATTTAATATAGCTTACCTATGTGACAGAAACCTACAAGATATACAAATAGTACACCTCTGGCAGCAGAATATATCCTCGGGGAAAAAAAAACATCTACCCAATGCATATTTAACCCAACTTTTGCCATTAGGGAGACTCAGGAGGCCTGTGTGCACCTTAGATGGTCAGCCGGTCCCATCAACGTCCATGGGTGTGACAGGCTCCTATCTAAGGTTATGGCCAGCTTTAGTATCCACGGTCAGATCTGGAGCTGTTGACTATTAACACTAGAGATGGGAGAACCTCATGAGCATGGGCAGGTGCAAATTCAGATGTAGTCAAGGGTGTAGAACAACAAGTATCCGAAAACAAGTCCAAGGGTTTAAGCAAATATCATAGTCCAGAAAATAGAGCTGAGTTTAATGTCCATAGAGTAATTCAATGATAGGAGTCTGCCGAGCCGAGCACTCATGACTAGACTAGATGACTAAGCTTACTGAAGCACACCGAGACTGGACAGAGGTTCTTGTGCTCTTATAGGGTGGATGGACGGACATTCAATGGCATTTCTTATACCTCCTTAATTATTTGGTAAATGTAGAGATGTTATGTTACTCTCAGTATCATCTGGTGTATGACTGGCAATGGCGGAGAATACACAAGAGCACAATGTATCCCTACTCACGAATTACAAAGGTTGTATAAATTAATACAAAGGAAAACTTGAAAGAACATTTCCTTATCGCCGTATGAGCGAATGCAAATAATAGGATCTCTAGAGAATTGTCTGTGATGTCCTATATAAGAAGGTGAGGAGGAGATCTGGAGATATACACAGTCACAATGTATCTCCAGTCTGTGCTTGTATTGTTCTTCTTCTGTGGTTTAAGTCTATGTCAAACTATCAACGAACGTGAGTAAAAATCTATCTATTTATCTATCTATCTATTTATCTATCTATCTATTTATCATACATTTATCTGTCCAGTTATTTATCTTTTCATCTCTGTCCACCATTTATGTATATTTCCATATGTGTAATTTTTTTTCTCATCATTATCTATCTATCTATCTATCTATCTATCTATCTATCTATCTATATCATTTCCCTATCTCCTTCTGTGTGAAATGGGGGGTTTATACATTTGTTTACAGATTTACTAATACTGGCTAGGACAGTCTTATACTACACCAAATTTATCACAGTGTCTAATGCTGATAAATCTGGTGTATGCTTAGACTGTGTACTCACTTTCACCACTTATTAGTTGGCTTAGTTCATGGCAAAATATTTTGGCACATCCCTTAGCATGTGATAGTGTATCTTAAGCCTTTCCTGTGCAGACCTGCCCCCCTTTCATACAAATCATAGTGTACAACATTATTGATAAATGTGGCGCACGGAAATTAGATACTTTTCTGACACAAATGACGCCAGAATTCTGCTGCATTTTGCTTAGTAAATCTCCCTCATTGATTTACCAGAAATCTTTATTATTTCTGCAGGAGATTTGTCTTCTCAACTAACTGGAAAATGTGATCTCAACCCAGGTATGGTAGGATGGAGAGGAATCTTCATAACCAAGGTTGACTAAAATACTGTCAATGTTTATTATTTGTTTTTGATATTAATAATAATAATAATAATTTTTATTTATATAGCGCTAACATATTCATTTTTATAAAGTGTGTTTAAGTCCAGGTCCATAAAATTTGTGAATAACTAACATTTCACAGGTCAGTATTGAATTTGGCATTTATAGACGATCTGTCACCTCTCTGGACAGATCTGTTATAATAAATTAATATATTCCCCATAAAATAGCAATTCTGGAACATATTCTCTTATAACTTTATGTTGTGGAGTTCTGCAGTTATTCCCCCTAGAAATTTACAAATAAATTAACAACAGGGCGACTGTTTAGGTAGATAGATAGATAGATAGATAGAGGATAAATAGATAGATAGATAGATAGATAGATAGATAGATAGATATGAGATAGATAGATAGATAGATAGATACCCCCTTAAATATAATAGTTCCCCTTTATAATAGCCCCCTTATATTTGCGTTTCCCCTTTATATATAGTAGCCACCCTTATATACACACGTGGACAAAATTGTTGGTTCCCCTTGTTTAATGAAAGAAAAACCCACAATGGTCACAGAAATAACTGTGAAACATGGAGGAGGCTCTGTTATGTTCTGGGCTGCTTTGCTGCATCTGGCACAGGGTGTCTTGAATCTGTGCAGGGTACAATGAAATCTCAAGACTATCAAGGGATTCTAGAGAGAAATGTGCTGCCCAGTGTCAGAAAGCTTGGTCTCAGTCGCAGGTCATGGGTCTGGCAACCGGATAATGACCCAAAACACAGCTAAAAACACCCAAGAATGGCTAAGAGGAAAACATTGGACTATTCTGAAGTGGCTTTCTATGAGCCCTGACCTAAATCCTATTGAGCATCTTTGGAAGGAGCTGAAACATGCCGTCTGGAAAAGGCACCCTTCACACCCGAGACAACTGGAGCAGTTTGCTCATGAGGAGTGGCCAAAATCCCTGCTGAGAGGTGCAGAAGTCTCATTGACAGTTACAGGAATCGTCTGATTGCAGGGATTGCCTCAAAAGGTTGTGCAACTAAATATTAAGTTAAGGGAACCATCATTTCTGTCCAGGCCTGTTTCATCAGTTTTCTTTTTAAAAAAAATCCTGTTGAAGCCTGGTTGGAAAGCAATGTCTGACTTTCATTTGTTCATTTTCATAGAATTTTTATATATTATTACTTTTGTCAGATTCAAGTTATTTCGGTGACCATTGTGGGTTTTTAAACGAGGGGAACCAACAATTTTGTCCACGTGTGTATAATAATAAATATACAGATAGATAGATAGATAGATAGATAGATAGATAGATAGATAGATAATCCTAACAAAGACAGCACTAGCTAAGGTATGGGTGTCAGCCCAAGGATATATCCAGGTTTAGTTTATAAATACAAAATTAGGCAGCACTCCAATGAAGTAGTGAAAAAAAGTGGGTTCTATTTCCCCAAATACAAAAGCAACATTTCAGCTTATACCTGAGCCTTTCTCAAGCAGTGAATGGCATATACGAGAAGTTTTTTTTATAGTGTACAAGATAAATTGATGCCTAATTAACAATTGTGTAGAAAAGTGACAAATCTCACTATCACATGTACAGTGTAAGGTAAGTGTAACCATAGTATAAAAGTGCAATGAGTGTAATATATGCCATAAGATCTGTGTACAGAAAATCACATGTAAAAGTATCAAAAACTCCATAAAAGTACATAAATCCCATTAATGTGAGATTCCAGACAGGTGCGGGATTATTAAGGACATGGGAATTCCTGTAGGGATCCAGTATAAAGTACAAACAATCTCCTGCATCTCAAAACACCATCTGCACATGTGCAGGCAGTGTACAGGTATCATTAGTCCGCAATATCACGTGACCGAGCAAGCGCGCACACAAGCCATTCTGAAGATAGGTGGCTTTATATTATAGTATAATTATCTTATTAATAATGTATAATATATATATATATATACACACACGTGGACAAAATTGTTGGTCCCTCCCTTGTTTAATGAAAGAAAAACCCACAATGGTCACAGGAATAACTTGAATCTGACAAAAGTCATAATATATAAAAAATTCTATGAAAATGAACAAATGAAAGTCAGACATTGCTTTCCAACCAGGCTTCAACAGAATTTTTTTAAAAAGAAAACTCATGAAACAGGCCTGGACAGAAATGATGGTTCCCTTAACTTAATATTTTGTTGCACAACCTTTTGAGGCAATCCCTGCAATCAGACGATTCCTGTAACTGTCAATGAGACTTCTGCATCTCTCAGCAGGGATTTTGGCCGCTCCTCATGAGCAAACTGCTCCAGTTGTCTCGGGTTTGAAGGGTGCCTTTTCCAGACGGCATGTTTCAGCTCCTTCCAAAGATGCTCAATAGGATTTAGGTCAGGGCTCATAGAAGGCCACTTCAGAATAGTCCAATGTTTTCCTCTTAGCCATTCTTTGGTGTTTTTAGCTGTGTTTTGGGTCATTATCCGGTTTCCCGACCCATGACCTGCGACTGAGACCAAGCTTTCTGACACTAGGCAGCACATTTCTCTCTAGAATCCCTTGATAGTCTTGAGATTTCATTGTACCCTGCACAGATTCAAGACACCCTGTGCCAGATGCAGCAAAGCAGCCCCAGAACATAACAGAGCCTCCTCCATGTGTCACAGTAGGGACAGTGTTCTTTTCAGGATATGCTTCATTTTTCCGTCTGTGAACATAGAGCTGATGTGCCTTGCCAAAAATTTCGATTTTTGTCTCATCTGTCCATAGGACATTCTCCCAGAAGCTTTGTGGCTTGTCAACATGTAGTTATATATTATTACTTTTGTCAGATTCAAGTTATTTCTGTGACCATTGCTGGTTTTTCTTTCATTAAACGAGGGGGACCAACAATTTCATCCACGTGTGTGTGTTATATATATATATATATATATGTATATATATATTATAGTAATGTATAATGAAACAAGTGCTCGAGCATGTGCACTACATATCTAGAAGTTGCGGCAGCCATCTTGGAACAGGTAAAACCCTTAAAGGGGTATTTCCATGATCATAACCATATTTAAATTTGTAGATAATTAAAAGTTAAACATTTTTGCAAATATAAGTAATTTAACATTTTGCAGAGTTTTATAGATTTTTTTTCTAAATATCTTGTGGTCACAAGTCTTGATCGATTGCCAGTAGATATGACCATGAATGCAGGACCTTTCTAAGGTCAGAAAATCAGCCATGATTTCCTTATTGTGGCCGGGATATCTTCTGATACATGTAGTGTCCCTGCCTGATAACCTATCCACAATAAGAAAATCATAGCTGGGTTCCTGACAAGTCCCAGACCATAGAAAGTTTATGCATTCGTGGTCGTATCCATTGGCAACCGATCAAGACAACAGACTGTCACCACTAAGATGGTTAGAGAAAATCTTTAAAACTCGGCAGAATTTTTAACTAATTATATTTGCAAAAATGTTTAACATTTAATTATCTACAAATGTAGATAGGATTATGTTCATGGGAATACCCCTTTAACTCATGCTCATGGGCTATTTAAATATAAAAACTTATCAAAAGTTCGTATAACTATAAATAGTATCCACTCCCCATGTCCGTGACTAAGACCATAGAAATATGGACAGGGTAATATTAGAACTGTAAGAACATATTCACACTATGATGCAGGTTCTATGAAGTTATTATAGCTCTAATATTACCCTGTCCATATTTATATGTTCTTGTCAGAGGCGTAGCTCGGGGTTCAGCACAGGGGGGGGCGAACATGTCCAAGTGGGCCCGCAACTTGGACATGTTCATATACCGATACTATCAGTATACGGTGAGCGTATAGTGGTATATAGCGGCTCTACACAGGGCTCTGCAGACGATTTAGGCTAATACAGTACAGTAACATTTAGTGACTTACCGCTGACGTCTCTGACTAATCGTTCACATTTCCCATCTTTTTTTATCTGGACGGCCATGACCACTTCTTCCAGTCTCTGTAAAGTTTGCAGCACAGACATCTTTGGCTCCTCACTTTTCCAGGCACCTGATCCACATTGTCCTCACCTACACAAAGCCCCCATCCTGCTGCTACCCCAATTATAAAATATATAATATACCCCCCCATAATGAATAATACCCCCAAGTGCATCTTTAAATTAATAACTTCCCTGTGCACCCCCTTTAAATAGTGCCCCTTATTAATAATGCCCCAGGTTTTTCCTAATTAAAAAGGGAAAAAAAAAAACAAGGGAAAAAAAATTATTGGGGTTCCAATACCTGGAACCCCCAGGATCAGCTGTTTGAATGAACCGTGGTACCTGTGTAAGCGCCGTGACCCTTCTCTGTTTACATAGTGTCATTCTTTTCATAGCGGCCATGTAATGTAACTACAGCCTCGTCCTATACACATCTATGTGACAAGACTGGAATGACATCACACAGTCACTATATACAGGCAGCGTGCGATATAAACAGACGCCATAGCCCCTTCATACAGCTGATCAGTGGGGAATCTCTTATTGATGTTTTACTCTGAGGATAGATCATCAATAAAAATGAGCTGGAAAACTCCTTAAGGCTTAGGCTGTGTTCACACGGAGTTTTTTGGCAGCAGATTTTGACGCAGAATTTGCCTCAAAATCCGCCTGAAAAAACTCCTCCCATTCATTTCAATGGGAGTCAGCAGCGTTTTTTTTTCCGCTAGCGGAAAAAAAAATCAACATAACCTATCTTCCCGCAGATTCCGCCCGCGATGTCCACGGCTCGAGATTAGGCCCATTCATCTAGGCTTAATCAGGAGCGGTTAGGCACGACGGAATGCTGATGCACGGCATCGGAATCCCGTCGCGGCTGACCACGGCGAAAAGTCCGGGGGCGGAAAATTTTCCGCCATGTGAACACAGCCTAAGGCCTCATGTAGCATCCCGCAGCAAAAAACAGCTGCGGGAAAACCGCGGCGGTGGTGCATCGCGGTTTTTCCTGCAGCATTTTGCAAAGAAAGTTCACAGAGGTTTCCTCCTGCGGACTTTCTGCTTCAATTATATCTATAGGGAAACTGCTGGCGTTTCTATAGGTATAATCGACATGGTGCGATTCCCAAAACTGCGACTGTTTTGGAAATCGCAGCGTGTCCACTGCGCAGATTTTACTGCAGAGTCGGGATGGGATGGGGGCCCCATGTGGCGAAAACCCACAGAAAAAAACTGTGGCATTCTAGCAAATCCCATCCACACATAGCGGAAAAATATGTGCAGCAGACGCACTGCGATTTCCAAAACCGTTGCAGTTTTGGAAATTGCAGCATGTCAATTATGGAAATGCTGGTGGTTTCCATATAGGTGTATTGAAAACAGAAAGTCCACAGAGGAAACCTCTGCAGACCTTCTGTGAAAAACGCTGCGGGAAAAACCACAATGTTACTGCCATGGTTTTTCCTGCAGCGCTTTTTTTGCTGCAGCCCAGTACGTGGGGCCTTAGTCCTAATAAAGCCCAAGTGCCACTTTAATTAAATTAATTGACCCTCATATTATGCCCCTGATTCCCCCTGACATGAATACTGCATCTCTAATGACCCCTTATATCAATGACCACCCCTTATGTTCATAATGCCTCCTAATATGAATGATGCCCCCTAATGGCCTCTTATATAAATAACCTCCCCCTTGTATTCATAATACCCCGTAATAATCCTTATATAAATGACCCCCCCATCGTCATAATGATAATGCCCCCTAATGAATCCTCCCTTATAGTTATATTCCCCCCTCCTAACCACCCCTTATACTATTAATATACCCACAAAAAAATGTCATACTCACCTACCTGTGATGCTGATGAATGGAGCCGCCGCCGTCGCTTCCTCCCTGTCCACGCACAGGACGTCTGTGTCTGAGCGCGGGCGTCGCGATGTTGTGACGTCATCACGCCGCCCGTGCTGAGAAGCAGACCACAGACGAGGTCTGCTTCTCGGCGTCTTGTAAACCGCAAGCCTGTATTGGCTTGCGGTTTACAAGTCAGTTAAGCACCAGGAAGCATTGTAACTAGATCGGTGTCTGCAGACACCGATCTAGTTAGAAATAAAGGCTATATTAATGGCGGCCCCAGGGTGGGCCCCAAAAAGTCAGTGGGCCCGAGGCAGCCACCCCCTCTGCCCCCCCGCTAGTTACGCCTCTGATTCTTGTATTTGTCATTTGCTGCTTGAAAAAGGCTCAGGTATGAGGTGAAACGCCACTTGTGTATTTGGGGAAATAAAACATATTTTTTCACTACTTCATTGGAGTGCCGCCTATTTTTGTATATTTAGATAGATAGATGATAGATAGATAGATAGATAGATAGATAGATAGATAGATAGATAGATATGAGATAGATTTTTTTTTTTTTTTACAGTTTTCATGTCCATTCTACAATGTTATATTATTTACAGGACAGGTACAGAGAAGATTTGTAATGGTTTTCATGAAGAACTACTTCGTATCCTCTGTCACAACGCTCCAGCTGTATCTTGTCACCTGTGATAAAGCGGCTACAGTCACGGTGACGGTGTCTCAGCCATCATTCAACAATACGGTTCATATTGACAAGGACAGTAGTAGCCTGGTGACCCTGGACTATACATATATGATCACTGAGGGTGACATCACGTCCAAAGTTATACTTATTACATCCGATGTGGCCATTTCTGTCTTTGCGTTTTATACAGCTGGTTTCAGCGCTGATGCCACCGCCTGTATGCCAGAAGAATATCTGGGTGAAGAATACTATGTTTTCACTCCAAAGTTATCGACAGGCCAAGAATTTGCAATTGCCAATGGCTTTGAGACCATTGCCCATGTGAATGTCACAGTCTCAGGAACCATCACATATAAAGGAATATCTTACAATACTGGAAGTGTCTTATCATTGTCTCTTAGGCAACAAGAAGTCATTCAGTTTTTAAACAGTGTTGACCTCACGGGAACCAAAATCTCATCCTCAGCCCCTGTGGCCGTGTTCACAGGTCATGTCTGTTATCCAGGAGCTGCATGTGATACCGTCGTGGAACAGCTCCATCCCATACAGAATTGGGGAACATTCTTTGCTGTGTTCCCATTCTTCACTCATACCAAAGATGTCATTGATATAATGGCCGCCAGTCCAGATACCATCGTGAACATTGATAGTCCTAATGGAACTTCTCACCACGATCTTACAGCAGGTGTCCATGTTGTGCTCATAGTAGACAATATCTTACTCATTAATTCCTCCAAACCCATCATGGTTTCCTATCTATCCCAAGAATCTCGCTCAATTGCTATAAATTATTACTATGATCCTTTTCTTCTGTCAGTTCCATCATCTTTATTGGGGAAAAGATATTACAAGTTTGTCACTCAGTCTTTGTACGACAACTTCATCCTCATTGTTTCTCAGGCGTCTTCAGATGTTGGGTTCTATCTGGATCGAAAACCACTAAGTTCTTACTCAACAACCATGACAGAATTTAAGGGGTTTAGAGGTTGGCAAGTCACATTGGGTAGAACTGAGGGGCAGCATGAGATCTACCACGAGACATCCACATTCACATTCTATGTTTTCGGAACAGAAAGCTATACTTCTTACGGATATTCAGTGGGGCAGGAGTTACCACCTGCAGGTAAGACCAGTGGTCCAATCTCACCTAGGTTTGCCATAAATGGAGTTCTGCTGTAGAGAAGAGACCTGAACAGCAGCAAAGGGGTAATGACCAACCAGGTATGGGCCCCCTCTGTCTAAGAGTCCCTTGGTAGTTGTATGGTCTGTCCCTATGGTATGTATACACTTGTATGGTGATTCAACATCAAATTAATCTTGCTGCATTTTTGCTCGCACCCACCAGCACCTGAATGTTTGATCCATTGCCTCCCGGATTCTGCTGAGTATATCCTACCATACAGTTTGGTATCTGAGGCTCACTTAGATGTTCTTGATATTCATCTTGAAGATCCTCTGTGCCGAGCAGAAAAGGAGAAGGAACATTATCTCATCAAAATACCCTACAACAGATGTGGATCCAATGTCCTGGTAAAGTCTATTATCTTATTATTTCAGGGGGCTGCGAAGACGTCATATTTCTCCTCTTGGTAGGTCAGTGTAAACTTCTTTAGTACAGTGAAAAAATGCTACAAAAAACGGCGGTGGAATTGCATTTAGTTTTTTTCCCGCTTTCTACCCTAATTAAACCTATAGGGAAAACGCCAGCATTTCCACAGGCATAATTGACATGCTGCGATTTTCAAAAATGCTGATTTTTTCCTGCAACGTGTGGATGGAATTAGCCAAAATCCCATCCACTTTGCAGTTAATGTAATATGCAGCTTTTTCGCAACATGGGGGCCCCAGCCTTAAAGAGATCCTTGTAAGTGTGAAACAGCAAATCCCACCCAATTTCAGGTGTTTTTTAATGAAACACAAAGCTTAATTTCCAGGACGGACAGCAGCGTGTCCGTCCTGTGTGTCCCAAACCTTACATGGGCACATTAGAACGTCTGTCAAAAAGTCAATATAGTGTAGTAAGTAAAAAGTTAAGATTTCAGCTTAAATGAGTATTTATGAGCAGTTTGGATAACACAGACAAAAGTCACAGAATAAGACGTCAGATAGCTTCTCTGATGGATCTCTCTGACAAGCAGACAAAGCAGCAACAATAGCTCTTTTAAGATCTTTGCTGATGTCTTTCCTCCTTAGAATTTTCTTAACACACCTGAATGCTCCAGACCAGCAAACTGCCAAAACTTCTGCTTTTATAGGGGTGGTAACACTTACACATGATCAGTTAATCAAGGGCAGTTGATTAGGAGCTCCTGGCAGCTACTTACCCTCCTGATTCCTAGGGATGCAGTAAGGATCTACTTAATATTTCACACACTGCTTCTGTTTTTTGGCCTAGATTTTGATAAATAAATGACGAGATGTAATTTGTCACGGGCTGTTGTTTATTTGACGTATTTAATTCATTTTAAGATCTTCTAAGGACGAGATGTTTTTTGTCATGTCCTGATAAGTAAAACCATAGAATTTAAAGAGGGTGGACTTAGTTTTTCTCATATCTGTAGGTGACTAGTCTGACGTTTATTTCTATTATACAGTGAACAAATGCATAGAATAGTGAAAGGGTTAATAATTAACCTTGTGCGTTTATATATATATATATATATATATATGTCACCATTCCAATATTCTGAAAAAGGATACATAAAAAATCTACACTCATCGTGCTCTTCACTATAAGGTTTTTTTCCGCAGTATGAGGACGGGAGAACTTTCTACACTAACACCATCTACGGCACTATCCGCGACACTGATGTTCATCGCATTGAGATCCCAGTGAGATGTGAAATTGAGGTTAATAAGACCCTGGAATTGATCTTTAACCCTAAAGTGACTGGTGTGATCTGTAAAAGTTCTTACAACGTCTCCATGAGACTCTACCAGAGCTACAACTTCACTCAGCTGGTTACACTGTATCCTTATGAGGTGGATCTACACAGCAATCTACATGTGGAGATCGAGGTGGAGTCAGAAGATGAGGAGCTGCAGATATTCATAGAGACCCTCATGGCTTCTCCTTCTCTACAGGACACAAAGAAGAGATATACAGTCATCCAGGACGGGTAAGAAACCCAAAAGAGTCTCTCATCCCTATGCATTTTGGCTGATTCCAATGGTGCCATGTAATACTTGCTTTCCCCTGTGGGGGTGCTGCAGGAAAACTGAACACTTGTTTCAATACAAATTACAAGTGATCCCTGAGGATCCCAATTGCAGAACTTCATGTGATTAGAAGCAGACATCCCCTTTAATGTTAAAGGTCTTGTTCTAACTGACCATCTAAGGGGTATGTAAGTGTTTAGGCCCATCATTGACACTCCCATCATGCGAGGAAGTTTCTCATAGACTAAGTATGTCTATTATATAGCATAGTATTATACACTGCAATACAGAATTACTTCAGTTTATTATACAAGTGATGGTTCCCCCTTCGTATAGTCTTCAAAAATTAACATAAATTACTGTAAAATCTAAAAAAATTAATAGTCCTTTTCCATTTGGCAATGACGTGTATGTAACGGCCCATACCATACTATATATACACAAGGACTACAGAGTTGCTGTTTCTTGGTCACACTGCCTCCAAGAAAAAAAAAGTGATCAAAAAGTTGCATATAACCCAAAATGTTACCAATAAAAGGTACAGGACTCCCTGTGAGGTTATTGGTCTGTTCTCCTTATTGTCGTCTTTCCTGACCACATCTCATTGCTCTTTATTATATAGTCAGTGATATTTTCTCCATTTTGTTCTCAGGTGTAAAAAAGACTCCACATTACAAGTTCACCCCACACCGGACCAGAGACGACAACGCTTAAGTTTCCATGCACTGAAGTTCGATAATGTCCATGAAGTCTACCTGACCGGTAATGTTATCATCTGTCACAACGGGACCTCCCCGAATCGCTGCACGAAAGGCTGTATCACCACCAGACAGAGACGTGATGTCCAAAGCCAAGAAAAACAAGACTCTGACATATTGACTCAGGGGCCCATCGTGCTCAGACCCCGTAAGTACTGCTAAAAAGTTCATAGCATTTATGATACCAACGTTACCCCCAACTATGGCATTACTTCTCTTTTTCTTTAACAGAAGAGAAAAGCGAGGACAACGGCTTCCAGACTCCTCCAACTGTTTTAGTGGCAGCAGTTTGTCTTATCGGCATCTTGGTGATGGGTCTTGTGGCTCAAAATTTTCACTACAAGCGACAACATAACCTCCTCTTGGAAAACAGGAGCATCTAATGAAATCACTATAGTTGTATACGTTCGTGTATTTGAGGTGTTGGTTGAGGGTGTCCTTCTAATGTTCTTCACTTTAGATTACGTCCTTCCAGATTTCATGCTCATATTCTTCCTGACAGCTATCTTCATGCAACATGAAGGGTTTGCATCCTTATGGAAACCATGGCACGTGTAAGCTGTCATGTGGAAAGGGATTTGTGGGGGCTCCCATCCCACCAGAAGGTTCCAGACTCCTTACCCATCCCTTATGACAGTCTCCTATATGTAGGGTAATTTTTCTCTCCAGGTAGTAATGGAGGAAGCCAAGCCAGTGACTAGTTTAGACTTTGTGGCCACTACTTGATCTGTTGTTGGTTAGGATCACTAAGGGCCATCAGAGAAGATGGGCGGTGGAGGCCTCATGGATGTAAGGGTGGTGGAGGTCTTAGGGTATATGTCCCATGTTTCCACCCAATAATTCGACTCATGTTCCTACTTCGCATCCATTTGCATACTAGTAAAGGAGTTTTACCCTTTCTATTCAGCCTATGTGATGGGTTGATGAAGACTGCTCTTCACAATGGTTGACTATGGCTACATCTTTCTGGTTACAGTATAGTGGTCAGAATGTTCTCAAGATGCCTGACTCTTGCCTGAACTAGACACCTTTGCACAGCTTCCCTCACCTCTCCTGGACATCCTTGTGTCATAAGGTGCTCTCTCGTGGTCCTCTTCCGGCCTCCTGAGTGACATCACACCGCAGGGTCACTGCTTAGGCTTGCGATTGGGCCTCAGCAGTGACATGGGGTGTAACAACATCATGGTGCTTTAATGCAAGCATAATGATATTGGTGCGCCCCATGTAAGCCGGGGTGGTCAGTGGGGGCCCAGGGTGTGCGATGTCACCCGGAAGATCAGCAGAGGCTAAAGCAGACCTGAGGGAGAGCCAGGGAGTGTTTGTTGTTTCCACAACTCACCTGGGCTGGATAGACCCCAGAGTATAATAATTTCACTTCTAGTCTGTGGTTGATGAACCTCTAATGTTCTAGTTAAAGTTTTGGAAAATTTGGGTCAAAACTGGCTTACTCCGAATCAGTTTGCTCCTCTCCATTGGTTACCTGGGCTCGGGGTCTGCATTCAGTCACCTCTATGGCCTCTCTCTATCTTTCCTCTGCTGCAATGCTCCATATGGATGTGTTTTAACTTGAGTACAATAAAACCAAAAATACAACCAAACCAACATCTTTGCATTCCGTTTTGCTGTTGTTCCTTTTTCTTTATTGCATTGCTTCTATAGCTGCAACGTAAACTGTTGTGTCACAGAGGATTCAAGGATGCAAGAATTGATTCATATACAATAGTGATTTAATATAGCTTACCTATGTGACAGAAACCTACAAGATATACAAATAGTACACCTCTGGCAGCAGAATATATCCTCGGGGAAAAAAAAACATCTACCCAATGTATATTTAACCCAACTTTTGCCATTAGGGAGATTCAGGAGGCCTGTGTGCACCTTAGATGGTCAGCCGGTTCCATCAACGTCCATGGGGTTGGCCGATTCCTATTTAAGGTTATGGCCAGCTTTAGTATCTATGGTCTGATTTGAAGAACCAGATTGTTGACTATTAACACTAGAGATGGGAGAACCTCATGAGATTCATCTCACAAATGTTCAAGAGGTTCGTTGGCCAGTTTTGTCTGAACCAGAAGTGTTATTAATATATTCTGGAGTCTCTTCAGACCTCGGAGTATAATAATCGGAGGCCCAGGGGAGGTGCAGAAACATAATAAACCCTGATACTCTCCTTCCCTCACCTCTCCTGGGCTCCCTCCCAGCAACCAGCTCTATATCAGGAGGTAGCAAGAAGATCCATGTCTGAGGATCTTCTTTGCAGCGAGGACCTCACTACATCTACTCGCTGCAGTCTAGACCCAGAAGAACAGGGCAAAGCTTGACATATAACAGACAGCTTTCTCAGAAGGTGAAGAACTCTATGGTTGTCATAAAAAAAGCTTAGGTGCATTCATCTCGGATTTAGGAATATGGACAGGAATAGCAGCTTGCTTAGGTAGCAATGTCTCTATCTGAGCCAAGTGTTCAAGCTGTCAATCCTGCTCAACAAGGGACGAAGACAATTCATGTACCAAATCTGCAAAAGACTGCTTTTTATCCACCATTGACTGTACTAGATCTAGAGCAGTACCGGCCAGGTCTTCTGTTAATGATCCAGAAATTGGTCACCAATTGTGAAGAATCTCGTCCTACCGAAACCACTTTCGGCACCCCTGAGATCGCTTCATTACCTCGCACTCACCACCAGTGAGTGTTCTGGGCCCATAGGATAATATGAAACGAGCTTTCTAAATTTTATATATTTATTAACCCCTAAAAGGGTCAGTACTAGACACTTAACACATAAAGAACCTACATGTAGTGGTTATCAAGCAAATACAAGTGGAACGCAACATGACACGGTGCACAAAATAAAAATGGGAATAAACAGTAGAAAAGGAAATATTACCAACACAAGTCTGTGATTGGTTCTCTGTGCTCCTGATGGTGAGCCCAGGGCGAGTCCTTAGGTTAGTCCAAAAACATGCGTC
The DNA here is from genome assembly GCA_947044405.1 of Leptodactylus fallax. NCBI lineage: Eukaryota > Metazoa > Chordata > Amphibia > Anura > Leptodactylidae > Leptodactylus > Leptodactylus fallax. The sequence continues at coordinate 3,445,737 of CAMRHE010000142.1, forward strand.
CGGGCATGTTATTCCAGTGGCAGCACCCCCTTGGCTCTGGGCAATGCTGTTCAGATTGCTTTCAGCAGGAGAAAAACATTACCAGAAAAAGTAGATAGTCCATTTCTCTGAGCCCATGTGGTATGCTTCAGGGTTCTTCCTTAAGCAAGTTACAGAGCATGTGTCTCCCACATGCGGTCACATCTCTTCCAGGATAACAAAGACCTCCCTATACTGGTCTCCTCTTTAAGTGATGTCACCAAAAAGGAGAAGTCCCACCCCCAGTCATTCATCTCAGAACTAGGATTCTTCATATCTCCTTGCTGGGTGTCTGTATTGTAAAGCAAGAGGTCTGATGGGCTTCTTGGTGAGATCCTCATCGTGTAGACACCAAGAATGACACCCCAATCCCCTTTGGGTAAGGAAATCAGTGTCTGGACCTTTTCTGGATTTTGAACCGTACCTGGTGTGGTCTTTAAACATGCACCTTCACTGGGCACCCCTGAGGAATTTATTGGGGTGCCTGTAAGAGGTTACCCGGAGAAGATATGGTCATAAAAGCATATCCCTTTTGATCTGTAGCTGGCTTCATATTGTCGGGTAATTCCACCTCTCTGCAGGAAACCCCTGTGGAGATGATTAGTGTGACAGGGGTATGTTAATTGAGCTATACATTGGACTACACAGGGTCTGGGCACAAAGCAGCCTGACCCCCTTCCTGTAGCCAAACTGGTTTTGATACTAGGCATGAGCCCCCACTGTGTAGTAGTAATATGGACCAGTAGTAATACATCACAGTAGAAATACTTAACTGGAGGTCTCTCATCATCACACCAATGGGTGACAGCAGGGCAATAGAAGCAACCACACAAGGAGAATGGAGTATCATAGTCTAAAGGTGTAGTACTACAGGTAAAATCAAGGAAATAAAGGTCTAAGAAACAGACTCAGGTGTAGTCCTGCAAAATCCAAATGTATAGTAGAACAATAAGTATCAGAAAACGAGTCCAAGGGTTTAAGCAAATGGCATAGTCCAGAAAATAGAGCTGAGTAATTCAATGATAGGAGTCTGCTGATCCGAGTACTCATGACTAGACTAGATGACTAAACTTACTTGTCACATACGGGCCATCCTAGCATGTAACGCGGGTGCAGCTGTCTAGGGTCAACTCATTCCACTTACTCAATCTTGCTCTGACTCTTCACTCAGGCTGCAAATTGAGCGTAAATCGCACCCCAACACATTCCACGCACCCCAAATACACACTGCCACCACCACTGATTTGCCAGCTCAGCAGAAACATATACAGGCGTCTCTCCAACAGTCAGACACAAACACACCTCAAAAAGGTAATGGAATTGATAACACAAACATAAACAAAACATTCACTAAATATATATATGACTATCAGGATTAGGAAATAACACATACACAATTTCACATACACAATAATACATACACAATGCTACATCGCTTCTGTCATCACATTACTGCAGCACACCAAGACTGGTCAGATGGTCGTGTGTACTCATAGGATGGATGGAAGTGCGGGTGAGCATGTTACAAAAGAAAAAAGACCGAAGTAGCAAAAACCAGACACTTCCACTAGAGACGCCATATTGGATATCCTCATCTGCATAATATCAATACCATGAGAACAAAGTCACTTCTTATACCTACGTAATCACCATGTGTGTGACGGCGAGCAGTAAGATTTCCAGAGAAATATCTGTGATAGCCTAAATACCTGGGAAAGGAGCAGATCCAGAATACACAATATCACAATGTATTCCTTCTCACGACTTATAAAAGGAACAATACAAATATAGGAACATTTGAAAGAACATTTCCTTATCGAAACATGAGCAAATACAAATAATAAGATTTCTAGAGAAATGTATGTGATGTCCTATATAAGAAGGTGAGGAGGAGACCTGGAGTTATACACAGTCACAATGTATCTCCAGTCTGTGCTTGTATTGTTCTTCTTCTGTGGTTTGAGTCTATCTCGAACCACAAACAAAGGTGAGTAAAAATCTATCTATCCATATATCTATCTATCTATCTGGTATTTCCATTTATTTACTTGTTCATTTCTATCCAGCATTTATTTATATTTCCACATCTCTCTATCTCTGTGGGACTAGATTGTCTTATACTACGCCAGATTTATCACAGTGTCTAATGCTGATAAATCTGGTGTATGTTTAGACTGAGTAGTCACTTTCACCACTTATTAGTTGGCTTAGTTCATGGCAAAATATTTTGGCACATCTTTTGGCATGTGATAGTGTATCTTAAGCCTTTCCTGTGAAGACTTTTCCAACACAACTTGGAAAAAATGCCAGAATTCTGCTGCATTTTGCTTAGTAAATCTCCCTCATTGATTTACCAGAAATCTTTATTATTTCTGCAGGAGATTTGTCTTCTCAGCTAACTGGAAAATGCGATCTCAACCCAGGTATGGTAGGATGGAGAGGAATCTTCATAACTAAGATTGACTAAAATACTTTCAATGTTTTTTATATGTTTTTGATATTCATTTTATAAAATGTGTTTAAGTCCAGGTACATAAAATTTGTGAATTTTATGTTGTGTAGTTCTGCAGTTATTCCCCCTAGAAATGTACAAATAAATTAACAACAGGGCGACTGTTTAGATAAATAGATAGATAGATAGATAGATAGATAGATAGATAGATAGATAGATACTGTATATTGAGGATAGATAGACAGATATGAGATAGATATGATATAGATAGATAGATAGATAGATAGATAGATAGATAGATAGATAGATATGAGATAGATACACACGTGGACAAAATTGTTGGTTCCCCTCGTTTAATGAAAGAAAAACCCACAACGGTCACAGAAATAACTTGAATCTGACAAAAGTCATAATATATAAAAATTCTATGAAAATGAACGAATGAAAGTCAGACATTGCTTTCCAACCAGGCTTCAACAGAATTAAAAAAAAGTAAACTCATGAAACAGGCCTGGACAGAAATGATGGTTCCCTTAACTTAATATTTTGTTGCACAACCTTTTGAGGCAATCCCTGCAATCAAACGATTCCTGTAACTGTCAATGAGACTTCTGCACCTCTCAGCAGGGATTTTGGCCACTCCTCATGAGCAAACTGCTCCAGTTGTCTCGGGTGTGAAGGGTGCCTTTTCCAGACGGCATGTTTCAGCTCCTTCCAAAGATGCTCAATAGGATTTAGGTCAGGGCTCATAGAAGGCCACTTCAGAATAGTCCAATGTTTTCCTCTTAGCCATTCTTGGGTGTTTTTAGCTGTGTGTTTTGGATCATTATCCTGTTGCCAGACTCATGACCTGCGACTGAGACCAAGCTTTCTGACACTGGGCAGCACATTTCTCTCTAGAATCCCTTGATAGTCTTGAGATTTCATTGTACCCTGCACAGATTCAAGACACCCTGTGCCAGATGCAGCAAAGCAGCCCCAGAACATAACAGAGCCTCCTCCATGTTACAAAGTAGGGACAGTGTTCTTTTCAAGATATGCTTCATTTTTCCATCTGTGAACATAGAGCTGATGTGCCTTGCCAAAAATTTCGATTTTTGTCTCATCTGTCCATAGGACATTCTCCCAGAAGCTTTGTGGCTTGTCAATATGTAGTTTGGCAAATTACTTTTGTTAGATTCAAGTTATTTCTGTGACCATTGTGGGTTTTTCTTTCATTAAACGAGGGGTACCAACAATTTTGTCATTGTGTGTAAATACAGTGCCTTGCAAAAGTGTTCATACCCCTTGAACTTTTTCACATTTTGTCACCTTACAACCACAAACTTAAATGTATTTTATTGGGATTTTAAGTGATAACCAACATAAAGTAGCCGATAATTGTGAAATAGAACAAAAATGATACATGGTTTTCAAAATTTTAATCAAATAAATATCTGAAAAGTGTGACGTCCAAAAGTATTCAGCCCCCATATATCAATACTTTGTAGAGCCACCTTTTGCTGCAATTCCAGTTGCGAGTCTTTTGGGGTCTGTCTCTACCAGCTTTGCACATCTAGAGACTGAGATTTCTGCCCCTTCTTCTTCTTGGAAGAGTGAAGAAATCAGGCGATACCTTTTAGAGGCTAACTGAGTATATTTGATAAGTAGTAAGCTTTCAGAAGTACTAGCTTCCTTCATCAGACATGGTGTTATACAAGAACTGAAAATTCACAGATTTTTTATATACCCTATACACATGGGTCTTCAAAGGATTTTAGAGTCCTTAAAAAAAACCAAAACAAAATGCAATCTAAGTAGAGAAGTTATTTACAACCGGTCAAAAAACAATCTGGAAAGTTGTGGTGCGTGAGGAGGGATCTGTTATCTGTTTGCTATCAGGAGGTGATTTGTTACCCTCACAGTTCATACATAGTGTGACATGAAGCTGGCATGAATATTGACTCCAAATTGCAGAGTTTTAAATTTTTGCATAAACTTGTACTCCCATTCTTTCCTCTCCTCCTGCGTCTTAAAATGTCCCATTAAAACCACAACCCGCAAATCTTCAATAGAGTGGTTTTCTCCGGAGAAATGTGCGGCCACTGGGAGATCGGTTCTGCTGTTATTAATGGTGAATCTGTGTGAGTTTATTCGTTGACTAAGTCTCTGCCCTGTTTCCCCCACATAGAGGCCTGTGGTGGGACATTGCACACACATTATGAGGTACACCACATTGGAAGACCTGCATTTTGTTTTGGGGTTTTTTAAGGACTCTAAAATCCTTTGAAGACCATGTGTATAGGGTATAAAAATCTGTGAATTTTCAGTTCTTGTATAACACCATGTCTGATGAAGGAAGCTAGTCTTCTAAAAGCTTACTACTTATTAAATATACTCAGTTAGCCTCTAAAAGGTATCGCCTGATTTCTTCACTCTTCCACTACTTTCAATGGCTAACACGGTACAACATTATACTACTACCTTCTTCTTCTTTGCAGCCAGATTGGATGGAGCGTCTGTGAACAGCAATTTTCATGTCTTGCCACAGATGCTCAATGGGATTTAGGTCTGGACTGTGACTGGGCCATTCTAACACAGGAATATTCTGTCATTTAAACCATTCCACTGTAGCTCTGGCTGTGGGTTTAGGGTCATTGTCTTGCTGGAAGGTGAATCTCCTTCCCAGTCTCAAGTCTTTTGCAGACTCCAACAGGTTTTCTTTCAGGATTGCCCTGTATTTAGCTCCATCCATCTTCCCATCAACTCTGAGCAGCTTCCCTGTCCCTGCTGAAGAAAAGCCTCACCCCAGCATGATGCTGTCCCCGCCATGTTTCACAGTGGGGATGACGGTGTGTTCAGGGGGATGAGCAGGGTTACTTTTCTGCCACACATAGCGCTTTACATTTAGGCCAAAAAGTTCAACTTTGGTCTCATCTGACCAGAGCACCTTCTTCCACATGTGTGTTCCCTATATGGCTTATGGCAAACTGCAAACGGCACTAAATATGTCTTTCTTTCAACAATGGTTTTCTTCTTGCCACTCTTCCATAAAGACCAGATTTGTGGAGTGCACGACTTATAGTTGTCCTGTGGACAGATTCTCCCTGTACCTGAGCTGTGGATTTCTGCAGCTCCTTCAGAGGGCTTCCATGTGCCTCTTGACTTCTTCTCTGACCAGTGCTCTCCTTGCTCGATCTGTTAGTTTAGGTGGATGCCATGTCTTGGTAGGTTTACAGTTGTAGAATACTTTTCCATTTTTGGTTGATGGATTGAACAGTGCTCCTTGGAATGTTCAAAGTTTGGGATATGTTTTTATAACCTAACCCTGCTTTAAACTTCTCCACAACTTTATTTCTGACCTGTCTGGTGCGTTCCTTGGTCTTCATGATGCTGTTTGTTCACTAGTGTTCTCTACCAAACCACTGATGCCTTCACAGAACAGATGTATTTATACTGAGACTAAATTACACACAAGTGGACTCTACTAACTCATTTAGTGACTGCTGAAGTCAATTGATTGTACTGGATTTTATTTAGGGGTATCAGAGTACAAGGGGCTGAATACTTTTGCACATCACACTTTTCAGATTTTTATTTGATTAAAATTTTTAAAAACCACGTAACATTTTCATTCCACTTCACAATTATCTGCTACTTTGTGTCAGTCTATCACTAAAAAACTCAATAAAATACATGTAAGTTTGCACTTGTAAGTTGACAAAATGTGAAAAAGTTCAAGGGGTATGAATACTTTTACAAGTCACTGTAGATAGATAGATAGATAGATAGTATGAGAGATAGAAAGAGATAGATAGATGAGATAGATAGATAGATAGATAGATATGAGATAGATAGATAGCTAATAGATATGAGTAGATAGATAGATAGATAGATAGATTGAGATAGATGATAGATAGATAGATAGATAGATAGATAGATATGAGATAGATAGATAGATAGATAATAGATATGAGAGAGATAGATGATAGATAGATAGATAGATAGATAGATAGATAGATAGATAGATAGATAGATACATAGATATGAGATAGATAGATAGATAGATTCTTTACAGTTTTCATGTCCATTCTACAATGTTATATTATTACAGGACGGGAACAGAGAAGATTTGTAATGGTTTTAATGAAGAACTACTACGTATCCTCTGCCACAACGCTCCAGCTGTATCTTGTCACCTGTGATAAAGCGGCTACAGTCACGGTGACGGTGTCTCAGCCATCATTCAACAAGACGTTTCATGTTGACAAGGACAGTAGTAGCCTGGTGACCCTGGACTACACATATATGATCACTGAGGGTGACATCACGTCCAAAGTTATACTTATTACATCCGATGTGGCCATTTCTGCCTTTGCATTTTATACACACAGTTCCTCAGCCGATGCCACCGCCTGTTTACCAGAAGAAGATCTGGGTCAGAATTATTATATATTCACTCCAAAGGCATATACAGGTGAACAATTTGCAATTGCCAATGGCTTTGAGACCATTGCTAATGTGAATGTCACAGTGTCAGGAACCATCACATATAAAGGAAAATACTACAATACTGGAAGTGTCTTATCATTGTCGCTAAAGAAACAAGAAGTCATTCAGTTTCAAAGCAGTGTTGACCTCACAGGAACCAAAATCTCATCCTCAGCCCCTGTGGCCGTGTTCATGGGTCATGTCAAATATGGAGGATATGATTATGACACCCTCATAGAACAGCTCCATCCCGTACAGAATTGGGGAACATTCTTTGCTGTGTTTCCATTTCTCACTCATACCACAGATTTCATCGATATAATGGCCGCCAGTCCAGATACCATCGTGAGCATTAATAGTCCTCAAGGAACTTCTCACCACAATCTTACAGCAGGTGCCCATGTTCAGCTCACAATAACCACTGGCATACTCATTAATTCCTCCAAACCCATCATGGTTTCCTATTTATCTCAGCAATATTACTCCAGTGGTATAAGTTACTACTATGACCCTTTTCTCACTACGGTTCCTCCATCATTACTGGGGAGAAGATATTACAGGTTTGTGACTCAGTCTTCATACAACAACTTCATCCTCATTGTTTCTCAGGCGTCTTCAAACTTGGGGTTCTACCTGGATGGAAAACCACTAAGTTCTTACACAACAACCACAAAAGAATTCAACGGCTTTAGGGGTTGGCAAGTCACATTGGGTGGAAGTGAAGGCAAGCATGAGATCTACCACAATACGTCCATATTCACATTGTATGTTTTTGGAATAAAAAGCTATGGTTCTTATGGATATTCAGCCGGACAGGAGTCTCCATATGCAGGTATGACCCTTAGGCCAATCTAAGCTATGTTCAGGGCTGGGAAGAGGAATGGGGGCAGATATACGCGATCTCCTAGGGTGTCAGCACGTAGCAAAAAGAAGGGAGCACAGTCAGGGATACAGCGTCCATTATACAGCACTGTGGCAAGCAGGGCCGGTTTTAGACAAAGTGGGGCCCTGGGCAAAATTAAAAGCGGGGCCCCAAATGCTGATATGCAAACAACACCATCGTCTTCCAGTGACAACCCCTATAATAACGCCTCCTTTCTGCCAAAAAAAAAAGTAATAACAAGCCCCATTTTACCACACACAATTCAAATGAGCACCTTTGTACTGCCTAATAGATTTTTGCACCCAGTCATCAGTTATTATAGCGCCTCCTTATAAATAATAGTCCCTGCTTATAAATAATATTACACCTTTATCAGTAATAGCTCCCTTATAAATGATAAATAGTGCCCTGTATCAGTAATATTCCCCCTTACCAGTAACAGTCACCCCGTAAAAATAATACTGCTCCCTTATAAATAATAGCCCCCTCATAAATAATAGTTACCCTTATAAATAATAGTCCCCATTATCACTAATAGCCCCCTTTATAAATAAGCCCACTTAACAATTATACCCCCCTTATAAAAAGTTCCCCTCTTATAAATAATAGCTCCCCCCTTATAATGGATGCCTTATATATAATAGTTCTCCCCTTATAAATAATAGCTCATCTTATAAATAATAGTTCCCCCTTATAATAGCCCCCTCATACTTAAGTTTCCCAATTATATATAGTAACCCACCCTTATATATAGTAATAGTTCTCCGTTATACAGTGTTGGACTGAAGGGCCTTAGGCCCACCAGAGGATCTTGTTCTGGGGCCCCACCCAACAGCTTCCTGCTAATAGCCTACACCCCGGCTCCTTCACTGAAGTCTTACATATGTGCTGACTATCTGGTGTTACTGAGTATGTTCCCAGTATAGTCAGCCCCTATAGTACTGTGCAGGACCCAATAAATCCATGGCCAGTTCATGCACAGTACTGTATGGGGAATGACATGGCCATGGAGCACTACACGTATGTGCAAGATTATAGTGAGGGAGCTGTGATGCAGACATAGCACACAGGGCTGCCAGCAGGAATTGTGAGCCCCCCCACCACAGTATAATGCTCCACATGGTATATAATGCTCTACAGTATAAAATGCTCTCCTGAGCCCTCCAGTTTCCCCACATGGTATATAATGCTCCACAGTAACCCCACACAGTATAAAATGCTCCCCTGAGCCCCCCATAGTGGCCCCACATGGTATGTAAGGCTCCACACAGTATAATACTCCACAGTGGCCCACACAGTATACTACCCCTTAGTGGCCCCAGACAGTGCAATATGCTCCCCAGCAGCCCCATACAATATAATATGCTCAATACAGTATAATATGCACCCCACAATGCCACCCCAGTATAATGCTCCAGTGGCCTAACACAGTATAACATGCTCCATAATCACCTCCACACAGTATAATATACTCCCCAGAGGGGTTCCCCCAGTATAATGCTCCACAGTGGTCCCCCACATTGCCCCCCAGTATAATGCTCTACAATGGCCCCACAGAGTATCATATGCTCCCGAAAAGCCCCACACAATATAATACACTCCACAGTGGCCCCACACAGTATAACAGGCTCCCCACGCTGTCCCTTCCCCCAGTATAAAGCTCCACAGTGGCCCATAGTATAATATGCTCCCCAGAGGGCCCCCGCTAGTATAATGCTCCACAGTGCCCCCTCCAGTATTTTGCTCCACATTGGCCCCACGCAATATATTATGCTCCCCAGAGCGTCCCCCCAGTATAATGTTCCACAGTAGGCCCCACGCAGTATAATATGCTCCCCAGAGGACCCCCTAGTATAATGCTCATTAGTCCCCCCCGAATAATGCCCCACAGTGGCGCCACGCAATATAATATGCTCTGCTGATGGCCCCCCCAGAATAATGCTCCACAGTGACCCCACTCAGTATAACATGCTCCAGAAATGGCCTCCACACAGTATAATATACTGCCCAGAGAGGTTTCCCCAGTATAATACTCCACAGCGGCCCAAAAGAGTATAACATGCTCTCCAGAGCCCCCCCCCCCAGTATAATGCTCTACAGTGGCCCCACACAGTATAATATACTGGGGGGCCCCTCTGGAGAGCATATTATACTGTGTGGGGAAACCGTGCAGCATTATACTGGGGGGGCTCTGGAGAGCATATTATACTGTGTGGGGCCACTGTGGAGCATTATACTGGGGAGGGGGCCCTCTGAAGAACATGTTATATTCTGTGGGGCCTCTATGGAATATTATAAAGTGGGGGGGGCTCTGGAGAGCATGTTATATTCTGTGGGGCCACTTTGGAGTATTATACTGGGGGGCCCCTCTGGAGAGCATATTATACTGTGTGGGGCCACTGTGGAGCATTATACTGGGGGGCCCCTCTGGAGAGCATAATGCTCCAAAGTGGCCCCACATAATATAACATTATCTCCAGAGCCCCCCCCCCACATTATAATTTTCCACAGAGGCCCCACATATAACATGCTATCCAGAGGGCCCCTTCCCCAGTATAATGCTCCACAGTAGCCCCACACAGTATAATATGCTATCCACAGGAGCCCTACAGTGCTATTAATTATATTATATTCTGGGGTCTCTTCAGACCCCAGAGTATAATAATCGAAGGCCCGGGGGAGGTGAGGGAAAATAACAAACAGTTATACTCACCTTGTCTTACCTCTCCAGGGCCTCCTCGCGCTGCTCTGTTATCCCCGCCGGCGACCGCTTCTTCTTCTCTGCGGCTGACGTCACGCGTTGTGGATGTCACCGCTGAGGCCTGTGATTGGGCCTCAGTGATTACGTGAGGCAGGCTGTCAGCACGCCCCACGCGATCTCTAAGGCTGAGGCCTGGCCTCAGCGGTAATGTCCGCAACGCCAGAAGATGACGTCGGACGCCAAGAACAGGTGAGAAAAAATGTTTGTTATTTTTACTCACCTTGGAAAGGGGCCCTGCGGTCCCTTTCTGTTATTGATTTGGCCGGGCCTGACTCCGGGATCCGGAGTCATCAGGTTCCGGATCCCGGGGGGCACCTTTGGGGATGGGGCCCTGGGCATTTGCACAGTTTGCCCCCCCCCAAAACGCCGGCCCAGGTGGCAATTTAGCCACTTCACAGTATCACTTCTCCTGTCCTATATACTGGGTGTAATTCTCAGTATCTGCTCTTATTCTGTATACATAGTGCACAGTATCACTTCTCTTGTCCCGTATACCTGGTGTAATTCTCAGTACTTATACTCGGTGTGAGGTCTGTATTTATTATGGAGGATGTTTCTTGTGGGGTTATTTGGGTTCAGGGGTTTGTATTCTTATTTATTTTAGGGTCTATATTTATTGGGGTGTCTGACATAGGGATTTCTTCAAACATTCCAGCCAAAAATATCTGGTGAAAAGAGGGGTTCAATTTATTTTATCTGTCTAGGGCACCACAATGCACCCCTAGAAGCTGCACGGTCCGCCCCTATAGTATGTACCCCTGTATGTTGATTTAACATTGTATCAATTTTGTTTTTGGTTTGACATAGAACCTGAATGTTCCATCCGTTGCCTCCCTGGTTCTGCTGAATATATCCTACCATACAGTTTAGTAGCTGACTCTCACCTAGATGTGCTTAATATTCATCTCAAAGACCCTCAGTGCCAAGCAGAAAGGAGGAAGGGTCATTATTTCGTGAAAATACCATTCAACAGATGTGGATCCAATGTCCTGGTAAAATTCATCGTCTTATTATTTCATGGGGTTTAATGGGTTGAGAAGACGTCATGTTGCTCCTTTAAGTCGGCCATACACATTAGATGTTGCATACAAGGCCAGCCGACCATCTAATCTGTTTGAGGGGCCTCTCGACTTGTCTCAGATGGCAGATAAAGGGGGGGAGATAAAGATCAGATTTTTAGACTTCAGTATGCCCAATCCTTTTGTTATTGGGGAGAGGAGATTTGCCTACTCCAATAAACTGAGAATGCATTACTGTATATGGGGGAATTCGAGAGAGATATCACTTTTTGTATTGGAGCTTGGAAGAACGGTAGAAGATGTTGGAGATATTCTTTGGTATGTGACTTTTTTGCAGAATGTTGCATGAATGGTAACTGTTTCTGGTAGAAGGAGTCGTAGTCTTGAAGTTCATGAGAAAACAGATACCATATAAAAAAAAATAAAAAATTGTGCAATTGCTGGCCATTGACTTAACCATGTGTTTTTTGTTCTGCAGCATGAAAATGGTGGCAACTTCTACGCTAACACCATCTACGGCACTATCCCCGACACTGATGTTCATCGCATTGAGATCCCAGTGAGATGTGAAATGGAGGGTAATAAGACCCTGGAATTGCTCTTTAACCCTAAAGTGAACGACCTGATCTGTAAAGGTTCTTACAACGTCTCCATGAGACTCTACCAAAGCGACAGCTTCACTAAACCGGTTACATTGTATCCTTATGAGGTGGATCTACACAGCAATCTACATGTGGAGCTCAAGGTGGAGTCAGAAGATGAGGAGCTGCAGATATTCATAGAGACCCTCATGGCTTCTCCTTCTCTACAGGACACAAAGAAGAAATATAAAGTCATCCAGGACGGGTAAGAAACCGAAAAGATTCTCTCACCTCTATGCTTTTTTGCTAATTCCAATGGTGCGATGTAATATTTGCTTTCCCCTGTGGGGGTGCTGCAGGAAAACTGAACACTTGTTGTCAAGTTTCAATACAAATTACAAGTGATCACTGAGAGTCCCAATTGAAGGACTTCATGTGATTAGAAGCAGACATCCCCTTTAAAGGTCTTGTTCCAAATGACCATCTAAGAGGTATCTAAGTGTTCAGGCCCCCCATTGACACTCCCGCCATGCAGGGAAGTTTCTCATAGACTAAGTATGTCTGTTATATACAGTGTCGGACTGGGATGTCTAGGACCCATCAGTAGAATTGTTCCTAGGGGCCCACCGCCAGGACACCTGCAGATCAGCTGTACTGAGACAGGTTGGCTAAAGGTAATAACATGTCGGGAGCCATGTTGCTCACCTGCCAAACGATGTGCACCACTGCACTACCTAAACCCACTATTACCTGCAGCCGGACTGTCCTGTGGGGCATATTAAAGGGCTTGTCCAGGGTTAACTTTTTTTATGGCCTATCCTCAGGATACCTGATCGCTAGGGGGCTGACATACGGCCCCATCAGCTGTTCGAAGCCTCTTCAGGCGCCCGTTCTGTACACAACACAGGGCTGGAACCAGAAAGCTCCATCCGCTGTTTAGTCGCCCAGCACCTTCACTGCAGTTCAGCTCCTACTGACTTCAATAAGTGCTGAGATGCAGTGAAGGTGCCCGGCTAATATACAGTGGACAGAGCTTTCTGCCTCCGGTCCTGTATTGTGTACAGGATGGGCGCCAGAAGTGACTCCATACAAGTGATCGGTTCGGGGGCCAGCTATTGACCTCTACAGATCAGGTAGTTATGGCCTGTTTTGAGGATAAGCCATAAAAAATTATGTCTGGACAACCCCTTTACTATACCCCCCCCAATGCACGACACTTTAAAGAGGTTGTCCAGCATAATTTTTTTTTTTTTTTATAATCAGTCCAGAGGAGGTGAAACCCCCCCCCCCAAAAAAAAATATATACTCACCTGTCCCCAGTGTCCTCCCGGCATGGTCCGGTCCTGCAGGAAGTCCTCACTGGCACCAGGTAGTGACGTTCAGTGGGAACTTCCGCTGGAAGAAAACAACAGAGCTGCAGGACCGATCCGCACAGGGAGACACTGGGGGCAGAAGAATATGTCTGTTTGTTTGTTTTTCACCTGCCAGGACTAATTAAAAAAATAAGTTATCCTGGACAACCCCTTTAATGTCCCCCAAGATATTGGCCTCCATCACTACCCCCACCCCCACAATATAATGGCCCTGTCAATGGTCCCCAAACAGTATAGGGGATCAGTGAAGGGGACACTGTATGGGGGGAATAGTGAAGAAGGAGCCATTGTATGGAGGGAATAGTGAAGAAGGGACCATTGTATGGGGGGGGATAGTGAAGGGGCCACTGAATGGCCCTTACAGTGTCCCCTTCACTGGACCCCCCTATAGCATTATTAGGTGATTACTCACCTGTCTTCTCCATGGTCCTGCTCCTTCTTGTTCTGGGCTCACTGATGTGACATGTGCACCCCGAGCAGGAAGAAGCAGGAGGCGACAGGAACAAACAGGTAAGGATTGGTGCTTAGATTGTAGGCAGGGTCGGACTGGCCCACTGGGGAACCGGTGAATCCACCGGTGGGCCCCGACTACTAGTCCACATGTTACCAATGCAGATGCATAGGTCAGGGGCCCGATCGGGCCCCTGACCAGGCAAGTAACGATCGCGTTCGCAAACGGCGGGGTAAGGTACCCGCAGCCAGCTGGAGATGGCAGGGCCCCGGACCACTATGATAGCGGTCGGGGAAAGCCTGGTTCCCCAAAAGCTATACATACTGTCATTGGAAAGGGGTCCTGGCATATTGCAGGCCCCTTTCCAATAGATGGCAGCCCAGGGGAGGTGACTGAACACAATAAACACATATTCTCACCTCTCCTGGGCACAGCGTCCTCTCCGGAGCTCTCCCGTCATGTGACTTAGGCCCCAGCAGTCACATGGGACGCGGCCGCGTAATGACGTCAGTGCGCACCCACGTGACCGCTGAGGCCCAATCACAGGCCTCAGCAGCGACGTCGGAAAAGGGCCTGAAGACGCTGAAGACGGCAGGATGGAGCGAGGATGTCAAGGAAAGGTAAGGCAAGGTGAGTATGAATGTTTGTTATTTTTAATCACCTCCTTCCCTGGGCCTCCGATTATTATACTCTGGGATCTGAGGAGACCCCAAAGTATAATAATAGCACCGAAGCGGAGGGGGGCTATTGGGCGCATATAATACTGTGTGGGGGCCACTGTGGAGCTTATACTCCATACAGTGGCTTCTTCACTGGTCCCCTATACTGTATGGGGACCATTGATAGGTCCATTATATTGTTGGGGGGGGGCAGTGATGGAGGCCAATAGCCTGGGGGACATTAAAGGGGGTGTGCAGGATAACTTTATTTTTAATTACACTGGGGCAGGCGGAAAAAAAAAACAACAAAAAAACAAACTTTCTCTCCTGTCCCCAGTGTCTCCCAACGCGGTTCGGTCCTGCAGTTCTGTTGTTTTCTTCCAGCTGAAGTTCCCCCTGCATGTGACTACCTGTGATATCACGTGACCCCTGAGGCCAATCAGCGGCCTAAGGGAAGGGACCTGGGATGTCACAGCCAGTGAGGACTTCTGGCAAAAAGAAAACAGTGGAGCTGCAGGACCGGACCGTGCTGGGAGGACACCGGGTACAGGTGAGTATGTTTAGTATGTTTTGTTTTTTTTGGGGGGGTGGGGAGTAGGGGGGGGATTCACCTCCCTCGGACTAATTTTAAAAAAGAAAAAATTATACTGGACAACTTCTTTAAAGTGTGGCGCATTAGGGGGGTATATTAAAGGGGTCGTCCAGTCATAATTTTTTATGGTTTATCCTTAGGATAGGCCATAGATACCTGATCTGTAGGGGGCCGACCCCGGACCGATCAGCTGTACGGAGCCACTTCTGGCACCCGTCCTGTACACAATATGGGGCCAGAAGCAGAAAGCTCTGTTCACTGTATATTAGCCGGGCACCTTCACTGCATCTCAGCACTTATTGATGTCAGTAGGAACTGAGCTGTAGTGAAGGCGCCGGGCAGCTGTACAGCGGATGGAGCTTTCTGCTTCCAGCCCTGTGTTGTGTACAGAATGGGTTCTGGAAGTGACGCTGTGCAGCTGATGGTGCCATGTGTCAGCCCCCTACCGATCAGGTATTTATGGCCTATCCTAAGCTTAGGCCATAAAAAAGATTAACCCTGGACAACCCCTTTAATATGCATCACACAGTTTAATGTCCCTCCCCCCACAGGATGTTAGCCCCCATCACTTCACCCACACAATATAATGGCCCCATCACTGTTCCCCATACAGTATGGGGGACCAGTGAAGAGGCCACTATGTGGGGGGACCAGTGAAGTGACGATAGAAAAATTTGGCCCAGACAACCCCTTAAAAGAGGTTGTCCATAAACTGGAGCGACCACTGTGGCGTCCGCCAGGGAGGTGTAAAAATAAGGAAATTTAAAAAAAAAAAAGCATACTCACCTGTCCCCAGCACCCCGTTGTCCCCTCTCTGCGTCTGTTCGGTCTCATGGCGGCGCCTCATTTCTGGAAATCCTGTACCTAATTGGTCTTGGCGATCACATGAGGTGCAGGACTCCCAGCAAGGAGTCGCCGGCATGAGACTGAATGGACACTGGCAGCGGACAACGGAGCGCTGGGGACAGGTGAGTATGCTTTTTATTTATTTATTTTTTACTTTACACCTCCCGCCAGCTACATGGGTTGCTCCAATTCCTGGACAACCTCTTTAAAGGATATATCCATCTTTCTAATATTGATGGCCTGTCCTTAGGATAGACCAGCAATATTACATCTGCGATGATACAACAGCCAGGACCTCTGCAGATCAGCTTTTCCAAGACAGTGCGGCTACAGGTAAAGGTAGTGCAGTGGTGCACATGGTATAGTGGGTGAGCAGCATGGCTCCCGGCATGTTATTACCTTTAGCCGCCCTGTCTCGGTTCCGCTGATCTGCAGGGGTCTTGATGGTGGGCCCCTAGAAACAATTCCACTGGTGGGCCCTAGACATCCCAGTCCGACACTGATTGTAGGCCATAGGTTCATTGGGGCTCATGGCCTACAAGCCTTTGAGTGGTAGAGCAGGAAGCCTGTGGCTTTCTGCTCTACTAGTATCAGCACCGGGTCGGCAGCGCCACTTCTCCCAGGTTTTGCGATCCGGTTGTTAAAACCAGGGAGAACTTGGCAGCATCACTTACCTCTCCCGTTCCTTCTCACGGCCTCTCCTCTTCCTACAGCAGCCTGGGTTCTGTGCACTGCACATCATGTCGCAATGACGTAATGTGCTGTGTACAGGGGACCCCCTGGCCAGGAGCAGGGAGAGGTAAGTGATCATGGGCCGTTACCGCACCTCCACTGCCTATCAAAGTCTGAACCTAAATATATAGCATACTATTATGCACTGCCATACAGAATTACTGCAGTGTATTATACAAATGATGGTGCCCCTGTCGTGTGGTCTTCAAAAATTTACATAAAATACTGTAAAATAGAAAAAAAAATAATAGCCCTTTTAGCACTCCCCAGAAATATATATATTTTTTTTAAAAATAAATAAAAAGTAACCATATTTGGCATTGAAGTGTCCTCCGCTGAAAAAAGAGCCAGGGCGGGCGCCGGGGCGCTCGACGGCCCCCCCCCCCCCCCCCGCCCCCCCCCCCCGGTTTCCGGACCAACCCATACCATACTATATATAGAAAAGAACTACAGAGTTGCTGTTTCTTGGTCACACTGCCTCCAAAAAAAGTGATCAAAAAGTGGGGGGGGGGGGGGGGGGGGGGGGGGGGTGCATATAACCCAAAATGGTGCCAATAAAAGGTACAGGACTCCCTGTGAGGTTATTGGTCTGTTCTCCTTATTGTCGTCTTTCCTGACCACATCTCATTGCTCTTTATTATATAGTCAGTGATATTTTCTCCATTTTGTCCTCAGGTGTAAAAAAGACTCAACATTACAAGTTCACCCCACACCGGACCAGAGACGACAACGCTTAAGTTTCCATGCACTGAAGTTTGATAATGTCCATGAAGTTTACCTGACCGGTAATGTTATCATCTGTCACAACGGGACCTCCCCGAATCGCTGCACGAAAGGTTGTATCACCACCAGACAGAGACGTGATGTCCGAAGCTTGGAAGAAAAACAAGACTCTGACGTATTGACTCAGGGGCCTATCGTGGTCAAATCCCGTAAGTACTGCTAAAATGTTCATAGCAGTACTGATCAAACACGGTGCGCGCCCAAGGAACGCGCTGCTTGGGTTGTCGAGCGCCTCGCGCACATTCATTTCCTTGAGTTGACTCATAAACGGACCCGTTCCCAGGAGGCCTTAACTGAACTCCTTAATGCAAGATCCAGGAGTATGTAACTAACACGCCCCTTCCCACCCTTGCGGACACTGACACGGCTCTCCTTGATGCCCCCTCTTCCGAGGAGGAGGTCTCGCTCGCTATTTGGTCCTCCCCGTCGGGTAAGTCCCCTGGCCTGGACGGGTTCACTGCCCGTTTTTATAGGTGCTTTGGAGACCTCCTTTCCCCCTTCATGACCTGGGTATTTAACAACGTTGACGACTCTTCCCCTTTCGCGACGCAGTCCCTTTCAGCCCTGATTACGGTCCTCCCCAAACCGGGCAAAGACCCAATTAACTGTGCCAGTTATCGCCCAATCTCCCTTATTAATATCGATGTCAAATTGTTCTCTAAACTATTAGTCAATCGGTTGTCCCCCCTAATGCCAGGCCCGATCCATACTGATCAGGGCGGACTTATTTGCGGCCGCGAGGCCCGGGATAATGTATGTAAAACCCTGCTAGCAATCTCGCTGGCTCGCTCCAACAACTCTCCCATGTGCCTGCTCTCTGTAGACGCCGAAAAAGCGTTCGATCGGGTACACTGGGGCTTCCTGCATGCGACGCTTCAGCAAGTGGGCGTGGGTCCAGTTTTTCTGAGCTAGGTGTTTTCCCTTTATGGCGATGCGACAGCGTGGGTCCGAGACAACGGGATCCTCTCGGACTCCTTTCCTGTGCGGACGACCTTCTTCTTTACGTTTCCCAGCCACAGTTATCCTTTCCTTCTATCCTACGCGAGTTTAGCCGCTTCGGTCATCTAAGTAATTTCAAGGTAAATCTTTCTAAAAGTGAGGCCCTCAATGTCACACTACCCCACGTAGAGGTAGCTCACCTTGCCGACAACTTCCCATTTAAGTTGCAGAGCACCTCTCTCAAATACCTCGGGATTCACATTCCCCTGACCCATCCCACTTGTATCGTCTCAATTATCTCCCGTGCTCGAGACACTCGCGTTAGACCTACGGAAATATGGCACATATGCCCTTACATGGTTTGGCCGTATCAACGCCCTTAAAATGCATGTGGTCCCTTGGCTCTTGTATTTGTTTCAGGCTCTTCCTATTCCTCTCCCACGCACCTTTTTCACTAGGGTTCAGTCCCTGTTTGGGAGATTCGTCTGGGGTTCGGCGCGGAGCAGGATAAAATATCAAACATTGACCCGCCGAAGGGACAGGGGAGGCGCGGGCCTGCCAGACCCCAGACTGTATTACCGCTCCATGGTTTTGCTCCGTCTTTTCGACTAGAGTTTCCGTAGCGTGGATAAGCAATGGGTCTCTATCGAGGCTGACCTGCTCTCTGTTCCCCTCTCCTCGTTGCCGTGGATACCGGCACATTTCCGTCTGGGATCCGCTAGGCACTCATTCCTTTCTTCATACTTCCTTAAGACCTGGGATTCGGTGTGCTCCAGTGGGAGAGTGGCTAGAGTTCCTGGCCCCCTCAGTTCCCTTTTCCATAAGCCTATGTTCCCCCCGGGCTGTTCTGTAGACAGGTTCCTTTGCTGGTGCTACAGCGATGACGTAAGACTTAGGCAGGTCGCCGGGGACTCACCTCTTCCTTCATTGGCCCAGTTCGCGCTTCTCATCCGGACCTTCACTTGTCCTGGCTGGAGTACGGCCAACTTGTGGCCTTCTTGCGGAAAATCTCCTTGCCTCCTCTCCTTTCCTCGACTATGACGGACCTAGAGTCTGCCCTTTCCCACGCTGACTCTCCCCCGCATGCACTCTCGACGCTTTACAGTATTCTTCTCCAGGACGCTACTCCAGGACCCCCCCCTCATATACAGTTCCCTGGGAGTCAGACCTCTATGCGGGTCTGCCCCTCGCTGACTGGGAGAGGTCTTTCCTGTTTGCCCACAAGCTTCCGTTGCCTTGCAGTGCGCAAGAAAAGAATTTCAAAATTCTGTCTGGATGGCACAGGTGTCCTGACTTCCTCCACAGAATATATCCTGCTGTGACTGACCGGTGTTGGCGCTGTGGCACGGAGAGGGGTACTCTGTATCACATCTGGTGGGACGCCGTTCTTAGGCCCTTCTGGGACGCTGTGTTTGATCTGTATGCTAAGGTGTGTGGTCGTACTGTCGCAGCTACTCCCCAACTGGCCCTTCTTTCAGTTATCCCTGGCAGGATTTCTGCAGTGAAGAAGGATCTCCTGCGACACTTTCTCACGGCCGCCAGGACCGTCATTCCCAGACACTGGCGGAGCAATGCTGCACCTTCTCTTGTTGAATTCCTACAGGAGCTTCTCCTAATAAGGAGAATGGAGGCCCTGGTGGCGGAGGATTCTTCCGATCCTTCCAAATTTGATGCTCTTTGGCAGCCTTGGGTGACGTTTCAGGAATCGACCGAGTTCTCCTCTTTCTTCTCATGATCCGGAATTACCTTCTATTATTATTTTCTTTCCCCTTTCTTTTCTTCAGTGGATACTGCTCGTTTTGCCCTTCCCCTGCTGTTCCCCTTCCCCCTCCTCATCCTCCTCATGTGTCTTCCCTATTGCTTGTCCCAGCTGTGTGTTTCCCTGGTCTGTTTTGTCTGTCCTTTGGTTTTATGCAGGTGCTGTTCGTATATTCTCATACCCCTGGGCCTTCGCCCCATTACTAGCATAATGTGTTTTATAGCAGTGGGCGGGGATCCCCCCTAGCCTTTTGTATTAGGGTGAGGCCTGCGCGCCTTAGCGCCTTTGTTGGTCTATATTGTTTTTTTTTATTTCCTTTTTCTTCCCCTACCTTGTATTTTGTATTGTACTGAAAATTCCTTAATAAACATTGATTAAACATAAAATGTTCATAGCATTTATGATACCACCGTTACCCCCAACTATGATCTGTTATTCACAGTTCTTCTCTTTTTCTTTAACAGAAGAGAATAGCAAGGACAACGGCTTCAAGACTCCTTCAGCAGTTTTAGTGGCAGCAGTTTGTCTTATCGGTATCTTGGCAGTGGGTCTTATGGCTCAAAATTTTCACTACAAGCGACAAAATAATCTCCTCTTGGAAACCAGGAGCATCTAATGAAATCACTATAGTTGTATAAGTTTGTGTATTTGAGGTGTTGGTTGAGGGTGTCCTCCTAATGTTCTTCGCTTTAGATTACGTCCTTCCAGATTTCATGCTCATATTCTTCCTGACAGCTATCTTCATGCAACATGAAGGGTTTGCATCCTTATGAAAACCCTGGTACGTGTAAGCTGTTGTGTGGAAAGGGATTTGTGGGGGCTCCCATCCCACCAGAAGGTCCCAGACTCTTTACCCATTCCTTACGGCAACCTCCTATAGGTAGGGTTTTGGTCAAATCTAGTTCACTCTGAATCAGTTTGCTCCTCTCCATTGGTTACCTGGGCTCGGGGTCTGCATTCAGTCACTTCTATGGCTTCTCTTTATCTTTCCTCTGCTGCAATGCTCTATATGGATATGTTGTAACTTAATACAATAAAACCAATGTTCTCTTTGCATTCCATGTTCCTGCTTTTCCTTTTTCTTTATTGCAATGCTTATGTAGCTGCAACGTAAACTGTTGTGTCACAGAGGATTCAGGGATGCAATAATTGATTCATATACAATAGTGATTTAATATAGCTTACCTCTGTGACAGAAACCTACAAGATATACAAATAGTACACCTCTGGCAGCAGAATATATCCTCGGGAAAAAAAATTATCTACCCAATCCATATTTCCCCTAACATTTGTCATTAGGGAGACTCAGGGGGCCTGTGTGCACCTTAGATGGTCAGCTGGCCCTATCAACATCCATGGGTTTGGCCGACTTCTATTTAAGGTTATGGCCAACTTTAGTATCTATGGTCTGATCTGGAGGACCAGATTGTTGACTATTAACACTAGAGATGGGAGAACCTCATGAGATTCATCTCACAAATGTTCAAGAGCTTCGTTGGCCAGTTTTGTCTGAACCAGAAGTGTTATTAATATATTCTGGAGTCTCTTCAGACCTCGGAGTATAATAATCGGAGGCCCAGGGGAGGTGCAGAAACATAATAAACCCTGATACTCTCCTTCCCTCACCTCTCCTGGGCTCCCTCCCAGCAACCAGCTCTATATCAGGAGGTAGCAAGAAGATCCATGTCTGAAGGTCTTTGCAGCAAGGACCTCACTACATCTACTCACTGCAGTCTAGACCCAGAAGAACAGGGCAAAGCTTGACATATAACAGACAGCTTTTTCAGAAGGTGAAGAACTCTAAGGTTATCAGAAAAAAAAGCTTAGGTGCATTCATCTTGGATTTAGGAATATGGACAGGAATAGCAGCTGGCTTAGGTAACAATGTCTCTATCTGAGCCAAGTGTTCAACTTATCGATCCTGCTCAACAAGGGATGAAGACAATTCATGTACCAAATCTGCAAGAGACTGCATTTTATCCACCATTGACTGTACTAGATCTAGAGCAGTACTGACAAGGTCTTCTGTTAATGATCCAGAATTTGGTCACCAATGTGTGACATCAGGACAACAGAAGCAACCACACATGGAGAATGGAGCATCATAGTCTAAAGATGTAGTACTACAGGTAAAAGCAAGGAAATAAAGGTCCAAGGAACAGACTCAGGTGTAATCCTGCAAAATCCAAATGTATAGTAGAACATGAGTATCAGAAAACGAGTCCAAGGGTTTAAGCAAATGGCATAGTCCAGAAAACAGATCTGGCTCTAGAGCCCATAGAGTAATTCAATGATAGGAGTCTGCTGAGCCGAGTACTAATGACTAGACTAGATGACTAAACTTACTTGTCACATACGGGCCATCCTAGCATGTAACGCGGGTGCAGCTGTCTAGGGTCAACTCATTCCACTTACTCAATCTTGCACTCACCCTTCACTCAGGCTGCAAATTGAGCATAAATTGCACCCCAACACATTCCACACACCCCAAATACACACTGCCACCACCACTGATTTGTGGGCTCAGTGGAATCCACACAAACATATACAGCCCCTTCCTCTCTCTGTTGTTGGAGATTGTAAAACAATAAAACTGGATGTTTCCTGACAGGCAGAGGGCATTTCACCTCTGAACTCCCTCCCTTTCCCCTTTGTATACACAGAAACCACTGAGGTGGATAGATAACACAAACATAAACAAAACATTCACTAAAGATATGTATATATATACTGTATATGACTAACAGGATTGGGCAATAATACATACAGAATAACACATACACAATAATACATACACAATAGCTTCTGACATCACATTACTGCAGCACACCGAGACTGGTCGCATGGTTGTGTGCACTCATAGGATGGATGGAAGTGCATCCAATGGGTGAGTATGTTACAAAAGGAAAGAGACAGCCCTGTCTGGTCAACTGAAGTAGCAAAAACCAGACACTTCCACTACAGACGCCATATTGGATATCCTCATCTGCATAATGTCAATAACATGAGCACAAAGTCACTTCTTATACCTACATAATCACCATCTGTGTGACGGCGAACAGTAAGATTTCCAGAGAAATATCTGTGATAGCCTAAATACCTGGGAAAGAAGGAGATCCAGAATACACAATATCACAATGTATTCCTTCTCACGACTTATAAGAGGAACAAATATAGGAACACCTGAAAGAACATTTCCTTATTGAAACATAAGCAAATACAAATAATATGATTTCTAGAGAATTGTCTGTGATGTCCTATATAAGAAGGTGAGGAGGAGATCTGTAAATATACACAGTCACAATGTATCTCCAGTCTGTGCTTGTATTGTTCTTCTTCTGTGGTTTGAGTCTATCTCGAACCACCAACAAAGGTGAGTAAAAATCTATCTATCCATAATCTTCTATCTATCTATCTATCTATCTATCTATCTATAAATCTAATTATCTATATATCTATCTATAAATCTAATTATCTATCTATCTATCTATCTATCTATAAATTTAATTATCTATCTATCTATTAATCTAATTATCTATCTATCTGGTATTTCCATTTATTTATTTGTTCATTTCTATCCAGCATTTATTTATATTCATTTATTTAACACATTGGGGCAGATTTACTAATACTGGCTAGGACAGTCTTATACTACACCAGATTTATCACAGTGTCTAATTAGTTGGCTTAGTTCAGGGCAAAATATTTTGGCACATCCTTTAGCATGTGATAGTGTATCTTAAGCCTTTCCTGTGCAGACCTGCCTCTCTTTCATACAAATCATAGTGAACAAGACTATTGATAAATGTGGCGCACGGAAATTAGATACTTTTCTGGCACAAATGACGCCAGAATTCTGCTGCATTTTGCTTAGTAAATCTCCCTCATTGATTTACCAGAAATCTTTATTATTTCTGCAGGAGATTTGTCTTCTCAGCTAACTGGAAAATGTGATCTCAACCCAGGTATGGTAGGATGGAGAGGAATCTTCATAACCAAGGTTGACTCAAATACTGTCAATGTTTTTTTATGTGTTTTTGATATTCATTTTATAAAATGTGTTTAAATCCAGGTCCATAAAATTTGTGAACTTTATGTTGTGTATTTCTGAAGTTATTCCCCCTAGAAATGTACAAATCAATTAACAACAGGGCGACTGTTTAGGTAGGTAGATAGATAGATAGATAGATAGATAGATAGATAGATAGATGAGATGAGATAGATAGATAGATAGATATGAGATAGATAGATAGATAGATAGATAGATAGATAGATAGAGGATAGATAGATATGAGATAGATAATAGATAGATATGAGATAGATAGATAGATAGATAGATAGATAGATAGATAGATAGATAGATAGATAGATAGATAGATATGAGATAGATAGATAGATAGATAGATATGAGATAGATAATAGATAGATATGAGATAGATAGATAGATAGATAGATAGATAGAGAGATGAGGAGATAGATAGATAGATAGATATGAGATAGATAGATAGATAGATATGAGATAGATATTAGATAGATATGAGATAGATAGATATTAGATAGATATGAGATAGATAGATATGAGATAGATAGATGATGAGATAGTAGATAGATAGATAGATAGATAGATAGATATGAGATAGATAAATAGATAGATAGATATGAGTAGATAGATAAATAGATAGATAGATATTAGATAGATATGAGATAGATAGATAGATATGAGATAGATAGATAGATAGATAGATATGAGATAGATAAATAGATAGATAGATAGATAGATAGATAGAGGATAGATAGATAGATAGATAGATAGACTGATAGTAGATAGATAGATAGATAGATATGAGATAGATAGATATGAGATAGATAGATAGATAGATATGAGTAGATAGATAGATAGATAGATATGAGATAGATAGATACATAGATAGATAGATATGAGATAGATAGATAGATAGACGATAGATAGATATGAGATAGATAGATAGATAGATAGATAGATAGAGGATAGATAGATAGTGAGATAGATAGATAGATAGATAGATAGATAGATAGATAGATAGATAGAGGATAGATAGATAAATATTTTAAAAACTTCTTTTTTAGATTTTTTTAAACTTTTTTTAGCCCTCTCTAGGCTTCAACAAGCAATCATTAGATTTTCCCATAGACTACAGTATTGTAGTCTATGGGAAAATTGCCGTTACTAATACTCTGCTACAGGCTTGGCAGTCCTGGGAGCATTACGGAGACTCCCTATAGATATACTATAGATCTATGGTGGGGAACCTATGGTATGGGTGCCAGAGGGGGCACTCAGAGCCCTTTCTGTGGGCATGAGCACCATCGCCCCAGCCAGGCTCCTGGATTGCTCGCTAACTGGGAATGCAGGAAGGCTGTCCCAGATCTTCTGGCGAGCGAGTGCTTCTTTCAGGTGTTGAAAACTGTCAGGCTGCGGGTTCGCGGCTTACACTGACAGATGATTGAAAACCCTGTCCCAACGCAGGCACGATGACATAATTTATCAGTGCCTGCTTTGCGGTAGAAGGAGGCTGTCCGGCTGCTCTTTGTGGGAGTGCAGGTAAGTACAGGAGCATGTTATACTGTGTGGGGATCACTGCAGGGTATATTATGTTCCACAGTGGCCCCCCACACAGTATATTATACTATGTGTGGGCCACTGTGGAGTATATTATATTGTGTGGTGGCCACTGTGGAGTATATTACACGGTCTGGGGCCACTGTGGAGCATATTATACTATGTTGGGGGCCACTGTGGAGCACATTATACTGTGTGGGAGTCACTGTGAAGCATATCATATAGTGAGGGTGTCACTGAGGTGAATATTATACTGTGTGGGGGGCCACTGAAGAACACATTATTCTGTGTGGGAGATACCGTGGAGCAAATTATACTGTGCGGGGGCCACTGTGGAGCATATTGCACTGTGTGGGACCCACTGTGGAGCATATTACACTGCATGGGGATCACTGTGGAGCATATTATACTGAGTGGGGGCCACTGTGGAGTACATTACACTGCGTAGGGGCCACTGTGGAGCATGTAATACTGTGTGGGGGTCACTGTGGAGCATATTATACTGTGTGGGGCCCACTGTGGAACACATTATACTGTGCGGGGATACTGTGGAGCATATTATAGTGTGTGGGTGCCACTGTAGAGCAGATTGTACTGTGTGGGGGCCAATGTGGAGCAGATTGTATTGTCTGGAGACCACTGTAGAGCAGATTGTACAGTCTGGGGGTCACTATAGTGCAAATTGTACTGTCTAGGGGCCACTGTGGTGCAAATTGTATTGTCTGGGTGCCACTGCGGAGCAAATTGTACTTTGTGGGGTCCCTTCACTAATTATATCACACAGTATCTATTTTATAGTAGACATGTGATATTAATACAGGCTGCCATAACACTGCATGGTTAGTATAAAACAGATCCTGTGCGATGTAAATAGTGAACATTAATTGTTCAAAATTACCAAATGCAAACGTCTACCTTTCAGTACAAAGTTGATTGTATCATTGAAAGCTCTGTAAAAGCAAAAAGGCAAAAATCCTCTACCAGCAAATTGTTATTTATAAACTTCTGCCTTCTTATGTAGGAGAGAAATCCTCAGATACCAGGTCACAGTTTCAACCACAAGATAGAGATAGATAGCTATGAAATAGATAGATAGATAGATAGATAGATAGATAGATAGATTAGATAGATAGATAGATAGATAGATAGATAGATATGGGATAGATAGATAGATAGATGATAGATAGATAGATAGATAGATAGATAGATAGATGATGAGATAGATAGATAGATTAGATAGATAGATATGGGATAGATAGATAGATAGATAGATAGATAGATAGATAGATAGATAGATAGTAGATAGATAGATAGATAGATAGATATGAGATAGATAGATAGATAGATAGATATGAGATAGATAGATAGATGATAGATAGATAGATAGATAGATGTAGTAGATAGATAGATAGATATGAGATAGATAGATAGATAGATAGATAGATAGATAGATATGAGATAGATAGATAGATAGATAGATGAGATAGATAGATAGATAGATAGATAGATAGATAGATATGAGATAGATAGATAGATAGAATAGATAGATGATGTAGATAGATAGATAGATAGATAGATAGATACACACTCGAAAAAAGATTCAGACAGCACATCCCAATGTGAACAGGTGCACGCTACTGTGGTAAAATGTATAAAAACAAAAAGGTGTAGCAGCCTCTGACACAGCACAAGGGTATATAGAGAACAGAGATAGCATTACTGCTATTATTGGCACCTACAAATTAATATGGTGTATAAACTAAAATTTTGAGGTTCTTCGTTATACATATTTGATCAAACAGTAGGAAGCCCACCTGCCACCTGCCTCTATTAAACCCAAAATAAATCTACAATGTGAACACAGGGCAATAACATACCTCTCTTGGACCCAGAACAGGTCTACAATGTGAACACAAGGAAGGGGATATTTCTCATTTCCCCATTTGCCCCTAGGCTATTTTAGGTTGAGTATGCTCTGGATCCTATTTGCCCTGTGTTCATATTGTAGACCTGTTCTGGGTCCAAGAGAGGTATGTTATTGCCCTGTGTTCACATTGTAGATTTATTTTGGGTTTAATAGAGGCATTAGTATAGGGTCCCACCTTAATGAGGTCGCCTTGTCGGGGCAGGTGGGCTTCCTACTGTTTGATCAAATATGTATAACTAAGAACCTCAAAATTTTAGTTTATACACCATATTAATTTGTAGGTGCCAATAATAGCAGTAATGCTATCTCTGTTCTCTATATACCCTTGTGCTGTGTCAGAGTGTTGCTACACCTTTTTGTTTTTTAGATAGATAGATAGATAGATTCTTTACAATTTTCATGTCCATTCTACAATTCTATTTTATTTACAGGACAGGTACAGAGAAGATTTGTAATGGTTTTCATGAAGAACTACTACGTATCCTCTGCCACAACGCTCCAGCTGTATCTTGTCACCTGTGATAAAGCGGCTACAGTCACGGTGACGGTGTCTCAGCCATCATTCAACAAGACGTTTCATGTTGACAAGGACAGTAGTAGCCTGGTGACCCTGGACTACACATATATGATCACTGAGGGTGACATCACGTCCAAAGTTATACTTATTACATCCGATGTGGACATTTCTGTCTTTGCGTTTTATACAGCTGTTGCCACTGCTGATGCCACCACCTGTATGCCAGAAGAAGATCTGGGTGAAGAATACTATGTTTTCACTCCAAAGTTATCGACAGGCCAAGAATTTGCAATTGCCAATGGCTTTGAGACCATTGCCCATGTGAATATCACAGTCTCAGGAACCATCACATATAAAGGAATATCTTACAATACTGGAAGTGTCTTATCATTGTCTCTTAGGCAACAAGAAGTCATTCAGTTTTTAAGCAGTGTTGACCTCATGGGAACCAAAATTTCATCCTCAGCCCCTGTGGCCGTGTTCACGGGCCATGTCTGTTATCCAGGAGCTGCATGTGACACCCTCGTGGAACAGCTCCATCCCATACAGAATTGGGGAACATTCTTTTCTGTGTTCCCATTCTTCACTCATACCAAAGATGTCATTGATATAATGGCCGCCAGTCCAGATACCATCGTGAGCATTGATAGTCCAAAAGGAACTTCTCACCATAATCTTACAGCAGGTGTCCATGTTGAGCTCACAGTAGACAATATCTTACTCATTAATTCTAAAACCCATCATGGTTTCTTATCTATCCCAAGAATCTCGCTCAAGTACTGTAAAATATAACTATGATCCTTTTCTTCTGTCAGTTCCATCATCATTATTCGGGAGGAGATATTACAAGTTTGTCACTCAGTCTTTGTACGACAACTTCATCTTCATTGTTTCTCAGGCGTCTTCAGATGTTGGGTTCTATCTGGATGGAAAACCACTAAGTTCTTATCCTACAATCATGAAAGAATTCAACGGGTTTAGAGGTTGGCAAGTCACATTGGGTAAAACTGAGGGGCAGCATGAGATCTACCACGAGACATCCACATTCACATTCTATGTTTTTGGAACAGAATACATTGCGTCTTATGGTTATTCAGTGGGGCAGGAGTTACCACCTGCAGGTAAGACCAGTGGTCCAATCTCACCTAGGTTTATCAATGACTCCATTGCATAAGTTTACTTATGTTAACATTGTATTTCCTTTGACAGCAACACAGGAGCCCAAATGTTCGATCCGTTGCCTCCTGGACGCCGCTGAGTATATCCTACCATACAGTTTAGTAGATGACTCTCACTTAGATGTACTCAACATTCATCTCAAAGATCCTCAGTGCCGAGCAGAAAAGAGGAGTGGTCATTATTTCATGAAAATACCGTTCAACAGATGCGGATCCAATGTCCTGGTAAAGTTTAGTTTATGACTTTATTATTTCATGGGTTGAGAAGACGTCATGTTGCTCCTTTGAGCTGGCCAAAAACATTAGATTAATGTCATCCAAACCCTTCGATTTCGGATGGATCGGCGCCCTAATGTACATGGGACCGCTAGTAGTAGATGTCAGGAGAGATAAGGATTGGGCTGTAATATTTTAACATGCTGAATCCTTTTGATAGGAAGAGAACATGTGCATGGACGTGAATGTGTATGGTGGTGTTGGGAGAGATATCTGTCGTCCAAATGATCTTTTGCTACGTAGACCAGCGCTATGTCTTTTTGTATAGGAGTTTGAAAGTGGAAATTTTACACCGCACATGAATGCAAGAATATATTGGAGATATCATGTGATATGTCTCCTGGTACCTAGATCTAGCAACACCAGCAGTCTATACGAAACAACAGAACTAACTAGAACGTAGAAAAGAATGCAAAAAAATCTACACTCGTCATTCACTTACGGTTAATTTCTGCAGCATGAGGATGGAGGAATCTTCTACGCAAACACCATCTACGGCACTATCCCCGACACTGACGTTCATCGCATTGAGATCCCAGTGAGATGTGAAATGGAGGGTAATAAGACCCTGGAATTGCTCTTTAACCCTAAAGTGAACGACCTGATCTGTAAAGGTTCTTACAACGTCTCCATAAGACTCTACCAGAGCGACAGCTTCACTAAACCGGTTACATTGTATCCTTATGAAGTGGATCTACACAGCAATCTACATGTGGAGCTCAAGGTGGAGTCAGAAGATGAGGAGCTGCAGATATTCATAGAGACCCTCATGGCTTCTCCTTCTCTACAGGACACAAAGAAGAAATATATGGTCATCCAGGACGGGTAAGAAACCAAAAAAGTGTCTCTCACACCTACTCTTTTTTTTTGCTAATTCCAATGGTGCCATGTAATAGTTGCTTTTCCCTGTGGAGGTGCTGCAGGAAAACTGGACACTTGCTGCAGACTACCATTATATATGGCTGGGTCTAGTCTGGTAGATCAAGAGCCAGATTTAGAAACAAACCAATTCCTGCTTCATGACATCCTATTATATCACGGGCTGGGATCGGTTAACGTAAAATGCCATAACAGTGAGGAATGAAGATGGCGCCGGCTCAAGACCTGAGCTAGTGACATCAGGAGTCTGCTGTAACAAGCAGCTGACTTCCTGCTCTGACGCTGTTTATGGTGATTTAACCCCTTAGATGCCACAGTCAATAGTGATTGTGGCATCTAAGGGGTTTGTAAGTCTTATGGCCCCCTATTCACATCTCATTGCTCTTTATTATATAGTCAGTCATATTTTCTCCATTTTGTTCTCAGGTGTAAAAAAGACTCCACATTACAAGTTCACCCCATACCGGACCAGAGACGACAACGCTTAAGTTTCCATGCACTGAAGTTTGATAATGTCCATGAAGTCTACCTGACCGGTAATGTTATCATCTGTCACAACGGGACCTCCCCGAATCGCTGCACGAAAGGTTGTATCACCACCAGACAGAGACGTGATGTCCGAAGCTTGGAAGAAAAACAAGACTCTGACGTATTGACTCAGGGGCCCATCGTGGTCAAATCCCGTAAGTACTTGTAAAACATTCATAGCATTAATAATACTACCGTTACCCATTATGTGTGTAGCGTAAAATGGTTTAGACGTGTCGAAAACTTTAACTGTATTGAAACCAGTCTTTGCCGGAGACATACGTTGAACCTCTGGGGTCCCCAATGATATGACCTATCATTGATACAGGCCACCTCATCGGGTGTAGAAGATTCTCTTGTAGCTGTGACCACAACTTTCTCGCCTTCAATTATTACGTTCCTCGCTGTTATAAAAAAAAAGTCATATGTATACATGTAACCATATCATTAAAAGCCCCACTATTCATAGGGTTCCAAAGATGGCCAAGGTTGGATCTAGGGTGGTTCAAGTCACATATTGAAGGATACAAATAAGAGACCCCAATGTCATTAATGGAAGAAAACCAGAAAAGACATTTGGTCTTCGTCCGTGATTGAAAGAAGGTGCAGAAGATCTGGTAGAACGTCAAACTTCAGTAATGGAAGATGAACCATGTTATAGAGCTGGAGTAGCTGAGCAGATTGATATATAGGTTTATGGGAAAAGATTCAGTAGATCTTATTAAATTATGTATCCAAATCACTACTCACTCTGGGCTTATAAATCCAAGGGGCGGTCTCTGACACAATGAAGGCTGTCAATCACTGCATAGGACCGCCCCCTGGACTCACAAGTCTACAGTGAGCAGTGATTTACATCAATAGATCATAAGATATACTAAATATTTTCCCAGAAAACTATATATCAATCTGCTCAGCTCCTCCTGCTCTATAACAAGCTGCCCACAGACAGGACAACATGACCAATGTGACCGGTTCACTTTAATGCTACTCTGAAGGTTCTCTGGGATTCTTTTTGCATCACACATGCTCTGTGTACAAAGTCAAACCTTCTACTTTCTAGAATAAGCCCATAATGTTGACTTAGTTCTCTTTTCATTTGCAGGAGAGCAGAGCAAGGATGGCGGCTTCAATGTTCCTCCGTCAATGTTCCTGGCAACAATTTGTATTATCGGCATCCTGGCCGTGGGTCTTTTGGTTCAAAATTTTCACTACAAGCGGAAACAAAAACTCCTTTTGGAAAACAGAAGCATCTAATGAAATCACTATAGCTTTATAAATTTTACAATTTTTTTTGGAAAATTTCATTCAAATATATATATATATTGTATTTGAATGAAATTATCCAGAAAAAAATTGTTACAAAAATGAGGAAATCAATATATATTTGTGATGTTAGTATCATGTGTATCTGGGAAAAGGTGATGTGTGTGGCAATGCTTTGCTATGTTTTAGGGGTCAATAAAAATTTCATTTTTCACAGCTTTCATGTTACTTTTTAGTATGCAGAGAAATATGGGTTTCTTTACATTGAAGCTTCTAGCTATAGAAACGGTCAACCATCTGTATTTTGGTGTTCAATCTGATTCCAATTTCTTTCAGTGTTACCTATAGACAACATTTTTGGTCACTGTATATTCGTTATTTTTCATGTGTCAAGAAAAAAAAAACTTGACATCTTTAAAGATCCAAATCCTGAAAAACTCTGCTTAAATGTTGTCTTAAATGTTAACTAAATTTAAAAAAAAAAGTTACTCCTCTGTTCCACCGCTACCCCCTAGTCCACGTTTCTGCCCCACTGCTGATGACGACTTCCGACACCTTATTTGAGGTCAAGTCCATGTTGCAGTCTATTACAGGCCTCGAAACAAAAAGTGAGAGGCGAGTGGGATAGTCACTCATCAGTCAAGAGGAATAAAACCAAAGATTTCCATTATAGGTCACATTTTGGACCTCCTTGTGTGCACAAACATATGAGAACAACAGTCTATAGTCCTAAAACTGGTAAATCAAGAATCAATGCTACGAGTCCTGAGAAGAAACTGTTGCCCCAGGACTCTGGACAATTGATATCTCTGGTTCAGAATCAACCATAGCCTCTCCAGATCTGGCCAGAGCCCTCCTTGAGTCAGGTGTAAAGAGTAGTCGGCACCCCTTGACCAGTGACCAATGTAAAGGAGAATCTTGGCCTACCTGCAGATGGAGTTCATCCAAGTAGGCAATGTGTGCACCAGGTGTGGTCGAGGCATGCCCATTAGGAGAGGGTTCCACCTTGAACCACCAAAGAAGTCCAATATGCAATAATTGTCCAAGTCACTGCCAAATATATTTTTCAATGCTTTATTGTAGAGCACATGGAAGCGACCGAAACGCCGAAATATCACCTTTGTGCTCCACAATAAAGCAATAAAAAATGGTAACAATCGGTAAAAATTTATGTTAAGCAAGTGCAAAAAATTGTATTGGTGTGAATGGGCAGGTGACTTTGTTCCTTTCCAGGTCTAATCTGTATTAGTGCCAATTCCTTCTTGTTACATGTGAATGGCCTTACTCACTGATCCACAGCTGCTGAGCTCACACATAGCTCTACATATTATGTACCGGAAACAGCTAGAAAAATAACATAATACCTATGTGATATATGCGGCCGGAGGAGGATAGAAATGTGCATGATATATCAGTAAGATGATAGGAGTAAAGATCATGGATGACTGCAAACCAACAAAGAGCAAAAGTCATGGGAAGAATTCTAGATTCTAGTCATTGATTTACTAGTCAAGAAGGATTGTCATGTATGGAAGTAACCAGAGATCTAAGGGATCTGGGCCGGGCAGTACAGGTCATGACTTCAAGAATATTTTTGATTTTCCAAAAACTTACAAATCTTAAGGTTAAAGTCTGCACCTGCAAATTTCACATGTGACTTGTTCTCGGCAAACCAAGTTTATTTCCTTGCACTAATCTTACAAAGTTAATATGTATTAGTGAAAGCAAAGCTGCAGCCAACACAACAAGACACAAATTTATGGAGGAGATAAAAACAGCAACAAAACAATCCATATCTGTAAACTGCACACAGCACAACACTGAAGGTCATGGCATTACCCATTATGTGTTTTCTTATTTCATCTAAAATGAAAAAATGATGCAATTTTGCAAATATTATCTAAATCTCCCTCCGATCATGTAGATCTATTTGTTTCCATGGTTTCAGACTACAAACAGTGTGTAGTCAGATCTTGCAGTTACACATCAGTCCACTTTCCCTTGCAATGTTAAAGGGATTTTATTGGCCCAGATGTGAAAGGTAAAGGAGGCAAGAAATGGGTTAAATTAACATAAGACACCATACTCACCTCTCTTAGGCCCCCGCATCCCACCCACAGCTCCACAATCTCGAGGACTGCAGGAATGACACGTCTCACCCCCCACATGGCCGCTGAACCAATCACTTGTCACATGCGGGTGGATCGTCACTGTAGAACTTCCTGTTCCTACCTGGTCCTACTGCAATGGCGGGGCCTAGGGCAGGAGGGTATGTTTTTTTTTTTTGTTATTTTTAATCCACTCCCTGGGGCTAAAAACCCCTTTTCTATTTGTCCTAAAATATTGGGTATGTAAGATTTACTACAACCTCCATATTTTATCAATGATTTATTATTCTTAAATCTGACCAGTCCACATATTTTGGATATTCTTCTAAAGAGTCTTTGTGATTTGGCAACTTTACCAGGTTCTCAGTTTAGAGCAATTTCTTTTTGGTACAAGGGTTCCCTGAAAATAAGCTGATCATTGGTTGTCCTGCTGATCAAGTCCCCACCAATTAGGTGGGAACTTGACAGCAAGTGTTCGATTTCCCTGCAGCACTCCTACAGGGAAAAGGTAGTATTACATGCTGCCCAGTGAAATTCTTAATTTCCCTTATGGTGGCGCTATAGGGGAATTGAACATTTGTTGTCAGGTTCCACAGACAATAGCTCACCAGACCACCAACTTCCTGATGAAGGTCCCCAAAGTGAAGTTTTTACCTATCCCTTATTTAAGGCCTACCCTCTAGATAAGCTATAAATGGTTAAGATGGTAATATCCCTTTAGTACTGGAGACACCTTGAGTTAAAAATTTCTAAACATTAACAAGAAGAAGGAAATAAATTCTTCTTATTTGTCTGATCCTAAATCCACCACAGGTGGCATTGTGCAATTCCTGTAGTCAGTCAAGGTCGAGGGGCCCGTGTTTTTGGCACTAACGAATAATTCCCGTTATCAACACTGTAGCCTAATTTACCAACGCGTGCTGAGAGTTCTTACGACTCTATCCATCCAATGAGATGCTGAATAATAGAGATAAGACACGCTATAAAGTTGTGATGGCCTCTGGGGAGTTAGGAATCTGGAAACATTGCAGGGATAATGGAGCGGCCCGAAGAGACAACGCTACGAAGACTGTCCATATTGTTGATCTTTATGGGAATATGTGTGACTGGTAAGGACTATTTTATTTTTATATATTCTTAGGCCATTGGTCTTCAACCTTTGGAGTTCCAGCTGTTGCAAAACCACAACTCCCCATACTGATAGAACATGCTGGGAGTTGTGGTCTTGCAACAGTTGGTGAGCCACAGGTTGTAGACCACTGGCCTAGACAATATAGTTAGAATAAGATTGAAGGCTGTCATTGATGACATCTTGTATGTGTCTCTCCAAGACTCTAGGATTGAAGTCTTCCCATAATCCCATACAGTGTCAGACTGGCCCACCAGAGTACCAGAGGATCCCCTGTTGGGTCCAGGCTCTAACCCAAATTTGAAGGTTACTATAGTCTATTTCCTAGGGGTTGTTGGAGGGTGGTCCCCAGAGTCATTTTATTTGGTGGGCCTAAGAACCTCAGTCCGACACTGAGCCCATAGGCCATTTAGTGGACTGAACTGGTTATCATGTAGACATTGCCTGCCGTTTGTAGAAAATGCCAGGGCTCTTACTAATTCAGTCAAGGGTGTCTCATAAAGTTTACCCCATCCATATGTCATACACAAGTATATGGATGTCACAGAAGGGGTAGAAGTTTGGGGCCCCCAGGAGCCAGAATTGAGAGCTGCTCTGTAGGAAGGCTCTCACCCTGTTAGATCCAGTCCATTAACACTTTACATGGTTGATTATTCATTTTAATAGTGCCCATGTAATGTTACATCTCCCCTGCAGAGTCTTCTGGGTTTTGCCTAGGGGTAAAAAAAAATGCATGACCCACTGGGGCAGATTTATTCAAATCTGTCCAAAAGAAAAAGTGAGCAACCAACCCCTATATTGAGATTTCCTAGACAGTCTTTACTGACATAGGGATATATATAGTATGAAAGAGGGAGCTCTTCAGGTTCATAAATATGGCAGTGAAGGTGGGGTTAGAATATTCATATATCACTGGAATACTTACCCTACCCACCGCTCCTCATCCTGGGTCTGATTCTTGTCTGACTCTGCCTGCTTTCTGCTATTGGTCAGGTCTTAAAGGTCCAGCGTGCATGGTCACCTGCCCCAGCACCTTCCCTATGTCTACCTGTTAGCTGATCGCACTTCTGCTTCTCGACTGTGAATCTGAGCTGCCTACCCTGACCTGTGTCTTGACTCCAAATCTGTGCTGGCAGCCTAGACCAGTGCCTGAACTCTGATTCTAAACCAGTGACACCTGCTTAGATCCTGGACTGTCCTCTCTCTCTCTGTCACCTACCCTGACGTATGCCTGGACTCCAAACCTGTGCTGGCAGACTGGACCAGTGCCTGAACTCTGAACTGGTGACACCTGCTCAAATCCTGGACTGTCTTCTCTCTCTCTGACACCTAACCTGACCTGTGCCTGGACTCTAAACCTGTGCCGACAGCCCTGACCTCTGCCTCAACTCTGAACCAGTGACACCTGTTCAGATCCCAGACTGTCCTCTTTTTCTCTCTCTCTGCCACCTACCCTGACCTGTGTGAGCCTGAACTCCAAACCTGTGCCGGCAGCACTGACCTCTGCCTGAACTCTGACTCTGAACCAGCGACGAATGCCCTGATCCTGGACTGTCCTCTCTCACCTCTCAGCGGTCACCAACACTGGGAACACTCCTAGAGGTAGCAACCTGATGGCAAAGTCCAGGACGCTATAAAGGGGTTAAAGGGTCCACAACTCGCTATATTACAATAGCACAATACCATTAGGGCACATTAGGGGTAAGAGATAAATTTCATTGGTTTTTCTTTAAACTTCATATATATATATATATATATATATATATATAAAAGTTGGTCAAAAAGATCTTGGAGGGTGGGAATGAAAGATCCACTGACCTAAGCTCAATACAAGGACCTAGGACTTCCAACAGTCACAGTGAATATGGGATGGATCTCCGTAAGTGTAAGAGAACTTTAGAGCCTGTTTTATACCAAAAATAAGTCAAATAGGTTAATAAAGTAAATTACAAAAATGGTGACCAGCAACCCCCTACACAATACTAAAAAAAAAAAAAAAAAAAAAGTGAAGTGATAGCTAAACTTTAAAGGGGTTGCCGAACCTACCACCTATGAAAGCAGAGGACTGGGGAGAGGTGAGTAAAGTTTTATGATGTTCTTGGTCCCTTCAATACCACTTAAAATTTTAAAAAAATGTCGGCCTTAATGGTTCATTTCCATTGGTGTTGACTTTTGTATGTGTTATTTGACAGGAAAAACACAGAGAACTTTTATAACAGCATTTATGACAAACAATGCTCCATCTCCTTCTGCGACCTTCCAGCTGTATTTGGTCACCTACGATAAGGAAGCGACTGTCACCGTCACTGTGTCCGAGCCCAGATTCACTCAGACGGTATACATTGACAGGGACAGCACTAGCCTGGTGACTCTGAACTACACGTATATGATCACCGAAAAATATGTGACCTCCAAGGCCATATTAATAAAATCCAATGTCGATATATCTGTCTTTGCTTTTACAACGGATGCTTATACTGCTGATGCCATGACCTGCCTACCTTCCGAAGACCTAGGGACTGAATATTACATATCAACCCCTCCATCCATGGCCAACAAGCAATTTGCAGTTGCCAATGGTCTAGAACAAGCAGTTTTGGTGAATGTGACTGTATCAGGATCCATTACCTATAATGGAGTTGAATATAAAAAAGGGCAATCCTTCTCTGTCTCTCTTGGGTATCAACAAGTCATCCAGTTTCAGAGTTCTGAAGACCTCACGGCCACCAGAATCTTATCAGCAGCCCCGGTGGCCGTCTTCAGTGGCCATAAATGCTTCGCAGGAATGAGCGTCTGCGATACCTTGGTGGAGCAGTTGTATCCTGTGACAAAGTGGGAGAATCTCTTTGTCGTGTCTCCACTGTTGGATCACACTAAAGATTTGGTTAGTATAATAGTGGCATATCCAGATACAGTCGTAAGCATTGAAGGTCATAATGAAACCAAGCAGTACAACCTTCGAGGAGCCTCCTTTACTCAATTTCCTTTACGTGAAATGGTCATTATAAACTCCTCCCGACCCATTATGGTTACATATCTCCTCCAAGACATGAAACCAAATCCACTGGCAGAATATGACCCTTTCTTTACAACAGTTCCTCCTTTGTTGGCATCTAGAAAGTTCTACAAGTTCATAACACAGGACACATACTACAACTTCCTACTCATCGTATCCCGAGCTCCTTCAACTGAGTTCTACCTGGATCAGCATCAGCTTAACTTCTATAATGTCTCCAGGAAAGAGTTCAATGGAGTCAATGCTTGGGAGGTTTCTTTGGGTAAAACTGATTTACAACATCAAATTTACCATGAAACACTGCCTTTTACCATCTACGTCTATGGAATTGAGAACTCTATTTCGTATGGCTACTCAATGGGGCAAGAAACAACCTATCCAGGTAATGAAACTACAATCCCCACCACCACGGCTCCCATTTCCACCATTTCTGGTCCTTGCTGGACGGAAAGTGGTGACGTCCAATTCATTGGCACAAAATCGCAGTAGCCAATCATTGGTCTCAGTAGGCAAGTGCCGTTCATAAACCTGTGATAACCAAGGCCAGTGACTGGCTAACATGGCCACATGGTGACCAACAGGATGTCATCACACCCGGTCCAGCAGGGACAGGAGTGACAATGCTGGAAGGGCGGGATATTCAAAGGTGTGTACTGCCTTCAATTTTTTACATTTCTTGGACAACCACTTTAAGGCAACCATTGAAAGGAGGATTTTTTTGTTCTTACTTAGATTCTTGAGTATGTTTAAGCCTGTAAAGATGGATCCCAGCACAGGTTGGCACCACCCATTAAAATATGGGATGAAGTCAACATGGACTGGGTCCCCTTTCATGGCAGCCATATATGTTGCTTCTATGGTAGATACACCCATGACTAATTGTCTTTATGTTTGTCAGATCCTCCCTCCATCCCGAAGCCAACGGAAGACTCTATGTCACAAGGGAATCTGCATTGTCTTTCTCATGGAGCGGAATACCAGCTCCCAATCTACTTGTTGTCAGATGCCAACCTAGATGTTCACGACGTCCACTTAGAAGATCCTCTGTGCCAAGCGGAGCTGGATGGAAATTTTGCTCTTATTAAAATACCATTTACGGGATGTGGCTCTAAAGTTCTGGTGAGATGTTCTGCTGCGATGTGATGCTTGTATTGGCTACTCAAGTGGTGAGGGCAGTGTTTTTTTTTTTCCCCCCCCTCCCCCATTGGACAAGTAGATCTTGATGCCTTTTGCCAGTTGACAGATATCCAATGATTTTGAAAGGGGTTGACTTTGTGCATAAAAATGGGTTTTATAGGATCCTTAGGGTGAGATGAGATAATGTCAGAACTCCAATGCAGTAAACCCCTGTTTCTGCACAGTCAAATGGTTTGGCCCATGAATAAGTCCAGCTTGATGCATCTATTGGCTAGATGAATAGGACTAAATATGCCATTGGTTGTGAAATTTTTACGCAGTAGATGACTCCTCTCTTCTTGGTATTTAATTTGAAACAGTCTAGGGGGATCATGTAACCAACAACATGATTAGTCCTATTTACTTACCCATGGACACACTGCACACAACGTATCCATGGGTCATACCATTCTGCTGTGCAGGGGTGGATGACATTGGCATAATAGTGATTCATTTATAAAATTGTTAAATATGATGTAAAGTTGGATGTTTCCACAGAATGAAGATGACAAAACCTATTATATAAACACCATCTATGGGACAATTCCCAAGACCAATATCCATCGCATTGAGATCCCAGTGAGATGTGAAATGGAGACCAAAGAAACTCTTAACTTCAGATTCCAGACCAAAGTCACTGACGTTGTCTCTCTCGGACATTATAATGTATCAGTGAGACTATACCAAACGGCCAACTTCACCGACCTAGTTCTTAAATATCCCCACAAGGTTGACATTCATGGCAGCCTTCACGTGGAGTTTGCAGTGGAGTCAGATGATGCTCATCTCCAGATACTTGTAGAGAAATGCCAGGCTGCTCCATCACTGGGGGTGGTACAGCAGATATATACTCTCATTGAACATGGGTAAGTAAATATAACAAAGCATCCCTAAAATAATACCACCAGAGGACTCCCCATAGGGCCACGAAAGGGTCCCATAACCTGTATGGGCAGAGTATCCCCCCCCCCCACATTACGGCAGCTGTTATGAGTTTCTTTTCCATTTCCATTTCTTTTCCAAGAGATTCTGCTTTGTCATATACAGTTTTGTCAGTGGTGTTATCTATCTTGCAGTTATCTTCTATTGTAATCCTGTCTGTGATGTAAATTGTCAGGTGTTAGTCTATTATTAGGCTTAGTGGCCAGAGCGAAATTTGCAGGATGTAGCACTTTTTTAAAACATAGATAAGGACATGGAAAATTCTTTAAATATCAAAAATTCTTAAAAATATGTATAACAGGGAAAACATTTTAAAAAAATAGGCCATTTTCTGGTGACACATTGTCTTTAAAGTGTAACTTCCAATAGGTGGCACTAGAGAGACTTTTGTCCTCTTGGAGGTGAGCTAATTTGCATAGCCTTGTTCCCAGGGAGCATTGCTTGGTCTATAAGATACCCTACACCAAGGTCTCCTCAAGGAGAGACACTACCCCCATTACATACTATTTTCCTCCATTTCAGGTGCTCCCAGGATTCCACTCTGGAGACTCATCCGGTTCTGGATCAGAGGCTGCAGCGCTTCAGTTTTCATGCATTTAAGTTTGACAACTTCCCGGAGGTTTATCTATCGTGTAACGTTATCATCTGTCATAATGGGACTGCCCCAAATCGCTGCACACAAGGCTGTCTGAACGCAAGACATAGGCGCGATTCCCGCAGCTTAAAGGAGCCACTAGCATCAGCCAGGTTATCACAAGGACCCATCACATTTACATCTGGTGAGATGGTTTCCATGCCATACATCACTGGTGTCTGCTGAGAATTATTTTCTTATTTAAAGGAGTTATCCAGGATTTGAAAACATGGCTGCTTTCTTCTTCTCAGGAAGTGACATCACATGCCATGTGACCAACAGATAA
This sequence comes from Leptodactylus fallax, assembly GCA_947044405.1. Lineage (NCBI taxonomy): Eukaryota > Metazoa > Chordata > Amphibia > Anura > Leptodactylidae > Leptodactylus > Leptodactylus fallax. The sequence goes on from CAMRHE010000142.1 coordinate 3,487,516, forward strand.
GATGTCACTTCCTGAGATGAAAGCAGCCATATTTTCTAATCCTGTATAACTCCTTTAAACCCTGCCCACAAGTACAAGAACTGTCACAATACTTAAAGGGTCACTCCAAGTGGAATTGATATACTGTACTGCATCTAGTGTGGGCCTGGGGGGCGGAGCCTGACAGTAGGAGTCAGAGGACACCAAGGAGACAGTCTCTGTGTCATGCTCCTCCTCCTTATGCCCTACACTAAGCATAAGATGCTTTAGTCACTCCATATCCTAGACATACACTGAAATTTTATGGTTGTAACTCTACCACCTTATATCTCCTTCCTACAGATCAGCCCCAGAATCCTCCTGCAATCCCATTATCGGCCCTTGTGATGGTGATTGGCGTCATGGGCCTTATGTCGGTGCTAGGACTGGTAATACAGAAGCGTCACTACAGGAGGCAGGAGTACACCCTGCTGCAAAACACCAGCAACTGAAAACGGGACTTTTTTTTTGTTCTCATTTTTATTATTTTGGGTCAATATTTTGGGTCAATATATCCTCCGATATGACATCATCAATATATCCTTAGTCATATCATCCAATCTACATGATCTGCAGTACTCATTGTACTATAAATAAAAAAATAAAATGCTTTTCAATCCAATGTGACAATGAGGGGGCGGGATGATTTTCAGTTAACTCCTCCCTCTATATGGTTCATGCCGTCTGGATTGCAATAATAGGACTAAAGGGAATCTGCTTGTCCATCCCAATGTATCTACAATAAAAGATGTTGAAACTTTGTGTATAGTTTTGATTAAAAATCTCCTACTGTATTGTGTATACAGCTCCTATGCAAACCTATGGGTATCCACGGTAACAGACTACATACAAACCCCATGTAGTCTGATCTTGTAGTTCTCACTTTTGAATGTAGGTTGTGAAAAAGTAAGTGCCTTGAAGGAGTATTCCCTCCATTTGTGTCTATATAGTATTCCATCTTGTCTTAGCTGTTTCCAGAACCCTAATAGACTCTAATGGAGAGAACTTATGTTGGTCTTCTATCTCTTTTTCATCATGCCTTTCTTGGCTGCTCTCAGACATCTTGCTTTACACAAAGTAGGTCCTCAGACCACACCTTTCTGACATTTGTGAGCACTGATCTTGTCAATGGGGTGTATACCGCTTTAAGTGAGCAGTCCAATCAGGACAAGGCAGCGATCAGGATGGAGAAGCCTCCAGTGATCAGTAGTTATTGCCAAGTGCATCAGACATTCTCCTCTCTGACTGACAGAGGGGTCCTGAGTGGAGGTCTCACCCCCTTACCATCCACATGTACTTATAGGAGACCGCCTCTTTAAGCGTCTTATTCAGGAGTCCATGTTAAACAATATATTTTATTGAATGTGTATAACAAATCGTAAAAATCAAATAACAATGGCGTGTATGTCCTGTACAGTCAAAGGGAAGGTTAAACATTGATATATAGAGCAACACTTATTATTTACAGGGGTTTCCAGGACTCCAGATTTGGTTGGCTGGGAATAAGAGCACTGAAGAATGAAGCTGAAGGAAAGAATTGAAAGAATATCCACTGACCACTGGATAGGTATGAGATAGATAGATAGATAGATAGATAGATAGATAGATTTGAGATAGATAGATACATTTCAGATAGATGTAGATAAACAGATAGATGTAGATATGATAGATAGATAGATAGATAGATAGATAGATAGATAGATAGATAGAACGATAGATGTAGATATGGCATAGATAGACATACAATGTAGATAGATACTTTAGATAGATACATATTAGCTAGATAGATATGATATAGATAGATAGATAGATAGATATGATATAGATAGATAGATAGATAGATAGATACATAGATGTAGATATAACATAGATAGATAGATAGATAGATAGATAGATATGAGATAGATAGATAGATAGATAGATAGATATGAGATAGATAGATAGATAGGAGATAGATAGATATGAGATAGATAGATAGATAGATAGATAGATAGATAGATAGATAGATAGATAGATAGATAGATAGATAGATATGATATAGATAGATAGATAGATAGATAGATATGAATAGATAGTAGATAGATAGATAGATAGATACATAGATGTAGATATAACATAGATAGATAGATAGATAGATAGATAGATTGAGATAGATAGTAGATAGATAGATAGATATGAGATAGATAGATAGATAGATAGATAGATAGATAGGAGATAGATAGATATGAGATAGATAGATAGAGGATAGATAGATACATAGATGTAGATATACATAGATAGATAGATAGATAGATAGATAGATGTAGATATAACACAGATAGATAGATAGATAGATAGATACATAGATGTAGATATGACTAGATAGATAGATAGATATGTATAGATAGATACATAGATAGATAGATGTAGTATAACACAGATAGATAGATAGATAGATAGATAGATGTAGATATGGCATAGATAGACATACAATGTAGATAAATACTTTAGATAGATAGATAGATAGATACATTTTAATAATCTGGCACATTCATCATTATACTGAGTATTTAGATGATATTTCAGGAAGGATCAGTGTCTCTTTGTGGTGTAGCCGCCATCTTCCTCCAGTAATATTGTTTCTGAATGAGCAGACCCAGCCCTGTCAGCAGCCCAGTGACCCCCAGTACAATGGTCAGCACTGGTGTCAGGACGTAGCATTGACTTTCTGTGAGAAGATGAAAAACATCATGGACTTAAAGAGAACCCGTCACTATATGACACATGAATATACAGTATGGCGTCTACTCACTAGATCTAACCACAATGGGCCCTTGAGATAATCTGGCGGTGTCTTGTCCTTCCTTCGAGGTGCGGACATTACGCTTGTGTCTTGTGGTGATACAACCTTCAGAGCAGCGATTCGGGGAGGTTGAGTTGTGGCAGATGATAACATTACAGGACAGGTAAACTTCATGGAAATGATCAAACTTAAAGACATGAAAACCGAAGCGCTGCAGCCGCAGGTCTGACACCTGGTGGACCTGTAAGGTGGAGTCCTGCTGGCACCTGAGAACAGAATGAAGACATTGCTAGAACATTTACTGTTTTAAGAGGCTATCTCTATCTATCTATCTATCTATCTATCTATCTATCTATCTATCTATTATCCATCTGTATATATTTCCATAGCACCTAGTGGCCAAACTGTATTATTGCATTGTAGTACATGCTGCAGGCTGCAGGACCTATGGTCACAGGGCTCTCCTGTGCAGGTCCTCAAGATGCTAAGTGTTGAGCTTCACTACTTTATTTCATTTTGGTCTGCAGAACCAAAGCCTCCTATGCCCCTAAGCAGACAAGTGTCCCCAATGCCCATATACATCCATATTTGGTGCACCACTGGTACACCACCGCCACCACCAGTTAATCTGTTAAAGGGATCATCCCATGAACATAATCTTATATAAATTTGTAGACAATTAAAAGTTAAAAAAAATTTGCAAATATAAATAACTACAAATATTGCAGGACATCGCGGCTGGGTTCCTGCATTCTTGGTCTCATCCATTGGCAATAGATGTCACCACAAAGATGGTCGGAGAAAATCTTAGAGAAAATTATTTATATTTGTAAAAATGTTTAACTTTTAATTGTCTACAAATATAAATAGGTTTATGGAAAATCCCTTTAAGAATGCAATGTGTAAGAGACTGTGCCTCTCTGTAGTAGATGACTCTCTGTATCCTTGTATTGGCTAGACGGTTGCTAGCCCAGAAGACTCTCTCATCTCTGCTACATCTTTCTGACCAGACTGACACAAACTCTGAACTGAATGATAACATAGATTTCTACTCCGGGTATCTCACCCGTCCTGGATGACCATATATTTCTTCTTTGTGTCCTGTAGAGAAGGAGAAGCCATGAGGGTCTCTATGAATATCTGCAGCTCCTCATCTTCTGACTCCACCTTGAGCTCCACATGTAGATTGCTGTGTAGATCCACCTCATAAGGATACAATGTAACCGGTTTAGTGAAGCTGTCGCTCTGGTAGAGTCTCATGGAGACGTTGTAAGAACCTTTACAGATCACATCGGTCACTTTAGGGTTAAAGATCAATTCCAGGGTCTTATTACCCTCCATGTCACATCTCACTGGGATCTCAATGCGATGAATGTCAGTGTCGGGGATAGTGCCGTAGATGGTGTTAGCATAGAAGGTTCTCCCGTCCTCATACTGCGGAAAAAGATACAAAATCGTTTACAGTGTCGTACATAAAATCTTTCAGTTTCTTTCTGTATTTTGCTGTCTTTCTCTCTCTATCCCTATTTATCTTACTTTCTTACTTCTATCTACAGTTTTCTTATTCTCTTCTTTATCTATATTTCTCTCTCCCTTGGACTCTCTATATCTCTTCCTATCTAGCATCTATCGCTCTCCCATTCTCTATGTCTCTCACATTCTTTCTTTCTTCACCTGCTTGCCATGACACTTCTAGGGGGGTGTTCACACTTCCGTTATTTAATGTCTGTTACTGTCCTCCATCATAGACATCCATCAGACATTAAATGATAGATGTAGACAGAGCCCCCTCTGTCCGTATCCTTCTGCATTCACCCCTGGTGAAAATTTCCAGGGTAAATTTTAGGGTACGTTCACATTTCTGTTGGACGCTCCATCCCGAGCCTCCATCTAAAATCAGAGACGAAAAAGTCCTGCAAACCCAACTTTTCCATTAGGTGATGTCAGGAAATAAACAAATACCTGTCAATGGGGTCCCTGGGGATCCATTACTGTCCATAATAGAATGGATCTGTCTCAGTTGTTTAATCTGTTCTTCTGTTCCTACTATGGAACTGAAGAACAGAATAAACAACGCATATGTAAGCAAACCCTTAGAATTGGCTTTTACTAGCAGTGCTCGAAAAGATTTACAAAAAGATTTCCCAAGGTTATTCTACATTTAGCAGAGATCTTCACCAGAACTTTGGATCCACATCCATTGTACGGTATTTTAATGACAATGTTTTTGTCCTCCAGCTCCGCCTGGCACAGAGGATCTTGGAGGTGGATATTAACAACATCTAAGGAGGCTTCAGACACCAAAGCAGAAGGTAAAATATACTCAGCACCATGTGGGAGACAACATAGTCCATATCTCGCCTCTTGCATTGTTTGTAACACTGGAGCATCTGAAACTGAAACACGAAGAGTTAATAATGGTATCACCCAAATCTCAATATTTTACCAAACCCTCAAAGAGTAAGAGCCAATGGAAGAGATATGGCATGGAGAAGTGAGTATGTACCTCAGAAACAGTCAAATGGCCAACTTAATGGGTGGTGAGGACCTACAGAGGGATGTGGTCTCCATAGGTGCTACAATGTTAAATAAAACAAGGTAGCAAAATTACTTTAGGACCTCGTCTTTTGAGCAGTAGAGTAAGGGGATATTAGAAATTGAGCATGCTAAGCCAGAACCTCCACTACATGGGTTCAAAAATCACCTCTATGGTATCTAAGGCTGTAGCATAACCCACTTCTTACCTGGATAAGCTACACCTTGGCCCACTGAATATCCATAGGAGACAGTAGATCCAATCCCATAAACATAAAGTGTGAATATGGACGTCTCGTGGTAGATCTCATGCTGCCCCTCAGTTCTACCCAATGTGACTTGCCAACCTCTAAACCCGTTGAATTCTTTCATGGTTGTTGGGTAAGAACTTAGTGGTTTTCCATCCAGATAGAACCCAACATCTGAAGATGCTTGAGAAACAATGAAGATGAAGTTGTCGTAGAAAGACTGTGTGACAAACTTGTAATATCTCCGGCCTAATATTGATGGTGGGACGGTGGTCATAAATGGATCATACTTATATTTTACAACAGTCGAGTAAGATTCTTGGAGTAAATATGAGACCATAACTGGTTTGGTGGAATTGATGGTCAGGATTTTGTCTACGGTGACCTGGACATGGTCACCTTCCTGTAGACTATGCTGGGTGGTAGCTTCTAGGCTATCAATAGTCACAAGAGTATCAGGATATCCTGCGATTACATTGATGACATCTTTAGTATGGGAAAGGAATGGGAAGACGGCAAAGACTTTTCCCCAGTTCTCCACAGGATGGAGCTGTTCGATGAGGGCATCGCACGCAGAGTTATGTCCCTTATAGCAGGTATGACCAGAAAATACGGCCACTTGTGCTGAGGATGAGATTTTGGTTCCCGAGAGGTCTACAGAACTTTGAAACTGAATTACCTGTTTGTTCCCCAGTGTGAATGTGAATACATCTCCAGTTTTGTAGGAAATCCCTTTATATGTGATGGATCCAGTGACTGTTATTTGCACTTGGACGTCACCCTCAAATCCATTGGCCACCGCAAATTGTCTCCTGGTTCCTAAAACCTGAACACTTGTTTCCTCTCCTGGAGTAGTGATATAGTATTCTGTTCCTAGGTCTTCTTCTGGTAGACAGGTCATGGCATCAGCGGTGACAGTGGCCGTGTAAAACGCTATGACAAATATGGCCACATCTGACGTCACCAATATGACCTTGGAAGTGATGTCCTTTTCGGTGATCATATATGTATAGTCCAGGGTCACCAGGCTACTACTGTCCTGGTCAACATGAACCGTCTTGTTGAAGAATGGCTGAGACACCGTCACCGTGACTGTAGCCGCTTTATCACAGGCGACAAGATACAACTGGAACGTTGTTTCCGTGTTCCGTACAAGGATGTTTTGCATGAAGATAGTTACAAAGTTTCTTTGGATCTGTCCTGGTGGAAAAGGGAGAAAAAATTCTAGGTGAATTGGAAGAAACAATCAATGAATCTAGAAGACAATCTTATAAGAAGGGCAGATTCAAACTTACAGGGGTATTTTTTACAATGTCCTTTATTTGGATAGATCTGGTCATGGGTCGTAACAGGCGCCTTTACTAGACATAACAGATCCTCAAGCATGAGAACAGGTCTTCGCTTTGGGCGACCCAGATCTAATTCTGAACTAACAGGACAGATCTCCCAAGGCTTCCACCACCCCGTAGATAAGAGCACAGAACCTTTTTGCACTCTTTTTGCAGATGTGCAACAGATTTACCCCATTGACTTCCAGAGGGCAAACCAAGACATGTAGAAAGCACCAAGGAGCACGGCAGCCCCTTAGTTTCCACAATCATAGGGGGTTACTGAGGTCAGATCCATACCAATCGGACACTGATTGCTCATCCTAGCGAGCTAAGGAGGATATACAGTAAACACTACAATACATTGTATATATTGTAAACACAATATACAATACCTGGCTTTCGACTGCATTTCTCGAATTTCAGACCTGACGCTGGGTTGAAGCCTACAAACAAGAAAACACATTACAGGTCACTGATACCTATACCACCCATATATATTACAGTAGGGAAGCAGTTATAGAGGTAATGGAGATATCTACCTCCTACTTCTTGCTAAAGTAACACATATGGAACATGTGGAAAGAAGCATGACAGCAGGATTCGATCAAGCAGGGTTTATTTGTAGTCTGTTACCATAGAGACACATAGCTCTGCCTAGGAGCTGCAGACGCCAAACAGTAGATTTTTTTTTTTGCAACATTACTTTATTTATGTTAGATGCATAGGGGAAATAAATAGGTTATATAAGACTATAGGTCCTTTAAGGCTTCATAGGAAACTATAAAAAATACAATGTTATACTCACAGTGAAAGAGGCTCCAGACACAGAAGAAAAGAGCAGTAGTCGCTGACAGCTTCATCCTGACTGCATGTCCCTTACCCTAGAGCTCTTATATAAAGTATCAGAGGTTAAAACACTTCCTGGGAAAGTCTCTGCATCCAATAACCATCTACTGTCCTGGAGATTACAGTCCTGGCCGCGCCATAGAAGTGAATGGCCACCAAGCGAACTGACACTCCATTCATTAGGAGACCTTAGGGGGACTTTTAGTCCCCCATCCTCCTGATCACAGGGGGACCTGGCGATCGGGCCCCTAGCAATCAGACACTTATCTCCTGTCCATAACAGCACAACCCCTTTAACCCAAATAGGTCCAAAATTCTGCAGTTAATTTTATAGTAAATCCTAATATTTAGTCATGTTCGGGTTTTGTCTGGTATAGACCTCTAAGTCTTTATGCAGCCATACGATTGAATGTAAATACACTTGCTCCATGTTGCACCACTAGGGCGGCGCTCAATGCAAGTTTCATAAGTTTGTATGTATGGAGTGTCCCCTAGAGCAGACAGAATAATCGCATCATTTAACTCTATGATGGCCAGCATGTCTCCAGGTATGACTCCTCTATGCAGGGAGGATGATGGTTTCTGTAATGGAAAGTTCTTTATATGATAGGATGATGTCTATGCAGTCACTTGGAAATAGGATCTCTGCCATGTGGTAAGCCACAGATAAACAGAACTCAGGGCAATGACCCAATCACTTAAAATAACTAAAAATGTGTGGTTGTGGCTGGCAGATGCACAAGAAAATAGTAATAGGAATTATCCATAAAGTTTATATGACTTTTCATACTCCTTATCCACACTTAAAGGGGTCCTCTCACCACCTCCGCCATCTCCAACTCTTTGCATCCTCCAATAGCTGCCAGTCTGCTGATTCCGGCACAGTTGGAATTTTTTCTCTAGCCCCCACCATTTCGGAGTAATCATTGCTGTTAGTTTCAGCACCTATTATGCTAGATAGGCTGACTCCTGCAGGTGGGCAGTTCCAGACTACTTGCACCAACCCAGGACCACCCACCTGACAGTAGAGAGTCATATTGGATGCTGGTTAGCGCTGATTGCTCGGGAACGGTGGGGGCTAGAGAAAAAATTTCAACTGCATTGGACTCAGTAGAGCGGCACCTATTGAAGGTTGAAAAGAGTTGGAGTTGGTGGAGGTGGTGAATGGTCCCCCTTAAAGGGATCCTCGGGACATATTATATGGAAGGCTACAAGAAAAAGTTAGCAAACTTTCGTAAGACCTAAAATTGAAAGAGTGCCGCCTACTGGTGGAGAAGATTCTCATCTTCCATCAAGTACTGGCTGCGCCATATAATAAACTAGACAAACACATCAAAATATGGCGAAGGATAAATTTATTGACCCAGAAACAATGAAGGAAAAGCTAAGAATTTGTGAGAGTCTTTCTTTAAATAACATTGTTTCTTAATCTTGAGGCTGATGACCATTAAGATCCAATAAATCAATGTGATCAAGGGACCGAAAAGTCGTCTTGCTTGGTCTGATCTCCTGCAGAGGGAAAACAAAGAAAGGGTTAACATCTATTGGGAGATATGGGACATTTGTGCTGTTTACCACTGTGGAGGTGTCATTGAAGCCAGTACAGGGGTTGCCCATTTTGGAAAACCTTAATTTATACACCCAACTTGGGAGTTAATAGAGAGGAGGGTCCTCTGTTCAGGATCCTTATCTCTTGGCCAAAGTGGAGAGTAGTTATAAAGAGTGTCTCTCATTCTGGAGGACCCGTCCTGTCCTGTATTACACAGACAACCCATTGATATGACTGGACACTGTGTAATGTATACAGTATACTCATACTGCCTATCTGTATTATCTGTGAGTGCTGTGTGCACAATCTCCAGTGTATCCTATGAGATGTGGCTTCAGGCTGCTCTTCCCTTCCTCTTGCTTATAAGAGCTGATGGGGAGAAAACTATCACAAGCAGGAGGTAGGGGAGACAGACTAAAACCGCATCACATAGGATACACTGATGTGATACACTGATGTGATACACTGATGTGATACACTGATGTGATACACTGTGATGTGCTTATTTTCAGGGGACTCTTCTAACAAATACTAATTGTCCAAGGTGCAGAAGCCCTTTAAAGACAGAAGTATGAAGGAAAGCTTTCCATTTGAACGGTGTTCCATTCTTAAAGGGGAGCTCTGTTTCAGAGAAATGTTATTGTTCTATTGTTCTATTGATCTAGAAAACCCTGAG